>OZ020495.1:2119482-3319482 GCA_963971365.1 Lasioglossum villosulum
CTCGAATCGCCTGCGATAAGCAGCTACCGCTTCTGTGATTAACGCGTGTCGCGATATTTATACAGTGCCGAGACGAATTCTACGAGTCTCGAATTTTCAGAGTAACGAATAAGGTATCAACTTCAAGAACTTCCGATTCGAACTGATATAAAGATGTGAAGTAAATAGAGCACCGAGTATTAAATGATTATTAAATAGAACCTATTCAAAATTCTTCTTTTGTAATCACTGTGACGAAACGAAAGAACGAGCACAGATCAAAAAGTGCTCAATTGTTCTATTTTACCGAATCGAGAATGATAAGAATAATAAAAAGGTGCACGTTCTGGTATTCGTGTTATTCAATTCGGTGCAAGGGATGGAAACAGTTGCCAACAGCGTCGCGACGCTTTCGACCGTCCAACAAAGGTAATATTATTACCCGGCTCCCAGGAAGTATTTGTCACCGTGTTTCCTGCAACGCCCGGTACCATCTGAAATTTGTCAAGGACCCGCTCGTTATCCGAAATAAATTTCTACGTAGAAAATGTTCCCAGTAACGTCGCCGTCGTGTCAGCTCCCTCTGGGAGAACACATTGTGGTTTCTTTTCGGACGTCGCGTCGTCAGACCGCGCGCAATTTCGTCGAGTACTCGCGCAAGAAAAATCAAAACATCTCCCAAGTTCCCTGAAAGCATTCGTCTCCTCGTGCCGAGAAACCCTTTTAACATTACGTGCGCATTCCGTTTTTGTTTTTAACCGTGTGCATTTAGAACCACCCTTAACATTTAGCTTTTTCACACCTTCGCCAGGATGCCTTTTTGTTCCCAAGGAAAATAGCGATCAAACTTATACTTACTGTTTACTTCGAGCAACTACAGTGGGTGTTACAAAGCGTTCGTATACTTTTAAAAATGGAATAACTTTGCATACTCTTGCAAATTCTTGTACATTTCTGTATCCTTTTGTATTGTATTCTTCTACATGCTTGCATGTTCTTGTATCAGGATTGAAAAGTACAGAAATTTTGTATTTCAGAATCGTGACATGGTATGAAACTCAATATTACTACTTCATACGTTTCGAAGACTTCGAAATTTGGAACACTTGGAAGACTTCAAAGTTGCCTTCGTTCCTTCGAAGACTTCGTAGCTCCGAAGTGTTCGAAGCTTCGGAAGAGTCACAGCCCTACTCTGGATACTTCGCGAGACAATAGGAAAAGAGTCCTGTACGGCCTGCACAAATTTGCGGTTTCGTCGGTTGTTAAATCGAGCGTGACCAAGGCAGGTTTGGAATCCGCGAATCGCGCCAACAAGGCGGAGGCGTTATGCTCCGACTAATCTGCTAATTGGAGGGTGGCCCACGAAGGCACGGGGGTTACGGAGCAAATTGGGCTAATACAGAAGCAAACAGCGTGACGCCTATAAATACGCGGCATCGCGGGAATATTTTCGTGCGTCGAGTCCGCGAGAAGCACACGCACCGCGCACTCGTCGAACGCGAGCACTTCAACAGCCGCTCACAGACCGGATCGATAGAGGTCACCGTGTGTATACGTACAAGGTGGACCGATAACTATGACTACCTTGTATATTTAAACACGAACAAAATTATACATGCAAAATTTATTTATTTCAATTTAGTATTACAATGTTTCTATTTGATGTTACAATGATACAGGTAAGATTTAAATAGATGGTTTACAAACTGCGATATAATGATGGATACGAATACAAGCCTTAAAATTAGGTTCCGCTATAAACATATCAATACTTAGAAGTAGGACATTTTCAAATAAACCCAGAAAGGTTTCAAATGCTTACTAATAAAAAAAAGTAAGACATTTTTATCGGACACGAAACGATTTTTCTTACTTATCTACTTGCCGATGATGAAAGGTCGTTTCCTTTGTTTCGGAAAACAGATAACGCTCCTCCACCCACTCGTTTCGCTATCAATCGCGTTGCGCAAGTATCTGGTACGTATATTAAAGTACACCTCTTCAAACAGTTGTTTCGAGCCGACGATTTGCAGATACATTGGTAAAGACCAGTGTGGAATGCGAAACAGAATCTGCCCGCGTCGGAACGTCTTCGTCGCGAGGGTTAACACTATTATTTATCCTTCAATTAACGCGTATTCGAGAACCCTAACCCGGACCCACTAATTTCATATAACCGCAGACCTCAAGGAGCGCCAGCACACGCAGAATTTCAATTAAGGATGCGGAAGGATACACCCTCGGACGTAATTTCCAAGGACCACCGAACAACAGAAGATACTTTCTTCAGCCTTCCCTCCTGTAATTGTCGACGCACCCAATCTACTTAAAGCACGATGTGAATTCTCATTTAGGCGATATTCCAGCGTGGACGAGAAAGGTGTTGTGTGGACAGAGCTTAACGCGCGAAGGCAGCTCAAGTGTTCGAGGGTGGAGAGAGGAAAGAGAGAGAAGTCTGCTACTTCTCACCCTCCAGATACGGGTTGCTCGGCGCGTTCCTATAATAAGTCCTTAACGACCTTTCTAAATGCAGTCGGTACCTACACGACCACTACCCACTATGTGACAAGAGCATCCATTAGACCGAGGGTTACGTGGTTCGTAGTGCGTGGGGTCGGAATGGTCGATGAAGGGTGGTCCCCGGCCATGAACCGACAGGAACGACCAATCTTTTCTCATTCAGTGGCAAAAAAAGCTCTTCCCAATTTTCGTCTCATTATGCTATTTGAAGTGAAACTTCTTTGCCGAGGGTAACAATTTTCTGATAGAACGGAAGTCGATGTGACGGATGTCGAAAGTCGAGCGCGAAAATTTAAACTGAGAATGAACGGAGAAAAATAATTTCTTACCCCGACGGGATTCGAACCCCGGTCCACCGATTGGGGACAACCAACGACCTTTAGAATGATAGCGAACATTTTGGTATATATCGCAACGAATAAAATGCTGGGTAGTAGGATCAAACGAAAAGGTTAGAAATACATGGTTATGTTACGACTACAGACATATTGTAGAGATAGACAGCGCTGTGTTACGGGCGAGTTGAAGACCACACTGCCGCACAGTGGTCCTAAAAACCGAATACGAGGACAAAACCTTAAAAAATGAACTTTCAGCTAGGTGAGTTTTAACGATGGGATTGGTTACTCTGAAAGTACCTCTACTTAGGGGTAAACGGCAAAAAGGTCGCATTTTTTTATCTGACCAACAGTCGCAGTCCAAACTTCGGTTTCATTAGACAGTGTTTTCATACTCCTTCAAGTCCCAGTGCAATTTCTAAGTGTACAGTGTGTAGATTGTATTGGACCGTATCGATTTTAATTGTACATTATTGATGCTGTTTGTGGAGGTAAGTTGCATAGTTTTTAGTGCCAAATGTTTATTATTAACTGTTTATTAAAACCTTGCAGAGAAAGCAGAAAAGAACATCAAAAAATTAAACACGAAACAATCATAAACTGAAATTTTTTGAAATTGTGACATGCGGCGTCTCTCCTTGCAACCACAGAGTTATCAATCAGATTTTACCTAGAGGTCCGTACTACCACCCTTACTCTAATAGAGTTTGAAATTTCAATCCCCATGGAATCGAGATATCTGTCGATACGAGACCGCAACGGGTTTGAGAGGTATCTGTTGCGCTCTGAAAGCTCAGAAAAACGCGGCAATCATTTTCGAGCTCGGCAATAGCCCGGAATGGTGCAACACGCGTGCACACAGCATCGAACGCGAACCCGTGGAGCCGTATATGCGGCGATCGTTTACAGGTTGCAGGTGCACCTTTACCGGGGCAATAATTCAATGGATCGAAGCGAGCGAGCGGGCGCGGGTCCGGGTGCAGCCACGGTGCACCGCGGTGCAGCTCGGGAAGCACGAAACAACACGGGAGATACAGAGAAACGGCAGAAATGATAAATCGCGTCGACTACGAGCGTCGAGGCATCGATGTCAATTACTAAGAAATAAAAGTCTCCCCTAACGCGAGCGGAACAAAGGCGCCGAAACGCCCCTCGACGCATTTCGCCGGGATACGGCCGCGCCGCAATAATTCAATTTCTTGCAAGAAAACGTGCAGCGTGCCAGAGGTACGGTACCGCGGAGGATCGTAAAAAGCGCAAAGAGCACGCGAATGCTCGGAACTTGGAGCATTCCTTCGAAAGTTTTCAGCCGAGACGAGGCAATAGTCGCAAAGAAATCGCGTAAATTGGGGAAAAAAAGAAAACGTAGACGCCTGGGAAAGGTGTGTTTACGATACCTTGAAACTCGCTCCTAAATTTCGTCGACAATGGCGGAAAAACGTAGTTAATCGCGAAATGGAAACGTTTACCGATTTTCTCGAAGTTCAAGTGAGGATTTTAGAAGATCAATTCTGGGGTCGCTATTCACCGGAGAGAGAAGAACGAAAAGTTAATGGCAACGAAATGGTAGACAGTGCGAAATACATCTTCACCGTAGGAGACTATCTAAACGTTTCTTCAAAGACAAATTTATATTGCATCGTGTAACATTCACGCGAACGCCGTGTAAAATAATCTCTCCAAGTGTTTCTTTCACCGAAAAGAAAGTCAAGATTGCTTGTACTAGGACTCCTCGTGTTCCGCGGGAAAGCAGCAAAGCGTATTTACTGAAGGGGCGGCGAACGACGGATACTTTCGCGCAGACAAAACTGTTGTTTGCGGAGACAGTCTCCCCCGATTTTTCGCTATCACTGGATTACATTGGGAAGAAGGGACCGATTCAATGGGAAGTTTACCAACAGCTATGGAGTTGCGATTCGTCTCGCGTTTACGGAGCGTAAGGAAGGTCCCGGGAACAAGCGAGGTGGATAAGGTTGGCCGCACAATGTTGCAACAGTTTGATTGCAACACGCGTTTGTGGATCGTGTTACACCGGACCCAGGTATTCAGTGATCCAATTAGCGAGGATTCATGGTTTTATAGAAATGACGTAGACACCGTGAAGCACAGTTTCATGTCCAACAAACGCTTAGGAATCATTAAATCGATTACAGTCGACTGAATACTCGAACGACCTCGATGGCCGCCTCGTGAAACTCGCAAAAATAGAAAAAAATTGCTTAAACAGAACATACGGTGCTTCAAGAATCGAAAGACTCGATGTAGTTCAAATGGGATTCGCGAGACTCGAGATTCGAGCTGGTATTCAAGAAAACCGGAGTTGTTTTCTGAAGATTACAGTTGTCGCAGCAATGCTAGTCCAGGAAATCTGATTCGAGACAGACAATTTCGTATGCTAAGTTTCGTAAGCGATGTCCTCAGTTGTAGGATTGAGTCTTAGGCCGAGTGTGTCGAGTTTCGAATCGATTGGATTGTATTCCTTGAGACCAGGCACATCTACCGCTGTCGGAGCCCGATTATATCGGTATATTCAAGTTCAAGGTCGACTGCATCCAGTTTCTTGAGTCACGGATCAACCAGACCAGGTTCCTCAAGTGCAGGGTCGTCTATATCAGGTTTCCTGAGTCTTGGCTCGACCGTATGGGGGTCTCTTCGCGTCTAAGAATGACTATCGCGTACCGCTCAAGTCCTCTATCGTTCTTTCAGAGCGCCGCACAGTCTCACGAGCCATTGACAAAAATCGAAAAAGTCACTGCTTCGTGTCGACTTAAAACTATGCTCATACTACGTCAAAATGTCCAAATAAATCATTTTTTGAAAAAGAAATTCAAAAAATTCCGTCACAAGAGTTTCTATAGTTTTTCTAATTCAATGATATTTTCTGTCACGTAGTAAGTTAATTGTTCTACCTTCTCGACTAATAGCCAAGTTGCACAGTCGAATATTAAAAAACTGATCTGTGCATTCGTCTGTGTGCGTCTCTGTTTTTCGTTTCTGGATCAAAGAATTAGAAGATTCGCGCCTTGGTACTAACAAATATCGGTTTCCAGGCGATCGTGGGGGAGGGGGGACGCGGAACAAAGAAACAAAGGAAATAGAAGGCTTTTAAATGTTCCTCAAAATTTATTTATTCTGTCCAGTACAACGGTGCGAGATATTCGCTCGATCGGGAACGCAGAACGTATACATAGTTACATCAGCGGAGTTTCTTCTTCGGTTAGCAAAGTCCCGCAGTGCTGCGAACACACGCCGCACAGAAATTATGCAGAGTCGAGCTCTAACTTTAGAATTACGCTCCCCGAGCCATCACTGATCGATCCTTCTTGCTGCTTTCATCCGGCGAAATTAACGCCGGGGACTATATTCGGATATTCGTGTTCGATCATTTCTAACCAAGTGGAAATATCCTCGTACGAATCGTGTTTTCGGCAATCACTTACAAATGAACTCTTAAAAATTAAAACGGAAGAGTAAACGTTCTAAAAGCGGAACGAGACTAAAATCATTTTTCGCGCAGAGTCATTCGCACGCTCCCAACCTGCGTGTAAGTATAAGTATACTGCGGAGGCTAGAGGTCTGTGCATGTGCACCGAGTAAAAATAGCAAAAGCTGAGCAGCGGTTGCAGCGTTTTCGGGTTCACCTAGAAACACAAAATCTTGCGGTTCACACGCAAGAAATTGAAATAATTAAAAGAATCAATATCTTAAATACAAGAAGATCAATATGGAAGAGACATAATTATCATGTATGCATCAGGGACAGGAAAATCGTGTAAATATTGATTGCACATTTAACGAGCATAATAATCATCGTATAATTCATCGGATATTAACGATTAGAGTAAATATTTGTATTACGAACAGCGTCCACGGATGATCAAAGATGATTAACAATTCTGTGGCTTGCACAGAAACGAGTCGATGCAGCGACGTCGCTGAAACTGCGGCCAAATGGTTAAGTATGCGTTGGTAATAGTTCTTGGCAACGCGTTTTGTTTATTGTAAACATTTACAACCGCTTTGGTTGTTTATTATAAACGGTTGATTTCTGGTCGAGGACACAAGCCTCTCTGGATCTATGGTATAAATCATGCTCGAGATGAGGTAAGTCGAAAACGACCAACGTTCGATCTTTCGCGATCTATCGCGTGGCTGGGCTCGATTGTATTTCGGTGTCCAGGAACTTTCGCGTAATCGTAACAAATACCGCGGCTGGAAACGCTTTTGGCGAACGAGCTGGTTGCTTCCTCGCCGGGTGAATTTAATTGCGAGAGGCTGCGGCCGAAGAATGACCTTACGACCGGCTCACCTTGACGGTAATCATGCCTTGAATTATTCAAGTTCTTCCGCTGATAAGCCACCGGGGATAATATATCGCTTCTAATTAGCGTTTGTCCGGACGATAAAAAAAACCCCTGCGAGATTCGTATCGTTAGATTAATTACCTTGGCAGCGGGATCGTTAGACCCAGTGGACACGACGATCAGTTTTTTCTTTCAGCATTTCGTTATACGCCGATAATTAACGGCGAGGATCGTGTTCGATTTGAGCCGCGATCTTGCCGATTGATGTTACTGCGATTCAGACAAGCCGAGTGGTAATGGAACGCTCGGGGAAAAGATTCTGTAATCGAAAGACCGGAGATTTCGATTGAATCCTACAGCGCAGGGTTTCGTCTCGCGTGAATTCGGCTAGTTGGCGCAACTTAAAACAATAGAAACGTTGAGAGAATTTAAGGATGTCGATAACGATTGTCTTGAACTTGTTAAGATTGTCGGAGAAGAAACAAAAGTTCGCTTCAACGTTCGTAAAACAATAGAAACGTTGAGTGAATTTAAGGATGTCGATAACGATTGTCTTGAACTTGTTAAGATTACCGGAGAAGAAACAAATGTTCATTTTAACGATTCTGAACAATATCAACGTTCGCAAACAAAAGAATTTCCGATATGTACCGGACCATCCTGTATACGTGTGTATAGTTTTCCGTTTCTGCTGAAGGATATCCTTTTTTTGAGGTGTCACGTTTGCAACGAGGATGCGATATAGTATAATTGTTCGACAATCGCGTATCGCATGATTCCCACAAGTGCAAGTGCCACCAGATGTTCGAACCACCTACATAGCACCCTGTACAACAGTTTCAAAGGCAGAGGTGACGTCGAGAGCCCGCACGACGTTCGCTGTAATCGAGGAGAAGCGGAAGCTTGAAACCGGAGCGTCCTCGGGGCAGAAGAAGCCGCCGGTAGCCTCGGTGCATCTGTGGTTCTCGGTGAGAACGTGCACCCTCATGCGGAATTTCGCACGCGACCCTGTTCGTGATCGCCAGGTATTATCGACTAAACAGAGGCAACCGTGCACACTGACCTTTGATTCGACCCGCGATGGGTCCGCGATTCAAACCAG
This sequence comes from Lasioglossum villosulum, assembly GCA_963971365.1. Classification (NCBI taxonomy): domain Eukaryota; kingdom Metazoa; phylum Arthropoda; class Insecta; order Hymenoptera; family Halictidae; genus Lasioglossum; species Lasioglossum villosulum. The sequence goes on from OZ020495.1 coordinate 2,127,726, forward strand.
CCGAGAAAAGGTGAAAAGAGCAGGGGGGATAAGTTCATCCGCGTCTAAACCCGCCGCGAGAAACAATAGGTTCGCAGCGAAAATGCAAATGCCAATTCGAATGGGGAATCGAGAACAAAAGCGTGTCCACTCGGCTCGCGTGGTCGGACAAATTGTTGTTGTGCAAAAAATGTCTAAATTCTTTTTGTTTACTACTCCATTCTCTCGATTCCCTTCGTTCTATCGAGTTTCTTCGTGGATTAGGATGCTGGTGTTTTTTTAATCAGACTGTGGATAAATCACCGGAGAGACTATCATCGCATTCTAATGAGGTCAGATATAAGTTTGCGTCCTCTTCGGTCTATCTCGATCGAGTATTAGATTACGAAGTTACCTAGTTTCAATCTTATTCCGTGTGATGAGAATTATCGAATGAATCCCCGTGCGCCGCGTTAGCTTACCGTGCTCCTCGAACCGCATTTTTATGAATGAACGTACGTCGCCGATTGCGACATTCCGCGGCTTGAATGGAAGTCGTTCAAGAATGAGCTGGCAGTGTCCTTTCCTTCTCTTTCATCCGGGGTGTGTCGCAATCGTTCGGTCGGCCAAGAGGTGTTTGCGGTCTTTCTTTTAAACGCGACGATGAAATATGCGACGTGGAAAGAGCCCGGCTCGGGTTTAATCGTTCACGACGGGGCATCGGTGACATTCTCGAAGATCGATTACCCCCGACGGTGCGGGGAAGGGAGCAGTGGTTTTGCATAGACAACGGCATGGACGTCGCCGGTGGGTGGTAACGCCGGATGACAATTTAAGCGATGTGACTCATGAGTACGCTTTAAAAGGTGTAACGGTACCTGGACCTGGTGTGCATCTCGTTTCGTTTCGTGCGAGCGCGTTCTAACGTCTGTTGGGAACGCACTTCATGGCCACGTTGTGGAAATCGATGGGAACGAGGAAGGACGTGTATTGGAAAAGAGAGAAACGACGTATAATAATCGGCGATATTGCAGACGGAAGATACATACTTCGCGATGCTGAAGTACGGATGTAAAAGCGCCGTCGGGCAACGCGAGACGCGGTTTTATGCGTTATGGCGTATAACAGTTATGCCAACAACGTTCGACGTCGTTTTATTCGTCTACGGTCGCGCAGTTTCGATTTTAACGAAAAACATTATGAAATCGTCAGTCCCCTTACCGGTTTTTCGCTTCCACTACAATCGTTTTATAACAAGTCTCGATCGTGGCCCAGAAACCCGGTCGGAATTTAGTGGTGCCACGGGGCCGAAGGTTTCTTACCTTTTCCGAGGATTTCTAATTGACACGCTAGGCAAAGAAACGGGCCGGATTCACCGGCGGTATTTCACCTGTCCCCTGTTACGTACGAGCACAATGAAATTCCGGAGAAGGTAATGCCGTCGATCGCTTTGTTTCGTTACCTTTTTCCCACGGTGTTTAACATTCAGCCTTCGAACGGACGCGACTGTTGCTCTTTGCTGAAATTCGAACCTTCGTATCCCTCGTAACATATTCGTCGGTGATGTATTTCCTGAAGAAATCGTAATGCGAAAGAGGAATTAGGTACCCCTCGTGTAAGCGAAACAAGTTTAATACGTTATTTATCCGTTTCGCGATTACCGCTCAAGTTTTAGCCATGTTTTTCCTAACATACAGTGGGTGTGTCATACTTTTCATTAAATCATACTTTTATGCAGTTTGGGAGTCTCTAGGACTAAACCTAGGATCGTGGATCTTGGTTCTCCAAGTCGTTTTCTTAGGTACTTGGTCGTGGAGATTTTCCAATTCTATTAGGACTGATCTTGGAGCTTGAATTTTTTAATTCGGATACTTAAAGTTTGTCGTCGTTGGATGCTTAGCTCCAGGTTCAATTGATTTCTATCTGACTTTGCTCTTTTGAAGCGAACTGCAGAGTTTTGAACTGTTATAACAGCAAAGTGCAGCGATATTCATTATGCATGTGTATATTGCTCGGTTAACCAAACTTGTTAGACAAGGAGCCACACGCCACGTTGTAAAACTTTCTCGTAAGTATGAGAACCCCGTCGAGAGCCACAGGCTTCCAAGTGACCCTGGTCTCGGGAGTCCCAAAGTTAACATCGTAGATCCTCGCGCTAGCAGTTCTTGCGATGGATCGAACCATTGCGCCGAGAACATTACCATATTTTTTGTTTATAATTGTTAAGGGTGGCTTGCCTCACCAAAAATAGTTTAGAGGGAGAGGATTTAAAGTAGACTCGTGGATCCACCAGCTCTTCATTAAGCTTACGTCTCCTCCGATCCTTCACCTTTTTCCGAGCATCAATAATTCCGAGTACACTTCCTCCCAGTCAGACATTGGCCTTCGAAGACTGGTCTACATATACAGATGATCCATCTATTCTCGACTTATCTTATCCCATCCAACGTGACGCAGCAGCAGCGTCAAGCTGGCGAACTTGAGTGCAACGGAACCCGATTACGATCTTCCCTTATTGTCTTCGCCGTTATGGCGTACGCTCGTTTTTATCACAAGATTCGCGATCTGCTTAACGTTCCATCTCTCTGTCTTTCAAATTTATTCTCTCCATCTTTTTCCGGTTCCCTCGAGCCGGAATATCCGGAAACGAGAGAGCATTTTGCTTGATCGAGTTGCACGTTTCTCTTGCGCGTCAGATATAATTGCGAATGAGATTACACCTCCCCGATGCAAATCCTATTCAACGCTTTCACGTTGCTCGCCGCGTCGCACCGTTTCGTGCATTTTCGCCGGATGGATATGCCCCGAGGCAAAAAGGAAGCGCGTTTTATCCAATATCGTCGCGTTCGTCAATTATAATGGTCCCGACTAGGCTGCCTATCCGCCGTGTAATTGAACGTTACTTTTCCATTTAAAAGATTGATAAATGTATCGCTCCGTATTGTTTCATACCAATAGCAGAAGAAATAAAGACGTTTCGTTGGTCCGTGCGTATATCGTTCAGTCCTTTTACAACATCCTTTCCATTTTTGAAAACAGAATATAAAACCGTTTTAATTAAGAACTATTTAGTTGGATCACCCATCAGAGGAATAACTAATTACTCGAGTGCACGATTAAATCGTGTAACGGGCCATGCCGCGTAAAAAATAGGAAAATTGTGTTGATTCGAGTAAGATGATCCCCATCAAGATAACAAGTCCAGTGATTATTATAATTCGCAGAATATACGTAATTCCAAGTGGAAGAGTACGAAAAATTGAATTGCTAAACGGTGCTTGTTTGTAATTGAACGCGCCGAGGAAATTCATTGAAATCATACGTATTTGCCATTGCTCACGCAGCGAGTAAGAATGATGGTCGACCGATACGCGCGCGAGATAAGAGAACACGTTTCTCGGTTCCATTCGGGGGAAAAATTCTTTATTATTTTCAATCCAATCGAGACGCGGTGATTCGCTCATTCGTTCGTACACTTTTTTCGCCACTGTGTCCATGTGTAACTGTATTGCATGCTGCTCGACGCACTTCCTGTGGGTGAATTCCTTAACGAACTAGTTTTCAGCCGCGTTTGCATTTCACGCGCATCGCGCGTGGTTTCTCGCTCGGGACGCGGACGCACGGAATCGCTCGCGCTAGTTAGCATTTTGACCGAACACGGGCTTAATTTCGAATACCGTTAGCAGCATACTCGAGCGGCAAGTTTTTAGTCGGATCTAATTCGTAATTCCGCCAGCTCAACGGAACCGATCGATCGAACTTGTTAGCATGCGCGCACCGCGAAAACGTTCGGAACGAAATTAATAGAAAAACTCGAAGAAAGCCAAGCTCTCGCACTACGCACCTCCTTTTACACGAAACAACTTAGCCGTTTTTAGAGGCTTATAACTCGCCACTCCAGGCAGATGGAGAGATGTAACTTCATACGCTTGTTAAATGCTATCATGTCTTAATAATGACGAAGCATTAATCTTCCAACATTAATCGGTTCCGAGATATAGGACCACAAAAATCGCTAAATTTGTCACTGACTCACTGATCATCAAAACCTTTTGGGTACTTCCCATTGACCTACAAGCTTCAAATTTGGTACATAGGTCCACATGACAAACACTTAAATTATAATTATCAAAGTTTGAAATTTTACACCTTAAAGGGGTTGTATTGAAAAAAAAACATTACGAAATAGGTACGTAGGAGAGAACATAGCAGCGTAACATACATAAGTATACGTTCTATTAGCTTCGAAGTCGCAACAAATACTGATGAAAAAATAAACGAAGAAAAAGAAAACCTCCTGCAATTAGAAAAAATAATCAACTAACAAAGAAGACTACCAAAACAGGCTTTCTACGGTTAGTTTTCAACGCAACGTTTCAACCTTCAACTTGCCCTTCGAGCCACTTGTTCAAGATCAACTTATTATGAGTCTGCACTTTTCAGTGACCGCGATCGATGGATCACCGATACGCCCTTTCTATTCAAGTTTGAAGGTGCGACCGGCAACGCTAATTATCGCCTCATCAATTAAACGGTATAACTTATACGAACACAAAGTCGGCTTTCTATTCACGTCCCACGAGTGTCTGCCCATTTTCATATTGAAATGCAATATGAAAATGAGCTCGAGACATCTGTGGCATCTTTCGTTCAGTTCTAAAAAAAAGATATTAATATTAAACAATATGTATATGTATATTTGACCTTGGAACAACCTTCACAGAACGACTAAAACACTATGTTTGGTAATTATATAGGAAAGGTCTGCCGACTCCGATTTTGATGAAATTTTAATATGTAAAAGTTGTCACTCTAGAACTTCCATGTGAAATCAGCATTTTTTCGATTTTTTTGAGGTTTTTGATTTTTTACAAGCAGAATTTTCAATTTAAAAATCTGAAACCAATTGCGAAGTATGCATTTGAATACTTGACATATGTCGGATTTTTCTCAGAATTTTTAAACATAATTAACTAGGAAAAATAGACCAAAAACTGATTTTTCGATTACCCCTAACTACCCTTCCGATTGAGATACCACGAGGTCTTAATAGTTCTTTTCTTGACGCGTAGTCGAAACGACAGGCCCACGATCCGATGAAAATTAATTAGGAAGGAAGAGGCGCAGCAGGTGTTATGATAATTCTCTTAAATTAGCCCAGGTAAACATTACCATGCAAAGTTATGCAGCGGGCTAAACGCAATCACCTTCGCCGCACATACACGCACAAGCACAACCAAATCATTATTTACGGGGATGCAATTACGTTACACGGGTCCGCGTCGCGTCCCGTCGATCGGTGTTATTCCAATTTGTGATTCGAGGACGCATTCGAATATTTGCCGCCCGAATTATAGACGGCAATTTGACATTACAGAGTGAACGAGCATCATCGAGACTCTATGCTCGTATCATCAACAGTTAAATTTGAATGCCTTGCAAGTCAGATCAAATGGTAATTCCTGTTCCGCGTCGCAGCTGTTCAATATTCCTGTTTAATGTTTAGCCTGTTTTTTCTTTCCGTGTTTTTTTCTTTACGGACAGGTGGCCGCGAGTATAGTGAAACGCGTGGACATAGCGAAACGTGTGATTAGGTAGTGTTATTTAGATAAAGTGAATGGTACGGTATTAATCATTGGACTGTCGCGCACCGTAGCCGGAGTTAATTTGTCCGTATTCGTATGTAATTAAAACGTTTTCTTCTATTCAGGTACGAGTCTCGGGTAGTTGCTTTAAATGATTACAGTTTTATCCCGTACATCGCTCAGTTTTCAGAGGTAAAGTTTCCGGAAACTTGTATCTTCGGATTTTCTCGCACATTCGAGCTTTCTGTACGGGAACTGGAGCACAATACGAAATCGAAGGAGTTCGTACAGCGCCTGGAGAACTTGGTAGAACCGTTAAGCGCATTACTTAATTCGTTTAGGCTCCTTCCGAAGCCAGACACGTGAGCTAAACATTTATCAGAATAGTAGACGACTAGATGCAAAGAACGGTTCGTTCAATAATCATTCGCTTAATAGTAACGATCGGACTGTGGATTTTCAATTGAAAGAATTGAAGAGAACAGGAATATAAAATATAATGATCTCTGTAATTTCGGAAAGTTCTAGGGCCTCTGTGCGAAGCGATCTATCATCGCCGATAAGCCGTCACACTAATGACATCATCCTACGCGAAATGAACTCCAATAAACCAGCACCCCTAAACCGTTCCGGCGCGGCGGCGGCGGCCGAGCGATGCAACGGATTACTAAATTCTTGCCAATATTGCTGTACGAAGAAATTTGTTGCCGAGTTATTTACAACTGTACCGCAACTAGAACAATAGAACAATGGAACAATAGAGTAATGCGAGTGTAACGAGGTCTGGCGTTACAGAACGAGTTCCAGTGCAAGTAAAACGGGCCCGCATGCCAGCAATTTCCGTTGTCGAAAAGATAGAGGGGAGAGAAAAAAAAGAAACGCGTGATCGAGGTAACCAGTTCCCGGTGGAAGATCGCGCGAGGATCAAAGCGTTCCAACGTTACGTTATTTGTCGCCAGATTCTCTTTTTCTTCTTCTTTCGCGACGATTATATCCTGTTCGTGGAATCCTGAGGAAGAAATCCTGCCGGTCTCTGTTTGAGACGTCGCGTTGTTAGTCGATAGGATTGGTCGCCGCACCGGTCCGAAGGTAAATACACCTGTGCCTTTTGAATTCGTATTTGTCTGGTGAAAGACTGCTTCGGGATAAACGCGCCGCGCCGACTCCTACACAGATATCCTCGAAAGGATCGCCGTTTATTCGAACGCTGACTTCGTTCGCTGGCTACGAAAGCATTATTCTGAATGAACAATCTTTCTGAATGGTTGGGGATCGAAAACCGGTAAAAGACCACCGAAACCGTGTCCCGTGTGTGTCCCGCGACTTGGAAACGCATGCTTTAATTCCCCTTTGTCCTCTGCGAAACAATGCTTCTTCGCCGTTTTCTGTTTTACAGACCCTTCCTTCCAGCTATTGAAGATAGGATAGCGTCGAATACTTGCAATGTGTGCGGATACATTCGGCCACACTGAACCATGCTTTGGGTGTAACAAATATTTATACCATAGATTTGTTTGAGAAGTTTAAAAAAACAAGCTGAAGATCCTACTTTCGTTGAAGAAATTCTGAAAAAATTGTTTTCCCTTATCGAGATCTTTGAAGAGAAGTTTAAAAGACAAACTAAAGATCTTACGTTCATTGAAGAATTTCTGAATTTTTTCTCTTATCGAGATCTTGATTTTTTGCGACTTCGAATCTTTCGTAGCCTGGTTTGTTACAGTTGGAAGAATAAGTGCTATTCGCTGTAACTTAGCTGCTTCTTCCTTGTTGCCAGAAAATTTGGTAAAAAGGTGCGTTGGCTTAAGGAATTGTGATTTATCGATGTGGAACGTTTACCTTTTCGACGGCTTCCAGCGCCGCTTCAAAACTCCCAGCATGAGTAAACGGATGTAAACGAGGCCCAGGTACCAACGGGCTTCCGACTCCCAGGAGCGTATCAACCACCACCACCACCAAAACCAATCACCACACAACAACCACCGGTCTACCTCGTCGATCTTTCCGAAAGACCTTTCTTGTCACCCGAGTCACACCATGATCGTCCACTGTTCTGCGTTATTTGGCGCCAGATTAATTCGTTACACCTCCCCCTAGACGGACCACTCGATAGATCGATACGTAAATGATCTCTCCCGGAAAGGATCGTACGTCTCCTCGCGGATTGGCTCGCACTTTCAGCGCGAGGTGATACTCTGTTTCGTGGAAAGAGATAATCGAAAATTCGTGAAAACGGGAGCACCGTTTTTAAGTCGACTTCAAGTCGCGCACCGAGATCGAACCAGATAAATCTCACGCTTGTCCATAAAGTGAGGGAAGTCAACAAGTTACTTATAATTAGACAGCGGATTTTACGCATGCATAACAAAAATGAGACGGTGTAATTTAAAACAGTGAAAAGATTAGCAGAATTTCAAAATACTATTATATTATTTTCAACGTATTAACCCTCATACGTTCCTCAGGGTGAGAATTCGCCAATACATCCTCTCATCTCTACGTCGTGAGATGTATTTCTTAAAAATGTGACGCTTTAAATGAAACATAATGCGTTGATTTAACGTGTAAAATAAAAATTGGTGAATCGTTATCCTAGCGTCTTGTATGCAGCTAGTTTTGAGAAGAAAATTATTTGCTGCCTCGCTTCGGTTCGTTGAAATTAAGGTAGACAATTTTTATTTTGCATAAAGATCCGCTGTCTGCAAATATACATTGATATTCTCGAACCCTTTTAATCTTTGATATTTTAAACTGCGCCAACTCGTTTCTCGTCACAAAAGCATCAAATTCGCAATCTTCTCGTGAATCAGCCATCGGAGAAACGTTTGATTCGAATATTTCTCTTTGCGACGAACCGATTGTTATCGTAAAGCGTACTTTCGTGTTGCACTTATTACACTTTATCTTTCGATCAGCAGATAATTAGACGAGAAATCCTCGGATGAAGATTACGATCGGGAAAGCTTCGTGCTCGAGGAGAATCTCAAACGTTTCTCTGATCCGTTAACGCATCAGAATAAATAACGTGTCCGCGCGTCAATACGGGTGAACGTACTTTTCGATACTACATGTCGCGCTTCCCTCCACCAATCAATATACAGACGATAAAACATCGGGAATCGGAACAAATGAACGACGCTTCTTATCTTATCAATGACAATCTACGTCCGAACTTCGCATTAATTAACCGGAAAATTGTAAACTCGGCACGTGACTTTCAGTGTATTCATCTGATCTTCCGATTCGAAGGAAGCAAAACAATTGTTTCAATCGAGTGTGGTCTTTAGTAATTATACTATAAGCGACACTATCGCTCTGATGAGCTCTGCAGGAATAATCCACGGTTACTTGTCCCCGAGGTAGGTATCCCACTGATTAATTAACTGTCTATGAATCAGCACAAACGCTCCCCAACTATCCCGAATTAATCGACCGTCCCTTACAACAAATTACAATGCGCGAAACCAACAAATTGCTCGAGCTTTCGAGAAAAACGTTCTACCAAAATCCATAATATTCTTCTGCATAATCACTGTACGAAACTATCAATTCGTGTCAGACAAGTGAACTATACCTCCTAGAACATAGAGCGTTTCCTACTTTCCCGGGAAGATTGTAGGAGCACGATCCAGAAACGCATTTATTGCTGCTATTACCACATTTGTTGTTGCATCATTTTTGCGAACGTTGAACCCGTTCTCTCATACGACATTTGAATTCTTAGCTATTCACGGAATACAGAAGAATTGAATAGCTTAGAAACAGTTTCAAACAATGATGTGGCCATTTTGACTGGCTCCTCAGAGTCGCCATTCGAGTGTAATGACATTTAATGATTTCGTTTGACGTTATGACGTGGAAGGTTGCCAAGCTTCCTTTTGATATACAGGGTGTTTCGTACTTTTCCGACAAGACTGTAGGAGCATGATCTACAAGTGAAAATACGAAAAAAAATGTTATATAAAGTTTGTTTGTAAACGCTTTATTACAATGTTACAGGTAAATATTGGATGTAGCCATTAGGTGCGAAACAGCAGATTTAAAGCTGAATAATACGGAAGATCGATTGCGTTTGTATCAACGCAGAAGGTGATAATTTGGAAATTCCGTTATTGTCGATAGTATATTTGTTAAACAAAGTATATTGATGTTATCGGCTCGATGTTATACGGTTATATTAGATTAATCGAACCAGCGCGCCGATAGCGTCGATATACTTTGGTTAAGAAGTATCTTATAAGTACAGGCAAAGTAAACGCAATAGATCTTCCGCATTATTCAGCTTTAAATCTGCTGTTCCGCATCAATTCAGGCTACATTCTACATTTGCCTATAATATTGTAATAAAGTCAGCGGCGCACCTCATTTTTGTTTAAAAAGTGAAACAAAACACTGGAAAATTAGCTAAACCGTAGAATGGCTGCTTCATCTCAAATTTCGATGGTTTTTGGATATGTTATACGTAAAACTAAACGTTTCGAACAACTTTTCCCTATACATATTTTTACTAAAAAAAAGTCATTTTGTTCAACTCGTCCCCCTCCCCCAACATTAAATCCTGGTTGCGCCATTGAATAAAGCGTTTATAAACAAACTTCACATAACATCTTTTTCGTGTTTTCACTTGTAGATCACGCTCCTACGATCTTGCCGGAAAAGTAGGAAACACCCTGTATATCCGAGTCTGTCAGGAAGAACGCCGCATGACGCATAATTTCACGTTCGAGATATCGTCGTTTAAAGTTGTAATCGCTAATGTTCTGACATAGGACATTGCTTAAATCGCATTATTTATTCGGTCCTCGATACATCCGTAAATCCTATGTAATAAAGCTCGATTAATGTATAAACTTAAATCCTTTGAAAGTGCGGCATGCGGAGTTCTTCCCGACGACCACAGAGATCACGTGTCAATGTCAAAAATGTCGTCTAATGCATCAATGGCGCAGTGAATAGAACAACGCGGAAGAAACGTTTCGAGACTCGTACAGATTATGACGTTTCTCGAAAACGGTATCGAATGTTCACCTCGTACGCGTTCGATCGATCGATATTCCGAGGTACGGGGCTCGGCGAGATTAATAATCGATCCAGCGACGAAACGTAACCTAACGCAACAAAACCGACGGAGCGTTTGCGCGGAAACGTTGCCAGCGAAACAAACCCCTCCCTCGTTTTCCCGTGTTGGTTATGAATCACCGTCTCTTCGAGAGGGTGATTTTCGAGGCACCCTGAATACCACTTGCCACTGTACGCGAAACACTAGGAGGGCAACAAGAATATTCTCGTACGGCGTCGAACAATGTTTAGGTGTCCGGTGAAGACCACACTCTTGATTGAACAGCGTAAATCTTTCTCGAGATCAGTGCTCGACGTTTTACCCACGTTTTCCGATCAAACTCGACCCGGTGACCGGGTTCCCCTGACAGTGGACGAGGCGAAAACACTTTACGACAACGTATCGACGCGACCAGCGAGTCACCGCGGAGAAGAAACGAGCGATCAGGCGGAAGTCGCGCGCGAAACACGGACACGAACCGGCTGCGCGCCGAACTCGAACTGAACCAAAGACAGAGATGGCAGACACGCGGTACTCCTTCCCGGCTGCTCGCCGCGCCGGGCTTCTCGCTTCCCCCACTCGCGACCATTCCCCACAGACTACACAGACTTCCCCTACCATCTCGGCCAGGCTCGGCTCAAGGTAGATACACTGACTCCCACTAATATGCAGACAATCTGAAAAGACGATAAAGTGGAATACCCTGTGCCTGGACAGCATTTTTTGCTACCGTTACTTTTATCACTTTAGATAAACAAAAACAATTTTTTAAGAGTAGTACCATAAAATTAAGAGTTTGAGTAAATGTATCCATGAGGGGACCAAACTCGGACGACCTTGACCTTCACATATGTTGTCGAGGACAACATTCTGAACAACTTTTGTCAATATAACTATCCGTCGCTCAGACTCAGTTTCCGCGAAAATTACGAAAAAGCTTTGTTAATGACTACATGCTCCTGGATTTTCTCCATAAGCCTAAACACAACTAATTCTGTTTGCATAATTTTTGGATTGTAGCTGCCATCCAGAACTTGATCTAATAATGGAAAAATTATGCGAATAGAACGAGTTGGGGTGTGGTTAGGATTAGGTTAGGTTAGTCTTAATTACTACTAGCCAAGAACAGGAGTGGCTGTGGACACGGAAAAATACCCCCGATGAATGCGAAAAGCGGGTCAACGGAGGTATTAGTCCGTGTACCTTGGTAGGTGAAGAAGGTCTGAAGAGACCTGGGCGGTGGGAGTTTAGTCGGTATGGTGTTGGCAAAAGGCCTCATAATTCCCCTAAACGTCATCCTGAGGGGAAACCGAGCCCGACACTACCCCCCAAACTACATCTGCGGGGGGTGTGCATAAGTAGCATTCCCCCACCGCCCTTAAAAAAAGGTTAGTCTTAATTACTAGATCAAATTCTGGATGACAGTTACAATACAAAATTATACGAATAGAATGAGTTCTGGTTAGGTCTGTAGCGGGGGCGGAGAGGGCCAGCCTGACGGCCGGCCCAACCACCCGTACGAAAATCGGAAATATACATCTGAACTGTCTGCCGCGTCGAGAAAAATATTAGACAAAACAAATATAAACAAATTCTTCTCGAGCATAGAAGCAACAAGTCGTGTTTGTTTCCCAACAAATAAGAAATATCATTCTCCACAAATCAGTTGAATGTAATACTTGTACGACCTTTGTTCCATTCTATGGGAACGGATACAGCGGATTTTCATTTCGCGAAGAACTCTTTCAAAGTATGACAATTCAATTACCGCTCAGTATTGTGTTTGACGGGGTTCTCATGACCACTGTTTAAATTCGTTGAAGCGAAAGAATAATACACGCGCAACGGGCTCTCGAAGCGTAGAAATGACTTTTGCTGGCTACAGCCATTGTGCGAATATTTAATATTAAATCAGAAACTCGGAATTGTAATATTCAGGATTTTCATTGTGAAACTGCATGCTCCGAAGCAGCCTAAGCGCGTTCACTTATAAGGCTTAATTGAAGAAGGTTATTTTTAGTTTGAAAATAAAAAGAAACGGGGGCAACCTTTAGCCACAGGCTGTGCAGGGAAAAATGAATATTCTCGTGGGATGCGCAAATGTCAAGAGGCACACTCATAATTTTTTAGGAAAGATGCAGTTAGGGCATTCCCGTTAGTATTAATAAGTTATTGCGATTTACGTTTGGTTCGGGTCAAGTGGCCTGGTACGTTTTCCATATCGTGCATGGTACTGGTTGTGGAGTAACGTCGGCGCTGCACGCGAATTTTCCATTTAAACCTTTTAATAATATTATTCGCACGAGGTACGCTATCTCTCCGCATTCGAAATTATTCGAAATAACATGATTCTACATCGTTAGTAATACACTGTAATATGAAATATAAGTGATAGCAAAACTCTCGTAAAATCAGTGTTACATCGGAAATAACAGCACTCTGGTTTCGCTACGAATTAACTATCGAGTGATCCGATTAGTTAACATGAGATTTTCTAGTTAAGCTAATCCTCGACTTGTTCCGAGCTTTTTATATCCGGATTACAGAATGTAAATACGCAACCCTAACGAACACGAGTTTTACTGCCTCAGTCGAAAGAGAAATACCTATCGATATACTTTCGGAGTTATGTTAAGTTACTCACCAATTGTAAATTTCAGATATATTTAAAAATATTTTGAAATTTATATTTTCAAAAAATATTTTGTTTTTATTTTGTCTTTAACAAAATAGAAAATGTTTAATCGATAGTTTGCTTTCAAGGAAGTGGGGTCTAAGAATTGAGTTTTAACATCAATTAGAAACATCGGTTTACTAAATGATCTACATTCTCCAAAAATTACAATTTACAAGGTTCCATGCAAAAAGCATTTCTTTTAATTTTTTTATTAGAGCCCTTAAAGATATATTTAAGGGCTGTGAATATACGATTTGTAAAAAAGTTTACGTTTGCATATAACCTTGTAAATTGTAATATTTGGAAAATCTTTTTGCACATCATTCCGTAAACCAGTGCTTCTACTTGATTATAAAAAATCAGATCATTTGGTACAATTATAAAAATAGTTGTTCTATTTTAACAAGTGTACTAACACATTGAACACCCACTATAGATGATCCGTCGAAAATTGTTTTCAATTGATAGTTGCAGTTGCCGTTGTCAAGTGGCAGCAGGTTGACAGTAACGAGCGAATACTTTCTTGTTTGCACCGTAGAAGGAGACCGTGCAAGAATTATTATATAAAAAGAGAGTATACTAAGGGGCGTAATGTATGTGACAGATATAGCGAGAAAAGTTTCGAGGCGGTCAAATATCCCGAAGAGATACGGGGCATCGGTACTCGTCATTCCGGACTTTCCACTTGTGAAGATGCAATTGCATCGAATTATTCAGCCTCTTCCGGAGCGCATCATCCTGGTCGAACTTCTCGGACTCTTGAACGCAGTCGCGTGCAAGTCGACGCGGTGCAAAGTTTGTGCACCAATTGCTTCGGACCGAGCATGATGCTTCTCCGGTTCCACACGGGTTCGGAACAGCTAAGCTGACTTCGGCGGTGCTCGGCCACAATCGCAGACGATGCATCGATTTTTCCTTCGTGCAGCCGCTGCTGCAACACCCGCGCCGCACTGGGGTGCATCGTCTTTGCAACGCGCAACGGTTACGTTCTGACGAACCCTTTCTTCTTCGTTTCGGACCTCGCGTTCGTCCGATCGGTTTCACCCTTCTTCGCACAAGCGAAAAGTATCGCTTCGCCGACGCAGAAAATAGTGCTATTCGGTGGACGCATTCGTTATACTTTTTAGGGCTGTAACTTTCCTTCGAAGGTCGAAGATTGCGAAGCTTCGAACCTTCAAATGTCGAAAATTCGTAGGCAATGAGAATTAAAGTTTTTAATTTCGAAACTCCATAGTAAATTATTTTAAGATTGAAAAAACGGTCGTCCGTAGATAGTTTACCTACCTGAATTCGGATTTGCGCTTGGTCCTTCGCACGGAAGGTTTTATCGGTTTTTTTGCTCGATAACAAATTATGCGTTTGGTATGGTATATGGACAGTTACAACAAATGTCGTTTAAAGTGAATCAATCGATCAAAAATGATCACTCACGGAAAATTAACTTGATAGTAATCGATTGTAAAAATGTACGCTGAATCCTGGACTATATTGTTCACAGATCGATGTGGTTTGTCGCATCCGTCACAATTCATCGACACTCGTGTGTGAAAGGAAGCGTGTCTTTCAGAAATGGAAACATACATCCACACTCCCTTGCTAGTAATTACACGTCCAAGAAGAAAATCGGGTCGAGTGCTATGAAAATACTTTAGAGCACCTTCACGAGTCTAGTGTCCTTGAACAACCCCAATCTTTTTACGAGTTTTACGCTTTGATTTACGCGGCTTTCTCTTCGCGCTTTTCTTTGTTTGAATGAAAAGAAGTCAAGCCTGCTGAAATGTTATATTCCGCGTGTACCTCGAAGCAGAGAACTTTTCGGTATTTTCCTTGACGAAGAATGACCTCCTTCTAAAAGCCACGCTTCATATACGTCTGAGTTAATTATCTCTTCGAATGGTTACCGCAACGTGTACCACTTTACGTATATATTTGAATTTATGTTTATGGACATTTCGCTCGATGGATCGAAAGGACTGGGATTGGATTGGAATGACGATTAAAAGCTTATCAAAGCAAAGCGAACGGAATGTGATATAGGGTACGGTTTCTGCGAGAGAAACTGCAGAGCGAAGAGAAAGTAGAATTAATATACAAGGGTAATGGAGAAAAATATTCAAATCAGAGAAATTGAAGGGAAGATTTACACTTCGCGTAATAAATCCTTCGTGACGTGCGAGGAGTCGTAAGCGAAAATTCATTGCTACATTTCGTGAAACACGTAGCACGACTCGTATAAATCATGCCGAAATTATGAATATGCAATGGAGGGGGTGGGCGTCAGGACTCGATTAAATCGCATGTTTCACTGGGTTCACGTCGCACAGTGCGGCCGCCTATGGACAAAAGGCGAAAATGCAGCTATTCTCCGCACCTTGTTTGGCTTTACTTATTCTTTAGAGGTACCTCTCGTGTGTGGAACAGGTGCTGAGTTCTCAGTTACTAACTTTTGTTTTAATCAAGAACTTTGTTCGGACTAATACGAACATTCTTTTTTAAATCAGTCAAATCGATCCAGCCGTTCTCAAAAGATGCGCTTACCAACGAACAGCATTTAATTTTTATATAGATAAAATAAAGATGCCATCGACAAACCGTGAAACCTCGACGAAACTGATTTTCGAATTCCATCTACTGAACAACCCGTAGCGTTAAAAGATCTCAAATTTATGAACGACCGGTATCCGGAAGAGGTTTGACAAGCTCGCTAATTACACTGTCGAGGAAATTACAAAATTCGTTTGTGCAGCCATTCGTTTATCTCTTATCGATGATCTTTATCGGTAACAGCCAGTTGAATCTCCGACGACCGCCGATTTCGCGTATCTCGTTAAACCGTCCGATATTATCGACGCTTCTGCCGGTCGCACTTCGGCTGAAAGGGACGAGAGAACCGAAAAATCTGGCGGGACGAAAGGCGAAGACGAAAGGAGAGAAAAAAGACGGGAAAAGGCCGTTCAAAGAGGCATCGATGCCTCCGCCTGGCCGTGCTCTCCATCTTGTCGTCGCGATATAAAATACCGGCTGAAAAAGGCACGCTGAATGGCTGACGCCCGACTAAAAACCGGACTTGCTCTCGTTACACCGCGCCAAAGAAACGAAGCGGTTGGCCGTTGCACCACGTCGAAGTGCAGGTGAGCTGCCAGATGACCGCCGCCGCGGAAACGGTGAATGAAGAACCGGGAGAAGCACGCGTTTCGATGCATTCGCGTTCGTTGCACCGGGCCAGGCCGAGTCAGGCCCGCAGGCGCAACAAGACAAATATGCACGCGCGAACCGAATATCAATTTCGACTTCCTGCCCTCGCGGTTCGTGAATTCTTTCAACCCTAGGCGTCCTCGTTTTATTCTTATTCATTACTAGCTGACCCGACAGACGTTGTCCTGTCCAAATTTCAATAAATTTGTTTGTAAGTTTGTGAGAAGTTATTGAAAATGTGTAAACAAAGTAAATTTTCCGACTTTCCTTTGTAATTGAAAACTTCTCCAGGACCATAACGAACAATAGCTCAAAACTGGATGGTAATGCAATATTTAAAAAAAAACTGTGTTTTATTTACTTTGCTGATTATGTGGAGCGACTAAAATGATGTAAATCTATAGAAAATGTGGTGGAACTGGAAAGATTTACTACTTAGAAGTAGTTTATAGTCGATGGATATAAGTAGACTGCGGATCTTTATGCATTTATAATTTATGAAAATGTTCAAAAAGACTCGGATATAAAATACGATAGAATTTTGTACAATTTTCATTCGTTCTGGATGTACAAAGGCTGTTCCTATTTATTATCTTATCTTAATTTAATTCGTATTGTATGAAGTGCGGTACACGAATCGATTATTTACAAGTCCTACAAGCAGGACTTCTTGCTTGTATTTACAACATTATAAAGAACAAAATTTTCTTTATTATTTTTACTACTGGACATTTTTAACGTGATGTTACACATTTTCATGATCTTCTTGTTGATAATAAGAAAAGAAAAAAAAATGGTTCCGGCCGGGATCGAACTGGCGACCTTCTGCGTGTAAAGCAGACGTGATAACCGCTACACCACGGAACCGGTTGATAAAGTTTGTCGTTATAATAGTATATCCTGTACAACGCTGTAAAAATTCGTACTTTTCATTAGACGTTGTTTTTAGTTGATACGTGAACAATTTCCTACATATCTTGTAATTGTATAACTACTTGTTTGTATAAGAATATGTACAAATGAGAATTCGTTCGTATCATCAGAAAGTATGTATATGAGAGTGCTTACGCCCGGGGCACCGACGATCGGTATACAGGCAATTTTTCGTGAAAATTGATTACCTTATTTTATTAAAAAATTAGATGGTAGAAAGTTGGTTCGCCATCGTTGGCAAAAGAAATTGTTACAAACATTAACCAGCTCGAAATGATAAATAAATCAATGTATTGTAGTCAATAAATCAATACGAGCGAATGTTCATGGTGTAGAAGTTATTCTGTATCTCGAGTTCTATTACTACTTTTTACTAAAAAATTAGATGTACTTGTCACCTTCGCTGAAATAATAAATTTGTCAATAATTATTATTAGGGATCGAAATTGATCGACGTTAGATACAATGGGGAGAATTCCGCATGACTGCGCGGGCGCGCTTGAACTCGGTGAGCACTCTGAATTAACGAGTCAGACGTGTTGGGGCGGCTGGCAGGTGCGGTCGGGCTCCGGGATGTTCCGCAATGTTCCGGGACCAGGGACCAACCAAGGGCTAATCAGGAGTCATCCAGAGCTACCCTAGTCTATCCTGACCTTTTTTTTTGTTAAGGAAAGATGGTTGAAACTCGGTCTGCCGGAAAACAGTCTACCTCCCGGGACAGCCAATGGGCTGTCCCTCTATCGCTTAATGAATACAATAAGCTGCCCTTCAGGGACCTACTCTCCGTATTGCTCCTGGAGAGACAAATCGGAATCCATGCACGCGTGTTCTTATCTTATAAAGTCTATCCTGACCTACACTGGCCTTTAGTCAAAAATCTTTCTATTATATAAAATAGTTCTGTAGTTGTCACGCAAAAACTCCGAGCGACGAAACCTTCTGACGAGAACTGAAAATTGAACGACGTGACAGTGTGTATTTTTTGAAAAGGGAGTGAGAGAGAGAAAAGAGAAACGAACAGGGGGCAGATTATTATTAATATGTATAAATATATATGTATTATTATAAGCATTTATTACCTAAGTTTAAAAAAACTGTTATTCGATACTTCCATTATCACTTTGAAAATATTCCATAAAATAAAACTAATTATTATCAGTTATTAGATTGCATTGCACTTGAATCTTGTTGCTTGTTTTTTAATCCTAAAATGATATGCCTAATGCCAGGTATCCAAGGACTGCATAGGCTAGCATGCTGCATCATCAGCGACAGATGTATTTGATCAGCTTTTTCGACATTCCCTTCTTGTAGCGCTGTAAAAAACATTTTCTATCATCTCTTTGAATAATTAAAAAGTATCGCATCCATGATTTCTATATGAAAACCATCTGAAACCAACCTTTCGACAAGTTTAATATATTTTTACATATAACATCGCTTAATTTATCTTCTAGCCATGCTGTTTTCAATATGTCTAATCTTTTCTTTACTTCATCCACTTTCGTTTCACTTATATGCTCATCGATCACAGTCTCTAAACTTTTTAAGACATCGTTCAATGCCTGTTCTTTGTCAATCTCTAACGCATCTATGTTGGAAGGAGGTATCGATGGAGTATGAGACCCTGTTGTCAAATTAATGAAAGATTGTGGTGGCAATGACATAGTCATCGATGGACTCGATACCGAAGGCTCTTTATTGGAAGCTTGCGCAGAAGATAATGGAAATGCTACCCTTTTGTTCAATACTCGTTTAGTGGGCGTAGCTGTAGAACTTTGTGTGCCAGTATATGCCCAGTTTGGAGGATCGTTCCATCCTGGATCATGACCAGGTAATAAAGACTTTTGCAAAGAGAGATTTTTACCTGCAACATGAAAGTATATCTATATTTGTTCCTAAAGTAATTTGAATCATTAAAATTAATTACTTTTTTATGCGTACATTCATAATGAAACAATTCCTAAATCATTTTATCCATTTCCACAGAAATGTTCATTAAACTTAAAGAGAACAAAGGAGTATGATAAAATATTTAAATTACTTGTCTCGTTTTCGTTCATTCTTCAAGTATAACCTTCTGGAACTACAAAAACTATTTATAAACGGAGACAAACACAATGAAAATTACAATTTACGTTTAATTATGCATTTGTTTACATGACATAATGCAACACATCTGTTCAATATTACTCTGTTGTCACTAAATCTGCTGATCCTGTGACAAAATCTAGTTACATAGCGCATTGTTATCGCGCAGAAGCGCGGGAATATTTCAACCTGTTTGAATTGAAAATTCTACTTGCACATGATCAATTCATTTTTCTATATATCGCATAAACTTTTAACTGGATAACTTTATGCTAGACAAGAAACGATACAATTTAAACAGAATTACTGCGACATTATCGATATTCTTAATTTCTTAAATAATTAAATTTCTTAATCTTTATTTGCTTGAATCCCGTACTCGAATCAATAGCTGCAACTGTAACCAGCAATAGCTGTAACTATACAGATTACGAATCTCGAGTTATAAAATGAACTACCTAATAAATTATGTACTATTACCTAACGTGACCGCGCAATTATCGACAAATTTAACCCATGAACATAGTATAAAGTAAAGCAGTTTCTGAATCTGGTTAGTTGTGATTTTATGTCAGTGAAAACTTGCGAACATGAAGTTACAGCGACCCTCCAATGTCTATGAAGAGTCGTGGTATTTGCTATGTTTCATAAAACTTTTAGGTAAGAATTATTAAAAGGAATTACTATATATTTTGACGGTTATTTTAGAGCCTTCTGAATTTATTTTGCTAACTTTTTTCTGGTAATTTTATACATACAATTAATCACTTAAATTATGAATGATTATTATAACTTTTTGACAAAGTGTCCATACTTCCATGAGCGGTAGTGTACCCAGATAGCCAAGCGGGCCTAGCGCTGAAATCGAGCAGAGCGTGCCGAGGTCAGGTATCAGGATTTTTACGTGTCGAACGTCGCTTGGACCTGCCGAGGGCAGCTCGTGCCTCGAATCTGCCGAGGGGAAGTTATGACCGTGAGGGCTCGAGGACGTGCCCTCGGCAGAAACGCGGCACGAGCTGCCCTCGGCAGGTCCAAGCGACGTTCGGCCCGTAAAAATCCCGATACCTGCCGAGGGCAGCTCGTGCCGCGTTTCTGCCGAGGGCACGTCCTCGAGCCCTTACGGTCATAACTTCCCCTCGGCAGATTCGAGGCATTTGGCTATCTGGGGTAAGTACAATTATACAGGGTGTCTCAGCCAACACGGGCCACCTAAATATCTCCTTTATTTTTAATAACACGAAAAATATTTATGGCATAATTTAAATGGTATCGAAGGAGGAATATCATAGAAGAACAATTTTTTTTGTCCGGTTATTTTTTCATAGTTTTGTTCAAGGTCATCGTTATTTTCATTATCGGGCTTATTTATTTACTTATTTATTTTTCATCAAACTTAAGTTTCCTGATAAAAAATAACGATGACCTTGAAGAAAACTATGAAAATTTTTCGTGTTATTAAAAATAGAGGAGACACTTAGGTGGCCCGTTTTGGCTGAGACACCCTGTATAATGAATTCAACGTGCTAACTTCGAATTTTTACTTCTCCTAGGATTATACCCCATGAAATTTCACAGATCTCGGTACGTGAACCAATTATGTGGAATTATAGTGTTACTACCCTATTACTGCCTTTTTAGCACTACGTACGATTACACAAATCAAGTAATGCAAACTATGACGGTGGTATCGGCGGTGACTAAAATTCGAAAAGGCAGACGCTATATAAACATCATTTTGTTACCCATAATAGTGATATCAACTACACGGCAATGCGACAAAACACGACAAGTATTCGAGGATATATACAGCGTCGATAACAATGTGAAATTCCTAAACATTAAAATTGACCATAAAGAATGCATGAAAACCGATATCGTTAAAATCACGACTGTAATATTTGTCACGATAATCTTTAATTTAATGGATTACTATGGGTTTCTCGATAACAATAGTAATTACATGTACGTTCTCATGTGGATCGTCGATCGAATACCCGATTTTGTTAGCTCGATCGTGATGTGCACGTTCGCTGTGATAATAAACAAAATTAAATATCGATTTACAAAAATCAACAAGGTCCTTGACGATATTGCCGAAGGGAAAACTTTCATCTCTGTTACCGAGTCGTCTGACGTGAATAACGGTAGCCTTCCAAGTTTCATGAAATACAAGATATGATCAATGTTTCCTTGAAAAACTAAAAGGATTATTATAACATTTTTACTTACTCCATCATAAATAAATCTTTATTCAATTAGATTTCAGGTTGATGTTGTCAAAAGTGCTCGTTCTGAAACTGTGCAAATCGTTGTCGTTATTAAACGACGCATACGGATTCCAATTTAAAGTTTTAACATTACTGTACATTTGGTACCTATGCTGGCACATGTGTGTCGTCTATATTTTATGTGACAACGGCATACATGCAGTAGATACAATATTGAGCGCACTATGGGGTTCTTTAGATATAATAAGATTGATTTACATAATCCACTTGTACCGTATATTATTGATACAGGTAGTGATGAAATTTTACTAGATAATTAGGCGAAACTTCCGTTTACCCTCCGCCTCAGAATTCGATGAAATTTTGAAAATAGGATCTTTTTTGACTGAAATGACGATTGCCAGAAGGATTTTTCGCGACTCCAAAAAAATTTTTTTTATCATTTCAATGTCGCTCTCTACCTTACCGACACACCGACTTTCTATTTTATGTAGAATATCTTGTAAAAATGACCGACCTAACCACAACTCATTCTAATTGACGCATGCGCACAGCACGAACATAAAGTAGAAAGTCGGTAAGGTAGAGCGCGACATTGAAATGATAAAAAATTTTTTTTGACTCGCGAAAAATCCTTCTGGCAATCGTTATTTGAGTCAAAAAAGAACCTATTTTCAAAATTTCATCGAATTCTGAAGCGGAGGGTAAACGGAAGAATAGCCGGTAATTATTGCTAAAGGGTCGCTGTACTTTGATGTTGATGAAATCTATAACATATTTATCAAAATCGGAGTACTGCGATCTTTTCGCAATAATTACCTTTTACTATTTTCGATTGTTTTAATCGTTTGAAATGTAATTCGATTACTCAGTAATATTGTACTTTATGTTTACAGTATACATAAACAAATACGAATTACGAGCGTCTCAAGATTGGTACTAATGAATATAATTGGTAGGACGATTGCCGCCTGAATATTTGAAATAATGCGCTGATGTATGTACCAACCAATTGGCTGGAAAATTTCAACAAACATGCTTTCTCCACGAAGAGCCTGAATTCTGTGAAATGTTTTCGTTTTCGAATATGTTTTCGTAATTATCTGGTCGGGTCTTCGAGTTTTTCATCATTAATAAATGTACGATTGATGGGAAACGATGGTGTTTTCGTTTCATTTATTCCTTTTAGCATGTTCTAATTTTTCTCATGACGTGTCTCGTCAGCGTGCATGGGGCGCATGCGCAATGCCACCTTACGTGGCATCGGCAACAATCACTATTGCAGCGAAATACATTTTCTTCATTTTACTGTAAACAGTTGTGGAAATATTAACTTTTGTTATGGTTCAAATACGTACAATGACACAACGTGAGTACTCAATATTTTCCGTGTGTTACTTGAATTTCGTGTTTCCATGGTCCGTGCGTTAACGTAATTCCTTCTGCAAAATGGCTTATTACCTTTTTATCATTCGAAAGCAACAGAAGATTTTCATAATTAGTCATTGAGCAATAACAGTGCTTTCGAATCACCAACACACACGCATTTTATGTACGATCAGCGTTTACAACTTACGGAGATTGTGCAGATGGTTTTGTATAGGTTATCTTACGTCTGTCAATGTGTAGCATATTTTGAACGTTCACCACTAATTTATACATTTTTCAATATGCCAACAAATATATTGTTTATATTTTCACGCGTTTTACATTCGTATGCTAAACGAACGTGACTCATTTTCTGGATACGTTGTTACAGAAAATAATTACTGTCTCATGCTTACTTTGTACAATCTGTTCACATTTTATGAAGCATATTCGTATGATTTCATGAACACATTGAACATTAGGAACAATTGCTTTCCTAAACCTGTATGTTTTATTATCATCATTTCATTGATCTAAGAATGGCAGAGCTCGTGGGAAAAGTGATATAAGTGTATAAAGTTATCTGAAAAAGAGAAGATACATATCCCACTCTTTACGTGTATATATATGAAGTGTTTTAATGTTTGCGATCACATGAGTGTCGAAATAAATGTCAAATCAAAGTTGTCAATTGAACTAATCTTCTATTGAAATCTTTTACTATCGATAGGAAATGCATCGTAAAGTACTGTTATATATACATTATAATTTGACCTAGTTAAAATTTTTGCATTCGTAAAATGTATCAATTTTATGTAAACGTAATATATATCATGTTTCAGGAAATACTCAATTTGAACCATCGACAAACAATCCACACGTCATGCCATCGTCAACTGGTCAGAACAATATAGTTAATCAAATCTCCAACATGTCTCTGGGTGATCAACAAAGACCACCATCCGCAGTAATTGATCTTTGATTAAATAATGGTAATAACGTTAATAGTATTGAATATTGATACCATTTAATATATTACAGAATTTTCCTCTACCACCTTTACCTGGGAAAAGTACTCCTCCAATGTCTATGCCTTCAAACATCAATAGATTTAACAATGTCCAAGATGTGTCGCCTGGAGCTGGTCAGTATACATAACCTGTATAATCTAAATAATAAATAATGTCTGTGCTATCTATATTTAATCACAGTAGGGCCTATTGGACAAACTGATCCTGGTGGAAACCCTATGTCACCAATTTCTGGACAAGATTTACAGCAAAAGGCCACTTCAAAAAATCCTTCCACATTTCAGTCTGGTTTCCCATTCTCTGGGCATCCTATGGACTCTAATGTAGGACAATATTACCCTGGCCAAAACACATTACCAGAACAAGGATTTAACGCAGGATTAACCAATCAGAGTGGTCAAAGGAATGTCGTTGACCCATCTACTGGACAACCAAGTTTCTCTAGACCACCGCCGACAGGACAAAAATCAACTCCACCTTTACCAGGCCAACCGAATATGTCTAATTTACCGACGCAGGGACAACCAAGCCTCTCCAATTCACCTTTACCAAGACAACAAAATCTTTCTAACCCAACGATGCCGTTTCAACCACATTTATCCGGGCCTCCGTTACCAGGTCAACAAAGTCAAAATAATGTGACTCCGTACGGAGTACATGGGCAACAGAATTTACCTGGACCACCGCCACCGCTATCCAAACAAAATTTATCAGCGATGTCCAATTTGCCTGCTCCTCCTGGACCTCCTTTACCAGGACAACAGTACCCGCCAATGCAAGGTCAGCAAAAACAAAGGGCCAAGTTCATTGCTGCCAAAACGAAGTCTGGTTGGCACTGGTAGCGATGAACTTGGCCCTTTAGGACTATGACAATTTGCTACTGCAACTTGTACAATGTGTGTGTACAACTTGTACAAATTTACTTCACTGTTTATGGTTTATGCAATTAAATATGTCGGTATCTAATCAATTGCTAAACATTTAGATATTGTACGAGGTGTTATACCAATTTCATATCTACAAAATTTCAAAAATCATACGAAATGGAAATATTCGAAATCGGAAAAAATTTTCCCCTGTGAAAATGCTTGCAGCTGCTATTTCTGCAATTGACTTGCTAGAGGGCGGTCCGGTCCTTTCGACTTTTAAGTTAGAGATTCCTCTCTACTCTGGAAAAGACGTGGCCGTTTTGCCACATTACAACTTCCAATGTCTAACCAATAAGCTATGCCCCCATCTCCGATGTCGCGTCAACAAAACATTGCTCTGCCACCAATGCAAGGCCAACAATACATGACCTCACTTCCGCTTTCAGGTCAACAAAATTTCAATAGACAGCCATACATGGGACAACCAAATTTACCTGAGCCCCAAGCTCAACCTCCGTTACCAGGTCAACCTATAGGACAAATGATGAATGCTGCTTCGAATATACCACCATCAGGTCAGAGACAGTATACGTCTGCTCCTCCTCTGCAGGGACAAACTATGGGAGCACCGTTAGGAATGAATCGTTTCACACCCGGTGCAATGGGTGGTTACCAACCTGTTGGATACCAAGGCTATAATAATGTATGTTTGTAATAACTGAATCTACTGTGCTCTATTATATTGAATGATTGGTTTTATCGGTAGGATATGTACAATGCTCAAAGAGTTTCATATCACGGTGGTACACCTGGTCCAGGCGTAGGATATCAGCAAGGAGATGCTCAGACGCAACAAGTCAAACGTTTGGATCCCGACCACATGCCAAGCCCGGTAAGACAATGGCTTTTACGAGTATTAAAGATGCTCAATCGCTTAAATAGTTTGTACTAATTTGAAATGTTTATTTATGCAGATTCAAGTGATAGACGATGATCAACGTGTGAAAGGTGGTGTGTTCGTAACAAATCAAAGTGGTTTGGTTCCACCATTAGTAACTACCAAGTTTGTAACGCAGGATCAGGGAAATGCATCTCCTAGATATATTAGATCTACAATGTACACTGTTCCTACCACTGCAGATATTTTAAAACAAGTACCTATTCTGTCTTTTAACTGCACGCAATACATATGTTGATATAATTTCGAGATGTTTATTTAATGAGTTTGATTTGCAGACGAATGTTCCGTTCGCTCTAATAATAAGTCCAATGGCTCGTATAGAGGAAGGAGAGTACGAACCGCCTATTGTAGATATGGGAGAGATGGGTCCAGTTCGCTGCGTCCGATGCAAAGCGTACATGAGTCCGTTTATGCAATTTATTGATGCTGGCAGAAGATTTCAGTGCATGTTTTGTAAAGCAACCACCGGAGGTATCTACCTTGTCTTTTCTGTAGAACTTTTTACGTCTCAATCCTAATATCTGTTTTGTATTTTAGTTCCAGAAGAATATTTCCAACATTTAGATCATACTGGCCAACGCATGGATCGTTATGAAAGACCAGAATTAATGTTGGGGACGTACGAGTATCTTGCTACGAAAGAATACTGCAAAGTAAGTGAATTAATATAACGATTGCTTAGAATTTGATTAAACAATTTCGGTGTTCCCCTTTCTCGTAGAACGATACTTTCCCTAAACCACCAGCTATTGTGTTCGTGATCGATGTGTCTTACAACACAGTGAAGTCTGGCTTAGTCAATTTACTCTGTGCGAAAATGAAATCAATCCTGCGAAATCTGCCCGTTGATGTTGGTCAATCGAAGTCGAACATGAAAGTAGGATTTATAACGTACAATAACACGGTACATTTTTACAATGTAAACTCATGCCTTGCCCAACCGCAAATGATGGTTGTGGGAGACGTACAAGATGTGTTTATGCCTCTTCTTGACGGATTCCTGTGCGATGTTGAAGAAAGCGAAGCCGTTATCGACAGTCTAATGACGCAGATACCAGCCATGTTCGCGGACACACGCGAAACGGAAATTATTCTGGCACCTGCGATACAAGCTGGACTCGAAGCATTAAAGGTATTTTTTCAATTCGTTTCCGACAAATTTAAAAATTGATGATTTCGCCTCTATTAAAATCATGAAGGGAAGAAATAACAATCCATTTGATTTCTATATTCTATACTGTAGATTTTGTTAAATTCATTGGGGATTTAAAAAATTGAAATAATCCGATTTTATATTTAAGGCTTCGGACTGTGTTGGCAAATTACTGGTTTTCCACTCCTCTTTACCGATCGCTGAAGCTCCTGGCAAATTGAAGAATCGCGACGATCGTAAAGTGCTTGGAACGGAAAAGGAAAAAACGGTATTAGGTAAATCGTTTATTCATACATTACGTTCCCGCGAGTGTAAACAGTATCTAGAAAACATTTTTCTCTTTTCAGCACCGCAGAATAACGTTTATAATAACCTAGGGCAAGACTGTGAAGGCGCAGGATGTTCTGTAGATCTGTTTGTTTTTAATAATTCGTATGTGGACATTGCAACGATAAGTCAGGTTGCCAGATTAACCGGTGGAGAAGTTTACAAATACACCTACTTCCAGGTATTATATACATTTGTGTAAAGTTATGTGGGTGTACTAAGTGTTCACACACTTTTTAAAATGGAATAACTTTTTTATAATTGTACTTTTACACGATTTTTTATCAGTTTCTGCTGTACTGTATGTTATTTAGTACTTAAGAGTATGAACGACCGATGAACTTTTCATTTTATTAGGCCGACATTGATGGAGATCGTTTAATCGCGGACGTGATTAACAATATCAGTAGACCAATCGCATTTAACGCTACTATGCGTGTGCGCACGTCTACCGGTGTTCGAGCAACCGATTTCTTTGGACATTTCTATATGTCGAACACCACAGAGATGGAATTAGCTAGTATAGATTGCAATAAGGTACCATCACTTCTAGTCGCTCGATAAACAAAAAAGAATACAACAAGAAACTGTTAACATTTTCATTTAATATTTTAGGCGATTGCTGTAGAAGTGAAGCACGACGACAAATTAACGGAGGACGAGGGTGTATATATTCAAGCAGCTTTGTTGTATACTTCTTGCAGCGGAATCAGAAGATTGCGTATCATTAACCTTAGTTTAAAGACATCGTCTGAATTAGCAGAATTATACCGTGTGTGTGACCAAGACGCCATTATAAATTTCTTCGCTAAGCAAAGTAAGACGAATTACAATTATTTACCTGCACAGAAACTCCGGATCATCGAAATTCAAATGTATTTTTGTACAGGTGTTTTCAAATTAATCGAGTCGTCTCCAAAAACTGTAAAGGACAATTTGATCGCGAGAAGTTCGTGCATGTTAGCTGCATACCGGAAACACTGTGCCTCCCCATCGAGTGCTGGTCAATTAATATTACCGGAGTGCATGAAATTACTTCCACTTTATACAAACGCATTATTAAGGACCGATGCATTAGCTGGTGGTAATATATTTGTTTTATCCAATCTATTCGGTATCCAACGATCGTGTGTATCACACATGTAATATCTGAAATGTTTTCAGGTGCTGACATGACTATCGACGACAGAGCTTTCGTTATGCAAGCTGTTGCTACGATGCCTATCTCAATATCGGTGGCATACATTTACCCAAGGTTATTTTCCTTACACAATGTTGATCCTCAAGATACGGAATTGCCGCAAATGCTACGTTGTTCTATTAACAAATTCTCCGAGGACGGCGCGTATTTACTTGGTAAGCAATGTTTACTATTGTCTGTAATTTTATCACCGGGAAAGCTACAGAAATGTTATTTGTTCTTTTTTGTCTCCATAGAAAACAGTATCCACATGTTCTTATGGCTGGGCCTTGGACTCTCTCCACAGTGGGTACAGGCAGTATTTGGAGTTCCATCGGTGGTCCAAGTTGATACAGATCGTACTTCACTGCCAATATTAGACACTCCATTAAATAAACGAATAACAGATATTATCGATCGTATGCGCATGGAGAGGCATCGTTGCATGAGGGTAAGTAATTAGAAAAAGGAAGTTCTAAATCACTTTGTAACATGCAAAGCAGTTTTTGAATATTTAACGATACATACAATTGATCGAAACGTTTTCAGTTAACTATAGTGAGACAACGGGACAAACTTGAAATGGTGTTACGTCATTTCTTGATCGAAGACAGAGGAAACGACGGAGGTCCAAGTTACGTTGACTTCCTTTGCCATATGCACAAAGAAATCAGAACACTACTTAGCCAATAAAATAAATCTCAAACGAAACAGTTATATTGTGTTGGAAAATACCTAGTTTGCTACATGTCTATGGCTGATCGGTCACGTTATGTCAAGAATCGGATTAGATTATTAAACCGAGTTTATCAAGAACTCTAATGGGGAGAAAACATGGATCGTGCTCGTGATTGACGCGCACATTTGAAAGAAAGATGGATGGATGATGTGAAATACATAAAACTAACGTACATTTATAACTTAATACCTATCGGAAAAAGGCGATGAACATTAAGAGATAACCAATCATTCCGAGATTTATAATGAATCGGCGCATGCGAAAAGGAAACATCCAGTTGCACTCACTCATAACACAGTGATTTATACACGAGTAATTGTAAAAGTAAAAATTGTATTATTAATTGTTATTTTAACTAGCTCATTAATGTTATATTATTATACTAAATTAAATAATAAAAGAAAAACTGTATTAAATCATTATAAATTTATATATGAAAAAGTATATCTTGTGTTAATTTTGAATAGTACTTCCGCAATTTATGCAATGCGTTAATGTTGTTTTAAATACAACAAACTGTGCATGCGCGTGAAACAGTTGTTTAAAAGAATTATTTTCAGCTTATACTTGTTTGAGTATCACTAACAAATATAGTACGTTTATAATTGAACGACTAATAAGTTTCTTATACATATATACGCATTCGTACTACACTCGTTTTCAACTTGTTTTTTCATTATTTATGTAAGAAAGGAAATAAAGTATGTTGTCAGCAATGAAAAATGAAAATTGCATTCAAATATTTGTTCACTTATTTACAAATAGTATTAAGTTGAAAAACGTACAAATTTATAATATTACGATTTTACTTGAGAGACCGTTCAAAAAAATCGCTTTAGAAAAATGTTGTTCAAATTGTCTTTTATAATATAAAATAGTTTTGTAGTTTCTGTCGCCCTAAAACACCGAGCGAATTGCCTTGTGAAGGGGAACCGTGCATGGAGGAGCTGGTTGCCTTCTGAAGGGGAACCGAGAATTGAGAAGCGGGTTGCCTTCTGAAGGGAAACAAAAAATTGAGGAGCGGGTTGCCTTCTGAAGGGGAACCGAAAATTGAGCGACGTGCAGCGTGTATTTTTCAGCGAAACCACGAGGCGGGGGTTGGCGAACGAATCGAACATGGGCAGAGCCCCTAGTGGATCATAATTATAAGGTGTACCACAGTGCAGCAGTGATACCGAAATCGTGGTACTATGGTACTAAGCCGTGGTACGAGTCAGTCAGTCAGTGTGGAGCAGTGCAGTGATGTGATATGAGGCGCTTTTCACGCGCATGCACGAGTTTCGTCGGAACGTATCTACGTCCGAAGTTTGTGGGAGACTATTGGGGGGAAAATAGTGGGAGACTATTATTAGCGGGAACGTATAGCGGAGTCCATTATGACTGTCATGACACGAGGCGCGAAAGAACAGCGGGCTGCAAGAATTTCAAATAAGTTATTGTTAATATTTAATCAAATAATAAATTTTGCGAAATTAGCGGGGCGGCCAAGGTACCTGATTTTCGTACTTGACTGAGGCTGTCTGACGTCAGAATATTCGCGCATGCGCGTGAAAAGCGCCCCATAATCACATTACTGGAGCAGTGTGGAGGTTATGCGCACCGATTCGCACGCGATGGCCACCAGATGGCGTCGTCGTCAGCCTCAGTAACAGAAAAATGGGGTACCTTGAGTATCCCGCAGAATTTTAAAAACTTATTGGTATATATCAGAGTCTGTATATACATATGAAAATGTAAAGGGTTAACCTACCCTTAAAATGTTAGCAATTATCTTTCAAAACAGAACACACGTCCCACCAATAACACCGGTACACTCCGGGCAATATAACTGCCACAGGGCTCTGGCCGCTCTGCTACCTCATTCTAGACACGGTACTGTTTTCACGCCATCTGGTGGCCATCGCGTGCGAATCGGTGCGCCGAATCCGAACTGATCCGAACACTGCAACAATGTGCGCTTTGTATACACGTGTAACAATGGACGTTAGTTATTAATATTTAGTAATTAATGCTCAATTATAACTAAAACAATTTTATTCAACTCGATTTAATTTAATATACGTATACAAGTGCGCACAAGTCGAAAACATTTAGTGAACCACTAAAATAATCTTCAGGTTAGTTGTAATCTTTTGTTGGTTATGTTGATCCAGTGATGTCAACAATATCCCCGTAATTAGTACATTTTACAGGTTTTGCACTCGAAATTCACTCTTTTACAAATCATATTCAACCTTCTACAAATGAGTTATTTTCATGTAAACAAATAGTTAAGAAATTGAAAATTTTATTTATTCCAACGTTCTACTCATTCACTTTCTAATGTATGAAAACTGTGTGATTAATAAATTTTTTAGTATTGTGCACGTGTGTCTAAATAAATATATAATTTAATTTGAATACGTAAATAATTTAATTTATTAATGGGTGAAATTGATTGGCAAAAGGTTGGAATTTGGCTGCTTTTAACAAAAGTAGAGAGGAGAACGATCTTGTTTTCACACATCGTATCACGTATTTTCACAGGTGTTCCAAAATGGCAACAAAAAATGGAAAACGAAAAGCACATACCGATACAGAATCGAAAAAGTTCAAATCGGACACTGTTGCCAACAATACCATAAATAATGAGAATAATATTTCTAACGATGATAAGTCTAAATCGAAAAAAGAGAAGAGAGGAACATATGAGAAACCTTTGTCAAATGGTAACCGTAAACATGGTGCGATGAGTGAGAAGGGAAAACATGAAGTAAATAAAAATCCAGAGCAAACAGAGAAACCCAATTGGATGGAATTTAAAAAGCAGAAGAAAGAATTAAAGCAGAAATACAAAGCAAAGAAATTGAACGATATCTATGAAATTACAATCAGAGCTAAAAAGATTGGAGAGAAGTTGCGTAGGTCAGATTGCAAAGCATTGGAACGTAAAAAGTTGACTATACAAATCCATGACTTGCTGCGGTCTCATTATAATAAAGTAATGCTCACACATGATTTGTCTCGTATTATTCAATGGATGATCAAATACAGCGATCAGAGGATCCAAAGAGAAATTTACACTGAATTAAAACCTTATGTCGCAGAAATGATTTCATCGAAGTATGCAAAGAACTGTGTGAAAAGTATATTGAAATACGGACCGTTGGAATTGAAACATGAGATCATTTCTACTTGTTATGGTAACATTGTGAAATTCATGAGTCACTCGGTATCTGCGCCCTTGATAGAATTTATGTACACAAAGTATATAAAGAACACAGAGAAGAGATATTTCAAACAGGAATTTTATGGTGATTTGTACAAACAAGCCAAAGACAATGAAATTAAATCTTTGTCCGATGTGTACAAGTCTGCGGAAAATATGAAATCAGCAACGTTAACTGCTGTAAAGGGAAATCTAGCGAGGATATTGAACAAGAAGTTTTTGCACTATACGCTTGTGCAAACCATCCTTCTAGAATACTTACACGAGTGTTCAGCCGAAAACAGATCGGAAATGATAGCCACATTGAAAGATTCTGTAGTAGAATTATCTCAGACCAAACTTGGTTCAAAAATTATTGTACTGTGCATATGGCACAGCACTAACAAAGATAGGAAGTTGATTATGAAAGGTCTTAAGGAAAATGTAAAGACCGTCTCTATGTCCGAGCATGGATATTTAATATTACTAGCTCTGTTCGATACAGTAGACGATACTGTACTAGTGAAGAAGATTATACTATCGGAAATACAAAAAGATCTGACAGACATAGTACAAAATGAACATGGAAAGCATGTGATTTTGTATTTAGTAGCGAGAAGAAGTCCTCGTTACTTTCATCCTAGTATAATCTCGTATTTAGAGCAAGGAGATCAAAACGAAGCAAGTAAAAAGTTGCCAGATGTTCGAGAGAGAGAGCTTTGCATTAGCATTTCTGATTCGCTACTCGACGCTGTAACAAAAGACATTGCGACATGGTTGTCTAATAGTTCTATGGCAATGATAACGTTGGCAGTTCTAAATTCAGGTGTTGGAGAAAAATTGAAACAAGCTTTCGAGTCCATCGCTAAATATATTACAGACCCTGATTCAAAAATTAAAGAGGAGGACACTGAACATAAGGCTGTCGAACATTCAGGTTTGCATATGATGTTAAAGAAACTTATACAAAACGATGCAAAATTACGAGAAAAGAATGAAGCTACTTTTGGAGAAGTATTAGTTAACCACCTAGAAATAAATGTTATAGAGAGATGGATAGAATTCAATAGAGGTTGCTTCCTGTTAGTATTCTTATTAGAAAACGAAATAGAATCGACGGTGGATGCTCTACGTTCTAAATTGAATCTGATAAAGACAGCTCTGAAATCGAAAACTAGTCCAGGAGCGAAAATTTTATTTAAAAAATTGAAAATTAAATGTTAAAAAGAGTCGTGAATTCTACAAGATGCTTGTTTTAGAAGCAGTTGTAAAAACGTGAGAAACGTATATCATTTGCTGCAGTTTTATTGGCAATATAAATACTTACAATTTATTCAGTCAAATTCCACAATCGCTCGAATTTAGCATTGAATTTTTCATTTGTGGCACACGTTAGTAACTGCTTATGTAAAAACGATAATACATCATTAGATTTTCTATCCGTATATTGCATATTACTTACCTATAAGTATGCGAAAATATACTTGGAAAATTAAAACATGTTCTACACAGAACTTTAATCGATTCAGATAGGTTTTTATAACGTTAAAGGTGAAAATGCTCATGAACTTCGTAATCTGTGTAATATATTATTCGTACAGAACTTATAGGACGACAAATATATTTATAAATATACATTTTCCTATCTTTTTACAGTCGTGTGTAAAAATATAGGAAACCATAGAAAATATCAGTACTAAAGTTAGATTCAATCCTGCTGCGATTCTCAATTGAACTGTAAATGTAAAATAACATCTGGAAAGGAGAGCATGTGAAAAATAATTGCACGACCGTAATAATGTTAAGTATATGGTAAATGTGTGAGTAAGTTGAAGAAAACCTAAAGAACACAGCAGGGTTAAATTATGCACTATTAAAAACGATCGTTATTGTTATACATACGAGCCACGATTATAATGAAGTGTCATTAAACGAACTTTTGCAAATTTTACGCCTTTTTTTATCACCAATATTTTGCAGTTATTTAAATCGGAGTCGTAAATTGCCAACAACATCTAGATTAGATAGTATTCCAAATTTCATTTAATTCTCACAGCTTAAATGTTTGCTTGATATTCATAAGCCTGGTTAAAATCTCCGGTTCATTATCTTTCGCTAATTGGGGCTGAAACTCTTTGAGTACTGCAATCGTTTTATGAAAATGTTCAATATTTTTAGTGTCGCGCAACTTTGTACCAAGGGATAAAGCTATATCCAAAGATTCGCTCCTAATCCTAGTGTACGAAATACCTGTAAAAAAGAAAGAACATTTATTTTATTTATATGTTCAGCTACGTAGAAGATATAATCTTTATCACACCACTCACCTATACTGTATCCTAGTATTTTATTCAACTTATCGCAAATCTCGTGCAACATTTCTTTATCTTTCATTGATAATTCTGCGCTGTCCAATTTGAGCAAGGCAAGTTTATTCACAAATAACGTAAGCGATGTCAACATCGACACCTGTATAATTGTAGATTGCGTGGGAAATACTTTTTCAAAACGGGTTACGATTTCAACGCAATATTTGTCTAAACAGATAGAAATTAAATGTAGACAAATAGAAAGTTCGTGCATCGAGAATCAAACACGACGCGTTTACCTTGGGTTTCCTTGCAAGTCGGCCATGCTTTTCCAAGTGCTCCATAAACAGTTTCGTGTAACTTCAGAATATCCTCGTTTCTTTTTGTCCTTTCATCGGAGAGCAGAGTTTCGTTGTCACTTTTATTTTGCGCCTGTGGCCGACAATGTTGAGATTAGAGATAATAAATTTTATGTAATATTCATTAAAATATTTCGTATTTACCGATCTCCAAATTTCTTCAAAAATATCGCTTATCTCTTGGAATTTGTCGATATCTAGCTCGTGTAGAACACTGCCAAAGGCTTGTAAAGCATGTCGCCGATATACAAAAGCTTCCTTTTTACTTTCTCTGTGCAATGTTTCGACTATAACCGCACACATATCAGGGTCTTCTTTGAGAGCTTGCCTATAATTACAAACACAACAATGCAACGTTATCTCATTAAAGTTATCTGATTTGTCGTTTAAATAGAAAACACGTTTCTAATCCGTACTTGCTGTTACACGACAGCGTAGCCAAAGCGTTCAACACCCTTTCTTTTCCATCCCAAGTTCTTCCACGTAAACCATCCGTTAAAACCTTTAACAAAGTATTGCGAACAGTGGGATCGAGACGGTTTCCCAATTTCTGAGCCAAAGTGTCAACCGCGTTGGCAGATTGTGCTTTTGCAGTCCACGATTGTGACTCAAGAGACGACTGTAAAAGTTCAGTTATTGTTTCCAAGTTTTGCATAATTCCGGCTTCAGTTCCGGGAGTTATCTCGTTCCATAGGTCGGTCCACAAATTGACCATATTTTCATTCTCTGATAAGATAACGATCCATAAATATCGGAAAACATTTACAGATTTAATTGTTAGACCAACTACAAACCTTGCGTCTTCTGCATGTGCATCGCGAAGAAGGTAAGTGGTATAACGATATTCGAATATTTCTTCAGGACATCTTGATTATAATTATTTATAGCCTGTAGTGTTTGTCCAACCGATATTTTGGTTGAGTCATCTGAAATTAATTATGCAATTATTCTCTTCTCTGTAATTCAACGAATACGTGACGTTTTGAGAACTGGTTTCTACATACCTTTTTCTATATACCATGTGTAGAGTGTTTTGAACAATTTGTCGAGACTAGATTCTTTCACCGATACCACTATGTGACCGATAGCAATCGCATTATTCTTTCTTACAATCGAATTGCGATCTGACAGACCATTCAGCAATGCAGACAAAATTTTACCTGTGTAATAAGTATTTATATTACATTAAGTCATTGGAGTGATAATAATGAATTTGTAATTTTCTAATTACCGGCGTAAGGTTGCAGCTCCTTCTTATGATAAGTACACAAAAGAATTATAAAATGCGAACAAGCTATTTTTGTTCCAAATCCTACGCTAGACTTCATTAAATCTACTACTTTCGATATTAATGCTTTCAAAATCTCCGCGTCAACGTACTGTACACACTAGATCCAAATAAATGAAAAGGATTATTAATAGTATAAATATATTATACGCGAATCTATTGCTGAAAGAAAAAAAAACTTACTTTTGTTAATGTATCGGTAGCAGAGTGCCCTTTAGCAGCGCTAGCTCTAATACTATCGATAGTCTCTTGTGTTTCCGATGACGATCCATGTCTAATACTCAAATAAGACAAACTTGGATTCTCTGATTCCCCAATGGAAGATAAAATAGCAGGAATCAAAGTAACCAGAGACGGTTTAAGCAACGGGCCAGCTTTTGTTACTAATTGCGACACTGTGTGTAAAGATACCGATCTTACGGTGTCCAGAACATTAGTTATTCCTACATCCAACAGTACAGGTAGTATTGCTTGTATAGTTTCTTCTCCTTCTTTACCGTTAGTGGAATCGCAATAACGGATACAGATCTGTATTTGTAGTTCGAACAGAGTTATGAAAAATAAGAACAAAGGAGGATCTTGATACATTCGAGAATTCCTAATATTTTAACACGTTGTTGACCGGCAATTTTACACAGAGGCTATCATATTTTGCATAAAGATCCGCTGTCTAAACTTTGAACATATCTTTTTTTTATTATCTTTCAGGGCCCAAACAAAAGTTTAAAAAAATGCCTTTCTTATTTTTGCATATCATTTTGTAAACCAATGCATCTAATAGATTATAAAAAATCAGATCGTTTGGTACAATTCTAAAAAAGTTATTCTATTTTAAAAGGTGTACGAACACTTTGTACACCCACCGTAACTTTTAATATTTTGCTTTATTTATTTTGTCGTGGGATTCGCAATTTAAAATTGATAATTCAAGTGCAAACACGAGTCAACTCGTGACCGGTCAACAATGGTGTTAAATTGTGAAACGGAAAACTTACCTTGCTGAATATTTTAGTCGTGCTCGTAGCTGCTAACCTGGTGCCCTCATGAATATCATCCATTACGCGAAACAGTTTCTTCCACAACTCAGGCGCGCATTCCGCAACATTGAAACGAACATTCGCTCTTAACAGATCTGCAAGCGCATTGCAACTACTAATACGCACTCTCCATTCGTGATGTGTTAAATTATCAGTTATATCTTTCAATATTTCATTATGATACTGTTCGATCTATCAAGGCACGAAAAATTATTGTAAATGATTTCTTGCACAGATGAGAAAATTCAGAATCATCTAACGACTGGTACTTACAGCCTTATTTGTCGAAGGAACAATTATGCGCCAGATGTTAGACATACTCTGCTGTATTTTTGGTGTAGGGTCGAACTGGTATCTATACAAGCGTGGGATTATGCTCGGTAAATACTTGTTCAATTCTTCGCTGCCCATTTTAGCGATAGCTGCAAATCCAAATGCAGCGCCTTTTTTCGAATTCCATACAGCATTGTGATTCGCCAGGTGCATAAAATAATATATTAAATCCGGTTTCTGTAGCTCCGTAGCGAGGGAACAAATTTCTTTGTATGTCGATAGGTTTCCGCTGCGAAACAAATATTTCTAATATAGATATCGAATTGAAATACAAGGCGCGAAACTATTATACCTCGTAGGTGATTTTCCCAGTTGACCTTCCTCGAATAATTTTGTATCAGCGGTAACTTGTTTTACAGCCTTACGACCACGTATAAATTGATCTAATATGTTAGAAACCAACACTTCTTTCTCCTCCTTCGAGCTGTTAACGTGTATCAAACTGAGTGCTTTCGCTGCGATGTCTTGCACGATATCTGCAATTAGAATAACATATACCTCGGATCAATTCTTTAATTATTTTCTTGAGAATTGTAGAGTTCGGTAGTACTTACTGCTATCATCTGATAGGAAATCTATGAACGCATGGTGCAACGATGAAAACCTTTCTTTGATACATTCCTCGTGAATGTTATATTTCAATAGTGCTAGTAGCCACACACAGACCGCCTTACAAACAATGGTAAGAGTCAAGAAAATAAAGAAACCATTGCTTTATATTAGAAATTAGCAAATTAATACCTGTCTCAAGTTAGGATGCGGTTCTCTATGTATTTTAAGCAATTCATCTACCGTGTGCATCAGCAGTTCTGTACTGGTATTGCTAAGAGGTATTTTATGTTCACTCGGTAGTGTTTCCCAAGCGTTTCGTGTCTGTACGTGTGCTTGACCCTGGACGCAACACACTAAAGCTTCTCCCAAAGTTAAATGAACTTCAACATCTTTTGTCTATAAAATTTAAAAAGATATGCATACAATTTCCATCACTGACCAAATATTTTTATGGTCACTTGAGTGGTAATATCATGTAATTACCTCCTTGACCGTAGTAATTATTTTGGTCACTACATCTGAGGTATATGGAAAATTTTCCCCTAGACACAAGTACCCTAAGGAAATGGCAGCCTTCTCTTTAATCTGTACGAATGAAAAACAAAATGCGTTGTTAAAACAAAATAGTTGTTGGATTTTCTTTAGAAAGTAATCTAGAAACCTTGGTATTCAGTTTCGCGTCTGTCTGTACAGAAAATAGCGTTTCTACGATCGTTTTCTTATTTGGTTCATCGCCAGCATCAGGTAATGGCAAGCTATATGTTTTTCCCAGGATGCCAATACTTTCTATCGCAACCTCCATTAAAAGACGTGAATTGTCGCGAAGAAGAATGCCTGAAAGAATATTTTTAATATAAAGCCGGAGTTTCCGTAGATTCGTATATCGATGTCGCTGAACGTACATGTGAATTTTACAATGTTAGTATACAAATCTATATTGAACGAGTCCATGGAATTTTTACGAGAAAATAATCTTCGTTCCATCATATATGTGAATGCCAATATCGCTCCGTGCAATTCCTCGATATTCTTTTTCTGTTTCTTCTCATATTCGTTCGTTACATTTGTAAGTTGACGCACTTCCGCCCAGAAAGCAGAATCAACTAAAGGAGCAGTTATCGCGCCATAAATTTGGGCAGCTAATTGCCGTATATCTGGCTTAGTAGACTTAAGTAAACCCTGAAGCCATTTTTCTTGAGTTTCTTTCTCATACAGTTTTGTTAGATACTGTGGAACAGAACCAACTACTTCTAATAAAGCTTGTAGGGAACATTGATCTGTATTAGATAAAACGTAACGTTTAGTATCGTAAACCATACATCGAATATACTGATGTCTAACGCATAATTGTAATCGTTACTTTTACCTGCAGAAGCATGACTAAGAAGTAGAATCATATCGAGATAGTTATTTAATATTTCAGGCTGTTGTCTGTACAGATTTTCCAAGTAACGTGCGATCAATGGTGTACTTTCACAAGGATGTTGTAATGGTTCCTGGCTTGTAACTACATTAGCACTTCTCGCTAAGCAAATGCGAAGATAGGAAATTATCTGTAAGAATAAAATTCCATTGGTTATGCAAGGTATTCAGTCAGGCCTAACACATTCATTAATTTCAATTCAATTACCTGTGTGAATACGGTGACGCTGAATGGAAGTACTTTACTTTCTACATTAATTTTTCCAGTGTTAGAAGTAGGCATTCTGGTCTGCATCTTCGAGTAACAGTAAATAACCAATTTTTGGAAATCTGGTAGCACAACTTGACTGTTCTCTTGCGCGTCACTCTCGTTCCTTTGAACACTGCCGTAAAGAATTCTCACGGCTTCCGAACTGATCTCATCTTTGCTATCTCCGGATGACAGTAACAAAAGATAACGAGACGGTACATCGTCTGGTGGGAATACATTAGCAGCGTAATGCATGGCTACAAATCTGTAATAAAAAAAGTGTGTTAGCAATATGTAAAAAAATTGCGCAGTATTATATAAATATATTAATGTAGATGATCATAGACACTTGCCTAACATTAGACTCGGGTGATTCAATG
This sequence comes from Lasioglossum villosulum, assembly GCA_963971365.1. Lineage (NCBI taxonomy): Eukaryota > Metazoa > Arthropoda > Insecta > Hymenoptera > Halictidae > Lasioglossum > Lasioglossum villosulum. Next base: position 2,168,194 of record OZ020495.1, read on the forward strand.
TAGGGGGACAATAAATCATTCATCGAAGCTATATTAGTTTCGTTTTCCTTTTTAAGCGCGAATGCAGATGTTACGGCAATTAAAGCATCACGCACAGCCCTTTGTAAATCGCCTTCAGTCTTAAACATCATAAAAAAATGAGTGAGATGAGACAGAAAATACTATATGAATCATTATATTGTACGAATGCAATTATTACTAATTTACTTACCGAAACAAGCGCGTCAAATAAATTCTTTAGCGTATTTAGATTCATTCGAAGCAATCGTGGAACTCTCTGTCCCAACTGTCCAATAATGGTGTACGCCATTATTTTGTGACTGTCTTCAAATTCAGAGATTAATTGCATCATTCCGTTTAGAATGAGACTATCTACGCAAGCCAAGGGTGCAAGACTACACCTTAAAGTAATACAGAAAATATATAATCACTGTTTATACGAATAATAAATTAAGAACAACATAATTAGAACATAGTAAGCTTACTGTTGAACAATATTTAATGTGAACTGCAACGCCATTGATTTCAACTTGGGATTCGTATTCTTTCCATAAAGAGAGTCGAACACTACCTGTAAGTTGATTCACATTAGAGATATATAAATAGGAGAAAAAGTTCTGTCGTATTTTCTTTAAAACATTTACGAGCAACGTTAGAACTTTCTGTTGGAACCTTCCTTCCAACCTAACAGAATTATAAAACGTACCTCGATGCATGGCGTTATGATGAAATCAACTTTGGTTATACGACACAAATAATGCAACAATTTCAATCGAATTCGGGTACTCGCTGGCAGTCGCTTCATCTCTAGCTTAACTTCTTTCAAAGGGTTAGTACCCAAAAACAGCGTGTACAGCGGAGTAGCTAACTGCTTCGATGACCAGTTCAATGTACTGAATATGTACAAAAACAATTGAAAGAATTGAACATTTCTCATGAATTACATCTATATACATGAATAAACTTACTTAACGATTTTCTTTAATTCCAAATCTGCCGTGTTAGCAACGTTGAATCTAGTGTCTGCAGCAGCTACTATTAAATGTATAAGGATGTCAGAGTCAGGGAAAAATCCTCCAGCCAAGAATTTTACAATTCCAAGCTTCGTTTGTTCAAGCTGTTCAGCTGTTGGCGGTTTCTCTCCGATTACTCGTTTAAAGGCGTATTCACTTAATCCAGGTGGCACAGGAAACTGTGACCAATCTATTCCTTGGCCTGGTTGTTGAGTCTCTGTTTGCCCTACAGATCTAGAGTAATCATTTTCTATTAGAGTTTAATTAATTGTTATTAACAAGCTTGGAATGTAAGGATATAATAAATATTCTTACCCATACGGTAATAACAGTACATCGAGCATAAAGTTGATTAACTGTTTCGCTACGTAAGGTTTGTCTTGCAGGCCGAGAAGGGATGCCCGTTTATCTGGATCCATAGGGATATCGATATGACCCAATACTGGCATTATTATCAGCAACAAACTGAAACATTTTTGCCAATACTTTCAATTGCATAGGTCGTTCTAGTCCCATATACTACTCGCTCGTAGAAAGAAAACTGCATAGCGACGTTGCAAATTTCCATTTCCTCCAAATGCAAACAAAATGCAACGAACAAGGTTCGTGTACAGAACTTGGTTCGGAAGTAATTTGATTGGGAACACAACGAGCGAGAGCCTATCATAGTAATAGACTATAAACACAAACCTATCTTGATGAGACAACGGTTTTCCTTCTATAGCATTTAACACGCTTGGAACTAGGTTGGCTTGTCTTTCCATTTCCATCCTAGGATATCCTAGTTTTATGTATATAATGGTAAAGTTCTACAAACACATAAAAATTGATTCTCATCTTGTAAAAATGATTGTGGCACTGGGTACATTTCGAAGATAACGTACAATGACAAATGAACTAGCAGCTGGATCTTGATATTGCAATAATAGAGCTTCGACTGGCAGCTGAACTTGCGGTCTACTTTTTATTCTTTTATTTATGTGAACTAATAATTCCATCACTTTTTTCCTGACTCCTTCCTGCGAACTGGATAACTTCAGCAAAACTGGAGGCAAAAACTTGCATACTGCTGTTTGTAATTGCTCGTCGGTGTCTGCAGATGCCAATCGGATAAACACCCGTTCCAATAGAACTACAATGGAGGAAATTGTACGTAAATTAATTCTGATCTAAGAATAACATCTACATTATCAAAAAATAGAAAAAGTTAATCTAAAGAAATGGATTGAAAACCTTCAAGTTCGGTTTTTGAGGTTGAGTGATAAACATTGTATTAACAATTTATAATAACTGAACTACTATACTACACAATAGAGAAGAATAATTGATAAAAACCATTAACTGTTATTATGGAATAAATGATTGGAAAGAGTAACAGTGTCATACAGTATTACTCGATTGACAAATATAAGTATACAGAGAAAATCATACTAAGAGATATGTTGAATCGTAAAATCAATTGAAGAGTAGAAATTTGAATGTGAATTATTATTAAAGAAAATGAAACAATTCAATTTGCCTTCTGCAACACGGCATGACAACTGACTTTCTTTCACAAGCAATTATATTTTTAATATTATCGTAATCGTAAAAAATTTCGATTTGATTAAATAGCTCATAGTGTACTTGATAATATTAAACGTGATTCGATCCGAAAAAAACATTTCCATATAAAATAATTTTCAGTTTATTCGGAATTACTTACTAAGCTCGTCCGTAGCAGCTGCCATTTTGAAATAATGTGCGCAAGAGAAAGCGAATGACAGTGATTACAAGAAATATCACCAGTTTTTAATTCATTGTTTTGCATAAAGCAATTTCGAACTGGAAATTTATTAATGCACTGTATTCCTTTCTATAAATTCACCTGTTTCACCGTGTCAACGATAATGTTCGATTTTCAAGATTTATCTTCGTAACATTGGGAACACTTATGGCATACATAACTATACATAGAATCAAAGTTCTCCCGCTTTATTTATTATTAAAATATTATTCAATTGTATTTATATTTTTAATCAAAGTTCCACAAGGAACCATCATCGATTACACAATCATTGATCAAATTATACTGTGCATTGGAAAATTATAACCTATTTAATATGCAAACGTAAATGCTTGTAAGTATGTATATATTATATGTATATGCTTGTTGTATATATACATATATATACATATATGCACACATCACAACTCTTGTATACAAAAGTATCGATTCAAAGTAATACAGTATCGCATCATCGTTATTTCATACAACAAAAATAACGTTATTTCGTTTTGATTAGATAAAATAACCTATTTACTACTTGGAAAAACTTTTCTTTTTCCCTAGATCTCCCTCCGGTTGCCTCAATAAATTTATAAAAACAAAATACGAAGTCACTGTTTTTGAAAACAAAATCTTTGATGAAACACATGAATACACAGCACGTGCAATTAGTATAAATATTATATACGTAATCGTACTATCAAAAATAATAAAACTACATGAACTGTTTACTGTAATAGTCATTGTTTTAGGATAATAATGGTCTCTAGTCTCTAGACTAGACCATCTTCTATTATTACAATATTCTATATTTATACGATTCATAGCTTCAAAATTAATTAGCAATAAATAGACAATTATACAAAATTGATGTCAATATATGATTTCTTCTCATTCTTTGAATGTTATTTCTTCGAGAAGAAATCCTATATTGACATCTACAATTTTTTAAATATTTTAATTTCTATTTCTTGCAATCGATGCAGATCATTTTTATTTTGCAAAAAATCTAGTAATAAACGACTAATTTTGTCAAATCATTTGAATCAAACGCGCTTTTCGACGACTCGTTTCATTCGTAATCGTAAATTCTATCAGAATCAAATAATGCCTCGCTTCGACGGGCAATTATGCTACGAAGTTGCCGTGGATGATTGTCCAATCAACGAGTCTGAATTTGTCATCAACGGCAACCTGTCGTCTGCTTTCAGTTGTTACTTTAATTTAACTTGAACCATGCTTCTATATTTTCGTGACCTCTAAACTTTGTCTGCGTCGAATTAGAGGTCAAATTCGAGAGGGAAACGAGTTAGTCTTAAGTTTATTACAAAAAACAATCCATTGTACAGTGAATCTAATAAGATTTGTTTCCGTAGAAATACGCGCGTTAGAATACCATTTCGTCCGATGTTGTCTCGTTTACACTTTTCTCCTGTTCTTTTGGAATGAGAATATAAGAAATTTTTCGTATCGAAAAGTTAGCAGAGTGTCTGTAAATAGTCAGGTATGAAAACAAATGCACGAGATTATACTCAGGAGAAAATTGTAATATTACATGTTTCCTAAGAAGTCGTAGCAACTATTTTATATTTTTGCACCTTTCTCCTGTTCTTTTGGAATGAGAATATAAGAATTTTTCCTATTGAGAAGTTAGCAGAGTAAACAAATGCACGAGATTATGCTCAGGAGAAAATTGTAATATTACATGTTTTCTAAGAAGTCGTGGTAACTATTTTATATTTGCATGCATTAGTTACACGAGGGAAAAACATTAATTAGAATTTTCTTTGCATTTATTAACCCACTATACGCCTATTACGATGTGCTGTTACAGATCAATCCTATATTCACATTATAACAATCATAATCGCGTTCGAACAGCTTTCATATACTTATTTGAAATTGTTACATTCTCTTGGACGAGCTTTACAATATTTAAACTTTTATGTTCACACGATTGTATTCACGAATCTTTATTTCGTCAAATATAAGTTTCATACGAACATGTTCCTTTAACATTTAAAAAAAAACAAACGTACAAATAATAATATTATTGTATTTTCAATGTAACCATATATTGTATTCTTTACATATATATATATTTTATGTATATCGAAAGAACAAATAAAGCAGTTTCCTAACAGATTATCTTGTTTTAATGAAACGTAGAACGGTGAATATTAATAACTAATTTAAAGGGCATTACTTAATATTTTTATTATTGAACATGATTAACGGCTTATTATCTATTCTAAATATAAACGTATATATCTTTGCATCTGTTATAGGAAATGGCCTTTGCTTAAATAACAAAGTAAAAAAAAAAGACACAACTGTGATAAGAGCTGTGATAATATACAATTAATTTAACGAATTCGCTTCGCTTAGTAACAAGTGATGTCAGCCGTATAATTACGTTATTTTGAGAATGGGTTCTGTGCTTGCAATAAGTAATTTTTTTCGAGATGCGTCAAAGGCACTAATCAGGAAGCTTAGGAGCATTCTTCAGTGTCTTTACAGTTGTCACTACTTACAATGTCTTTGCTATTATGTAAGTTTCAACAGATATATCAATTATTTCCCAATAACTCCCTTACATTTGTATCATTTGTCATGATTGATAAGGGCCTCATTATTCATTTAATTACCATTCGATAATGCATTGTCTTCGTAACGCTCGATCAATAAAATCATGGCCATTCGGTTGGAAAAAATCATTAACATTCAAGATATTGTACTTGTATACGTATTAACACATGTACATGGAATTATGTATTCGACAACAAACAGATCCATATATGTATATTCAGGCAAATAATCACGCAATGACTTGTTTCGTTAAAATTAGTCAGAATCAAGTTGGAAGTCAGACATAGAACCGTAGTAATAAATGTACAATTAATATTATATGGTAGGAAGTCTGCTTCTGTCCTTACTATTACAAAGAGGTAATCCAAGCATCCAGATGAGAATAGCTCGAGGCTTTGTGCATGTTCATGGTGCAGAACCCTGTAATGTAATACGCATCTTGTATGCTCGCTAACTGCTTTGTGCTGCTAACTTATATTAAAGGGACTTGTGGCCTAAGTATTTATCCATTTACCGCATCTTGCGTGTAAGTACTAAGCTCTTGACCAGCAATTTGTCTTACAGGACTAATATGAATTGTCACGCTTACTTTGAAATGTTTCATCAATTTAAAGTTTTGTAACGTATCTTATCTCGTTTTAATACATTTTGTGTGCTTGTTAAAAGAAATTTCTCATTTATTCTTTACTTAGTATTTATTAGTTTTGAAAGTCCTGTGTTGTGTTTTGTTAACAGAATTAATTAGTGTTTCAATATTGTGTATTACAAGAAATATACGTTGTGAAAGTATAGAACTATAAATATTTTACGTATATCTTTGCTACAATTATAAAATGTAGAAGTTCAATATTCTAGATCTTATAGAATATTTGTTTCTATCGTAGACAGTGGCTGAGAATATGACAGAGCATATGTCATCGTCGCAAAGCATGGACTCTGAGCAGATAAGAGTCTTAACTTTAAATAATGGAGAACATCTTGATGGGATACTGTATAGATTAAAAAAAGGTATGCAACTATAAATATCTAATTATTATTTACTCGAAATATCATTCTTTTGCGACAGCTGTTTAAACACGAAACAATATTCTACAGGATGGAGAGTGGAATTTAGATTAGGCGCTTCCTTGCTTGGGAAAACGCTTGATCTATTTATAAATCATCCTTTGAGCAACACTCAGACATTCGAGAGACACACATATTATCCATTACAATGGTCAAACGAAGCAGCCAGCATATGTTTATCTTTGGCTGGTTCATTCCATTATTATCTCACAGATCCTGCGTAAGTATTACTATGCGTACAATGGTGATATTAACTATTTCAAATATTGTACATTAATATTTCACATTTCAGTTCCGAAGGCACAAAACCAATTGCTTCTGGATATCTATTGGTTGACCCAGAACTGAAAGTTGGAGCATCTAGCGAAGCATTGCCGTTAGATTGTATTCAGTGTCAAACTGTTCTGGCTAAATGTTTAGGACCCTTTTCTACATGGGAAGACAAGCTTTTGGTAGCTCGAAATTCTGGGTATAACGTAATTCACTTCACACCGATTCAGGTAATATTAAGTAAATACTCGGTAAACTGTAATACCGTTCCTTGAAAAAACTGTTTCATAAGAGTTGCATTGTAAAAATGAGCATTTCACGTGCAACACCTGAATAATACAATTCGTAACGCAAACTGTATTATTTTCTAGGAATTGGGATACTCTAAATCATCTTACAGCCTTAGCGATCAATTGAAATTAAATCCATCTTTCAATGATGACGATAAAACGATTACATTCGACGATATCGAACAACTTACAAATAAAATGCGCAATGAATGGAACGTACGTCGTTTAACTTCTATTAAGCATAATCATTTCTTTTTCTAACACCATTTAATTACAGATGTTGAGTATATGTGATATCGTATTGAACCATACGGCCAACGAAAGTCCTTTCTTAGTATCTCATCCGGAATGTACATACAATTGTTCGAATAGTCCTCATTTGCGGCCTGCATATATTTTGGATGCTGCATTATTTGAATTAACAGTACAAGTAGCTGCCGGAGAATGGGAGTTCAAGGGTATTCCTTCGGTAGTTGAAACCGAAGAGCATCTAAATGTAAGTGAATTACATCTGTATTCGTATGCATAAACAATAACTGCGTATATTAATTATTTCTTATTGTTTCAGTCGATACGTCATGCGCTGCACACATATTTTCTACCGCTCGTAAAAATACAAGAATTATACATAGTAGACATCAATGAAACCATTGCCGAATTTCTGAACCTAGCACGAAACCAAATGCCTCAGGACATTATTGAGCCAATATTGGAGGATATACAAGTGATCAAAGACCCGAAATACCGTAGATTGAAGGCAACAGTAAATATGCAGCTCGCATTGCAAAAATATAATATATACAGGTAAATGATCTTGTAACAATAAGAAATCGGATACGAACTTTTGCACTGAACCTAATGTATTATGCGATTACAGAGTCGATTGTTTCGACGAGGAAACTCGTCTGAAACGATGCGCAGAGGATTTGAGGAAAAAGTTACAGGAGCTTAACGATGCGATAATTAACGAGGTACAAAACCATTTGAACGCTGCAATCGAGAACACGGTTGCTGGTATCAGATACTTCAGAGTACAACCCGATGGACCAAGGCTTAAAGAAATAAGCGAAAGGAACCCTCTTGTCCCTAGGTATTCTTATTTTAAACAGACCTCGTTTCTCTTGGGTTTTAATTCGTTTCTCTGATTCTACTAAATAATCATTATAATTACCATTCAGATATTTCACTGACTACGGAGCGCCTCAAACGTTAGCTGAAAGAGAAGCAACAATGTATTCAGACGTAGGATGTTATTTGATGGTCCATAATGGGTGGGTGATGAATGGCGATCCTTTGAAGAATTTTGCAGACGCTGATTCAAATGTTTATATAAGAAGAGAGCTCATTGCTTGGGGCGATAGCGTGAAATTAAGGTATCTCAAAAATTTCTTCCACAAAGAATTTTAATGCCTGTCTTGCTCTTATTACATGCGAATACATATACTTAAGGTACGGAGATAAACCAGAAGATTGCCCATTCTTATGGCAACACATGACTACTTACGTTGAGCAGACAGCCAAAATATTTGATGGTATCCGTTTGGACAATTGCCATTCGACGCCTATCCCGGTCGCAGAGGTACTTGATAAAAAGAAATTGAAGAACCCACAAATTTCTATAATTATTTCACGGATCCTTAAAACTTTTCAGTACATGCTTGATGCTGCTCGCCGAGTCCGCCCAGATTTATACGTCGTTGCAGAATTATTTACTAATTCCGATCAAAAAGACAATATATTCGTCAACCGTCTCGGTATCACTTCTCTAATTCGGGGTACGAACATTCATTTCTTGTTATTTTTATAAAGTAATCAGTAGACTGCGGATCTTTATGCAACATAATAATTTTGTGCATTAATTTTAAGAAGAAAGTGCTATATAAAAAATTCTTTCATCGTTTAATCATTTTAATACGTTTAAAATAGTAAATTCATGTTTCTAAATTTTATTCAATCTTTATTACTTACTTTTTATTTATTTAACTTTATTGTTTTTGCAATAATTGCATGAAATCCGCAGTTTAGTGATCAGTAAAGTCAGTTTTAATGAAACCGTAAATCTGGCGATGATTTGGGATACTTTCGCGATCGAGAAATTAATGCTGCTATTAAATCATGAATAATTTTTTGAACAGAGGCGATGTCTGCATGGGACAGCCATGAGGAAGGCCGATTAGTATACAGATACGGAGGTGAACCAGTAGGAGCGTTTATGCAACCACGTAAACGGCCTCTCGTACCGAGCATAGCACACGCTCTGTTCTTAGACCTAACTCATGACAATCCGAGCCCGGTGGAAAAACGCAGCGTGTTTGATTTACTACCAAGTGCCGCGCTCGTATCGATGGCAGCGTGCGCCAGTGGCAGCAGTCATGGATACGATGAATTAATTCCTCATCATGTAAATATCTTTATATCTACTCAATTTGAATCTTCAATTCTAATCAATTAATTCCCATAGATACACGTAGTGGACGAAACAAGACAGTATGCTTCTTGGACTGATCATGAAGATTTGGTAGACGGTATTGGACTTGTAGGATTAAAGACAGGCATAATCGCAGGGAAAAAAGCTTTGAACGACTTACATTATACTCTTGGACAGCAGAAATTCTCTCAAGTATGCTGATCTTTTGCGGTATCCGTTTTCTACGGGAACTATGAACAATCTAACATTAATGATTGAAATTACAGGTTTTTGTTGACCAAATGGATAGTGACGTAGTGGCTGTAACAAGGCATTCTCCGACATCTCATGATAGCGTAGTTCTCGTTGCCTTCACAGCTTTTAAACACCCAGATCCTAATGCTAACGATCTAAGAAGACATGTGAAACCGTTGCGTGTAGAAGGTGTGGTGGAAGAAATTATTTTAGAAGCGTCTTTGTCTCATGTGGGAGTCAAGTAAGAAAATTGTCTAATATTTTCTTTCTTTGGCATGTATTTAAATCCTTCTGTTGAGGCTTTCGGGTGTAAGCCGTGTCCTAAAGGAAGAAATTTCCCAACGTTTCGCAAGCATTGCAGCTAGCTTCATCAGGGGATCGAAAGACACACTGATACTACTTACACCCGAAAGCCTCAATAGAAGTAACTGTACGCTGCCAAGCCGTGAAAGCCTCAAATCTCTGATGTATTTAAATCGTTTGTAACGTTGTATTGATTTTAGGAATGGAACATCGCCTTTCCATTATCCAGAAAAATATACGCAAGACGAAGCGTACATAAATGGTTTGTCCGAATATGTTTTAAGTCTGAAAGAGCATATACAGATCTGTGATTCCGAAGTTTTGGAAAAAGTTGACTCTGGCGATCCTAAGATCACTCAGCTGAATTTTGTGAACTTCCAACCTGGCTCTATCATTGCTATTCGGTAATACACATCTCTGTGTTTCTTCTTATACTTTTTTCTCGCAAAGTATTGATTATTAATCTGTATTTCTTATTTTCAGAGTGTCGCTTCACGTTAACATAAAACCTGCACTTGCGAAACTGCATAATACTATTTCAGTGATAACATCGTCGAAGAGCTCTGATTTACGTGTTATAGCTTCTCGCATGAATTTGGTGGATTTGAACAAGGCATTGTATAGATGCGACCAAGAAGAACGCGATGAAACTTCGAACAGGTTCGGTGTATACGACATCCCTGGATATGGTCCTCTTGTCTACGCAGGATTGCAAGGTATATTATTTAATGCTATGATCCCGGAAAATTTTCAGGATTAATTGCTAAAATTAAATCATTGGCATAGCTCTAGAAATAAGTATTGGCTTATGAAATCATATGCAAAAAAGATTTTTCAAAAAATTATTTACAAGGTTACATGCAATAATAAAAAAGGCATTTTAAAAAATTTGTTTATTTGAGCCCCTAATGAAAATTAAAAATTTATGTTTTGTAGATCTATGGTAGTTATACACATGTGTGTAATTGATTACAGTAATCAGTGAACGTTCTATTTTCAGGCAGCATTTCTTTGTTAGCGGATATTCGGCCAAATAACGATCTCGGTCATCCAATGTGCATTAATCTGAGACAAGGAAATTGGTTAATAGACTATACGTGGCAACGTCTGAAGGAAGACGAAGGAACTAAAGCTCTCGGAGAATGGCTGGAAGATGCTGCCGAGCCATTTAAATTGATACCTCGCTATTTAGTACCTAGTTACTATGATGTCATTGTTGTAAACGTTTACATGATTCTTCTCGAACAATGCTACAGCTTAATGTCAAGTTTCGTGAAAGATGGTTCGACTTTCATCAAAATGTTGTCTCTGACTTCAGTACAAATGGGAGGTGTGGTAAGATCCTCGCCGTTACCGGATCTGTCGCCTAATCTAGACTCTCCTAAGCCATTAGTTAAGCAATACAACGGAGAAACCGAACAAATGTGCATGACGCTGTCTGCTGGCTTGCCACACTTCACTACTGGTTATATGAGAAATTGGGGAAGAGACACTTTCATCGCTTTGAGAGGATTACTCATACTAACAGGCAGATACACCGAAGCAAGGTTCATCATCCTTGGTTATGGAGGAACTTTACGACATGGTTTGATTCCTAATCTACTCGACAAAGGAAAGAACGCCAGATACAATTGCCGAGACTCTTTATGGTGGTGGTTATACACGATTCAATGTTACATACAAGAAGTGCCAAATGGTTTGAAGATTTTCACTGATAAGGTCTCGAGATTGTTCCCGACCGATGATTCGCCGGCATTGCCAGCTGGGGAAACGGACCAACCGTTGCACGACGTTATTCAAGAGGCTTTGTTAACGCACTTCCAAGGTCTTTGCTTCAGGGAAAGGAACGCTGGAAGACAAATTGACGAGCACATGACAGATCGCGGTTTTAATAATCAAATTGGAGTGCATCCGGAGACTGGATTTATATTTGGAGGAAACGACGCGAATTGCGGAACGTGGATGGATAAAATGGGATCTTCCGAGAAGGCCGGTAACAAGGGGAAACCTGCGACACCAAGAGATGGCTCAGCTGTAGAAATAGTGGGGCTCAGCAAGAGTATTCTGAGCTTCCTGGCTGAACTATACAAACAAAACCTTTTCCCGTACGGTAGCGTGCAAAGAAAGAACCGCGATGGATCTGTCGTGACATGGAGTTACAAGCAATGGGCAGACAAGATTACAATGAACTTTGAAAAATTCTTTTACGTTAACGAAACCAAAACTGAGAATGAATTGCAGCCAGAACTAATCCATCGGCGTGGGATATACAAGGATAGTCATGGTGCGACGCAAGCATGGGCTGATTATCAATTGCGACCTAATTTCTCCGTTGCCATGGTGGTGGTAAGTATCGTAATCATTAGAAATTTTTCCAAACATAAAATTAAATCATTGCCAATTTTCAAAAGGCCCCGGAACTGTTCAACCCGCAACACGCATGGGCAGCGCTGAAGAAAACAGAAGAAATTTTGCTAGGACCACTCGGGATGAAAACATTAGATCCCGCTGATTGGGCGTACAATGGATACTACGATAACTCGAACGACAGTGGGGATACGAAATTAGCTCATGGTTGGAATTATCATCAAGGCCCTGTAATTATTGTTCCATAAATGATGCATTGCTCTAAAGTATCTCGAAATGAAATGAATACAATGTATTATAACCAACAGGAATGGGTTTGGCCTATGGGATATTTCCTTCGAGCACGACTATACTTTGCTCCATTGGTTGGTGGAAAAGAAGAATTGCTCCGCACGATCGATTCAACTGAAACGATTATTTCTCGGCATTATATAGAGGCTTCCACGAATCACTGGAGAGGCCTTCCCGAATTGACCAACAAAGACGGCGAATATTGCAAGGACAGCTGTAGAACCCAAGCTTGGAGCGCTTCCGCTATTTTAGAGGTTTCTTTCTTTCTTTCCCAAGGAACGGCGTTCGTTCTTTAGTTTTATAATATGTTTGATTCCAGGTTCTCTACGATTTAGATAAAATAAAACGGGAGTTACGTTCCGAGGAGATTGAACGAACGAATTGATACAATTTTGCGTGTGTTCACCACCGCCAGTTACACTTAGAACATTTACGACTAGAGGAAGAACGTAGACGTAGAATTATACAACACGACGACAAGTTGCACCACTCGGATACTGTCGTAGGTATACAACGCACGGAGACACACGCATATGGTATTTCGCACGTAGACAAACCAAGCACACCGCCGTGCAAAATTATGACTACCGATAACATCATGTCCGCGAATAATGGTTTGTACTCGATCCAAGAATCCGACGAGAACAGAAGCGTTTCAGATATCAAGCATGAGTACGTTTCTCCCGTTTCACTTGGTAATTTCGATGCAATCGAAACATTATCGAGCACCACAGACCTCTCAACGATATTAGGAGGCGATGCATTAAAAACGGTACAAGTTACTTATGGAAACGAGCCATTGAAATACTCGGCGAAACTATCAAGAAAGTTCCTAAACGAATTCACTGATCAAAGTGACGTAGTCGAGAACAAAGAGGCTGACGAGAATATGAAATATTTGGCGACGACGGATCACGTTTACGAAGAAGTTCACGCATTCGAGTGCGACATCATGGATTATTACGAGAAATATAGTCCAACGACCGCGAAGACTTTAATCAATACGCTTTTCCTTCCTCGACAAAAGATTTGCAAACAGTGCGCCAGCTTACAAAATAGTCCAGTATACTCTGACCAATTGGTGTATGGGAAGAAACCACTTCACGCAAAGGAAGTCGATTTGTTTCAACAGAACGACGCTGTATGCTTTAAGTATTGTTCGCAAAATGGTAACGGCATATTGTTCTCGCAATACGATAATACTCAGCATTGCTTGTTAGTTTATACGTACACGAAAACGAACGCGTCCAGTATATTTTATTTTAACGGGTCGGCCAGAGACACTTTCGATGTGAAAACATCACTAACACCGAACATTCTTCTCACTAACGGCCAAACGAAGGGTGTAGTCAATACAGATTTATTTCACCGTTGCGGGAGTAATTATTATACAAGGATATCTAATAACGGAGTTGCACCGGCATTTCGCGTCGATCACGATAATATTTTGAGCAGTATAAAGCATATCGGTTACGATACTGATTTACAGAATTGGATGAATTATCGCAACGATGTGTTCCGATCGCATGGTTTTAAACAAGACGATCCGATTGAACACCGGGCTAATAGATCTAGTTTGTTATTGTTGGAACCATTATTACTGATGCCAGAGTTCACGAGACCCAGAAACGAGCACAGGAAAAATCGCTACGCGCAATCGGAACACATGAAAATAGTGAAAATAATTATTGCTTACACCCTTTCATTCTTCATATTAGCAACAATTACGTTTTACATAGTTTATTTCACTTGAACGTCATGCGATTAGTAGATGGAACGTTGTGTTACTTAATGATAATTGTTCGTACGACATGCAAAATCTATTTAATGCTATTGTAGGGAAAGAAACATAAGTTTTTGAAAGTTTCATTGGAGAAAGGAATTTTTCGAATTTTATAAAACTATACAAGACTCACTATTACATCGCATATACAATCATTTTATTAATTATTATTTGTTCATGCTATTTGAAACTAATTATTTGTTCTTGCTTGTGTATAACCATGTAGAATACATATATTTATATACTTTGTTAGGAAATTGTATTCCAGCGATTTTATTGAAAACATACCAGTACTAAATTAAACAACGAAAAACAAATTGTATTTCAGTGGAAACAAATGTGTTCGTTTTTTTAAACATATATTCGATATCTGTTCTTTATGCAGTTTTGGCATTTTGTGAAGCTTTCTATCGAATGCAAGTCGAGACGCATGTTTTGGGACTGAAAATGGGTTGTTAAGATTTCTAACTCCTTTGGTTTTTATTACATTAATAATATATTTATTATCAGATGCCGTTAATATTGCAGGTATATTTTGGACATATATTTTCATAACCGTTTTCATATCTGTATGGAATATTTGCAATAAAATTAATATATATAATGTTATTTTGCATAATAGTGGATTCATTATTGAACTCCTTCCACTTTCAGCTCTTACATTCTTCCTTTCCATTTATTTAATGTGGTATAAAATAAATTAGTTTATTGAACAATGTGTGCACATGTATAACATATATATAATGATAAATAAGTTTCACAATGTTTATTAATTACATAATAGAAATATTCGCCTATTATTTACAAAACATATTACTATCTCATCGAAGCAAATAAAATTCTACTTATAGTTAGGATATACGGCATTGATTTAGTATAAATATAAACTTTTTCTCCATTTGTTGAAACTTTAAAATAGCAACTCAACGGTTAACCTTCGTAACACAGATAAATCCCTGTTTCCATTGTAATTATGCAAACTCAAGCAGATACTTTTTAACTTCAACTGTACGAGATAAGAATTATAAGTACCCACTTATATACGTATAATTACTCAATGACACGATAAACTACACCTGTTGCAATCAATTATTTCTATATTTTAAAACTTAATTTGTAGTTTTCTCTGTGCTTACTCGCTAAAATGTCTTAATTGTTTTAAACCGAAAATAAAATTCGGACCAGCAACACTTACAGTTCGCGTGCACTTCGTATTTTTCTTTTTCATTTATATAAATTTACTACAATAATGAATATTTACGTTTATTTACGTATACCATAGCTACGTATTCATTGTTAAAAATATATCAAATATTGTACGAAATTTAACAATTTATGTCGGATTAATAAAGTTTTTTTACGATTTTGTTATTTGAACAGTGATAAGTGTCTCAATGATACGTATGTATAAGTATGGATGAAAAAAATCAACTGTCTGAAAGATTCAGTAAAAATATCATTGATATACATGCATTCTACTTTTATTCGTTTAATAATTTATGTATTTATGACAGATGCGGAATGGTAAAATACAAGGAAACGTACTCTATTAACAAAAGTAATATTCTTTTCATTTCATTTTTACTACAAATCAATCTCTGTGTCTAAAATAACTAATGGAAACGAATATATTTAAAGAAAGATCTACAGTCTAGTCATAATGGACAGTGGAAATTTATGTAAATTGAGAATTCTTTGAGTCGCACCTTTTAAAATTATAATTTGATTTATACTGTGTTTACGATAGTATAAACTGTATACTATCACTACCATTAAAACAGATAACTATATTCACAACCTCTGCATTAAAAAACTCTAATGTACCAAGAGTAGATGGATTAAATGTGAGTATTATTAACCATAAGTGTATTCGTTTAGTAATTCATTACTGGGCAAATATACTAAACACTGTCGAGTTTAAATGTCATCGAACAAGCCTCTCGGCGGAGGACCTACACGGTTTGTGTTTGTAGTAAATGCTCTTGCATTGTCTATACGCTCTTCATAAAAATCATCTACCGGATAGTCTCTATCGTAACTATTATTTGCACCATAACTTTCTACACCGGAAGTCATTCCGATGTAATAATCCGCCGGATCAAAGTCTCGTAGTAGTCCGGCCCTCGCTGATTCCACCGACTCGTCACGTTTCAAAGGTCTCACTGTAAAAAATACAATTTACATTGAAAATTGTTTCAAAATTATATGTCGTGAGAAGTCTAGCGTGATTCTCCATCTCTGGATTAGTGGAGTTAACCCCTTGCCTTACGATTTATTTTAATGTTTCAGTGATTAGAACTTTTTTTGTAGTTCGTAATTTCCTAAAAAAGGAGAAAATCTCCACCGATTCAGAAATATGCAGTGCCTGTACAGAGTTAATTACAAAACTGGGATTTTTTGATTAAATATGGTGAAAGATAAGTTTGATACCTGTATCGGTACTTTGCCGTGACGTCCTGTAGCGGGACGAAGTTGCGGAACTGCTAAATCTTTCTTGAAACTCGCGTCTTCTACACAGCGATTCCTCGGCTCTTTGTCGCTTGCGTCTCTCTGAAAGCAATATATAGGTAAGGAATACACGAATCGAAACATTGAAAATATATGTACAAACTCAACTGTACCTCGTTTTATTAATTCTCGACCGTCTTCAACGAGATCCGTTGTAAATTCATCGTCATCGAGAAACTGTTGGAAACCCAAGAAAGAAAGTAATCTGCTTCCTATGCTAAAATATGTTGCTAGGCAAAATGCCAGAATTGCCATTGGAAAGTACACGTTAAATCCATCCGATATAATGGAAATAACATCCATGTGACCCATTACCTATGCGATTAAGTTGAAGTATAAGTAATGTCAAATAAAACTGTCTTGAAGGGTAGTTAGCACTACGTTTACGGAGCACTAAAACTGATTGTTTTAGATTACTTTATAAAAATAACGAAAACGAGTCCATCAAAATTTTTGCCACTTTTCTTCTATTATATACTCAAAGAAATAAATGAATAAAATATATTAAAATGCGTCCCGTAAACCTAGTGTTAATAATGATCGAATGAACTAACTTGTGTGTAATAAGTTTCCAATATATGGGTCTTGATAATGTGCGAGTCCATATGGATGAGACCCAAAAAATTCAAACACATAGGTGGCGTCAAACGACATAACATCATACCGCTAAATATTAAACTGTATTCATTGGTTTGATGATGTGGTGCCAGGTAATACAAATTCAAGACACGAATTTTTAAAACCGTCGAATAAGCACAATAACAGAGGTATGCGATTATTAGCGTGGACAGTAACTGAAATAAAATATTGCAACTCTTTAAATAGAATCTTTACGCATTAGTATTGCTACTGTTCTACGATTTAGTCGAAGCGGAAAAATGTAAGTCGCACGTACACTAGTAAGTTTGATCACTCATTCTCACCTCGATCGTAAAATAATCGTAATTCTCCTTAGCTAAATTCACAAATTGAGCAAACAATGACAGCACTGGAGATTTGTTGAAAAATGTTACTTCTGACCATACAACAGCTGCCGAAAGGCAACCAGCAATAATAGCTGCTATTTTCTGGACGTAACTCTTTACGACACATTTCCAGTACCACTCTAAAAATTTGAAGAAGTTGCAAACATTCAGTAAAAGATTTAAATTCTACGTGTGTCGGTACATACCGATAACAGGGTTGTAAATGACACGTAGGGAAAACGAACGATGCGCGGGAAATGTTGGTTTAAATCTTCTGTCGTGACTTTCTTGATTTTTCGCTATGTCCTCTAAATCTATTATTTTATTGACTAGGATTCCCCATTGTGTTTCTATACGTTGCAAAGTCTGGAGCGCTTTTATAGTCTGAAGGAAAAGTAAATACGTCAATATTTCTTCATGTATACACGTAAATATAAGTATTAGGCATATGAAATGTCAGATTCATAACGTTAACTTTAAACGAACATAATTTCTCTCGAAATGAAACTTAACAAACGAGGTTTTCGATTATACTGTGGTAAAAATGGACTTTTTTGGTCGTTTACGTTCTTCATTTATGAGATTGTCATCTCTATTTTCAAGCTTTTTATCATTGACTATCAAGTTATGAATTCTACGTTCATATTGCATTCTCAAATCGGACATTTCATATGCAATGCCTAATATTCGTTATCAACTGAACGAACTTGTCTGTGCAAACGAATCAACGATTTTTCAGACGGAGTATCAGTTGGCGTGTCATCAGGTAGCTGCCTTCTATTCATTCTATCTTTTAATTCTGCAGGAATCTTTTGGAAGATAGTCTCTAAATTGCAATGAAACAGATGTCCAGATCCGATGGATACTGTAGCAGCTTGCAGCGACTAAACGAAAGAATAAGCAACGTAAACATTATAGATTAAAATTAACCGTACAACTGCGTTGAATATATTACCTCGAGTATATCATCCACTGTCTCTTCTGCTTCGTATTTGTGTAAACTTAACTTAGCAACTTTAAAGTAACTATAATTTAAAGTGTACCCAGGTTTACTAGCATTCCATAATCCACGAGGAACTTCCACGAGCGCATATCCAAGAAGCAGTACCAACAGAAACAGACCCCATGTATTCGATGCGGACGAAGCTATGGCTTTCAACTTTTGACTATAAAACATAGGGAATATCAATGAAATCTATGCAGTAAACATTGTTTATCAATTGAAAATATTTACCCATCAAGATCTAGACCAGGCTTCAATGCTATGTATATTAGGAGAATGCCACAAATGAACAAATAACTTCCGTAATATATAGCATTGTCGATCAAAGCAGATTTCAGTTTTCCTTGAACAGTAAAGTCTCCTGCTTTTATGTACGATTGCATGAGCGGTAGTATTAACCACGTCAAACATTGAGATGTCCAATATACAATTCTCCATAAATTTGGAAATACGTTTTCTGGAACGTTGGGCCAAGGCTCTTTGCAAGCATGAAACGGTATCGAAGTTGTGAGATCGCTAGTTGCTTTAGTGGTATTGTAAGCATTCTGTTCAACGCACGTTCTATAAACAGTCTGCCGGCATATTCGTTAACATTAGTTTCTGAAGAAAATATTGAAACCATCAAGCATAAAGTTGTTTAAATAGAATTTCACTTACAGACGAAACATCTAAAGGCAATATGAATATGATCAGCAGTGAAAAGTACCACGCTATGAGCACAGAGATTGTAACAAAGATGTGATGTCGAAAAATATTCCCGTATTTGTACAACAAAGTTGCGGCAAGGCAAAATGCTACCACAATTTCTATCATGAACGCACCGAGAATCATTTTGTATGTTTGTTTTTTGTTCAATTTTGGTTAATGATAAACTTTTTACATGTCTTGTCTAAATTCTCAGATACTATTCATCGTTCTCCGCTTTGTTCTCTCCTTCTGCTGTTTCACGAATTTTCAACTCGGCATCTCGTTGCATTCTTTCCAACTTTTCTAATGTGATTGATTTTAACGGCATCAACTTTGGTTTGCAGAGTATATAATCTAGATTTTCTTCCTGGTACAGTAAGCCTTGACGTGGAAGTACAACATCAATTTTCTCCGTAGAAGTATTTACTATTTCAGACATTTTTGTAGGAACTGCAGAAAATCTGTAAATCAATGGAAAAACATTTATGTATTAGAATATCAAAAACGTTCCTTTAATGTTGATAAATACAGACAATGCGATTCTTAATATGAATTTGCATTATGTGCTGAATCGAAATCCGACTTTTAGGACAACCAAATATTCGATGATATAGCTTGATATTTAGATCCTACTTATTCGAATGTTTCGACTTTCATCATTTCCCAAGCTTGTCACGTTTTCGTATTTCGTGGCAAATGATATCTATGTACCATTTACAGAGTAACTACGAGAAGCTAACAGATGCAAATAATAAATAGTACTGGAATCTTATGTATGTCGCGTGTCTACTTCTGTCAATTTATCCTGCTAGATTTACATGTTAACATACTTTTTACCATCGAGAAATTTAATGTTACCATTTTTTTATACTCCTAACTGTTAAAAATACATTGTACAATACTGTAAAAAGTATCGACGTCACACGAACGCTGTCAAATTATCATACGCAAACGATAGACGCATCACGATATTCACGATACATTTTCAGACAATATATAAAGTCACGAACTAGAGAAGAAATGAGAAAAGGTAGCGCCTAGGATTTTGATGCTTCTGGTATAGTGCTGCACCAAGCTTATGGTGGTAGGTACCAGTAGGTACCCATAGGCACCCCTTTTCTAGAGCATTTATCAGTGTATTCCACCATTCCACCCTTGTACAGAAAAAAGGTTACTTGTGTGGTAACACTGATAAACATACATTTTTATCAGTCTAACGCTTCAGTTTTGCTATGATTACACTTTTTTCTTTTTATTAAAATTATCTTGTGACGTCAGTCGTAGGTACCAAATGCTCCGTTATCTGGGAACACTGTGTTCATGACATTTCTTATAACGATATCGGGTCTATAAGTATATATGATCTATGATCCATCTCTTTACACTTGAAATTCAGACTGGCAGATGGCAGCAAGGCTTCTATAATGTGGAGAAATGGTGACTGGATCGTGGAAGGGTCACCAGCAGGCTCCAACACCTGCAGACGTGTATGGGACGGAAGTGAAATAAAGCGACTGCGTGCTGTGTGTAAAATATAACTCGGTAACCCGAGGGAGTTTTATTGCACTCGTATAACATGTGCGCCTGTACGAGGCGCGAGACCGTGAACACTTTCAGAGATCAAAGCGGACTGGGGAGCAGCGTGCTCTCGATCGGGACCGGAAAACGGACGAAACGTGGCTCAGGATTGCCAACCTGCCTTCATCCGAGGTGTCGCCACGTCCGCGATCTAGGGAAATAAATACAGGATTCCCCACAGTACTCCCCCCCAAAAGAAGGACAGGGCACTGTACTATGGCTGCGGAGCCTTCGCAGTGTGGCGCAGACGCGATGTGTTATGCTCGCGATAACTTACAATTCTAGAGATAATTTATAATACACTTTGGCTTCGTTTACATAAGGTACATAAAGTTCTTAAAGACTATTTATAATTACGAACGGCAGGTAATCACGTGTATACTATTGCACGGCGGATTAGCAAAGGAAACCTTCTTTCGCGCATATGTTCTCGGCGCGGTCGGTCCGACGCTCGCATATGCGTCGGGCGCGATGGAAGCAGGCTGGTTGCTCGCCGATTTTTCATTCGCATGGCGAGGTGGATGCGCGCTCGCTGACGGATGCTGCGCGGACGGCAACGGTAATACGCTCGCCGACGGTTGCTGCGCGGACGGCAACGGTAATGCGCTCGCCGACGGCTGCTGCGCGGACGGCAACGGTAATACGCTCGCCGACGGTTGCTGCGCGGACGGCAACGGTAATGCGCTCGCCGACGGCTGCTGCGCGGACGGCAACGGTAATGCGCTCGCCGACGGCTGCTGCGCGGACGGCAACGGTAATGCGCTCGCCGCGGGCGGAGGCACGCCCTCCGGAATGAAGTACGCCGGTTTCAAATGCTCGGCCGAAACAACATGTTTGTTGCCGTTTATTTGGATGACGAAGGTTCGGTCCGACCGCCGCTCGAGAACCTTGTGCGGCCCGGTATACGGCTTCTCAAGGGACTTTTTGGCCCTGGCCTGGCAGAACACATGCGTGCACGACGTGAGGTCCTTGTAAAAAAACGTCTTGCGCTTATCGCGGTGCACGACTGGCACCGGGCGGACTTCCCTCATATATTCCCTAAATTCTTCCAGGAAGTACCTCGGGTTGGGGTCAAAATCCTGCTCCAAAAAGAATTCGCCGGGAATGCGCAGGGAAGCGCCGTACACTAAGTCTGCCGGAGAGGCGAGGGTGTCTAGACGCACGCGTGTGCGCAGTCCTAGCAGCACCGTAGACAGGCTGCGAGACCATTGTCGAGAGTGACACGTCAGGGCTGCTTTCAGGTCGCGGTGCCAGCGTTCGACCATACCGTTGGCGGCAGGGTGGTACGAAGCCGTACGAATGCGCTGGCAACCAATAAGCGACAGGAGAGCCGAAAAGAGTTGGGACTCGAACTGGGTACCCTGATCCGACGTGAGGTACTTGGGCGCGCCGTAACGCGTGACCCAAGAATCGAAGAGGGCTCGCGCTATGGTTTGCGCGGAGACGTCCTTGATTGGCACGGCCTCCGGCCAACGCGAAAAACGGTCGACTATCGTCAGCAAATAGCGAAACCCTTCGCTCTCGGGCAGAGGTCCGACAATATCTATATGGACGTGCGAGAATCTCCCGTCCGGAATCACGAATTTGTTCGGAAGGAACTTGACATGACGTGCAACCTTCGCTTGTTGGCACGGAATGCATGTTTTGCACCAGCGCGCAATGTCGCGGTGCATATTCGGCCAGACATAGCGCTGTCTGATGATGCGGTCTGTGACCCTCGCCCCAGGATGTGAGTCCGTGTGGAACAGCGCGAACACGCGCTCGCGCATAGAGACGGGCACGTAGGGCCTGATGGCCTCCTCCGAGACATCACAGAAAATCGGTGAGTGCGCGGCACCGAACGTCAGTCTTTTAATTTTGAGCGAGTGGTCGGAGCACTCAAGAAGCTCCTTCAGCTCGGGGCACTTTCCCTGCTCGGAAGACAGCTCGTTAGCGTCGAACTGTGTTGGAAAGCGGATCGCCTGGATCCGTGACAGAGAATCGGCAACGACGTTCTGCTCACCGGCCAGGTACACCATGCTGGTGGAGAACTGGGCGATGAAGGAAAGCTGCCTGCACTGTCTCGGTGACGCTTTCTCTGACGACTGCTGAAAGGCGTACACGAGCGGTTTGTGGTCGGTGCACAGGGAGAACTCGCGACCCTCCAGGAAATGGCGGAAATGCCGGACAGCTTCGTACACGGCTGTAAGCTCACGGTCGTACGTGCTATACTTCGCCTGAGCCGGTGTGAATTTCCTCGAGAAAAACGCGAGAGGTTGCCACGAATTGTCAACGAATTGCTCCACGACTGCGCCCATGGCGAAATTGGACGCATCGGTGACGAGCCGGACGGTCGCGGTGCTCGATGGGTGAGCGATGAGCGCGACGTTCGCTAAGGATTGTTTGCATTCCTCGAAGGCTGCTTCCGATTCGGGCGTCCACGGAACTGGACGTTTGTCCCGCTTGCGAGCGTCGTGGAGGAATGCGTTGAGGGGTGCCTGCATGGCGGCGGCGTGCGGAATGCACCTCCTATAAAAGTTAACCATGCCCAGGAAACGCCTGAGCTCTTCTATTGAGTTGGGCTTGGCAAAATTGGCAACCGCCTCGACCTTATCCGGGGTGGGTCTGAACCCATTTTTGTTGACTAAATGGCCAAGAAAGGTTACCTCTTCCACACCGAATCGGCACTTCTCCAAATTCAGGCGGAGGTGAAACTCCTGGAGGCGCTCGAGAATTATGACGAGATGCCTCTCGTGCTCCTCCTGGGAGGCGGAAGCAACGAGAATGTCATCTATGTAAGAGAAAACGAAGTCCAGACCGCTCAGGGCTCGGTCAATGTAGCGCTGAAACGTTTGCGCAGCGTTCCTAAATCCGAACGTCATCGCTTTATATTCGAATAGACCGAAGGGGGTGATGACCGCAGTCTTCGGAATATCCTCCGGTGCCACCGGAATCTGGTGGAATGCCTTGAGCAGATCCAAAGTTGAAAACACCGATTTGCCGTGTAGAACGGTTGGAAAATCGTGGAGGTGTGGCACCGGGTACCGGTCAGGAATGGTGACCGAGTTCAGGCGGCGATAGTCGCCGCAAAGGCGCCATTCACCGTCCTTCTTAGGCACAAGGTGAATTGGACTGGCCCAAGGGCTGTCCGATGGCCTGCAAATGCCAGCCTCGATCAGGCGCTCTATCTCGGCCTTAGCGGCTTTTAGTTTGGCCGGAGGCAGGCGACGTGCCCGCTCTGCCACTGGAGGGCCTGACGTGGCTATATGATGGTATACGCCCCTTTCCTCGAGGGGGGCCGGTTGCTCGACACCCACTACGCGAGGGAATTTTGCGAGGATGTGAGCAAACCTCGCGGTGGGGTCGACGCGAAAGACGGAGGGCCCGCTGAAAGGCCTACTGGACCCGACTGACTGGAGTCTCGTGACGGAATCGATCAGGCTGCGCCTTCTGAGGTCGACCACGAGGCCGTGGTGCTCTAGGAGGTCCGCTCCAATAATGGGGGCAGGAACGTCCGCGATGACAAACGACCATTCAATGGGACGGCGCAGGCCGAAATCCAATGCTCGGCGCGAGGTGCCGTACGTCTTAATGCGCGACTCGTTTGCAGCGAACAGCTGCAGGTCGCGGGGTCCACCCTTGAAATTTAAAGGCTTGGGCAACAGCGATATATCCGCGCCGGTGTCGATTAGAAATACCAAACCGGAATTCCGGTCGCGGATGTGGAGGCGTTTCGATTGAGAAACCCGCCCAGACGCCTCTGACACGGCCGGCTTAATTAGTTTCCCGCGTCACGCGGGGTGTTCTGCCAGGTGCACGGCGGAACGCACGAACGCGCCGTCGCTCCGAATCTCCTGTGCTTCCAGCACAGCGTAGAGCCGGAGTTACTCGGGGAGCGGTGGCGGTTTCCCGAACGACGGCCGGCCGACGAGGAGCGGTTGCGCGACCGGTGACCACGCGGGAAGTGTGACCGCTTCATAAGCGCGGTGATTTCCTCCAAGCTGCGCTCCAAATTATTAAGGCGCTGATTAATCCCCACCGCGGGGGCATTGTCCTCCCCAGAACGCTGGGGCTTCGGACCGCCTGACGCTGACGCGATCTCTCCGGGCCCGGGCCCCACTGCCTCGAGAATGGCATCCGCGAGCTCCGCGAGCTGCTGCAAGGACTCCAACTTGGATCCCGCTAGGATGCCTCTGCAGTGCTGAGGCAGCTGCTCCAAAAACACGGACTTTAGGACCGCTTCCCCGCATGCATCACCGCTCAAATTGCGCATGCGGGCCAGGAGCTGGGAAGGTTTTCCCTCGGTTGGGAGCTGCCCGCGCAACAGCTGGCGGAGCCTCGCTTCGTCGGACGCCGCGAACGCGACCATAATCCGCTCCTTGAGTCGGTCATAAGGGTTCACGGGGTCCGGATTCTCTATAAGGTCGCCGACGACGACCGCGACGTCCTCGTCAATGGCCGCTATCACGGTATCCGCCATGGTCCTCTGACTCGTTATTCTCGCAACCCTAAATGACGCTTCGACCTGACGAAACCACGTGCGCGGCTCTCGCTTGATAAACGCCGGCAGTTTCGGAACGCGATACGCGTCGACACGCGGTTCGGGTGCATTCCGCGCGCGCAGCTCCTCGATCTGCTGAAGAGCTCGCTCCAGCTGGCTTTGCAGCTCGAGGACATTAGGATCTGGTGTTGCCATTACACGCGGTAAAACGCGCGAAAGACGCGTGACAGCTCTTCACGATGGCGACGCTCAAAGTTACGACGACGCGATTCGGCGCGAAGTATGGCAACTCGACGGCAGTCCAGTTGGCGGCGCGACGGTAGTATCACGGCGGCGCGACAACGACTTGGCGCGCAATATGGCGACGCGACAACAATTTGGCGCGCAATATGGCGACGCGACAACGATTTGGCGCGCAATATGGCGACGCGACAACAATTTGGCGCGCAATATGGCGACGCGACAACGATTTGGCGCGCAATATGGCGACGCGACAACAATTTGGCGCGCAATATGGCGACGCGACAACGATTTGGCGCGCAATATGGCGACGCGGTACCTTGACGGGATGCTCGACGCTCACCGGCGAAGCTGTCCTGATGATTGCCCGTTCGGTGATGCTGCTCAGGAACGGCAGGCTCGATGGCTGCTACTCTGCTAAGCTGGTATGCTGTCCACGTGGGCCGACTCCCTGTGGGCCGCCACCTCGATGCCGGTGGATAGGGCTGCCGAAGTCGTCCACGTTGCCAGGAACGTGTGTTCTTGGCGATGCTCGTCGTCCGTGGAAAAGGTTGGCCGACGTCGCCGTCGAATCCTCTCGCCAATAAATTGTCTCTTGCTCACAACGCGTCGGCACTGGCTAACCGTAACGCGTTGACACTTGACTATACGTCGGTCTCGTTACACTTAACAGTTTTCACTTCCGATCACGTCGGGGTCACCAATGTGGAGAAATGGTGACTGGATCGTGGAAGGGTCACCAGCAGGCTCCAACACCTGCAGACGTGTATGGGACGGAAGTGAAATAAAGCGACTGCGTGCTGTGTGTAAAATATAACTCGGTAACCCGAGGGAGTTTTATTGCACTCGTATAACATGTGCGCCTGTACGAGGCGCGAGACCGTGAACACTTTCAGAGATCAAAGCGGACTGGGGAGCAGCGTGCTCTCGATCGGGACCGGAAAACGGACGAAACGTGGCTCAGGATTGCCAACCTGCCTTCATCCGAGGTGTCGCCACGTCCGCGATCTAGGGAAATAAATACAGGATTCCCCACAATAAGAATGTAATTGACATTCGAATCGTAACATTCGTCAGTTTTGACTAAATATTAACTCTGTTAGTGGCAAATGATATTTTTAGTTAATGAATTACCAATTTCTGTTTGATTTTGTACGTGTAAGTCATGAAATTATTATAAGTGAGTTATATTATTCTATGAATAATACCGTAAAATCATTGTACAAATAATACTGTTAAATAATTTTTACAAGATACTTGTGTTTACATTTCTAAAAATGTCCACGTTATCAAAGTGATATCAAGTTGCATCTTTGCATACTGTCTTTCAAAGTATTGTCAAACATAGGTTTAAACTTTGACATTTATAATTACAATATATGTAATGGTCAGATTTTTAATATTGACATTTTTGTTCATGTAGATTTGATAAAAGATGACTGAAAAAGGGAAGATTGTACTCGTAACTGGTGGAACAGGATTAGTGGGCAAAGCCATTGAAAGTATCGTCGAAAGGAATAAAGATAAAAATGAAAAATGGATATTTGTAGGTTCCAAAGATGCAGACTTATGGTAATTTATCTTTTCATTATTATAAATCAAGTACTACTAGCAGATTAAAGGAAGTCAAATTTTTCGTTTTCAGTGATAAACAAAGTACAGAAAAATTATTTGAGAAACACAAACCAACTCATGTTATTCACTTGGCTGCTATGGTCGGTGGGCTGTTTCACAATATGGCCCACAATCTGGACTTTTTGGTAATCAATATATGATTTCTTTTCTATTAGAATCATTAAGGGAAGAAATAACATTTGATTCAGTTTCTTGCAATTGATGCAGACAATTTTAATCTATTTTAATCTACTGATTAGCATTACATTAATCTATTGAATTTTTAGAGGAACAACATTCACATGAATGATAATGTATTACAAACTGCTCATGAAAATGGAGTTGTTAAAGTTGTCTCCTGTTTATCAACTTGCATATTTCCTGACAAGACTACATATCCCATTGACGAAACCATGGTGATATTCTGTTTCTTATTATCATATAGAATTCGAATTATTCTATTCAACAAATCTATATTCTTTTTCTGTTGTTTCTTCAGGTTCACAATGGCCCTCCGCATCCATCGAATTATGGTTATAGTCATGCCAAGCGGCTTATAGATATAGCAAATAAAGGCTATTATGAACAGCATGGTAGACTTTACACCAGTGTTATTCCTTGCAATGTATTTGGACCATATGATAATTATCATCCCAGTGCTAGTCATGTTATACCAGGATTAATGAGAAGACTTTATGATCTGATAAAAGATGGTATAGAACATTTTCAATTCATTTTTAACATTTGCATATTGTGCAGAATCTAATTGGAAGAGATATATATTTTTCAGGAAATACTGAAGATAAAACGTTCACTGTATTGGGTTCTGGTAAACCCTTGAGACAATTCATTTATAGTTTAGATTTAGCCAAATTAATAATATGGGTATTGAGAGAGTATGATTCTGTGGAGCCAATAATATTATCAGGTACGTAGAACGCATAAATTAAGCATAATATTGATATATACAGTTCTTCAACTTACTCTTGTCTTATTTAGTGGACGAATCTCAAGAAGTTACAATAGCACAAGTAGCTGAAGCAATCGCGAAGGCATTCGATTTCAAAGGGAAAATAGTGTATGATTTATCAGCAGCCGATGGACAATACAAGAAAACAGCGAGCAACGCGAAACTGCGAAAACATTTACCAGATTTCCAATTTACACCGTTCAATGAAGCCATTAAAGAAAGTGTTGATTGGTATACAATGAATTACGACCAAGCAAGGAATTAATAAACAGTATTTAAATATTCCATTTTTAGCATATACGCAGCTTATAATTATTCAAATAATATTAATTTAAAAAGTTGCATTTCGAATTGCACGTCTGGTTATCTGTTGGAAGAACGGGAATGAGTTCGATGTAATTATGCTCAAGAATAAACTCGTAAACTAAACAGTATCGTCATAAATATTGTATATTTTTTAAAGAAATATTCTGTAGATATTATGTACTTTCTTGTAAAATAAAGATCAATTATTTTCAAATAAATCGTCAAAGTGTATTCTTAAAATCACAATTGTCTGTCGGCGACCAATTTAAATAGGATATTGTTCACTTCATTATTATAAAAAACTGCATTATGTAAATTTGGAAAGAGCAATCCAATTTCAAAGAAATACTACTATAATTCCTATTTCCAATTCTAAGGACCATTACAAAAGATTAAAGATTTGTGATCACAATAGTCGTTTTCCCTACTCTCACCACCCGCACATCGTTGGGTTTTCAGCTTCGTCTTGTTAGGTACTTTAATTTCTACGGTTTGAGAGTAATAGTTCAGGGATAATATAGTTTGCATAAATCTCCGAGTAAAGCAAAACAGCTTCGCTTTAAACCGTTTTTTTCGCCCCTGCAAAATTGACTTGTTTGGACTTCGCCAATATTAGGCAATTTTTTAGTAATTAAATTTTTTAATAATTTTAAATAATTTGATTGTATATTTATTGAAAAATAAAGAAAATATATCTACTGCGTAACTTTTGTTAGTTTAAGGACAATAATTAACTCGAAAATTCAAATCAAAAAATTAAATTTTATTTTTCATTACAAAATGCAGCGTCGAAAAATCTTTTTCAGCACTGAAAAGGATAAAAAAATGATTTACGATTTTCTATGAGACAGAGCAAATTAAATGATTTCAGTATTTTATCCATAGAGAGTGACTTATTTAATAACTTAAATACGTATGATATTATTAATCAATTTGCAAAAGAAAAAGCTAGGGGGCGGATTATTTTTAGTAGCCCAATATCTTAGGACGGCCCTGGGGGTAATTCGCATTATCCGGAAGCATAAAGCTGCGCAAGTAGCTATTTTCATAAAGCAGCGACAGTTTTCCGCTGCCGAATAACGCGAATTACGCCTAGTAAATGTAAAAATAGAACTTCCGAGGGCGATCACGGCTTAGATCGATCTTTTATCTACTGCAATCGACTACTGAAAGCCCCGACTTTTGCGTTGTCGAGAAATGAGAAGGGCGCACCCCGAATTCTTGTAATGCTAGAACCGAGTCTAGCGCTAGGATGCAGCGACGACGACCATCTGGCCGGCAATGCTCGATTGTACTATCGTTGCGGAGCGTCGCCGCGATGCAGCGTCTGCGGCAGGCAGGCGTCGCGACGCCTGCGCCTCGTTGTAGGTAAATTGAGCGCCCCCGTGGTTGTCGGTGGTGCACGGTGGGTGAAATTCGGAGCTCAGTCGCGCTCGAGGTGGCTCACCTCGACGGTAACGAGTGATAAGCGTTTCCCGCGTTGATATCGTGGGAGGCACACCGCCGAAGTGATGTTCCTTCTGCACGTGGTACGGCGTCGGTCCCGGGTCCGTGGGTGAAATGTTTCAACGGGGTTCGCGAATTTCTTCTAATTCCTACCATAGGATGAGAGGGATGGTTTCGCACGCGTTCTGCCATCGTGCACGGTAACGCCGGCCGATCGGCTTTGCCGGAGGGTACGCGGCCGCTATGGGGTTTCCGAATCTAACGAATCACGTAAGCGGAAGCAGCGGTGCGATTTCACCGTGTGATCATTGAACCGCATCGCCTCTGTCGAACAGTGTCGTGATTCGAAAAGACTCACTGCTCCTAGAGGATACCGTGGACTATGCACCCGGAGACTGTGATCGTCTGAAGAACACCGACAAGGAGTCTTAGGCAGAACCACGAGATCGTTTACTTGTCAGTTCGGACCGAGGTAAATTCTCGAAGATGATTCTCGTTCGACATGGATCAAAGCGTAATCTCTGTTTGTTCGCTAGAGAAGACGCAGGGTGTTGGAACGTCTCCGGCACGAAGTAGTTAGGTGCTTAATCCTGGAGACAGGGATAAGTTGATTAGTATTGATTGTGTCACTGGGATGGGGAATTGATTGGTAGAATGATTTCTAGGTTCCTTTTTTTATTGGACTTTCTTCGTGAAGGGTTTCTTTTTAAGTGGGTTAGAAAGTGATTTCGAGGGTTGCTTTTTCCTGTTTTTTTTTTCTTCAGAGAAATTAATTTTATGCTTCTGATAAGGAGAGTGTTACGTCATCCTGGCTTTAGTACCATACCGAGCGAACACGCCGGTCTTTCTTTACGGTCTTGCGACTACTTTTAATGGGTTCCATTGATTCCTCGTGAAAAAGCGCGGTAAAAAGATCGAGATACGCGCGACTCCGGTTCCAGGAGATCCTCGGAGGTCCTGGGATTCCAGGAACCCGGTGTCGCACGGTTACTGGATGTACGGGAATTAAAACTTCATCTGGCACGCGTAAATGTCGTCGCTAAGTAATCGTCTACGGTTCTATGGAAAAAGTTTTTGATACCGACAGGATGGGTTGACACGCATGAAGTCGTGGGTAGCGTGAAAGTTTCTTTTGGTTAAAACGGACACGTGATAACGATTGCTACACTTGTCGGAAAACCCGAGGAAAACTCAGCTGCACAAATTATTGCGCCGAGTCCTGCTGGATTTTTCATATTCCTATTACGTTCGTTTGGAATCTTGTACGAGTCGTACGTTTCGCGTAAAATGATAGATTTATCTCAATTAATTTCGAACGAAGTCTAACATCAACTATAGGAACATTTTATCTTCTCCGGCAGCGTGCAAGCGTCACAAAAATCGTGGGTAACACGAGTCCGCAGAACTTCGAAAATTCGACCGGACCCAAAGACATTTGAGAAAGGAAGTCGCGATGACGGTGTCAGCAACGTCGCTGACAGAAACCAACACGTGACCGTAAGATAACGCGTGTTAATCACCGTGCGCGTCTTCCGTTTGAAAAACTCGTCGTCAGTGCGAGATAATTTGTGCGTCAGTGATCAGTGACAAGTGGGAAAGGAAAAAAGAAAGAAAGAAAGAGGGAGGCATCACCAACGAGTCCCTAACTGTTTTGACTCGGTTGTTTGACCGGGATGCGGTGTCGCCGGCTCACGGCGACGGTGCATTGCGTTGCAGTTGCACTCGTTCGGAACAACAGCCGATAAAGCTTGCTCCCGAAAGAGGATGGAGAGGATTCGCAGTTGGTTGGACGATAGTTACGGAAATGCTTGTCTCGGGACACGACGACGAGCCGGAGGATGCAACCGGCGCCAGTGTCGAGCTTCGAAGAGATCTCGGTGCAAGGTCCGCGTGGCCCGGTGATTCGAGGACAAAAATCATCATATCGAGGCCGATCCCCGGGTTTTCGCCGACCTCGAGAACTATAGGCGATTGAATGGGAGCTAAACCAGCGGGAAGAGATGCCTGGTATCGTGGTATTCCGACGCCGATGGAGCGTCGGCAGCGACGACCTCGTCGTGCCCGGTGCTTTCCTGTTCATCGTACATCTGATATGGTGAGCGAAACTTTCGATAAGGTTAACCCTCCGTTGCAACCCGGCTCGTTTACCACCGAAACGACGTTTCACTCTTCAATATTTCTTTCGTTCCTACATTCATTTTTTCCCCCTTAACACCCACGGCGAACGACCAACATTTTCTATAATCAATGACGTTGCGCTTTATAGTTTCGATGCATACATTCATTCAATATTTTTCTTTTTATTGTAGAAAATCTCATACGAGATTTGTTTCAACATAATTATAATGCAGAATACTATACATACAGCACAGAATATACAAATTACAAAACTGAACAGGATATTGAAGATACATAAATATTACAGTAAAGACATAAGAATGGTAGAAACGGTATAGATCAACTTATACTAAAAAATGATAATATGTAACGACAGGCTATAATATTAGGTTTGGCTATTAACATTGAGACATCCAGTGGAAGTTGGAAGTTAATTGTTCATTCAATGATATTGCTATTCGTCAATAGAAGCGTTAAACGAATTTAAAAAAAAATTGAAAGTAGATACGTACCCGGTGTTGACAAACGGGTTAACACATTATCACTGACGCATATATGCGCGCAATTTGCATGGCCATTATCGCCAGAGCGTACTATACACGTACATACATAGGCAATTAGCAATTGTTGGGTGCGCACCGATTTCCTTAATTCTGGATGAAGCAAGGTATGATCGAAAAAAATTTTGATAATGAGGGAGTGTTTGAATGCGATGCAAATTGGTTAAGGGGATTTTCTGGTTAGAGCCTTGAAAAAATCGATGGTTCTTTCTCTCGGAGCAGATTGTACATGTAACGCATAACATTCAGCTTATTGGTGAAACAGACAGGTTGGTCGGGTCCAACCGGACCCAACCGCAACCAGGCGAGTGGTTGGCCAGTTAACGATTGTCGGTCACGCGCGGGGTGTGAGGAGTTTTCGTTGGCAGGATATTCGCGGGCAGATCCTTGTAATTATAGCGTCGCTTCAAAATAAGATACGCGTCCGTAGGTAATCCTGTGTGACCTAGTTTTTTCGGCGCCGATGCACCCACGCCGTGTGTCGTATTACAACTAATTAATAGAGATATTAGCGGACCGTCATTTCCGCCTGTTGATTACGACTGTAATTGAATAATCGGATCGGGTGAATGCAGGTGCATACGAGTCTCCCTATTGACGTTCATGGATTCGTGTAGAAATCGGACGTTTAATTATATTAATGTATAATTAAGCGTGTGTAGGCGTCGAGCGGAATTTCAATTATCTCTCTCTCTCGCGAACTCTAAACTCCACGAACTTGCATCGTTTCTCTTTGTTCCCTTGCGAGAAACTCTAGAATTATGGACCGAAGAAATATTATGCAGATTCACATTCTGCCTGTGCCCCTTTAACTGCTCGGTCTAGAGTTAAATAAATATGTTCGCTTCTGCCGAGTCGGCGGAACGTTTAATTAATACCTACAAACGTGCTTTCGTAGCTTGAAGATATTTAAATTATTGATAAAATCCTGCAGCTGTTTGTTCTGTAATTTACACCATTTTTCTATCTGATCAATTTTCGCAGACTAGTTCCACGAAAATGAACGTTTCCCCTTTTTACTGATAGCACTCGTTCATAATTCACCATAATCTAATCTTCTACCGTCTGCTTTTTCACCCAATACATTTCCCACAGATTGGTTCCACCGAAATGAACTTTTTCCTATTTCATCGATAGTATTTGCTTGTCACTTTTCACTACTTCGTCCGTAACGAGCCACGAGACGTTTACTATATCGACAGTTGCGCTTTCCCATAATTTATAAATTTTTACAATACACGTTTTAGAGTACAAGATATATATTACCGCGCGAATATCGATAGTTCATCAAAGCAGAAACGTTTTATTAGGTATTCATTACATGGTTAAAGAGTTATTAGGCGCCGATATCATTGGCTTATTATTAGCGCTGATCAAAGGGTAGTTTTCACGTCATGATCCGGGTTAGCACGTCTTAGCTTCGGAAAATCGTTAACGGACGTGGCAAATGACCCGGGACTGAGAGAGGTAAGGGTAGCAGGAATTGGCGATCGTCCATTCCATTTTCGTTGTCCCCCTGTGCTTTCGTCTTTCGAGATGTCGATGCAGCGACTTGGCTTCTCCGTGTTTCCTTTCACCCCTCCCCACTCCGAAACAACGCGGTCGATAAGATTTTAATTAAAACAACGTTTCCATTGTTGGCGGTTCCGAAATTAATTCTATATTACAAATAGACTGCGGATCTTTGTATAATTATAGCTCTTGAAAATATCAAAATATTCTGGGATATAAAATATGACATCATTTAGGACGATTTTAATTTATAACAGATCTAAAAGGTCTACTACCACGGAAAATAAGATTCCATTTTATCCCACTTTCTTGGAATTCGTATACAAAAATTGAAAATTGCAGGAACGTTCGCAGTCTATAGAAAAATTTGGGTGAAAACGAGAAGTGAAGATAAAATGAGAAAAATGGAGAACAAATGGTTGAAAGGAGTACAGTAAATGGGTATCCCGTGGACTGCACAAGGTTTAAATCATGTACGATTTAATAGAAAAATTTGTGGGAAAACGGGAAGTGAAGATAAAATTAGAAGAACGAAGAACAAATTGTTGAAAGAAGTACAGTAAATGGGACCCCTGTGGACTGCACAAGGGTTAAATCATGTACGCTTTAGTAGAAAACTTTGAGGGAAAACGGGAAGTGAGGATAAAATAATTAGAAAAATGGAGAACAAATTTTTGAAAGGAGTACAGTAAATGGGTATCCGGTGCACTGCACAAGGGTTGAATGAAGTACGATTGAAATAGAAAAATTTGAGGGAAACAGGAAATGAAGATAATTAGACAGATGGAGTAAACGCAAATGGTGGAGAAACGTTTCCGTGCGTACCTTTCGGAGATGCACGGCCGGATTCCTTTAGTGTACTCCGTAACGAGGCGTCCGAGCACAGTTTCGTTCCGCGTTTCAGTGATTCAGTGCATCCGTGACAGCCGGCTGGTCACGAAGTCCGGCGTGGCGGTCCGGTCCGGTCGTTCGCCTTGTCCGAGTCTGTGTAGTGCGGAGAGCGCGCGGTCCGTCGACGCGGCGCGTCACCCGTCTCGCGTTGTAGGTTATGTCATCTTGCGCGGATGACGTTTGCCGTCGTGTACGAGGGCGATTTCTGTATCGAGCCACGGAACATCCGCCGGAAGTATGCCGTGCCTGGTGGTGTTCGGCAGGCGTTGGAAAATCGGTAGCGACGACCTGTTGTTGCCGTCCGCAATCTTGGCTCTCGTTCACCTGTTCGAGTAAGTGGCCCAAAACAAGTATAATACATCCGAATACATCTCGCATCGTTCTTCACGAGCGGTGTCTCTGTATGTCCGCTTACTGTGTTAGTCTCGTTTCCAGAATTGCAACTGTTCGGTATGCGCCTTCTCGTTTCTCGATAACATAAAGATGGACATTTTCTGCAGAGAATAGCGAAAAATAAAAGATCAAGAAAGATTTAGAAATATTTAGAAAGTCCTATTTTTACGTCTACGAGTCGTAATCTTCGTGATTCGGCAGCTCGCAGCTGTCGCAGCTTCATGAAAATAGATACATGACCAGTTGTTGCTTCCTGTTTATTCCGACCGGTGATTATTGCATAATTTTGAAAAATACATGGCTAAACACTTTTTAATGGAAACTTCAATGGCAACAGCAATTTTCATTATGAATTAATAAGCCACTCTTGATAACGTCGCCTCATAGTTTCATTTAAGATTGTAGTGTAAAAGACAATTTCTATGCTTTCTTTTGGTACAAGACAATTGTAAACGCTTTTTAATGGAACCAGCAATAGGAACAGCTATTTTTATTATGGACTAACAAGTCGCCCTCGATAACGTCTCCTTATAGTTTCATTTAAGGTTGTAGTGTAAAAGAAAAATCGTTTGTGTGGAGTACACATGCGACAAGATACAAATTCTTCTTTGCGATATATACCGAAATGTTCGCTATGATTTAATGATCGACGCTTGTCCAAGCGGTTAAGGAGTTGGTCTTACTCAAGCGGTACGCTATACTGAGGTTCGAATCCCCGTTGGGTAAGAAAATTTTTTCTCCATAAAAAATTTTTCGTTGCATTCGACTTCCGCAACGCGACTTCCGTAACGCTAGAAAATTGTTGTAGCCTCCTCAGCAAAGAAGTTTCACTTCAAAATGTCTATGCTTTTAGTACAGCAGGATTACTGACACGCACCTCCGACATGAACTTCGAACAGGGGCGCAAACGATACACTCGCAGCAATATTCACTCGTTTCACATTTACAGAGAAAATTATCATTGACATTTGCACTGTTACGTCACCTCCGAAATTGGCTTTCGCCGGTTAATGGAGAGATCGCGGGAGTCGATAACGTGCGCTAGTACATTTCGTAGCATCCGGTTGTTGCGGGCTCGTGGACCATGTGCATTGTGCGTATACATACGAGTATACATATACGTGCATGTATACACGCATCGTAGGATGCACATGTAACGAAACGGTTTGCTGGTTGCACGGTACTTTCGTTATGCGCTCGCGGGTCCCGTCGTTATCGGAACGTGGAAACTGCGCTCTCGGTTTCGTCCGCGAAGCATTTCGAGTCTCGACCTCTCGAACGTCGTTTACGTCAACGTCGATCTTCGTGCTCGAATGGTTCGTATCAAACTTGTTCATCGATCAAAGTCGACGACAGCAGCAGAGACGTCGCCGCGATCGATCTATCTGTCGATCTCGACTCGAACGCAGCCTTTAAATTGCTGCTGACAATTCTAGATTCAGTAGTGCTCGGTTAAATTTACATTTGTTAAGTTATAGTCTCCTTCCTTTAGATCATATTCAGGTTCTCTTCCTTCGCGAAGTGAATCGCGGAAGAAAGAGTGGGACCAATGTAAATTTAACCGAGCAGATTCTAGTTGGAACTTAGGCCCGCTACACACGTCCGCTTTTTCTAACGTGTGATACCGGAATCGCGGTCTGAAATACTATGGATTCGATTAGGGCCTTAATTTATTCAATGATCTTATTTTCAATTTGTTAAAGAAATTGAAAATGAGTATTCGAGGTACACAGCTGTGGACATAAGGGTTAAGGGTTGTGCTTTTTATTTGCCTAGAATTTGGATCTTGGATCTTGGTTTGTGTTTGGGGCCCTCTTCTGCTTGGGCCCCGAGCATTTACCCAAGTTGTCCATAGGGTAATACGCCACTGGCTGGAATATAGAATTCCACAGAGTTTAGTACAATTTTTATTTATCTCAGATCCGCTAGGGAGACTAGCACTCGAAATAAGATTTTATTTTACACCACTTTCTTAAAATTCGTTTAGAAAAATTGCGAATTGCATGAACATCTGCAGTCTAGGAAGAACGACCTAATAGTTTGATATCTCGGAGATGGCTTGATGGATTCTCAACCGTTGCAGCGTGTGTCTTATCAGTCTTTCCCTTCATCTCATTAGAAGCGACTGATATTGGAAAAATGGCGGACACGGTGACTACGTGAAAGCGGTTTACTATAACAGAGACTATATCGATGATCCATTTAGTATATACATGATGTCTTTTCTGTATGCGTTACGTGACAGCCCCGAGTTCAGAGGAAAAGTTTTATCGAGCACGGCGAGCAACTTCTCTGAAGAGTAATAACCGCGGATATGTGCACACAGCAGAACATTTTCCTTCAAAGTAGCGTAGTCTCATATCTTTTTCCACGACAGCGAACGTTTTTCGTTAACCGGATAGAAAAAGGGTTAGAAGCTATTATACATATACCGAAGAACGTCTATATAAAAAGCGATATTTAAAAAATGTACTTGCAGGAACAACACCTGCTCTAAAACGTTTTACTCCATGGAAAATATCGCTAGAAAGTCGATCATCGGCGAGATAGTTTCAGAACTTTAAAATGATTTATTCCTGAATAAAAAATAAATGAACTGCTCGTGTCCGACGCGAATCCAATTATCTCTGGCACGGTGATCCACGTGGGAGATGAATTTGCATATTCCATCTATTTTGGCATGGACAAATTGTATTTTCCTTCGAATTTTCATAGATCAGGTTACTTCGCAAGGGAGACGTTTGTCTCGCAACGTAGAATCCTTTCAGATCAAAATAAATTGGAAATGCCATCGGCGCGGTGTTTGTTACCACAAGCGTCTTCTTGCATTTCGCAACTTCTCGAACGGCGCAAATGCATCAAATGCATGTGTATTCGCGGAGTAGCGATGGAACAGCGTTTGTAGAAGCGAGTGGCGACCGCAGATGGTCCAGCGGCGTTTCAGGAAAATGGTCGCATTTACTTCGAACGGTTCTCTTTATATGTAGCAACTTCCTTTGAGCTTGTTTGGAAAACGTGCAAGCATCGAGCGCGCCGTTGGCAAACCGAATAGATGATGTTCTTTTCCGTCGCGATGCTCGATCACGTACATATACATCCATTTCATGCACCGGCGCTGTAACATCCAAAACGTCCGGACCGTGAAACATCGCTACATTCGGCAGGTTTTCTAGATTTATCTCTAACCTTTGGCTAACGCTTCAAACCGGATGTTCGTTACCTGTGACATTTCAATCGATTCGCCGGGAAAAATAACTTTGAAAATCATCCCAGTAATTTCGTTTTACAGTTTTTCTTTCGTGATAACGCGAAACCTTTATATTTTCACTCGAATTGCACGCTCATGTTCGGGATTAGGGCTGTAACTGTCCTTCGAAAGTCGAAGATGTCGATGTTTCGTAGCTTCGAAGTTTCAAAGTTCCCTTCGTTCCTTCGAGGACTTCGAAACTTCGATTGGTACCTCCTTTTTTTTAATTTATCAAAAATCGTGACATGGTATGAAACTCATAAGATACAACTTCATACGTTTCGAAGACTTTGAAATTTCGAGCACTTGGAAGACTTCGAAGCTTCGGAAAAGTTACAACCTTATTCGGGATTAATATAAACAGGTGGAGTGGGAATCTAGTTTCTTGGATTGTGTCATCTGGGAGACGATACGGGATGATGGCGCGTGATAAATGATGATGTATGAAGGTTCTAGCAAAAAATAGCGAACCGTGTAAAAAGATATGAAACGATCAGTGATAACACGTTTATGGCTCCCAGTGGAGGCCGCATTGAATGCCTGTAAATTTACGATGTCGCTTCACAATCATTTTGTAGATGGAAATGGAATTTTCCCATAAATAGCGACGGACAGTTCTTTACTTTCTGCGTTGGAAATAGGTGGATACGGAATGTTAAGGAAACAAAGTTATTAGTTGTAAGGATGTACAGAATTTGATTTATTTCAGCCTTACAGCTAAGAAATGTGACTTGGTTTACATTAACCTATCTGTACAAATCTATTCTATTTCACGCATCCGGTCCATACCCTCTCTCATGCTTTTCTTCTCTCTTTTAGTATCCTAATTATGACTAACCTACTTATTTACTTACTTATTGCATCCTGTATTCGGTGAAAAGTGGATTGAAAAATGTTATTTGAGAGCAATGGGAGTGTTGATAATATTTTAAACTAACCTGCTTCTATACTAGCCATTCCAGTTTTGGAAATGGTTCGAAACAAACGTTTAATTGAATTCATTGAATCCATTTGCAAGAATCGTCCACCGTCCTAGGGTCTAACATTATGTATAAAACCGAGTGGATGAAAATCAGTAAAAATGAATTTGGATAGAAAGTACATTTCAAACATTATGCAAAGAAAGATCATGCTAGGGAAAACAAAGTAGCCGCACCAGCGATCTTCTCTCCGTACTGTTCGCATCATAATTTTCGGAGACAGTGGGCGATTATCGCGCGCAAACAGCCTGAGGAAACCTTCTGTTTCCGTTTACAAGGTCTCTCACTTTCCCGATGCGGATCTTAGAGCCGTTCTACGGTGGGTTTGCTCGTGACGGTCAATAGATTTAGCTCTGAATCCAACCGCACACCGTCGTCGTATAAACTCGTCGGGCTTCCTCTTTCGTGGGGCGTCGACGCGGCGCTATTCTCTCTCTGAAGAGAGAGATACTCTTTCTCTCTTTCGATGAAAAATTCATGGAGTTATCGGGCTAGCGCAAAGGCGCGCACGTTTCAAAGTCTATTAAATTTCAAATTTCGCGACGACCGTGAAGCGCCGACTCCAACGTGAAACTCTGAGCATGTAAATTCCGCGGGAAACGGCCGTAACATTGAAGCCGGAGCAAGTGCGAAGGTTATTGACGGAACTGCGTCGGGCAACTGCGGAGCCATTTAGACTCGACTTGAATGCACAATTTTTCGTATCCATCTGAAGTCCACGTAGAATGCGTCAGGATCGTTGATTTTGCGTGGCAAGATTATACGAAGCTGCAGAATATAGTCTTCTGAAAAATGTTAGCAACTATAATCATATCATTTTTCGCCTTTTGGACATGTTCTCTACGATTCTGTGTTGGTTTAAGAATTTTCGAATGATTTTCAAACATCTTTGTATAATTGTTTTTCACTTATACATTTTTTTAGATCACCTAATAGACATCGTGGTAAAAATAGTTATCGTAACATTTTTGGCCTACATGTTTAGGATGATTTTTGACGAGCCAGCTTGTGCCTAGTTATTTCAGCCTTATTGAAAATTGAATTACATGTTTACCATAGTCCGGAACTCCTGCGAGTCCTGTTTCCGTCGAAAGATTACAACCCTGGATTTGTCCAGGGTACACTGCAGGACTGGTTCTGTCGTCCTTCACCAACGTGTCGGGTCACTTTCTACCCATTAATAAACAATGACTAAAGAAGATAGAGGATAGGATATTCTATATTAGCTGGCTTATTTAGATGACAGTGAGATAGAGAAGTGCATTACACGTACCCTAAATTCGGAGCACATACTACGGAATAAAATTCGAAATTTATTCACTGGGTCGAGTCAGAACAGATAAACTTGCTAAAATTCTTGCTACTTGCTCTTTTATGAATTCCGAAGAATATGTCTCTCTTCATTTATGTTTTCTCGTAAACCAATGAGTATACGCAAACGGTCGCCATATTTTCGGAAGGACTGCAACTAATAAATGAATGGAGAGATGTTTGTATGTACGCGCATCTACTAAAGATGATTTTCTATTTTTAAGACCGAAAATTCTTTCTAATAATCCAAATTTATTATCCCATACATTTATGTTTGAAAGGTATCCAGCGTATTTCGAAACACGAATAAATTGGAAGTTTTCGTTTCATTTATTTTCGTTTCAAAAGCGATTTTAAAACCGGCTTTTCCACCTGGGCCCCGAGTCGTTCGTTCATTTCTGAAACGATCCCCTTTAAGCCTCGCAACACCGTCGACAAGAAGGAGCACGCACCCCCGTGAAAACACGTCCCCCATAAGCGCGCGCGGGCTTTTTCACAGCGAACCGAGCTCTCTACCGTCTCGCCTATTCGCAGACTCGTCCTTTTTGGTTCGTACAGAAAACAGAGAAGACATTGCGCGTGATCACGTAGCGCATATTTCTGTCAGTGATGACCTTTGGAAAAAGCGGGGCGGGAGTGATCGTAAAGAAACTCCCTCGCTACACTCGTTTATTCCGAGTTCTGCGAACGTGTTAATCCGGGCGAGAACATAAAATTCTCACGATCCTCTGAAAACGAGTGGTGCTGATGCACGAACGTCACCAGGGTTCGTTTTTATGCGCCGAATATTATTCTACGGATTAATGAAATTAAAATCGTTTCGGAATTAATGAAATTCCGGAGCCTCTGATACCTGCTTTGTGTATTTTTCATTTATACCGCGAGGGGAATCGAGATATGCGTGATCAATCAATGTTTCTTTTAGATAATCTCTTTTTTCAGAACATATTATACAGGGTGTCTTAAAATTCCTTCAACATCCGGCAATGGAAGGTTCCTGAGATCGTATGAAGCTTTGTTTCGGAGTTATTCACGAAAAACACGGACCAATCATAGCGTAACCTTGACGCGTGTTGTCACAGTCGGCCAATTGACAGTTGGCGTGCCGAGCCAACAAAGCCGCGGACGCAATTTTTGCAAAGGAACATGTCGCCTCAAATGATCTCAGGAACTTCCCATTTCCGGATGTGGAAGGAATTTTGACACATCTTGTATAAAATGCCCCCAGAAAATTGCACAATGGTCCCGTCGCGCAATAACCTTAGCAAAGAGT
This sequence comes from Lasioglossum villosulum, assembly GCA_963971365.1. Lineage (NCBI taxonomy): Eukaryota > Metazoa > Arthropoda > Insecta > Hymenoptera > Halictidae > Lasioglossum > Lasioglossum villosulum. The sequence continues at coordinate 2,210,677 of OZ020495.1, forward strand.
TGAGGGCAACGTAAAATAAATTTTGAAAAATTGTACAACATGCTTTGAGGAATCGTTGTACGTAAAGTGGAAACTTCACTCTGCAAATCTGTGATTACAGTCCGTGCGTGTCCACAGCGCACTGACAGGGTTACTTTAAATCAGTATAGTTATCAGAAATCGGCAAAAGGTATCGGCGATAGTACTCTTCGAGGATCAATACGTCAGACACAACGCTTGCAATGGTTTCGCTCGTGAATGGCACGTTACACCCTCTCTCGCCAGCTATGAATCATTTAAGGGTCACCCTATATATCCATTCTCATTCAGCGCTATTGTGTTTACGCGCGTGTTACGCGCTCGGAAGAACAGAGACATTTCTATTTTGCTCCCGTTCGTTGCAGTTTGCGTACAAAAGTTTCGTTTTCGGTTGGTTATCAAATAATTTCAACGGAAAAATGTTCAACCATAATTATCTCATGTTCTGCAAAATTTTAGCTTTAATTGAAAAAGAAATTTCATCGGTCTATATGATTTCTATCAAAAGTTCTTTGATTTTGATACACATCGGTTCGTCCCTTAGCGTGCTGTTGCGAGATCCACGGAAAATTGTTTCGCGGCAGTTCCTTTTGTTTTCCGCGGATTTCCTCGCGAAATGCCCGCCGGGAAACTCGTTTGTTCCTCGTAGTTGCTTTCAAAGAAAGTTGAATAAACTCCGGCCGAGATACATCGCTAAAACTGAACCGATAAGATTTCGCGGCGTGAACACGATAGCCGCGGAGAGATCTGGTCGCGATGCGAAAAACCGGAACGCTTTTGCGCATTATTTTCGCGTAGCCGAGCCCGTGCACGCGAGACGATGCTTTGCGTTTCACAGGTTTCACTGGTTCAGCGACTTTGTGTTTATTGACTCATTTGCATCTCGGAGCTGTACACGCGCTTTTTAAGTTCGTATCGGTCGATCGCGTTTCAGACAGCCGTGTGATTCCTCCTTCCTATGAACACAAACCGTGTCTTTATCTTTACGAGGCTGCGATTGGTCTGTTGCTCAATGGAATTAGTACGAATCAATATTTATCGATGACACGTTTTTCTGTATGTGCAGTACGTACCCATGCCCGGTGTTGTTTAATTAACCCGCCATTGCTCGACCGTGGATTCCACGCGTTTGTGGGAACAATGGTTTCATGAAATGTAGAATGACGTAAAGATTAAACGACTTTGGAACCAGGGTCCAAGCCTCCCCTTCCCCCAAGAATAACAAAACAAAACACTGGAATATTACCTAAACCGTAAAATAGCTGCTTCCTCTCCGATTTCGATGATTTTTAGATACGTTATGTGTAAAACAAAACATTTTGAACAACTTTTCTCTATACATATTTTTGCTAAAAAAGAAGGTTATTTTGTGTAACTCGTCATTGGAGGGCAGCTGGGTATGTATTACTAAATTTATTCGTTTCTCTATCTGTGCTATTTACTGGAATAAATATTTACTGAAATATAATTAACGAGCTGAATATTTGGTGTACCTGTGATTGCCGCAGCTGCGTTAAACCAAAAGCATGCTTAAAAGTAAATTTGCGAACAGCAAAAATATGAAAGTTCCAACCGCGTTGGTTTATTAAGGAATCTGTTTGATTGAATACCAAAAGCAATTACCGCAGACTTTCGCTCTACTGGCCGATAAACGAGTACTTTTGGGTTAACGTCGGAGATTTTAAGGTTCTGTAGTTTCCGTCGCCTCGGGTTCAACGTACGGGAAAGTCAAATTTTTCATCGCGCCGAGTCGGTCGAATTTTTGACGAGCGTGTCGTTACTGGCAAACGCCGTCGTGAAACTCGAGCGTGTCGCCGCAGATTTTTTTGGCCAAGATATAGGCACCGTCTAACGCCGGGAATGTTCTATTTATGTTACAACCAGGCCATACGTTTTCATAAATCATGGAATGCGCCAACGGCGAAATATTCTTGCCGCGGGTTCGACGTTAACGCGCGCGTGCACCGCAACTATTACACCGCCTGAAACCATTGCCACATGTATTGCACCTAGCCGCATTCTATGCCGATATAACACTCGGCCGACATCGCGATATATTATATTCGATAAATTTGCGGAGCACCTCGCATTCTGTGCGTTTCTTCGCACGTGTTTTCACCGTGGCACGCGGCGATCCTTTCTGGCTTCCGGAACGCAAACTTGCGATTCTTTTAGAAAATCCTTCGGTATTTCTCCTTGTAGTACAGGCCAATGGTATTTTGTGTACATCTCGGAACAGATTTATTACAACGTTTGGCTATTACATAGATTCAATTTTTCAACGTTTCTTGTTACTTAGCAATCGACATTGTGTATGACCAGTCCTTGAAAATTTTAACCGCTTCCACGCCAAACATTCTCGATATTGACGCAAAAACACTTCCATTGTATGTAAATGTTTCGATATCCATGATATAGGTTCAATTTTTCGATCGTAAAAATTTGATTCTCTTCAAACAAGAGTCACAACAGATACTTTTGTTGTTCCTTAAATGCGCAGGTTACAGTTTTAGGAGCAAAAGTATATGGAAACAGGCTTTGACAGAAACAGCTCTGAAATCTTTCAATTCAAAGGTCTCTCAATCTACAAGAATCAAATCAGATCCAAGTTAAAGTATCTACATACTGAAGAATTCAATACGGAGATCTCCCAGCTTCACTCTAAAACCCCTTGTCACGTGCAATTTGTATTTTATTTCCTCCCAACCGTGTCGCGACCATTCGTACAATTCAGTTCCACTTTCGCAGAGTTTTATCGTAGTAGTTACACGAAATTGTTATTGGTTTTTTTTTGTTTCTACAAAAAACTGGTCGACATTTCTCCTCAACTTTTTGTTTCGTCAGCGACAACCGGTACGTGACTTTTCGAGGGTGAAATTACCCTTTCCACTTGCGTTTTCCGCAAACACTGAGAACGGACATGCAACTGACGCGAAGAACGTGGGTGCAAGGTTGTGGAGTTCATGCTTATCAAGTCAAATGAGATTTTGTTGCGTTGCACGTTGGAATCGGATTAACATATAACCTTAACGAAACGCCGGATTCATTTACTCTGGCCAAGGTCCCGGGGCATGACAGCCTCGGTGATCCCGTAAAACATCTTCCACGGGTTAGACTCGCGCACGTGTATCGAATACTATTTTTTCTCCGATATGCAGGCGGCTAAATATAAGTTCGTTCTATAAGCCGTCACCATTTAGAATGTATTATATAGTGAACTCTCTTATGACGCGATTAATTTGTACCAGGCAGAGTTGGGCAAAATATGTAATTAAATACAAATTTCGGATCACGAACAATAGATACAAAATTTGTAATTAGTTACTCGAGGATTTAGATACAAAAGTATCTTGTATTCGAAGATTAATAGATACTTTTCTATCAGAAGCAGAAAGATTCGAAGCGACGGATACATTTGTAACTAGTATTAGTATCTAATTCTGAGATCCTTTTGGATTCTTCAAGATCCTTTGGGTCTATAAAACGTGTTTTTAAAACTTTCAAGGCCTACATAATTCAATAGGCCTACATAAAAAGTTGGGAAATGCAACTTTCAGTATTTTTTCTACAATTCCGATCAATTGCAATTTTTGACAACATTTTTTTCACATCCTGCACAAACTAATTTCTCTAGTTTCTCAAAAAAGTTCAAATCCTATAGTACAGTATTTAAAAAATTCTCGTCTTTTTAAGAGTGAGTGAATAATTTCGTGACTCGCTGTATCTTGACAGCAGACTTTTTCCATTGAGAGAACGAAACGACTTTCCGAACGATCGAATAATTGTAAACGAAGGATCGCGTGAATATATCCTCGTGTGTCAATGAACGATGAAAAGAGAGTTTTAGGCGACAAAATAGTTCAAGCAGGAAACCATACGCACTGTCGATTTTAATCAAAGTCGGCGTTCGTGGCGGAATGTTCAAAATGTTTTCCCCATGCCCTATCGACGGTCGCACCCCTGTGGGAGGGTGAGATGGTTCCGGGAAGCATCTCACGCATCTGGAGGGCTATTTCGACTGGTCGATTTTTTCGGCCGACCTTACGGGTGCGTCTCGTCCCTCGCGTCAAACGCCGAATTGTTTTACGTATCTGCGCGACCGTGGGAGGGTGGTCCCCTTCTCGACATCAATGCAAATCCGCCCGCGCGACCCCTTCTCGGCCAGGCACGCACTGTTGTCGATTCTACTCGAAAATCGGGCCGAAATCAATATTAAAATCTCTCGATTTCGGAGTCAAAATTCTAATAAACACTGTAAAATCAACTTTCGCATAAAACAGCGATCAAACGACGCCAAGACTAGCTTCCAGCGGGTTCGCTGCGAAAAATTGCACGATTCTTAGGCACCCTGTAAAAGAAAATCGAAGCGGCCTATTTCTACAGCTTCGCAAAATGGCCAACGCGATTGCAGGGGTCCGCCGATCAGGGCTTCGCGTCGACGAACAAATAGTCGGGTAAATATTGGGTCAAAAGGAAAGCTCGTAGCGTTTTTAAATTAAAACTCAAAGATAAATTTAGTATATTTGTACATAGATTTGTTCGATAACATATTTTTCATTCTCTTCTATTACTTTTTGCCATTTCTTTAGGTGACTGATCATGTTATTCGATAAACCTATGAATAAATATCTTAATCTCATCTTTGAATTTTGATTTAAAAACACTAGGAACGTTCGTTCGAACCTAATAGCATATCGGCGACGTTCCGGGAAGTCTGCAACGGACTGGTTCGCGTTCTTCCGAACGTGGGAGCAGCGAAGGGGGTCGAGAGCCTCGTTTCGAGAGCATATCGGTTCGTGAAATTAGAGGCGGAAAAAGGAACGTTGCTGGTTCTCGGTCGCAGGGCAGCTTTGTGCCGCAAAAGGGAGCCACTTTTGTCGTTTGCCGGAGACAAAGGGGCATTTATCGCAACGGGGTGCCGGGAACAGACCCCGAAAAACCGTATCGACCCCATGCACTCGCAGAATCAAGGGGAACCTCGCACGCTGGTCGATTTTTCGCGAGAATCGCGCAACAACAGGAGGCAGAACGTTCCGAAATGTTCTCTAACAATTTCGGCATCGGTTTTCGTTGTTCGCTTCCATTGTTAAAACATTTTGTTAAATGCAACTCCTTTATGAAATATTCAAATAATTTAGCAGAGGAAACCTGACAGAACATACTGAATATTACGCTGTGTACTATGACGCTGTGTTAAATTAATTTGACTCTCTCCGAGTGGGCTGCGAGACTGTGGGCGTCACTTATCTGTAACGATGCTAGGCGAACGTGTTGGAAACGTTTGAATATCAAGGTATCTACATACAAGATTTCTTATAGCAATTACTTTGGTAACTGGACTGTCGACTTTCTGTGATCGTGGTAAAAATGAGTAGAAAGATTGAAATAATTCGAAAATCTTAAAATTGTAAGAGATGGCCGGGATTAAAACGGTAAATGCAATAAGAGTGAATCAACTTTATTTAAACGTCTTTTTCCAGCGTCTTTTTCGCTTCGTTTTTGACGTCCGCTCGTCGTTGGCAAACAACCGCTTGTAAATAACATTAAGAATACACCGGATGGTGCAACATGAACAACAGCTTACGAAATTATTAGAGAATGAACAGGATGTTCACGAAAATATAGGACAAGAATCCTGGTGCGAACCTAATAGACACAGTGCGCAATCGTTTAAAGAATGTTCACACAGTGCGAACGCAACAATTCTTAATTTGTTAAAGACAAAATGGAAGCGTTATTTTAAAACATGTTATAATCAAATGACAACTTCACATTTGTGTGTGACTTCACATTGGTGAGTGTTGTCTGAATGTTGCCAAGTAGCTTCCACGTTCGTTTTCATCATAGAGTTTCATCGACGCTACGATATTTCATCTAACTCCGACAACGTGAGTTGACAGCGACATGTTCCTAGACCATAGTCCAGGTTTCTTGGATTCTTTCGTGTAGTGTGCAGAGAACAGCCCAGCCACGGAAGTTTCGCGAGATCGATTTTCGCAGACGCTCGGTTTCAGGAGGAAGCCAGAAGGAAGAGCTTCACCCTTCCTTCACGGAATTTCTCACGGCCCTTTTCCTTATCGTCGTGCTTTGAGATTGAACGCAGGGAGTCACTGTCTAAGAGGAAACTTTCGCAGAAGAAGGAACAAAGGGCGGAGACGTTTTATTCACGCAGCGCGTCCGACGCTTTATCGGGCAACGTCTTTTTCTTTTCGCGACTCGGAGAATGTTTCTTCTGGACTGATTTTGATAAATGGACCCTTAGGTAGAAAACGAGAACTGTTTCTTAAATGTAGTTAAGTCCGGAAGATCAGCAGTTATGAGACCTGATTTAGACCACGATCTCGACGATTTTCATCGTGTCTAGACTGCGGATCTTTATGCCTCTGCGCGTCGGTGCTCATTTTGAAATTATACATTTCTTTTAAACATCAAATACACACGCGAACGGAGAGAACGATCGGCTGAGCCATTTTCTGAAGCTGTTTGATCAGCAACGTGATCCAAGAAAAACGAGTAAATCCGCGGAATACGCGTTGCAGCAAAAAACTGCGACTGCAGGCGAGTTAAATGGTTAATAGAATCTGTGCGAGACGGTTGCATTCGTCTCTTTGCTCGTCGGTGCACAAACGAAGCTATGAAGCTGAGCGGCGACAATGGGCGCGTGATATGCAGCCCAGCGGATCAATGAACGGCCGCCGCGTGCTTTCATTTCTGACGTTCTTTCAAGACTGATTCTATAATCAACGAAAACGAGCGCCGCCGTCGTCGCGTATGCATATAGTTGTATCTTCGTGTCTCCCCTTCGTTCCTCTTTGCGACAGCTCCGCGCGTTGGATTACGCATCCGCTTGATTAAGGGGCCCGTACTCCCTTCAATTTGCTCAAGTCGATAATCACCGGTATCGATCTTTCGCGTGGGTTGCGCCTTTGTTCCTCGGCGACGGGTAAACCGTTCTTAAGACGACGGTAACTCGTTAAATTAAGATTATTCCGCTAATGACAGGATAAACGCCACTTTTAATTAACCGACGCACAGTGCGGCAGCCCATGGACCAAAGTCGAAAATGCAACTATTCGAGTCGCTGTACTTCATTGTTATCTGTAAAGTGTTATGCTAATGTATGCTATATAAACCAAACATGGTTTATGGCGTCAATAAATAAATAAATAACTGAAAGTATGTGACAAATGTTAACCGAACCTTAACGAAAATTTTCGTCTTTTTTGTCTATTTTCTCTGCATTCGCACTTCGATCTTTTGCGTGCAACAGTTTCAACGAAATGGAAATAATACATAAACACACGGGCAAAGATATCCTACGCTCAATATCAAAGAGTAATTCGCTGATAAATGGCGATAATTAATTACCAGAGTACTTGTACCTATGACTTTACTCGAGAACACCTGGAGGAAACTGTTTGCGCGCTGATATTTACCAGTCTTGTAATTTGTCAACACTGTGCAGCTTCGGAGCTGCATGTACGCGAATCGTGGAACAGCGTCTACACAGCGGCTTCGCTTTTATCGGCTTAAATCGAGTATACCAAGCTGTTATCGCGGATAATAATCTGAGATTAAAATAATAAGAAGCTTGATCCACGAGCTGACAATTTTTTGACCAAACAAACTCGATTCTTTTGCGGCTAGTGCGACTCGCGTGGATTATTGGATTTTCAATTTTGGTCGCGGCTGGAAAGGCTGTATGTCACACGACGTTGAACGATTTCGCGGTCGACGTTAAAAGTTACGGGATAAATCGGATTAACAGGACTTAAATATTGTCAGAAAGTTGCTATGAAATGGTCAATGATGTCGGGGTTCGAAAAGTGGACGGGGCAGTTGCGGTGTCTATCGGCGGACCAGAAAGTTAACATTGCTTAGAAACTGATTCGGACGTTTCGTCAGTATTGTGGAGAGTCTTATCAGGAACGTGCAGAAGCACTGATACTGAAGTTTGTCCTCGTCCATTGTCCTTATGTGTGCACTGTTCTCGTAATACATCTCGACGACCACCGTCGAGCACAATTCCTTTTTTCCCCTCCTCTGAAACACACGATCCCCCGACGTGCGTTCTAAAGACTCGATCATTGGTTTTGATTTCGATTGTCGGTATCTAGGTCGCTAAAAGTGCGTTCTCCTTTGCGCTTCTGGACGCAGAGCGTTTTGCGATTCGTACTCCATTCATCGCAGCTCTTGCTGTGCCTCTGGACGTACAAGTTTGCGTTCCTATCATGCAATTTGGTATGTTTTTCCTTGCTTTTCACTTGGATAGAAGATTTACGATATGTGTTCGGCGCACACGTTTGCGTTTGTATATTCGCTTCGAGACTTCTACTTCCGTAGCAGTCCAAACGCAGAGCCATGCGTTTGTCTACCCACTGCTTCAGACCATTTGTTAACCGACTTCGAAAAAGGAGGAGATTGCTCAATTCGATCGTCTTTTTTCCACTTTTTTTCTACGTATGTTTACCGATTACTCCGAGATGGATGGATTTCACGCTGCCTCCGAAAAGATTGTATTGCGTTTAATCGACTTCATTAACAGTTGCTGTGTATTCATACAAACCAAAAGGAAATTATTTCATACTTTTTAGTCCGTTTCGAAGTCGGTTTAATTTTTTTTCTATAAAATTTTCTCCGATGGCGAACGTCGATTCAATACGTACAAGTAGTGTAATACAATCATAAGTCTGTCCGAGCACAAAACAGCTTTCAATCATCGCGACCATTACTATAAACGCCCCAACATGTGTCTTGGCACGGAAAACTGGTAACTATTTGCCAAATAAAATGTTTTCGTCCATCCATGCGTTCCGAAATGTTTTTCCTCGCTCGTCTAGAGAATACAATTGTCTAACACAGTGCACGACGTTTAATGCAATTACATAATACAATGTACATCAAATAGAGGGCACCTACAACCATTTTAGAGTGCAGCGAATGCGCCACGAAAAGTTTGGTGTTCACCATCAGAGAAAGTTTAGGGAATGAATGTGGAAAAATTGTGGCACGTCCGCAGCGGAAAGAAAAATTCGAAAAGTTCTATTTCCAGAGGCCCATCCGTCGTCTAAAAATGACAGTGAACGTTGCGAAACTTGCAGGTATTGTCACTCAAGCAAGACCACCCGAAACAAGGTGGTATACCGGTTGGATTAGATGATGAATGTTTTAACGCGTATTATTTCTTGAGGCGCCGCGTCGACACGGGACTTTCGGTGCCATAACTCATCCCTTTCGGAGGGCGATATTTATTACGCAACGTGGTCCACGAAATAGGATTTTCTTAATCAGAAAAGGAGGAGAACGAGTAGAAACTGCGGGAAATTTGATCTGGAGTAGCTATCGAGAATAAATCATCGAACAATAGGACCCCGAAGCGAAAGAAAAAAGGGTCACCACGCCAGAATAACTTCTATCGATTTATTGTACTACTCTTCGCGCACTTCAAGCGTGTTTAAACTTTTAATAAAGCACAATCGAAGGTTGAGAGCGAGAAGTAACGATTTCCAAGCTTGTTCGTGGTCGTGATTGACCGAGTGCTACATCGCGAACAAGTTGAGTCGAGTTTGATGACCGAGACGAAACACGGGAACGTAGCGTGATTAAGAAAAATTTGCACTCTAAGTTTCGAGCATTCTGAGTGTAACTGACGTCGAGCTGACGTCTCGAAGACGAGAATCTGTGCAACACGTTTAACACAGTAATTTTGATTTCTACCAAATTTGATTCGATTTGATTCTAGACGAATTCTGAGTTCCTCGTAACGCGGTTTCCGTATAACCCGGTACCAGAGTTGGGCAGTATTTGAATATAAAAGTATCTAAATCCGGATTCAACTAAAGGATACGTAACTGTTATTCGTGATTCTAAGGTTCGGATCCAAACGTATCTTGTATTCGAAGTTTAATTAGGTACTTTTCTATCTGCAGGAGAAGGATTCGAAGCGACGGATACATTTGTAACTAGTATCTGTATCTAATTCAAAGACCGTTTCGGATCCTTCAAGATCCTTTTGGCCGGCTCGAGCTTGAATGAACACGTTCCAAGGCCTCAGCCCAGAACACAATAGTAATGCAATGTGATATCTTCAATTTTTGGAATCGTGTATGAATGCATCGAGATCCGCAGTCTACTAATAACGAATGGAAGCAATGCCATCGCTACACGAAAAACGAGATTACTTTACCGAACGACGTAATACATTGAGTATTTGATTGAAAAATAATTTTATTCATAATTGAAGAAACGTTTCAATTTATTCGCTGTAGATGTTCATAATGCGCGTAACAAGTTAAGAAGGATAAACGACGATGCTTGGAATATGCTCTACAAAATGGTGCTCAAGTTGGCACCGACGTGAAAGACATTGTGAAGGGTTAAGGGTTGACTGGGTAACTTCGAATAAAGCAGAGGTGCGTATAGAACGATCTCGGGTTATGAGAGATTCGCGAGAATCTGTCGACGTCGACAACAATGTCTACGCGATTCGAGGAAACTTCTGGAGTATCGCTAATTAATGAATAATCTGAGTTAGTGGGTTGTGCGGCGGTCGTAGCAAGTATGAATGTAAAGTCTCATTCGGGTATTAGTCAAGTTAATATCGGGCTCTAACTTAATCTCGCATCTCGGGCCCGCGCGAAGTCAGGAAATTACTTCGCCAATGTAAACCTGTTATTTACTTCGCGCGACAGTTCGAAGAAACTTGGTATGATATTTTCAGGTGGGTAAGTAACAGGGTGATATTGGCGACGTGACTCGACTGATGAGGCTTGAATCGCCTAATTGGCTGGGCGAGAGATTCCAATAGTCATCTGTATGAGAACGATTAAACGCGAATGTCGTTTGAAATTTTTGATAGATGTTCGAGATCTAAATATAATTATCTGCGAGAAGTCTGAAAATAATAATGGTATAGATTTTTTATACAGGGTGAACCGCACTGCGCCCCTATTATTTTTATTATTAGTTGATCAATCAGGATTTTTTCTGCTGCGAAGGACACGGTTGAAAAGGTTGTCGAAGATAATATTATTCTCTAACTCTTTTTATGGGATTATTAAGCCTCGTTTCTCCAATACGAGAAAATATAGTGCTCATTCCCCCTGTTAGTTACTCTTTTTTCCCTCTAACCTCCCGGAAAAGCGGAAACTTCCTCCATTCATTTTGGATATTACCAATTCAGTTTTCCTTATACTGAATTATGGAGCTGCACGGAAATCCATGACCGTATTTCAATAAGACTGCGGTTCTTCGTGCGCTTACGGCTTAGAAAAATCTTTAAAGTAGATCACACGGAAATTCTCTTAAAATCACTTTAACGATAAATGTTTCACTTTGTCACGGAAGAAGTGTGAATTCTCATTCGCACGCTGACGTTGCGATCAACTGCAGCCTGGTAATGTGATCAACTGCAGCATATGATTATCATTCTCTCTTGCTGACGTCACTCTTAATACCTCTCATTGCCAGCTGGGAAATTAACATTACCGTGACCTTAATTGAAATAGCAAACGAAGAAAACTCACTTTCCATTAGACTAGAGAATTTTTTCAAATTGCAATTAGATTCTCAATTTCCCTATTATATCTTAAGAGAAACTCGACTCTGCTAATTTATACGTTACCGACCTTTTCAAAGTTCCGTACCGCTCGGTGCCTAAAAGCGGCAACTAACAATCATTCACATAACTAGCGGGCCATAGATTAAGCCGATACCTTAGCACCCAAAGAGAGAGAGAGAGAGAGAGAGAGAGAGAGAGAAAGAGAGCTGGCGGAAACTCACGAGGCCGCTAATAATAGCGTTGCATCTAATTGCAACTATTACTCGTGATTTGTGATCGATAGCTGAGTTATTTTCTGTTCCGAGGCGTAGGTTCGCTGATAAATGGCAAAACCAACTTCGCCAGGATCATTCGTCGACGCAACTCGACTAGCTCATCCAATCGACGCAGAAACACCATTAAATGCTACCGACACGCTCACCGATCGTATCTAAAGTACAATTTGTTCAACCAGGAATATACATGGTGTTCTACCTAAAACAACTCCTCGAAATCTCTCTTAAGTGCCACACCTATCGGACACAATGTAATTATTTTCACTATTATGTTACAACAACAATTTTTCACCGAAAATTCATCGCACTGTATCACTTAAACAATCGCTTCTAAAGTGCTTTCCTGTAACAACGCTCGCGGTACGCACAAAGAGGAAACATATTGAATCTTCTGCTCTACAAAATTGCTCTCTGAAATTGGTGCTCCGCGCTCAGACTTCGGGTAAAAAGAGTGGTATCGCCCGACTGCCATGCAAAGCAGCCTCGATCTAAATTACTTCCCTTTTTTAGGACAGTTTCAAAGATCTTTGAGATGCTAAGACGTTCCCGGAGATAGCTAAGTCCCGATCTGAAAACTCCGCGGAAAGTTTCAAATAAGTGTCGAATAGACTTGAAGAATCGTGGTAAACTCCAGTGCATTATTCGGACACAACTAATCTCACAGTATGGTGTTGCGTGATCCACTGCTAATCGAATTGCAAAACTGCTTTATTCTTTTATGTTCCTAATTTGTGAGATTAAAAAATTTGAAGAATTTAAATATACAACTAATATTAGTTTTAAGCTATTAAACGTATTCAACAAATCAAATATTTATTTCACCTCAGTTGGTTGCAATACATGTAGAAAGTTTTATTTTGCATAAAGTATTCGCAGTCTGTTTATCTTAGCTTATTGAGGCATTTTTTAAATTAAAATACCACTAAACACGATGTAAGAAGCGACATTTTTAGTAAAAGTGTTGCACTCGACTTTTGAACCGGCGATGCAACTGCACCGACGCAACACGCATAAACTGCTATAGAGCGGAATCGAAAATTAAGCAACCGCGGAGCAAAGTCGATTAATTATCGGCGCGGTTTACCAGCAGAGTTGGGACACGTTCTTTCGGAAATCGACTTAGTTAATTGGGCTACTGGCTCGGTACCAGTTCGTCAAACGGCACCGCTGTTTATTCCCGGTGGAGCTTACTCGTTGAAAACGCCGATTACACGCGCTCTGACTATTGCCGTACACGCGAGTAGGCAAACGAGGTTACACCGCTTCGGCGAAACGTAATCTCGTGTTTCGCAGTGATTTGATCCTATCTCAGGAAAACGACTTGTACGGATCGAGGTGTTCAACGGAATCCCGCCGTTTTACCGAGGTTGTTTAAGAAAACTGCTGACCGACCAATTTCCGGGTCGAAAGGACACGAAGTTTCGTCTAATGTCTAAAAACTAATGCCTAAAAGGATTATTTCCTCCTGTTTAGTACGTTTTCATTATAAGAATTTCAGTCGAGCGACGTTTAAATTGCAACGAGGAATTTATAATGTTTTCCAACGACGCATTAATAAGACGAATAGATTTCCATTTAATTAACGTAAGTGATTCTACGGTTACGTTCGTGTGAACGTGTAAACGAGAGGTGAACGATCGAATATGTTTTCTTCGTAACGGAATGTTCAGTTGCGGTGAACTTCAGCTCCGGTTCACAGTCGCTATTCTTAGAGCGTAACATTCAAATTCAGATTTAAATACCGGCGCTCGTAATGGAGCATAAAGGTTACACCGTGTGTGAGACAACGCGGTGCACGTGGATCGATGTATTTTAAGGGAACGTCGTCGATTCTTGTATGAGAAACGTTGGTTCGATTTTACGATACACCGGCAGCCATTGTATGTAAAATTAGAAGTGTGATAAATCAGAGGGGGCTAGTGAAACAATTTCGTGTAGTTAGGCAGAGTTGTAGATTAACTGATTCGAGTTCTAGAATACTGTGAAAGTTTACGTGTTCTGATTAAATTACATTCTACACGAATACGTTAACATTCTAAAAATGAAAATTTACACGGAGATCGACAACCTGTCGATAACGTCAACCAAGTGTTTAGCAATTCAGTGTCCCAGATATTTTTAAAAGGCAAGGAAATCTGTGGTTTCTGAGTGGAACAACGATTCGATTACAGCGTGAACGTCCAATAAGTTTGATTTAATGTTATTCCTAAAGTGCATCCTCCTTGAAGAATCCAGGATTGTCTTCGACGGAGCAAATTTCCGATTAATGAATGAATTACATTATTCACCTCTCAGATTTCGTAGGCATATATTGTACATATTATATAATATATTATTATTTATTATATACGGACCGAGGTCTTTTTATACAAGTGTATACAGTTTTTACATGTTGACTGTGTTTAATATTATAAAGTAATTATAATCAAAGATTGATATTGGGTTGTTTGTCTTATATGCACAAAACCTGAGGAATTTATGCTGCACTCTCTCTAGCGTGATTTTAGATTTTACGCTTTTCGGAGTCTTCCCGAAACGCGAAATTCATTTTTCTCCGATTAGCATTCGATGTCGCACTAAATTTTTCAATATCAAGATTCCTGATCGGATCAGAGATATTTCGCGAATATCGAGACTCACCAGAATATTTCGAGCAATGAAGAAGAACGTTGCAAACGACGACAGGTAAAATTGATATCCTGTTAGTTCATCAGCACTTTCAACGCGTCCGTTTCTTTCGAGGCGAATTCCATTTCCGGAGGCGAAGACAGATTGCTGTCTTAACAAGATCCCGAGGAAAACCCGAAGATGAGATCATTTCAATCTGTCCTCGTTGAGCGAAGTTCCTCCCGTTGATCGAATTTTCTAAAGTCCAAATGGAACGGACGAGTGCAAACACATTCCTCATCGAAGGAAACAAACATTCCGTGACCAATCAGCGATCTACGTTATCACGGGAGGATATACGCAATGATTCAATGGTCACATGATCAGATTACCTGCTATCTAATCGATATCATAATTTACGATTGGCAAATTAGAGCTGAACTGGCATTGGCAAATATAATGGTTCTGCTGAATTACGAAACTTCGATTACGTGGATGATGGCAACAAGTTGTTACGAATAATGGAAATTTTCAATTTCTGTAGACAAATTTGAAGAACGTGCCACGAAACAAAATCCTGTTTTTAACGAAAAGAGCCTTTGTAGATCCAGAACAAATAAAGATCTTACTAAATTCTATCGAATTTGAATAAGCGCATAAAGATCCGTAGTCTAATTATAACTTACAATTAGAGATTTCTTTAGAGCAATGAGCAGTGTGGAGAATCTTAATAAAGTCAATGAAGAATTTAGAGGAATTTAAATTTACATTCATTTTAAACGAATCTTAATAAAATCAATGAATATTTTACAGGGGAAGTGTGTGCTAGCGATGGCACAGCTGACATTGATCGCTAACGTAGAATATTTTAGAGGTATTTAAATTAAGAAAAGAATTTTTTTTTTTAAATTGGATCTCAGGCCACGGAAGCATTTTCAGCTGTAAATCTTTCAAACGAGATCAATTAGCAGCTCTCGACGGCATGCATAAAATCTTTTTGCGGCGACATGCTCGACGTATCGTGCGATAATCGCGCGGACGCGATCGATCAATTTCCTCGGATTGCGTGGAAATAGTATTTCGTTCCAATCGTTTCCTATGCGAGGAAAATTGATGAACGTTTGTCGTCGTCGTTCTCATTTCACTCGGCCGGCGGGATTCGTTGATACCGTCGCTGGGAAAGCCCGAAAATTTTGCGAATGGTCTTCGGTATCCGTTGTTGGTCCGCTTGTCGACAGTTAATCGATCATGCTCGATCGAATTGTCGCCCGATGAAATTTTCATGAAGCCGACGATTCGTGCGATAAGACACGATCCACTTTCTGGGAAATATCCACGATTTTACGCTTTTATTGCAGTATCGTAGATAACGTCATACTTGTATGTTCATTCCGCCAGTATCGCGAATTTCGTTGTATGATTTTTGTGAAACGCGTAATTCTATGGATTACAGAAAATGTAGAGAAATATACCTTGAATATTGTTTGTGGCATTAATTATAGGATGAGTCGACGCACAGTGGATGGATTGGAAAATCGTGACCCATTTGGCCAAAAATCAACTTTTAGATATCGACTTTAACGACATTGCACTATCTTTACCGGTTCAATAGTTATAATCAAATGGGTAACGATTTTCCAATCCGAACCACTGTGCGACGCTTGAGAAAGCAGAGTAGCAATTTTGTCGGTACCTAGATCTATGTAGAATAGGCTTCGCGTTCGAAAAAATATCCACTCCCCTTAACCCATATTCACCATAGTCGATTTTTTATTTGTCTGCGGATTCGAGGGTTCTTTTCGATTACAAGAGGGGTTCCAATCGTTCAACGATTGTGTTACACTGATTAAACACTGTAGTTCCGGATGCTACACAGATTGAACGGCACTAAATATCGCGGGAAGCACTCGGAAGTAATTCTAGCAGGGAAATGGCACCGGGGGCCTCGTTCGTAGGATTTTTATACTCCTTTAGTGATTCACTAAATTTGTCCAGACAGGATCTAACCCTCCGGTGCACGGAGTCTGCGAGATCCATGGAGAAAATGATTGTTCTTCCAACTTCTCTCGGGGTTCCGGAATTATCCTCCTCTCGCAGCCAGTTTTATTAGATGAAGTAGCAGTTTTATGTCGCCTGTAGCTCCAGTTATATTCAAATCACATTAATTAGCTAACTGGCTGAACAAATTAACTGAATCTGTTAGCAAGGACAAGAACATTTAAACACAGTCATAGCACAACTCAGATATAAGATTGTATGCTGTTTGGATAATTCGTACTTACTTAAACGTTAAAAGTCCAATACGATTATTTACCATAACTTCTTTATTTATTATTTTTTAAAATAATACTTCAGCACAACCTAGCACGAATTAGCACAATTGAGAAAATTGAAAAAAAATGAAAAGTGTGGGCTACTCAAACAATCGTTTCTCTGAATTTTTAATTTTGTAGTTATAATATTCGAGCACAATGTAGCACAAACTTAGCATAACTCAGCACAACTGTTAAAATTGTTTAATTCAACAAGAGGGGGGCTGACTTCTAGGAGGTTCCAACGGCTGATATTAAAATCGTGGCTTGCATCTGAACGCGAAGATTTCGCAAGCTGGGTTTCCTCGAAACTCAACGATTCCAACCTTACCGTCTTGGTTCCATTACTTTTCTGAAAGGGCATTCGAAGATCAACGATTCTAACGTTACCGTCTCGATTCCATCCATCTCTTTGTATTCGAATGACGGGACAGGGTTAATCGAATAAGGATCATGTTAATAGAGTCTCGAAACCAAGCGAAGTACGATCACGTTGTACGGCTGCCGGGGGCTAGGAGAGACAGGGTCAACGACTCGCTGTAATAAACCTCTGTCTCTCGAATTAACGTCGACCGATTCTTTACCGTTCGATGCCTCGATGCGGCTGGCATCTGGAGGACTGCTCGGAGACCTGCTGCAGAGTTCTCCTCCTCGAATTTCTCTCAACGAAGCTCGGCGACAGCGTTACGAAGTGGCTACTTCGTCAGGATTGCACCGAATATCTCTTTGAGCGAAGTCACCGCTACGTTCGCGTTAGCGGTCGCTCTTCTTGCCCAGCCAGAGGACACGTTGTGTCCGCAATGTTGTTCCCGTCGATTCTCTTCGACTATACCTGCTAAATAAGCTGGCGTGGCACCTAAGAGCTACACCCAATATACAGCTCCGTTGTTTTCAGTAGTACAAGACATTTTTAAAGTCTTAAAAATTTTTTGGTTCCACTTTTTCAAGGGTTCAGGGCCTTAATGAGATAATTAAAAGAAATGCTATTTTTAAAGTAAAACTGCTTTGCTGAGGGAGCTACAACCATTTTCTAGCGTTACGGAAGTCGCGTTGAAGAATTCGAATGCAACGAAAAATTTTTTAATGGAAAAAAAATCTTCTTACCCAACGGGGATCCGAACCCTGGTCTACCCCGCTTGGTAGTCCCGCTTGGACAACCGACAACCGAATTTTGGTATATATCGCAAAGAATAAAATGCTGCATCGACAGAATTGTTATTTATTATTATCTCTTGTTTTTAATAAAAAAATACTAATAATTTATTAGTATCTATACCTAATAAACAATAAGTTTCACTTCTGTCGCGCGTGGACTCTACGCACACGATTTTTATTTGTGTCGATCAAATCATTTGTCGACAAAACATAGTGTCAGCGAAATCGTGTCGACGAAAACAGTGTCGGTGAAATCAGTTGTCGACGAACCCATGATAACCCAAAACAACACCTCATTGAGTGATCCCGGCGCCGTCGGGGACCGACGCTCCTCGACCGTTTACTTTCAGATACAGCATTGGATTGTTTAGCCTAAGGAACGGCGCGTTTTCTTTTAGCAAAGACGATGCAGTCGAGAGAAAAGCGCATGCGGTCGGAGTCAAGAGTCGAAAGAATTGCGCTGAGTTTTGACCTGCGATGTGCGGTTCAATCGCGTTGTGTGCGACTGTTATGTTATACTGTATTTTTAACTATATACACAGTTTTATTCGTTCTCGCGTGTAGTTAGCTTTTTTTTAAATTATCCCACACTAGTAATGGAAAATTCGGGCGAATAGAATGAGTTGTTGTTAGGTCGTGGAGGGGGCGGAGAGTTCCGGCCATCTGGCCGGCCCGACCACGCATACAAAAATCCAGGAGTGGTCTTTGTTTACAAAACAAAAGTTAACAGACGACGCGCCGGAACAGTCTTACGTTGCCACGAAGCGTGCACGAATACCGAAAATTCAATATAGTATTAGCAATAGTTTGTTGCAAATATCTCGGTAACCGTTCATTTCCGCAAAATAATTCTTTTGGTTTCGCATTACCCTTCTCTGTCCTCGCTATACGCGCCTAACACCCACCACCGCAGGCGTTGTCACTATGGGTTCCATGGAAATGGAAAGCGACTTTGATCGACAACGATTTTGACCGACAACGACTTGAGACGACCACCTCAGTTAGCGAAATTTGTTGTCGATCAATTCTCCAATTGGTAAAATGTTGTCAGTGAAAAGAATCAAATGTAAATTTTCAAAAAATCCAAGGTAGACAAATAAGAGCTACGACGAACGGAGTATCGATAACAAAACGCTGCGTCCAGACGCGCAAAGGAAATCCGACATTAAGTCTTACGCCTCACCCTGTACATCACCCACGTGCTCACTGTTTCTTACACTATCGCCGAAACCACTCGCAGCCTGACAGAGAAAGAAAAACCGCTTAATTCCTGGAGTTCGAAGCTCTGTGGAAGTACAGCGGTTGGAGTAGACGATGATCCCGCACTGGTAACCGCTAAGCGGGTATTCACTGTATTGTCTGTAGTCAAATCCGGATGAATACAAGACGTGTGCATCCGTTTATCTTCATCCTCCATTCTACGCGGCGCAGAGTGGTCTGAACGGGCCATTTAGCTGGACAAAATTATTCTACTATTATTTTAAGATTTAAAGCCCTAGTTAAGTACGTCATTGGATTCGTCTTGACATCAGCTGCAGCAACATGAAATAAAAAACACTTAGTGGCGTATAACGTGATCATATTTTTTTCATTAAGAAAAAAATTTTGTAAAATTTTTTTATTGGGACTCATAGACGACTGAGTATCGATTAACTTTTGTGGGAAACATTTTCATGTATATGCATTTATTACGTGCAATAATTGGGCATTTGCTTCCGAACCGACCGTTTTACGATTATGGGGTGATAAAAAGGGAAAAAACAGCAGTGATTCTTCTTACCTGGTATATACCTTACCTCTCATGTACCGAAGTGAGAAATTTTCTGCAAACTTGTCCGTTTGGACCACTGTGCGGCGCTCTCGCAGATTGTTTCTGTGCGTTTTAGGCTCGAGCACCTCGCTTCAGGTTGCTATTCCAGTTTGATTGCGTTGCGATGGAGGACCGGGTGATACAGTGATTAAGCGTGAGGGTGTTTCATCAGGCAGATGCGAGCATAGGCGAAAATACAACTGATACGAGAGTAACGTGATGAACAAGGGGAAGATTGATCGTGCCTGTTCAAACTTCTTTAAGATCTGGATCGAATAGTTCGATGTTTCAGTCTGGCGACTCTGGTTTGAACAAGTTTGAGAAGAAGCAGACTTTCCTCGGCCAAGGATGCTCTTCGTCAAGAATCGGCTTTCACCGTAGACACTGTTAAATCGTTTGCCGTTTCACGGCCACTGTCGATGGAATTAACGCCTTCCGCGACTACCCAATCGATAACCATTTACCGAAGAATTCGATTATAAATCCGCGTCATTTGTCCCGCTGACGCGGTCGTTACGGCGTCCTCCCGGAAACGCCGAACAAACGCAATACTCGAAGGGCTATTAATTCCGGGAAACTTGTTCATACTCCGTGGAAATTCTATTACGTTATTTGGAAACGTATGTGCATCGGTTGAACGGGTATGTTAAGTGCTTCGCGGGACTGCAGAAGAGGTTCGACCATCGAAACAATGTTTATCCGACCCGGCGAATAACCGAATTTGATTGATCGCTGCACCAACTGAATATCCTAACCCAGATAGTTCCGTGATCTTCCCGCTTGCATTATACCGTATTTTAACACATTTCCAATCGGTGATTATTGCATAATTTTCAACAATCTATGGTACACTGCTAAACACTTTTTAGTGGAACCTTCAATAGGAACAGCAATTTTCATTACGAATTAATAAGTCACCCTCGATAACGTCTTCTAATGTAATATTGAAGAAAATTTCTACGCTACAGTGTAAAGTGGTAAACGTATTTAAAAATACAATTTACTTCATGACGGTAGATTTGCAAGAGAATGTAACATAATAAGTGTTCCAGTAAAGTGCTGAGCACGTTAATCTCTCTTAACCTACATTAAAGACTTACAGAAAATATGCAAATATCTGCGTACTACATACGGACTGCGACAACGAACATCGTTCTCCACCTTCTGAAAGACTAATGATATATTTATTTAACACCAGGTTAAGAACTTGTCTAAGTCGTATAAAGCAATCACCATGCAAGGTTCCAAAGAGAAAGTTCCTAATGTAATCTCTATTACTAATTACTAATGTCTATTCGTATATGTTCTTAGTATTGTAACGCGCTTTAAGTAATTTTAAGTACACTAATCTGTGCAATACACATAGAATTGGATAGTATGATTGAGCTTAATGTGAGGAATACAGAGGAGTTATGTCGATTATGTGTATCCTCGTTGCATATTATAAAATCCTGTAGCTTCTTCCGTACGTTCAAGTTAATCGAACAAATCGATCGAACAAGTATTTCGGGGCAAACTCGACGTCATCGTGTCACGGAATGGCTAGCTGTGCGCCTGATTAAAAAGTTTCGATTTTTCGAAACGCCGATACAACTCGAGGCGAGTTTCCTTCCGGCGCGGATCGAGCACAGAAGTCAATAAAATACGAGTCTCATCGTTCGTCTGGACATTTCTCGATACACCGTGGACTCAATAATCCCGTCGGCGGTAGTAAACGTAATCCACACGGAAGACCTGTTTCCAATACTTCGTTCTATTCAGTTTATATCGTGCGTTACCCTTTTTCTGTTTCGTTTTTTCGCTACGCCAGGACGATTTTATCGACGGGTAGGTACACTTATTATTTTTATCAGGGATTGGAGTTCAGAAGTTTTTTGCTTGAACCCTTTCGGTGTCGATCCAAAGAAACACGACGCGAACCACGTCGGTGAGATTCGTGAGAAAACTCATTAAAATTTTGTAGAAATCGCGCAATCTCGTGCCAACACGGTGTTATATCGTTGTCAGCGCTTTTCGCAAATTCATCCAACAATGATACATGGTTCTTCTTCTTCTTTCGTTCGTTAACGATGCCGTCGACAGCTTGCTCGTTAGTACACGGTGGAAATCTTTGTGCAAAATGGGAATTTCTTTTCTTTTTAAAACGTCGTCTACCAGTGGCTATTTTATAATTTATAAACGATTTTAGAAATTTCGTATTTGCTGGAAAGTAAGCTTGGAAAGTAAGAGCGCACACCGATTTACAAGATCGGCAGTGTCCTTTTCCTTATGGTTTTGTTTCGCGATGTCATCGGTTCTTCTATTCACATATATTTTTGTAAACTGGAAAATAAACTATATCTTTTATTTATTAAATACAGACGCGCTGTTTTCAATAGTATTTTAGTTTGATACTCTAAGGGCCGATAAGTTGAACACTGTTAGACGATAAAGAGTAGTTAGGCGATTGAGACGTCTCCGATTCCCTCGGAAGTCAAAAGTAAGAGCGTGATTACCCATTGGACGTTTCTTCTTTTTGCTCTCCGGGCAGCATCTCTGGGGAAGATTCTCTTTAACTATCTTCCTCGCCTCCCTGTCGACCCGATGTGCGCTGAATCTATAATCTCTGCAACCGCCGTAACCTCCTCGTCGACGTGGACGTCATCTTTATCGCTTACTTTGTTCTTTTCCAACGTTTACTCTGTCCTTTCTCACCGGAAGCGTTCGCTCGAAATGATGACTAGAGGAGCTCAACCCTTTGTTAACCCTCGGGTAAGCTTGAAGGTTCCTCTGGACGTGAATTGTGACATTAGGTCCATTTTATGTTCAAGTTTCGTCCTTGACGAGGTTTCTATGCGAAATATGCAGTATACAGTATTTATAGTAGAACTGGGAAAAGGTGATGTTGTATGGAAAAATGAGTCTGAAGGGTAGAATGAAATTTGTTTTCGCGAAAATTGGCTTTGAATATTTTAGGTAGGAATGCATAAGAATTTTTCAGAGTATGTAGGAGGCCACGTTCAGACACAGACGCACTCAATACGTTATCTCATACTACCTGTGCTTTATGAATTTTAGATGATTTTTATTCTTGTCATTTCGTACGATACATATACCTTTCAAATGCTGGATAAAAAGTGGAAATTCCGTGTCTAATCGTCCCTATAAGTGGTGTTCCGACCAGAAATTAGAGAATTCCAGGATTATCGGTAGTTTTCAAGGTCCAGGTGCTCGAGACTCCAATAGTGTCTTTTTAATGACAACGGAGTCCTGTGAAGCACCGGTAACGCTTTGAAATGGTCTCGAAGACACACTAAGGCTTCCAGAGATCTTCCGGCGACGATCCAAAGATTGCGAAGGTCCTGACGCAATCGTCCGATGCTGTCCAACGGGTTCACGGGAAATAACTCCAGCATTATTGTTGGCCACTCTGTGAAGTGAAGCTTCGTGGAAATCGAGGTCGTCTAATGCGACGAATTTTCCCACCGTTTCCCTACTTCCAGAATGTGTAATAAATAATTACAAGTTATTATTTAAGAGTTTGGAACAATCACTTAGGTCTGGATTAATTTCAAGTTTGTTTAATACTTTATCTACCGGTAACCTATTAATAGGCTCTTCAATAATTGTGCTGTAACAAATGATAGTTGAAAAATCTTTCATACGACAATCCCAGCGGAAATTATTCGATTTTTTGATATCGAGTATTGTTTTAATATTCAATTATGGAATAATCACCGGTAGGTAATGTGTTAAGGTCAGAATCTGCTCAGTTCATCAAGAAGTCGAGATTTAACTCTTCGACAATGTTGGACCGTTTCCTCCTTGCTGAAGTTCGACCAAACAATGCAGTGTCTGCGTTCTGAGCCACTCGTTCCCAGTTTCGAGGGGAACCTCATCCTCAGTATTCCGCCAAAGTCGTAAAAAGTTAGCGACAGTGTCGCCTCGGTTTGCCAGGAACTTGTTTCAAAAACTCCATCGCGTTTCAGTTTAATTGCTCGGCCCGCTTTGAAATAATAGCGTCTGACTGAGCCGCGGATGCACTTTGCCTGGCTCCTTGAGCCGGGCGCGTGTCCTGGCACCGCGTTGCAACAAATAAAAAAAAAGGGAAGACCAGAACCGTGGGAAACAAGGAAGAGAACGGTATCCATAAAACGCACAAAGGATGATAATTCAACGACACGCGGGGAACGCGACGCGCTTTAAAATCGCTCCGCGAGCCAAGAGATAGTCGCGACAATACGCGGAACGTTTGCGCGACTATGTTTGTCATCCTGGTGCACGTAAATGGGCGTGCACGCTCCTCAAAGGGACATTTCCCGTGGCATAAAAGCCACGGCACCGGGCCGCAACCAATTTCCCTGGCAACTTATCAGAATCAAAGTACATATTTTGCATGTTCGACGAGCCTGCGGACCTTGCCTCCGCCTCTGTCGTCTCGGTGAAAGCCACTCGAAACTGCTCTGAACGCCTTTAAATTAGGCTGTTTGGCCATCGAGTGCGGATATTTTCAATTTTAATTGAACATCTCTGTATCTCTATCTCTATACACGGTGTTCAGGCTATTACTAGCCAGCATTTTTTTGTAAATAGTGAATATTAGAAAAAAATGATAGAGGAAAAAGCAGTACTGTTTCTTGTACGCAACACAATGACAAGTGCATTTTCGTTTTATTTACATTATTTTGACAGAAATGAAGGTGACCTTCAATTTTTTTAATGGAATGCTATACATTTTTTTATGTCGTATGAAAGCGTGTGTCAAGCGAATTCATCCATCTACTACACAATGACCTTCAAGGTCATGCAAGGTCAGAAATGGAAGAACTGGAAGAAACAATTTGAATATTGCGTACCAATATGTTTAAAAAAATTCGGTCCATCACCGTATTGGCGCCTCCGACCAGAATATTTTCTCCGCTTCACATTTTTGTGTCATACAAAATAAGCGAAATATTTAAGGTGGTCAAGTTAGGCGAAATACCCTGTATAATAAAATCAAGTCCGTCCGTCTGTGTGTTTGTGACGGTATCAACTGAGAACGGCTCAAAGTAGAAAGCTGGGGTTCGAACCGTTAGACGCAGCGTTTCTTCGAAAAGGTTTCAGAGCAAACCTCATTCGAAAAAGTCCTTTCGTTAAAAAATTATAAACGTGTTCAAAAGAGGGCGAAAAAGGCGTATTTGTTTGACTGTGTTTTGCGTAGTACGCGATACTGCTACAATCGTTTCCCGTGTTAAATGGAGAAACAAGCATCGTTGTTTTGTATGCAACGACCTAATGGCTTAGTTCTGCAGGATTTCTTATTCCCACTGTTTATTTGAACATAAATGAGTTGTGTGCGTTCCGCATGAAAATTGCACCGGCAATAAAACGAACTAATGAGAGAGAAGCTGATATTTGTGCTCGTGGGGAGTACTCTCGATGTTAAGTATGCAGTAAACACCTGGCTCGAGAGGGTTGCTTTTGCAGTTGTAGCTTTCGCTTCGATCTATGCATCGTTGCTCGAAAATAATTGATCAGTCGCAGGGCCGTCCTAAGATGTTCGGCGTCCATGGGCTTCTAAAAATAATGCGCCCCTCTTCATAAGAAAATACACGGGATGGCTAGTGGGTGAAGAGTGGCCGACAAAGTTATACAAAACTCTCAAAACTAGAAAAAAGTAAATTTATTACCATTACACTAAACAAAACCATAAAATTCATGCATAATTTTATAGAAAGCCTATACGAACAAAAACAAATTTTGAAATAAAGAAAAAACTTATATATTACCTAGCTTTTTTCAAATTGATTAATAATATCACACGTATTTAAGTTATTAGTTAAGTCATTCTCTATGGTTAAAATACTCAAATCATTTAATTTGCTCTGTCCCAAAGAAGACGGTAAATTTTATTCTTTTCAGTGCTGAAAAGGATCTTTCGCCTATAAAAATAACTAATAATAACAAAAACACAACAGCAATCAAAATTGCCGAAAAGAGAAAGGTTTAATGAATAAACTACAATAACTGGAACAACAAAAATTCTATATTTCCATACAGTATCGATTTAGCTTGATGGAAAAACCAATTTCCATGCGTCTCTACAGTCCTTTATCTACATTGCGATTGCACGGATACGTTTAATTTTCGTCTATTAATATTTCTAGTTGGAGATCAACTAAATCCGTGAAATTCGAGCGAGATAAATATTTCAAGCTTCGTTCAGAACCGGGTGTGATCGTTTGTCCGGCATATTTCTGTCGCATAATCGAGTTTCAGAATGCACAGCGCGGTGTTCCGAGTTTCCCGTGCGTACTTTTCCTGCGAGCGATAACTTTCCGCGTAATTAAACGCATCGCCGCGTAGAAAATATTTTCGCTACGCCAGCTTCCATTTTCCTTTCACCGTTCACTCTTTTCACGCATTCAAACATTCTTCGCTCGAGTGTGGGAGTTTGCTCTGAATGCTAGCTAGTACAACACGAGCTTGGCTCATAAAAAACATCGAACGACAGCAAACAGAGCACAGTGTTTTGTTTTTCTGTATCTTTTGGACGTGCAATGATATTTACGTGTTGTTCGGCGGTACTTATAGTACAGTCATTTGGTTCGGAAAAAGAGGTTATCTGGAAAGTTTTCCGGAAGTTTTGAAAATGGGTAATTTTATAGATTTCGATGTGCTCTTTCTGAATTTCAACTTTGCCACCTCGTATCTTTGCCGCTCGCGCCGCCATATTCGAAAAATGCCGTCTTTGGAAACAGCACATCGAAATCCATACGATTACACATTTTTAAAACTCCTGGGAAACTTTCCAGGTAAAACTACCAAATGACTGTATTATTAAATGTCCTGGCGAATTAAACGTATTTTCAAAATTTCATCAATGCGAATGTGGGTCAATATAATTTCACTTTGTCAGTTACTTCGATCTTTCATAATGTTTCGCGGACGGTATAAACAAATAATGCAGTGAACATTGAACCTCCGTGTGGAACAGCAATAATGAAAAGCGAGAGACGGATAAACAATAATAAAATGCAAAATATTTGATTAAGTCGATGATTTCAAATTGCACAGTTTGTATGTTTCTCGCCACTGACGCATCTGTATTGGCGTAATTTGTCGTAGCGAATTTTAGGGGTCCCTAGCTGGCCTCTGAATAAAAAGGGGGAAGTATTGAAGTCTTTTTTTCGATTATGGGACACAAGTGCTCGCAATCGAGGGGGAGTATTGACGTTTGAAGGATTCTAGCAATACTAGAACGTTGCATACACGGTGACGAAAAAGTACAGACCAATCTTAAAAGAGTGCACTTCTAACGCAGATGAAGATTAAAAAATTTCTCGTCATTCTTGTTACACATTTTCTTTCTAAGAATTTTAACTTGTTTCTATCTCTTGCCGTTGACAACATTGAAACTCCTTGTCAGTCTTTTCAGATACTTTACATTATAAAGTATGAAAATAAATGTTAAATTAATGCATGTAACATTGACGAAAGACAAAAATGTCGAACAAAATAATGCGAAAAATTGATCAACATTCATGCAAGAGCCGGCGAGAGAAGTTTCGTCGTTGCTCTGTTCATTTTGCCAAATGATTAAAATTTTTAGGATAGTTTGCCGGAAGTAAGACAAAAATTTCCAACTAAATGACATAAACGTTTCTGCGGCACGCGGTGGCAGAAGTTTCTCCCTTGGCGTGTTTCTTTCACGAATTGATTAAAACTTTTACTGCGGCAGCTTGAAACTAAAACAAGAATACCCAACGAAATAATGCAAACGATTGTCCGGCATTTTGGCAACACCCGTTGTGCATCGTCAGCGGCGAATGGATTAAACCCGAGAAACACGTGTGCGTATCTCGGAAAAATAGCGCAGCTGAGCCATGACCTCCGTTATTTCTCTCGGAGCAGTACCGTCGTCGTGAATTTTGCATATGAAGACGATGCACCAGTAACCTTTTGCAAGCATGGTTTCGTTCCACGAGCTGGGACCAGGTCGAGCGTCTCTCAGCAATTATTCTTGAATTTATCATATTTGTTCGGCTCGCTTGGTGGCCGAACGAAATTTTATCGCGGCACGTTAGAGCTCTATCAGCGAATAGGACGTAACGAACGGTGGAAAACGCGGCTGCACGGGGAACACCACCTTGGTGAAAAAGTTTTAGGACTTTATTCATAAAATCGAAAATACAAGTTTATTCGTCAAAACCGACATGGTCCCCTTCAAAGTACTCCCCACCGACTGCAACGTACTTACGTCAGCTCTTGATGCAATCCTCGAAACACCGCTGGTACTCAATTTTCGGTACATCCATCAGAGTCGTCTTCGATTTTGTCATAACCTCCTCTCGGGTAGTGTGACGCGTTCCGCAAAGCGGTTTTTTAAGTCAGTTGAACAGGAAAAAGTCGCAGGGAGGTAGATCAGGTGAATTCGAAGGCTGCTGGATAGCGTTCGTGTTCGTGTTTGGTCAAAAACTCACGGATAAGGATCGTATTGTGCGATTCGGTTACAATTAGCAAAGTAAAGCGACTTCCGTAACGCTAAAAAATTGTAGCCCCTTCAGGAAAGAAGTTTCACTTCAAAAATCATAGGGAATGGAAATATTTTAGGTGGGAAGAAATGTTTCATCTTCGAGTTTAAATAGCTCCGAGTGCGAAGGGTTAAGAACAGAAGGGACCGACGACGAAGAGGAAGGCGAAACCTCGAGGAGACGCCACGAGAGACGTCGGCGCAAGCGTCGACCCTTTTCACTCTCGTTATCTGGTTTTCCTGGTAACCGAGTGCGGCCAACTCGTTCTCTCTCTCTCTCTGGCACTTCTTCGTTACGACACGCTGCTCCGGAATTCGCATAAACCGGCTACACTCGCGAATGCCGTCTACGAATCGCGACGAGTCTGCGTCGTTGGAAAAAATTGATTTTTCGAGCACGCTTTTTGGATAGACTGCTCCATCCCACTTCGTTCTACTTCGTTCCAAGCTCACTGCTGATTTCCACCGCGAATGGTTTTCGCGGTTGCACTGCTGCCAATGTTTCGACCCATTCGAACACTTCGTGTATTCTCCTAAACATATTTTATACGTTTAGCTATTAAATTAATTTTACATCCATTCCCAAGCCATACATTCTTCTTTGAAGCCGGCTACCGAGAAAATCAATATACTAGGATTATAATGACCTCTATTAACAAGCACAGCTTGCGTAATAAGATTAGATAATCCAGGCCATATGATGAACCAGTTGAAAAAAGGTGTTTTCCACCACAAAATACACTTATACGTGTTATGCAAATGCATTCAAACACTCGAACTCACGAGCTTATCTGAATCGCTGTATTTTTTTATCTTAATCATACGACCTAATTGGAAATAAACATTGAGCGCAAAGCTTTGCAAACAGATAAACACTGAAGAAAATATTAGAAAAAAAATGTTACCGTCTTCCACGTTCTACATGAAAAATTACGAAAAGTACTTTTTCTTGGTGATCATTCTACGAATGACTAGCAAAAATCGGGAAAAACTATTGAGCGAATAATTTCCTAAATGGCAGAATGCGATACGGTATCCGTCACTGTTAAGGGTAATTCGGAAAGTTCGTGCGAGTCCGTGCAACAACGGGCCTCCGGCTGAATGTTCGTCGATCTGGATTTTCGTAAACGGGTAGCATCGTTGGTAAATTAGTGTCGCCGTTCGATACGCTAATTTATATTCGGAAAGCATCCTCGTGAGTCGACCAGCAGAGCAGTCCGCGCGTTATCTTGTTCGGTTATTTCCCTCCGCCGCGCGCCGTGCCCGGCGTACGCGAACGACTGGTTCACTGTTATCGACGCTTTAAATTAAGTCCGAACAAGTATCGGTAGACCGCGACAATTTGAATACGTCCGGGTCGACCGACGAGACCGTGAATATTACTGGGATTCTTCGACGAAACTCGATTGCATTCTCGATTCTACGTGAAATCGTTATTCGCCTATCCGCAACTTCAAAATACAGCAAAGACTCCCGTATCCGCACCCCTATTATCCGAATACCATAATATACAGACGTGCAGAGCTGGGGAAAATAGTATTCATTTATATACTATTTATTTTAAAGTATGTGTACAATTTTGGAAATAAAATATTTTATTTGATGCAGTAATCTTTGCATATAAAATAATTTATATGAGGCAGTAATTTTTGAAAACACAAACACAGATATTAAAAAACAGAAACGCAATTATTGAAAATTATGGGTTGCATGCAAATCACCGACACGGTTTTCACCGACAATAACTTTGGCCGACAACACCTTTAACCGATAACGACTTTGATCGCCGACGAATTTGACCGACAACGACTAAGACAACCACCTCAGTTAGCGAAGTTTGTTGTCTGTCAAATTCGTTGTCGGTCAAATCTGGTGTCGGTCAAAGTCGTTATCGGCCAAAGTTATTATCGGTCAAATCTGGAGTCGGTGAAAACCGTGTCGGGGAAATTTGTGTCGGTGATTTCCATGGTACCTGAAAATTATATAAAAAATGTAGATTCCACGGATGCACCGTGTAGTCGAAGCATTTGAGTAATTCGTAAAAGGACTTCGATGGTTTGAGGCACAACGGAATGTAATTCTACGCAGCTGCTTACAATAAAAAATTCACGTTACTTAGCGACTAAAAAGATATGGGACCCTTAGATGTTGAAAGAAACTCAATTTTCTTCATTTCTACTTGAATAAATGATGTTTAATGCAAAATTCATTTTTTATAAACATTGAATGTCACAACTCCATAAAAGGCAACGTGAAAGAGAAACGTTGATCCTTTCCCTCTTTGAAAGCAACTGCGACAATTTCTATGGCCCGATAAAGCAGATTTCTACGTTCACTCGCGACGCCTCATACTCCAGCTTCCAGTTTTCGATTTTGATCTCCGAGTGCAGTTCGTTCCCACTTGAAAATAAAAAGCGGTAGAATTTCGCTGGGAGATTGAGCCGAATAACAATTAAGAGGATCCCAAGTGCTCCGACAAGTACAACGGACGTCTATCTATCTCTCTTAGCCACATATTGCGAACTTGGAGTGTTTAGATTGAGGTGAACAATTATGGTCGTCTGAAGTCTTCTCTTTGGAAAAACAAGCTACAGATACGAAGATCGCGGCAATTCTACCCAGACGACTGCGTTAGAATAACGAAACTCTTTATCGTGGTGTATACTCGACGCGAGACAGCTGATAATTACCATGTTTTTGTAGAAACAAAGTCGGTATTAGCAGATTGAAATTAGACCGATGTCGAAGGGAGTCAAATAAGGACCTGAAATTGTTCTCAGTCGGAAGATAACTACTACGGGTCCAGTTTAAGTGTTTACGTTGTAAGTAGGGGAGCCTTAAATTGGCCCTTCAACGAGAATCGTTTGTAGGACTTTGTATGTACTCGGCAGAGTCTTAATGGTTCTCGTTCTTTGCCGTTGAATGGAGTATGATTTCGAAGAACGGATATTATTGGCGTGTACTTTGTACGTGTAATCGGCGAAGCTAAATCTTATATTGCTAAATCGGCAATCGAGTATCTTGTTACCTCCATTCCGATCCCGGAACCTCTATCAATTCTTATCTTATTAAATTGCATCGGGCTTCGAGATTATTAGCTGGGCCAATAAACGAACGACCTAATATCATTGGCAATTCTCGCTAAAACAATTCTTCAGCAATTTGTTAGTTCAAAAGCGACCGCACAGCAACAATTAAAAAACTTTTTACATTACTTATATTTACAAGTACCGTGTTTAACATACATTACAGTATAATCATTTTACAGACGCAACTTTTCTCTTGAAATTGGTTCATGGATCGAAACTTCGAGAATTTTCTAAATTGCAAAATTGCTTGTTTTGATAATTGATCGAACCTGTGCGCCGAAATCACTACAATTTCTACTAATTTTTACATTACTTTTAAAATTCGGCAAGCATAATGAAAATTCTGCACATCCGAAGTCCGAAGTGAGCTCGAGGGGCTCGTCACCTTAAAATCCGAAAGTTTGTAAGAACTACATCTTCATCTAAAAACAGAAAACAAATGTTGCGATTGAACACCTAGTATGTGCCTAATAAATAAGCATCGAAACTTCCAATTTCCGTTACCCAGCGAAAAAAATCCTTGCAGCATCCTCGATGGTTAAAGGTGAATGTCCTCTTCCTTCGCCTCGGGGTTAAATCCTGCTCCAGCACGTTCTAGGTTTTCGCACGAAATTCCCGAACCGTTCGATCAAACCGCTTTTCGCCAGGTTTCTCCCCTAGCTGTTCGCGAGTTTTCCGGGCGAATCTCCGCATAAAATTTCGGAGCGGGCGGGCTCGGTATAAAAAGAGATGAGGGGGTAACTTTGGAAGACGAAGGCTCGTTTCATACGAGTCGTCCGGGTTACGTGAATGATCATTTTCACGAGCGTCAGGGCCTACGCCACGGTAAAAACAGAACCAAGCAGGGTAACCTCGGTTAGGGGTGCACAGGGGGTTCGTTGCGAGTCGTTGGAGGATAAGGGGGCACACGGCTCTCGCGGCCCGCGATGGTAAACTTTGTGGGACGAGTAGCACTCCATTCCCATCGTTGGCAGCGAGCACCATAATCTGTGCGCGAGGGGGTCGCGGATGGCAGCGGTGGCAAGAGGGAACGGATAGGGGTGCGAAGAACCCGAAGAGGAGGAGAGAAAGTAGAGAAGGACCGTCAGCCTTGGCTGCTGCGAGGTCCGTATCGATTTACCTTGTGTCGAGTTCTCCGCCGTTTCCACGTTACCCTCTCTCTCTCTCTCTCTCTTCCACTCTGTGCTCGAGCTTTGTCCTCCCATACTTCTCGACGAGTTAAAAGCCAGAGGCCGACTGCTGATTTTCTTCCTCTCTTTCTGTTTGTGTTCCGCTATTTGTTTTCGGTCCAACATCGTCGTCTCTGCGATTCGTTGACGAAATCCACGTCT
This sequence comes from Lasioglossum villosulum, assembly GCA_963971365.1. Classification (NCBI taxonomy): domain Eukaryota; kingdom Metazoa; phylum Arthropoda; class Insecta; order Hymenoptera; family Halictidae; genus Lasioglossum; species Lasioglossum villosulum. Next base: position 2,243,328 of record OZ020495.1, read on the forward strand.
GTCGTGGCGACGTGGAGTTTCGTGATAACTAATCAGTTGGTTTTCAACAACTATCGATAGCGTGATAACGAGGATTATGTCCTCTGGATGTGGCGATAATTGATGACTTTTTTTAGACGTGTTTTTTGGATTCGTACCGGAAGAAATGTAATAATACTGCTTGATATGGAACTAATACCCAATCTTGCTGGATAGAAATTACGACGTGAATCGACGCGTACAGCGTAACGTATTTCATACCAAACAATCTGATTTTTCAATCATCAATTAGAAGCATAAAAAGTGTATGAACGCTTTGTACACCCACTCTAACTATTTTCTTCCAACATTTGGCCGACATAGAATTGCATCTGCAAATTTTTAAGAACTTTGGTCGAAAGCAATTCCATCAAATGTGTTTGATATAATGTGTCGTTTGGGGTGAAAACTACCCTTACAGAAGCCGAACAGAACACTTCTTCACTATTTATTTCCATCTAGTGCACTTCTCTTCCAAGCGCGATTCCCGATAAGGGAGAGAGGGTCGTTTATTTTGATGCACTGATCTATCCGAATGATTTCGAAGCCCACCATTCTGCGATACGGGTCTAATGAATCACTGTTAGTGTCAAAGATAAACGTTCCACACCGCGGCTCGTGTTAAACGGGGAGCTACGAAACTCTGTTTGACAAATGTTCTTCAAGTTAGCGAGTGCTCGAAAGCGCAGACTTAATTGATTCGTAACTCGCTGGCACAATTGGGAGGACTTGAAGCGTACAATGGGACGCGTGCTTCTTCATTCGTCCTGCTCTCTCTCTCTCTTTCTTTCTCTCTCTTTCTCTCTCTCTCTCTCTATCTCTGTCGAGGAGAATTATCGGAACGAGTGTTACACTTCAGTCCCAATGGGATTATTATCGCGTCTTAATTCACCGATTTCTTAAACGTCTCCGTCCAGCCAAAGATCCTCTTGATACCTTAATTGCTCGAGTCCCACGTCGTTAAGTTCCGCTGCTGGGAGGAAAGTTTGTGCAATAGCTCATTCATGAAGTTTTGGGAGCAACGATAAATTACCTGAACCCTTACGATCTTCGCGACATTCTGGCTCAAGGTCTCGTTCCTCCGAACACGATTTTCTTAGGGCTGACACACTTAATTTCCAAAATGTGCCGAATGTGCCGAAATGGCGCCGAAAACATTCAACTTCAATTATTAACAACAAATGTCATTGTCATTGGATACAGTTATTGTACAGTTATGAAGTTCCACGTTACCAGAAGGTTGTGCAAAAATTGTAAAGGCGCACTCCGCGCGTATTAAATCTTGAAGAGTTGAACGTACGAGGACCTTGTCAGAATTTACGTAGGACCTTGCCAGCCTTGAATGGTCCAGAACGGTTTCGTTTTCGGGGATGGAGGATGTTTTCGGGCATAGTTGAAGCCCAGCTCGGGTATTCGAAGAGAGCAAGGGCTATTGTGAAGGAGATAAGGGATGGCAAGCTGCGGGGGACGAAGAAATACGCGAAGATGCGGGTCCCGAAACGAGGAAGGAGGAACGTACGCGCGGTTAGGGGAGATTTAGAGGGGTTGCGTTTCTATCCTGGATAAGTAGCGTCGGGATCAAGAGGCTCGCGTTACGTTTATATCCATGCAACTTTTCCTATTGGTGTCTGTCCTACTGCAGACGTATCACTCGAACGCATTACAGTGCATCCATTAAGATAGCGACGAATTTATACGGCAGTAAAACCGCGATACCCTTAATACACTCTGCCAATGCCTATGGCTGTTCCTCGAGCGCGTTGGTTTATCCGCTTGATGTCCTCGTTGCGCTTTAATGTGCTTTTCGTGAAAGCTTTCGACTGTTTTCTAATTTAATGCTCCGCCGACAGTCCTAATTTCATTCCATTCGGAATATTGCGGAATCGTGTTTCCGTAGTTGTACACGAGTATCGGACTTTGCTAAATGTAAGTACGCGGATTAAGATATCTTGATATTTCATCTTGAATATTATTAAATTAATTCATTGGAAGAGGCATTAAAAGCGCACGTAATGTTTCTCAGCTTTTCACAGTATACTGCCTGGTTTTCCTGTCAAAGTTTAGCTTTCGACAATTTCCTCAGGTTTGAAAACGTTTCGTTCGCTTTTTCGGTGAACCCCTTCGATGGAGCTATACGCAGAAAGAAAATAAAAGGTATATTCGATACAATCAGGCAGCAGTAAAGTTTCGCACTGCCGACTTCAATATTCGGTCCGCGAGAGAGTCTCGACGGCAGGAAAACAAAATCTTCAGATGCAGAACATTTTTGAAGTGAAACTTCTTTCCGGAGGGGGCTACAATTTTCTAGCGTTGCGGAAGTCGCGTTAAGGAAGGCGAATGCAACGAAAAATTTTTTAACCGAGAAAAAATCTTTCTTATTATCAGTTTTTATTTATTTTATTTATTACTTATTATTAAAATGCAATTCAAATATTAATAAGCAATCTCAAGTTTCACTTCTGTCTCGCGTGGATTCCACGCACACGTTTTTAGTTTGTATCTAGATTCGTATACTGGCAATAAGTTAAGAATCAACCGGTGAACTTTGACCGAAAGCTGCACGACATCTGCAGCGCCGGTCACAATGTAGACGGTCGGCCCTTTCAAACGGTTAGATCAACCGGAAGTACCACTTGCGCATCGGATTAACGATTTTCCACGTGCCTTCGCTAGGACCGGCGAGCATTACAGCCGATTGCGATGAAACGAGAATTCGTTTGTGCCTATAGTTATGAAACCGCGCGTGCCACGTTGAAATATGGTCCAGTCAAACCCGAACCGTAAATTGAATACCCGGTGAAAATATTCCTCGCGAATTTCGCCGACACGGTTCGACGATTTGCTATGACTGGGTTATCGCGCCGTCATCGCGGAAATTCGAATTTAATTTTGCCACGGAGACAAGACATTCCGTAGAAATATTTATGGAACGCTGCTTGAACGTGGATGCTAATTTTGCATATTTTGTCTGCGGAACTGAAAAAAACCCGTCCAGTATGACCGGCAACTTTTTTACGAATTTACGAACCGTTCTTTTATCTTGTTTTTAACGCTTCACCTACTTATCGTAGACAAAATTAGTTTTTGAATCTAGTCATACGAGAATGACGTTCTTCTGATTAAAACGAGATCGAACGGGCCATAACTTGCAGCATATCCGCAGTGTCGGATGAAACCAACGCGGGGCCCGTAGCAAGTGTTACCATGAGACCCTAGGTTTCGTATGATAATAAAATAAAGAGGTTACCAACGTGATCTTGTTCCAATCATGCGACTCGTATATCTGTATATCTGACTTTACAAGCTGCACAGAATTTTTGCGAGATATTGCTTTCCATCCAGCGGAAATTGAGCATCGATGTTTCTAAATAGGTAATCGGCTTCTTCTCGTTTGATTTACATTCTCGAATTTATATCTCCAGAGAGTAGAAGTAGCTCGCCTCCGTAATTCAATTCGAAGCTCGTATACAGGGTATCTTAGCCAAGGCAGGCCACCTAAACATCTCCTTTATTTTTAATGACACAATTAAGTGTAACGACACTGTATTCTTAATGACATAATTTAAATGGTATCGAATGAGAAATATAGAAGAACAATTTTTTATCCGGTTATTTTTTTCAGTTTTTTTCAAGGTTATCGTGATTTTTTTTATCAGGGAATTTGTTTGTTTTTTGTTCCATCTTGTAGCGGCTGAAAAAATGAGCGGCCTAATAGAGAAGAAACAAGTTTCCTGATAAAAAAAGTAAGGATGACCTTGACCTTCTTTGATATTACTCCTTCGAACACCATTGAAATTATGCCATAAATATTTTTCGTGTCATTAAAAATAAAGGAGATATTTGGGTGGCCTGCTTTTGCTGAAACACCCTGTATAATTCCGTCCGGTCATACCAATTTTATAACAAGCGAGTGATTTTTTTTCTCGGTAGTGGGTGTGCTAAGCAAACTTTGTTGTCGCTCTTAAACGCGTATACTCCACGAGAAAGTGCGTGTAGAATTACAAGGCACACAGTATCCTTTTCCGTGGGTCTGAAGCTGATAAAAATACGGCTATCGGCGTGCAACCGTTCGCAGAAAACTGATATCCCAAGAATTCTATCGCTATCGTACGAAGACAGGCCTGCGAGTTCGTCGTAAAAATGTATACGCAACCTTGCTTGCACAGTTCCTGTGGAGGACGCGAAATGAAGCTTATGATACGACCTGCAACTCCACCGCACAGCTATGCTCGGAAAGGTCAAGCTTCCCATCCGATTTTATCGTGGTTTTTGATCCGGCTTGGTTTATAACTTTTTCAAATTTCTTGGCTCCGGACATTTTTTTGCCTAGCTGCAATCTTGACGTTGCACGTTTCAGCGTGATGCAGGAGTTCGTAAAAAGCGCAGATTGCGGAGCAATTTTTCTTTCTCGTTGTACGAGCTGGACAACGAAAATTCTTTCGAGTTCGATGGATGCGCGAGGGTTGATTAAATTTTCCGAAAACGTATTTGGCCAGTTTATTCTGTTCTATTTTATACGAAAACATTCTGGCATGTTGCAGTCGAGCAACGATGAATGCGATAGGCTGTATTCTTTTTGCAAGTGACTTACAATTGGTATGAATACCGAAGATAAAACAGCACCTACAGCTTCTTGCATGAAAACAGTTTCAGCTGGCGCTGCTCGGAATTCTACAGATATCCGGTACGTGTTCAACAACTGTATTTTACAGAGCACTTGACATCTCGTAATAACAAGACAATCTGAGACCGGGGCGTTGTGAATCTCTTAATGTGTTCAACTGAAGAAACGAGACGTCTGTATGCGTATACTCGGGTGTACGAACTCATTCAAGTACTATAGACCTGGAACGTGTAATGGAACAGCTTTAGATTCCAACGATCATTGTGTTTCCACTGCTGCAGGTGTAACTTTCAATTCATTATTCAAAGATATCGAATATACACTAGTAAGTAAACGCTAACGTCTTAGTACGACGGTAATCGTGTATAAGAGTTATTTAAATTGAAATATCTTCTGAACTATCAACTTTTCGACATGCAGTGACTCTTACTAATATTCGGACACTCTTAAAAGGACGATAATATTTTTCATATTGTACTATACGATTTGAGTTACTGCAGTTGAAGGCCGAAAATCGTGAAAATCTGCAATTTTTAACATATTTAAACGTTTGTAGCTCATTGCAACGTCGACCAATTTTGACGAAATTTTCAGAACATATTTAATTGACACAGGTCTACAAATCGTAGTTTTTAAATTTTCAATATATATATATTTTACTATATATATAAAAAACTGGAGTTTCTAGTTGCGTTTTTTCAAGGATTAAATAGGGCTTGAAGCAGAATTCTATGAATTCTCCATAAGAAGACGTGTTAAAATCCTTAAATGGCGCAGTGAATCGAACCCAAACCCCGGTATTGCATTAATTTAGTAAGAATAATATCTTGTCAAGTTTTCAAAAATTTTGTTGCGTTTTCATATAGCTCCAAAACATCCTTAAACACGCTGTGCGTAGCCGTCGCCGACACCGTTGCTCTATTGTAGTCTCGGTCGGTGCGATCGGAGCGGTAGACCCAGCCGTAAATCAGAAAAGCAAGTCTAGATTGCGATTCTTGTCCGCTCCAGGAACAGCCCCTTGGACGAGAATCCAGGGACTACTGTATTATACTTGTGTGATGTAACGATATTAAATGTATGCATTGCGAAATAAACTCTTCGGTGAACCTAATACTATTTCGATTGCCAGTTGAGGGTGCAGCTAATTGGACGGAAGTGTCCGCGTTTCGTGAAATTTCATTCCGACTTGATAGCGGAGCACAGTCTCGAGTAGCATTCCGCCTCGTGACACGTTCATTTTCCGCTCGGGCCTGTCTGAACGTGGTGCGCGGCGCACTGCGAATACCGTCGCGGCACAAGGCTGTCGAGATCGTGTTCTGAAGTGGCTAACAAACGGTGAAGCACAACGATCGGTCATATCCCTTGAGACCTTTATCCATAGAACACGATGCGCACGTTGCATTATTAAAGCACATCCCCGTGTATCTCCATTCACAGTTGCCTGGCACGTTTCACCTCGTTTCTTGCGGCTGCTTTGAAGAGATTTCGTGATGTAGTCGCGCGCGAGCGTGCTTTCACGAGATTCTTTACTCGTTCTCTTTCTATAGGACGCATCGTCCGGGCTTTTCTTTTTCATACACTCGCAGCGTATCAACCGCTAAATGATTAAAAGGAGACTTCTCCGCGGGACAGTCGACTCGGCGAATGAAAAAGCCGAATGGAATTACAGGGTTCCGCCCAATCTGCAAACGGTTAATCGATCTGGACACAATGGTCCTGAAATTACAAGCTATTTCAACCCTTTGTATTTCGAAGTTGTTTCTCGATTTTCTTCCCTATTATTTTAAGACGTGCTTCTAAATACAGTTCTCCTTGTTTCGTACTAATTTATTGATGTAAGCTTTTCTCATTCGGAGAGCGACATTTTTTATCGTCGCATTAGTAGACAAATCTTCATGCATTTATTGGAAAATTGAGTAGATGAAATTGAAAATGAGTATTTATGATTTCTTACCTATTAAAATGATTAAGGGTAGAAATAACATTCTGTTTGGTTTCTATTTCTTGCAGTCGATGCAGACAATTTCTATTTCGCGTGAAACATTCGCTGTCTACACATTAGCACGCGTGACACTTATTATTATTCAAAATTCACGAACGTTACGTGTCAACAAATTGGAAGGGAAGCTGATTCGTGGGACCACGTAAAAATTGTTGACGAAAGGGTTGTGTTCTTAGGAACACGGTTCCATTCTTCAAAGAAAAATATAATAGCTCGCGAAAGTTCGTGGTCGAAACTATTTCAAACTCTCCAGAATACCTCGAAAGTGAAAACACGTGATTGATGTTATTTCGTTTGGCAAACAAAGAGCCGTTCTCCCGCGGAGAAGTCGGGCGACTCTGTGAAGCTTATTTTTGAAGCTCGGCAACTGAAACTGCGAGCTAGCGTAAACACTCGCCGTCTGTCGTGAAATATTTTTCCATTAACGACACTAAACTTTCGTACACGCTCGTAACCACACAAGTCGATTGTCAAAAAAGTATCGACGCATTCACTTTCTACGATTCACACCAGATTCACGGAATCCGACATTTCGACGGCTTCTCAGTTTTGTAATCTACGATTTTATCGAACCACTGCTAATTCAATTACAAAACTTCTTTATGTGTGATTATTTTTTATGGAAAATTAAGAAAATATTTCTAACAAAAGTTACTGGATCATCTATAACTCGCAATAAAAAGATTTCGCGAAACTTTTTTTTTTAATAAAAGAAATATGGTCATGTTAATTTTTTAAATGCCAGTATTTTTTTATTACATATTGTTGTAACTGATGTCAAGACAAACTCAATGACCTACTTAACTACAGCTTTAAGTCTTAAAATAGTGCTTTTAATTTTGTCCAGCTAAATGTCCCGTTCCGACCATTGTGCGGCGTTTCAGAACATTTGCGAATTCGGTTTTATCGTTTGATCAGCATTATTCCCAGTGACCGAGATTAGGTGCGGGAATTAAACTTCTCGAGGTTTTTTCGCGTCTTCAATCCTTTTTTCTTTGGTTCCCGCGAATGATTGGTGGTTCGCCGACGAAATGGCCGCCTCTGGCCCTCGATTTTATGTCAAATGAAACGACCGATCGGTCGAGGATACTTCAATAAATATTCCCGGGAGAGCACCACCATGGCGTCGAGTGTCGTTAGCGTTGTATTGTCGATTGTAGACAGATGGGGATGACTTATTAACGATGCACAATCGATGGTCGCCACATGGATCAGAGAGTATGGCACGCGAGCATTGTCCGGAAAGAATCAGAGTGATCGTTAACAGTAAAACGCACGAACCATTTTAATGGCTCGTCTTTAAAATTCTACGGTTGCGAAACCCTTTCGTTTTCGCCTTTGTTCTTCAACGGCGGTCTTCTAAATAAAGGGTGCGTTTCTTAAACCCTTTGTATAATTTGTTTCGAGCTTGAAATATCAATTCAAAGATTTTCAAAAGAGTTGCTAGAATTACTTCATCTGAATGTTTCATTTCAATTCTTCATTATACTACTTAATATTGAAGTCCAGAATTATTGTGAATCAAAACCCACAATGGAAAATTAGAATTTTGATATATTTGCTCACGAACTGCATACCGAGTTAACAAACACGTATCTACAGCTTTAACGTTACTCATTATTTATGTATTAATAAATTACCATTGTCTATGCAAGTATAACGTGAATAATATTTGCACAATGTTCCACTTCTAAGTAAAAGAAACGCGCATTGTTTGCGTCAATGATTACGATAACACTGATAATGACCGTTTGCGGAATAATTACGTAACTTGTACGACAAGCAAAAACTATTACACACGGGTTGGACGATAAATGAACTAAATTCGTTTCACTCCAGTGGTAACTTATTTTTACACAAACAACACAAATTCGCTTTTAGTGAAATTTGTTCTATGCGGAAAATAATCAAATCGGAAAAACTAGGTTGACTGGGCAATGGCATGCTTAACAAGCTTTGCAAATTTATGGTAATACCGTACGCAATGAATTAATTCCCCGGCGGGCTGTCCGAAAGGAAGTAATTTAGGAACGTGTGCTATAGCATTTTTTTTCTTTTAATCTCGTCGCTTTATTATCGTACTATGAGGAATCCTACGGGACTACGATGGAGTAAATATTTCATAACGTTGCAGTCTAATTGAACTTTCAATTCAATTACAAAATTGGATCAATTAAAATTTGATAAAAGAGAACGATATTTTACGGACAGCCGTTACCAAAATGTTTTAATTTAATCAACGGCATTTTTATTCGAATACACTGGAAAAAGTTACAAATTGGAAGTAATTGATCCATGGCACTCGAAGATTATTTCCACTATCCATTTGTCTCTTCATCCATTTACTATTAACAATATCTTTATTTTCTCCAAACTTGCAAGTGTCATTTTTTCTCAAGATCTATTTTTCCTTGCGTATTCTAGTTGGCATTGCATTGGTAAGGTAGAGCGCGACATTGAAATGATAAAAAATTTTTTTTCGAGTCGGGAAAAATCCTTCTGGCAATCGTCATTTTAGTAAAAAAAGAACCTATTTTCGAAATTTCATCGAATTCTGAGACGGAGGGTAAACGGAAGAACAGCCAAGTTAGCTTTCCAAAATTAAAATTAGATATGAAATATACATTTGCATCGATATCACTGACACTCGTAAAGGTAAGTGGGAACCTGATAAGTGATACGACTACTATCACAGAAAATGAGATCTGATTCGATTAGATTCTTTTAAAATTCGAAATTCCATGAACATCCGCAGTCTAGTCGTCATAAATCTAATAAAAACGACAAAGAAGTTTTAATGACTGTGGACGCGGAGAAAGAGTCGTAATGCAACGGGTTAATCATTAAAGTTGGAATAATTGGGTAAGTTCGGACATTGAAATGGCTCTCGTGGAACAGAAAGTAAAAGAGGCGATCGACTTTAAGTAGCCAACAACTAAAAGGTTCGAGACGTATCGTTGAATCGATCGAGACAACGTTTCATTCTCAAGTGGAGAGCAAGCGCGTAATTACCCGGACGTGCGATGATGTAAGAAACGACCGAGCAATTACATCGATTGCTTCTCGAAGGCAACTGGCCTCACGTGCGACTGATTTAAAAGAATCGTCTCGAACTTCTCGATTCGGATATTACCGCCCCGCATTTGCATAAGCACAGACATCTCTCTTTCCAAGCAGATTCCTCGTGTGCGAGGAAACGATTGTTCTTCGATCAAGAGAGCTTTTTCACCTTTCTTTTTACCCCTGCCACTTTCTTCGAACCTTTCTTAGATCGGCCACAGTGTCATTACCGTAATGCTGCGACGATTGCGTGATTAATCTAGAGAGAATCATTAGAAAATTGTTCCGAACGAACGATCTTCTACTTAAAATGATGTCCAACGTATAGTTGACCGAGGACCACGGCAAGACACTTTAGAAGATTGTAGTCGACATCGATTTGATCCTCGATCTTCCAGCTATCCGAGGGCATCAGTGTCTTTCAGAGGATATTGAAGTTGCCGGAACTCACCGAGCTGTTGGTTCATATAATCGCTCCTGTTTTATTGGGAATTAAAGATCGACGTCTACGATACACTACATTTTCACTAGCATCCGTGGAATCTATATTCTGTACATAATTTTCAATATTGCATTTCTATTTTTTAAGGGGGTAGGGTACCCACGTGACATTACTAGAATCTAACCAGATTTTTTTAGAATTATTCCGTAATCGTAAATATCACAAAACTTGTAATTTCGTAAGGAACGAGTCACTTTCGACTGAAGTTGCGAACACTAAAGCACGAGAAAAGACGTTACGAAACGTGTAATTCAAATTTTCCGGACTGCGATCAATTTATTTCGACAGTACTTGAAAACTAAACGGCTTGGAGGATGCTTATTGCGCCAACTCCTGAAATCTATTCCTCGAAAGCAGTATAACGTCAAAGCAGCAATCTTCCTTCTACCCTTCCGAACGACTAATAAATTCATATTACCTTTCTCGATGACACCAGCTACGAAATTCACACGATATCGTCTTGTTTTAAGCTTTTTGAAACGTCCTTCGAAAAGGGTTCTCCGCGATGTTCGTTTCCGTGGGAAACCGGTTTCGAGAAAACCACGCAAGTTTAGCTAATAAATTACCGCTTTATGGACTCGCGAGCACATTTTCTGTGTTCATACACAGTTCCAGAAAGTAACGAGAAAGTAGTGTTCCCAATCGTAAATTATTCCTCGTGTTCGCTGTTGCGCCTAGCAGTTATAGTCATATTTGAAACGATCTATAAATGCGTGTAATGCGACGCGTTACGCGTTGTTCCTCAGCAAGTCGTTTGAAAATTTTCTTGCTATTACCTTCAAGTTGGCCAAAAATCAAATTTTAATCCTAATGAAAATCAACCATTAGCCTAAGCGATCAAAGTGTAGAGAACGCCACAGCTCTAGGCAACTTTATAAACTCTAAAGTCTGATTTTCAGGTCCACTACCTGTCAAAAAATACTGTTAACGCGTTATGTATATGAAAAATTTTAGAAATGGTCCCTATCTTATAAATGGTTTCCCGAAAATGGGACACACCGTTCGAGCAAGTGGGCTATAAATATTACGGCTGAAGGCGACGATGAAATACGACCCGGTGGAAATGAGTGTAAAGGGGGATGGTAAACGTCATGTGAATTCCGGACTGTTTGAAACCTCAAAGACCCCTGGATAGACTTATACTGCTCGATATATCTGTTCTTTATAGCGTGCACTGTCGCGGATAGAATTTCCCTTATAATTTATTTCCACGGGTCTGGCGAACTTGAGGTTTATTGGTGTCCGGAAAGCGTTCGCTGGCTACGGGGATTATTGGTCGATTATATTACGCTTTCAATTAGTCGGCTATACCGTTCTGTCTATCACAGATTATCATTAAATCCAGCAATTAATATTTATTCTTACCGAGATTTAGCACTCGAGTGTCGACTCCGACGCGCCATTAAAAATTGCTGTACCATTATCGAAAACATCGTTTACATTATTAGATGTGTCGGTACTGTGACTCTCACTAATGTACAAACGCTCTTAAAAAGTTGATAATTTTTTTTTAACATTCTACTATCCGATTTGAACTTTTTTGAGAAGCTAGAAGCAATTAGTTTGCTACAGGACGTGAAAAGAAATTTGTTAAAAAATTGTATTTGATCGGAATTGTAGAATAAATACTAAAAGTTGCACTGTATCTAATCAATTACTGAACATTAAAGTATTCTGTAAGGTACAATATCAATTTCATATCAACCAAATTTAAAATCCCATAAAGAATGGAAATATTTTAGGTCGTAAGAAATGTTTAATTTTCGAGTTAAAATAGCTCCTAGTGCAAAGAGTTAAAGCGTTTCACGGCGCAATCGATCTTTGGAAGCTTTTTTAAGCTTTGGCACAGACTTCGAGTCTCCCGAAGATCAATACTCAACGCATTCTGGATTCGAAACTTTTCAAATTGCCGGGAGCAGTAGATCCAGCATTAAACAATGAGCTTTCGAATAAATATGAATGCGTTCGATTGCGTAATTTCGATTGTCCGCCTAATTGGTGGCTGAATCGCAATTCTACAGGCGCTTAATTATTCGAAAACGAAGGGGAGAAGGGTTAGGGTACTTTGCATTATGCTAGCGTAGGAACGAAAGTAATTACAGGAGACGTGCGAAGGATTCGCTGTTAGAGTGTATTCTGTTCACGGTTCGATAACCGATTCGATAGTCGTGATATTTTTACGGGAACATTGGGTGATTCAGGTCAGGCATTTTTCTTATGGAGCTTTTTTTCTGGTTTTGTTACAGGGTGACAGTACTGGGCATTCTGCTGGGGATCCTCACGTGGGATCGCAGCGTCACGTGCATCCTCCTTCTTTGGGAGTACATTGTGGGATACTTGGTGATTTTTGGCTTCTCGATGCTGGTCGAATTCTCGATCTGCTTCCTTTCCACCAGGGGAAGCATCCTGGACACTGCGGCGAGGGCACCGATGCAATACATTCTTTACATTCGACTTTGTAAGTCTCACAATTCCATATCTCCGCCCGAAATTCTCTTCCTTCCGATTCCTATGCAAATTGTTTGTTTATCGAACCCAGTCATTTTGCCAGATTCTCAACAATTCTTCTGCAAAATAAAAACTTTCTATCCGGATTGCAACAAACTGGGTTGAAATAAAACTTTAATCTCTGTCGTAATATGTTCGACAGATTGAATATAATATAAGCTTTAAAGTTTTTACCGTCTTAAATTACATCTGCTCGTCTTTGTTATCGATGCATCAAATCCACAGTGTAATGATGTTCTTGTAAATAAACACGATTTTACAAATATAGAGCATTCAATCCACATAGAAAGAACATTTCGAGCACGGTTCGAACAATGTCTCCTGTTCAACAGCTGTAAGCTTACACCGCAAGCCGAAAGTTTGGAATCGCCCGGCGAATTGATGGAAATAGAGTTATGCTTGTTAAGTCAACAAACTTGGGCAACCGCGAACAGTTTAACTAAGAGACTGTGTGGTTGTTTCTAAAAATAATGAACGTTGAATCAATAGGAGATTGGTCACGCGACAGAATTTTGTTGGGAATCTCGGTACCACAACTTTCGGTCGTTAATGTTCGTTCAAGGTGAGTTTGCCTGTTGTGTAACTCCGCCGACAATTGCCTTCGTAAACGTTAATAATTAACACACTTTACGTGTTCGTGCGTTGACTGACCTCTCCTTCGTCGATTTTCTTTTCCAAATGCTAATTTGTTCGCTGAGATTACACGACATAAATGATCTAGGTTTAATAAATCTCTTGATTGTCGAATTAAAATTGATCCAAGGACATTGGGTGTACAAAGTGTTCGTACACCTTTTAAAATAGAACTTTTTTATAATAATTATACCAAACGACCTGATTTTTTATAATTAATTAGAAGCATAGGTTTATGAAACGACATGCAAAACACATTTTCCAAAAGATTATTATTCACGAGGTTACATGCAAAACTAAAAAAGCATTTCTTTTATTGTGTGTCTTTTTTCGCGTTTTATTTGTAGGTTGGTAAAATTATAAAAAAGTTATTCCATTTTAGAAAGCGTACGAATTCATTGTACACCCACTGTGTATTAATATTTAATAGATGCACGACAGTCTAGATACCGAGGTGGAATAGTAAAACTAATATCGAGCAAATGGCTGATCAGAACAATGAAATAAATCGCAAAATGAGGGCTCGAGGTTACGTGGACAGCAGAAGCGAGAAACGGGGGCGTGTTGCCTCGGTCACCAGGATCGATCAGATTTTTATCAGTTCCCCCTATAGACAGAAAATCGAGCGTCGTCAATCTCAGAACCTTTGCCCGTCCTTTCGTGGTTATCCGATATATTTATGATATCGAAACCGGAGGGCGAGTCGGCACAAAAGGGAAGTTGGCGTTGGAAATAGGTGTCGTGACGTGTTGCAGTGCTGGGAGAGTTCGTTACTTAACACAGATCTGTAGAATTGTGCATTACTGCACGTTGTCACGATAATGTTCGGCGAAACATCCATTGGTTGTACCATTGTTTAAACTAAGCAGTCGAGACTGTTGTTCAACGGACCAGTTAATGTAATTTCAATACTATCTGGTTCGATGGTAATTCATTGTTGAAGTTACAGAGAATCCATGATTCTATAGAAAATGTATGATGTTCTCGACGCACAGGTCCGATCAATTGTTAAAAACAAGCAATTTTGCAATTCAAAAAATTTCAGAAAAATTGCGTCTGCTGTGTGCGAAAGAAAAATGTAAATTCAAAAATACAACGTCGTTACCCCATGCTGGTAGATAATGTACTGCTTGTTTTTAACAATTGAAAAAAATAAAAGATACAATTAAATAGAATATGAAAAAATAAAATAAATCAAATACGTTTTCTATAAAATTATTACGATCGACAAAATTTAATATTAATCTATTATTCATTTGGAAACGATTTAGACCATAAATTTGTTGGAACGCCGTAGTTTAAATTAACTCATCGAATGTGCTGTTAAGCATGCCAATTAATACTCAATTTGTAATTATTGGAAATACAGCTTTCGAGAATGCGAAACGAAATCATACAAATGAATTCAAATGAAACAGCAATCCAATTATAAGACTATCACAGGTTTACATTTTCAATGAAGATACGTACATATGTATGAAACAGCGAATCATCGTTCGAAGATCGCGCGTTTGAGATTTAGTAGGTCTGTGGAAATTTTTCCGCGTCCTATGATTGCAGCAGCTCCGCGCTAGTCTAATGAATTTTATTATGCGAGTCTCTTTGACGATTACGTGGGTAATCAAAGATTACGACGGCCATCAGAGATACTTTCGGGAACGTCAATAGTCACGTCGGGGAGAATCAAAACTGATTCGTAGGCGTGCGGTGTGGGGTTCGTTAGCGAAAGCTTCGTTGGTGGCGACGGGAGGCCACTTCTTTCCCTTTCGACCCTTCCAATCTTCGCAGAGCAATGGGGGGAATATTAATAAGGGCTGATCCTTTAGTCGTAAGTCCTTGCCGATAATAAACCGAGGGTAAAAAATTTCGGACCGCGAGGGTTGGCGATCATTTGCTCCTGGAAACCGGGAAATTCACTGCCGAAAATATTTATTGCACGCAAATTCGATTATAGCGGATTCTGTAGTCTTCGTTTAATTGTTCTCAGACTCGAGAAGGTCTCAATTTCGAGCTAGTTGGTTGAAGTATAAATTACAAAATTATCATGTGCGGCAGAAATGAAACTTATTGCTTATTAATTTCACTTCTGCCGCGCGTGGTTTCCACGCACACGATTTTTTTTAATATTGCATTGTCATCCAGTTCTGAGCTATGTGTACAATTTCGAGTCTCTAGCTCATCGGGAAGTGATTCAAAATTCGATTACAAGATTTGACGCATACAACGACAACGACAACATCGGCACGGCAAGCTAATATAAGCGTGGTAAAATGATTAAGAACGTGCTAAAGAAAACGTGTTTACGCTTGTAAATTTATAAAAAAACGTTTATAAATTTGTCATTGAGTTACAGTGTAAAAACGAAAGGCTTCCACGCCACGTAGAATCGATGAATTCGCGTACGGTGTTAGAAGGCAATCAATTTCGCTCGATAAAGATGTACATAGCCCTAGACCGTTTGTATGGTAGTTCTGAAACAAATAATGAATTCAATCACCAACTTAGAGAACGCGTGAAGAAAGAATTTCAAGGTCTCAGTTCTCCAATGGCGAAGGTCATCAAGCTCCAACGAATGAATTTGCAAGAAGTACGTTGAAAAATTGTTAAGTTGCTCACCAATATGAAGTTTCAAATATATTTAAAAATATTTTGAACGTTGTTATTTTGTTGTCTTTCCATCTTTCAGTTTAAATTTGTCAATTTGACGTTATCGGTAGACTGCGGATCTGTGTGGTACTTAAAAATTGTCTGCATCGATTACAAGAGATAGAAACCAAATTGAATGCTATTTGTCGAGATCTTTAAATTTTTTTAATTTTACAACAATTTTGAATTTCATCTAATTTTCCTGTAAATGTACGAAGAGTTATCAGTCCAGTCTAGTTATCAGTGCTGCACTATATTTAATCGTCGCACTATTGTGTACGCTATAATCAATAGGCCAGGAGAATTAATTTTGGTCGGCGACTAGATTACGTAATGGAACCGATGGTTAGGATTAGGCTTCATGTCCTGATCCGTCCAATAAGTCTCGTTAAGCCGGCCCCGAATTACTTCCCTCGTTGCTTTCGCCACGCCCCCTGATTAGAAATTCTTCATAGAATAGGAATCGGATATCGTCGAAGATATCGTAGGTCGTGGCCATCTTGGCCGCGGACCACACAGGGTGTCGAACAATGTATAAATCGATTGTGAGGAAGAATTGTTGAATTTCACTCCGAATAATCCAGCCAGCGTACAGACTGTTGGAAATTCGCGGAGCCACGTAGCCGTGAAAGCTCATAGATTGAAGCTTACTGACCAGAATAGAGTGATTTGCCGACGGTAAAAGCCTTTTCAAAGTCTGTGTAAATGGCATCGACTGGTTCCTCGCGTTCTAAAACAATAGGAATAAAAGACTGGGAGAATGTAGACCCTGTAAACACAGATTAGATATAGATCCACGGGCAGGGACGTCGATCAACTATCCTCTCTTTCGATGTCTTCACTTCCACGAATTATTTAAATACGCTATAGAAAAAGTCTAAACGCTTTCTCATAAAGAATGCGATAAAAGTGTAGACTCGTTCACCTTGCACGAGAGAATTCAATTCTAGACTTTCCATTTGTTTTTGCATAAATCTTTGCATCCTGCGCGAGTGCAACGAACTCCGTGGCAAGTATAACTGAGAAGATTATCGTGAAAACGCTGATTCACGTGTTCTTGTAGTGAATGTAAAAGCGAAGACCAAAGGTCCACTTATACTCAAATGTATCCGACGGAATATATTCGATCGGACAAATGTTCTTCAATGCACTTTAATGGAAGTACGTAGAGCTACGATAGGTGTACATACTTCCATTAAAATGCATTGAAGAACATCTGTCCGATCGAATATATTCCGTCGGATATGTTTGAGTAGAAATGGACCTTAAAGCGTCTTATGTACTTCGTGTCGTGGCGAGAAGAGTGTGTGGTGGCATTGAGGTCGGCGCTTTTGGTACAATTATAAAGAAGTTGATTCTATTTTGGAAGGTGCACGAACACTTTGTACATCCACTGTACATATTTACTAGTCTCTGTTCAGAATCTTTCGTTTCGTTTCGTTTTATACTACATCGTACACATTAAAGTGGTCGCAATATGTCAGCGCATCATGTACCGGGTGTTTCGTCGAAGGAATGGCTTCCAACCGTCTGTTCCTTCGAAAGACGCATACATCGCAGCGTATTAACGCTTCTGGAACCGATCCAACACCGGTCCGCTGTTCCACCGGGACCCGGGGAATTCTGTAGTACACCGACGAAGAATTTCATGGAAATTCCGATCACGTACAGCTGATTGGTCGGATGCGTACAAAGTGCCAGGCCACCGACGTTGCACCTCGTACACTTGGATCTTTTGTTCGTCGCGACTCCGATCGTCTGATTTCGACAAACGCCGACTATGAGCTTCCGTTCGAACGAAAATGCCGGGAACGTACGCGTGCGAGAACTTTCCGCTGGCACATGCGATAGAAAATTGTATCCAGAACGAATGAACAAGAACGGACAAATCGTAGAGAGGTCCAAGATGAAAGACGGTCGCAAATCAATTCCACGAATTTTTCTCGTGTTCTACAACGTTCGCAAAATAACGAAGAATGCAAAATATTCTGCGGAGCAACTCGTCATCCTTGATGTTCAGTCGATCTCCCTAATTAGACCCTCGCCAGCTTGAAAGAAGTTCCCGTTCAACTTTCCCGCGACGTTCGAAAGTTTGTTTTAAGCTTTCCGGGCTCAAACGTCCCGCCTCGGGCTTTTAAGTTAAAGGGTTCAACTAGTTTCGAAGAGTGGAGAGCTTGAATTTTTCACGTCCGAGAAGTACGATTTTGCCGAGGGCTGAATTCGTACGGCGGAGAATTCAATTTTTGTGTTTAAGACGATCCGTGGGTGCCCTGCTAGACGAGATTCCTGCATTTTGCATCTCTTAGCTCGTTGCATACTAAATGTCTGATTTTCGAGTGCAAACTTTCTCGCTGATGGGGACACGCGAACGGGTCGAATTAACGTAACGAACAATTAATGAGTCACCTCGTGACGCTAAGACAGAGAGAATGGAGGTGCAACGGCGTGACTCTCCGTTTCTTAATGGGCAGGACAGAAAATTTCACGCCCATCTTCCCGCAGAGAAAGGGCAAAAAGCAGAGGCCGCTTTTCTGTCTGGAAGTTGGACAGCATGGTAAATTAAGAAAGTAGATCGATTCTTTTCTTCATCGTGCGAAGCGGAGTTGGACAGTATTTAAATACAAATGTATCTAAATCTGGATTCAATTAACAGATACGTAACTATTATTCGCGATCCGAACTTTGCATCTACTTACATATTTTGCCCAACTCTGGCTTCTACCAAACACGAATCGAAGCCGAGCGTCTTCGCGCGATTCCCCTTGCTTTAAATATAGAACGACGATCGAAGGATTGTAAAACGTTCAAATCGCTTTACGAGGACATCTTTTTTTTAAAGCTGAGCTTTCACGATCTAGACAAAAAGTTTTTTTTAGCAGTCTGTTGCCCTCACAACGTGTAATCAGGAAAGTGGAAGATGTAAAGTGTTCGAAGTGGTTGTATAATTCTGTGGAAGAAGGCTGAAACTGCACTTCTGTAATTGCATTCCTCGCCGTGAAAAACGTGTAGGTATCATCAGGTTGATCAACAAGTTTCAAGAATCCCACAGAATTGTATTTTTTAGATATATTTCAGCAGAGAATGGATTTCCATATTCCACTGAATGCGCATTTACAATTCTCGTGGAGTAAAAGAGGCTGTGTTAAAATACAGAATATCATACACTATTTCGTAAGAAGCGGAACTGTTCAGAAATTGATTTCTTCGAGAGAACTTCTTTCTGCTTCGCATTGTCCTGTCAACAGGATATTGTCTACGTTACAAAACCAAACCGCGAAGAACCGTTCGCAGAAGCTTCCGGCAAGCTTTTATAATGCAACAAGTTGCGAAAGTAAACGAAGCCTGCAGGGCCGGCGTGACTTTTTGCGGGGCCCGGTTGGAAAATTTTCCGGGGCCAGGATACACATTCGAATCCTATACTTAAATTTCACAATAAGGAATGCGATTATATTTTCCACACACACACACACCCGAATATTCAATCTACTAAGGAGTCCTGCAAAATGTCCGATGAATTTTCGTAGAACGCGTTGAACCTACCTCGCGCCGGCCCTGGATGCCCGATGCTGGATAAGCTTCTCCGTGGGATGTTTTCGAAATCGCGAGGCGACTTATAAACGAGTATGCATCCTTGAAAAATTAATTAAAAGTCGGAAATAAATTTTTCTCCGAGCCGAGACTTTGTTCCCGTGGAAAAAAGAAAACGAATTGTACTTGGACTGTATTTATTCCTGCGAAAAGTGGGTTGGTTTTACGAATCACCCCGGTGCAAGCGTCTTGAAACTCGAAATTGCGAGTCGGTCTGTACGAGTTCTGTGAAACTTTATTTCAGTTCTGTTGCTGGTGGAAACGGGATGGCTGTGCGCAGGTGTGACGTGGCTAACACACTACTACCAGACCTGTCCGATCGACCAAATCCGAGAAGTAATGTTAGGTAAGTGAGAACTTTTCACAAAACACTCGAAACCCGTTCGTCAGAGCAGCGTTTTTCCTCTCGCACCGCGGTCGGCATTAAACGGAAACGATTTTCACGAACAAGAAATTCTTTACGATTCTAATTATGCGACCGTGCCACCGCGAAACTTTTCTCGATACGCGAAATTGCGTCTGCAAATCGTATTTCATCACTGTCGGTCCTGAAACGCCTACTGGATGTTCGCTGAACGACCCACAGACTTGGAACTGTTGAATACAATTTTTCCCTTACGTCCATCTCTGGAAAATCGCTCGGAAAACAGAAACATTGTATAATTCGGTGCGTTCTTCTGTGTTTCTAAATTCGTCTAATGTTCTAAATAACACCGACTCATTTTTGTGATAGATGCATCGGATCCGCTGTCTATTTATGAATAACAATCTTCTGTATTTATAATGGAGGAACCGGTGATTGATCGTGGTTCGGTGTTAAATTCGCGAGAAGTCGCATATAAAATCGGATTGCGGTGATAAAGCATTTGATGTGACGGGAATCCTGGGAAACGGGAAATTGCTTTACTCCAATCGGAACGATTCGATTACAGTATAAACTTTACGCACAACAGGTTTAGTGGTATCGAATTGGTGCGTGTTGGCGTTCGTGTCGGTGACCGTATGGTGCACGTATGACGCCGCGGGTAGATCGTGGGTGAAAATGAAGAAATATCAGCGCAGCATGAGAGAGGCGGAATCAAGAAGCGGCAAATTGCATTACAACCGAAGCGGCAGCAGAAAGAGAAACTGGCGGCAAAGGTAACGGCTCGGAATCCTTCTTTCGCTCTCGCCGTCTGACTTATTGCCATCCACTTCTACTGGTTGATACTTTCCCTCTTTATTCATTACCATATTCCTTTGAACCGGAACCACGACTGTTCCTTCCGTTCCCTATGGTAAAACTAGACCGCGGATTTTACGCATTTACGATAAAAATGGGTACTTTTAGACAGTAAAATAATTCATTATTTCATTTCATTACTATTAAATATATTCAGCAAGAAATTAAATATTTATTTCGTTCCAACTTGTTGCGATTCAGAAAATTTTATTTTGCATAAGGATCCGCAGTCTAGTTACAACCGTTTGGAAATCTCTGGCTATTTCTCTTCCAGAAATTCTGGCCAATTGTATTTTCTATTAATTTAATCCATATCCGCAAAGATTTCTAATCGTTATTTCAATACCAACGGTACCTATAATTATCGTTCTCCTCTGATTATAATTGATAAGAACAACGCGCACAGGAAGCTAAATTCCGACCGTCCCCAATTTCCTCCTTAAAGGTGAAACGCATTTGCATGGATCCCTGCAGTGAGTCGCATCGCCAGTGAAAACAATGCAAGTTTCATTGCAGGAAGGTGATACGTGCATACCAGGACAGTTGGGACAACAGGTGCAGAATGCTGTTCTGCTGCATGGGTAATTCGGACAGAAGTCGAGTAAGTGTGCACCGAAATGTGCAAAACTCCGTTGTACTTGTCAATTCTCTGGTTGTAAGGAGAAACGTCGCACGTCAGAGATGCGAGAAGTTTCAGTTGCCGCGTTAATTGAGGTTTAAAGTATAGGATTTACGTAGTCACCAGAACAGGAAGCGTGAAAACAAATTCGAGAAGCTCGGAAAATAATGCAATTTAACCAATACGTGTCAATTTGACACAGTTTTCCCGAAATAAGTTGTACAGTAAAGATCCAAATGCTGTCTTACAGCCGTATTCTGGGCAGACAACGTTTGAACCTTAGACTCGTTTCTCTGATTTATGGGTCAGCGTGGCCCATTTGTTCTCACAATGTAATACAACAAATTAGAACAAAACCAAACACGATATAATTTGGCCCATATCTACTTTATATGTGAAGCATAATTTATAATTTTCGATTTCAAGATTTGACGCGTACAACAACATCGACAAGGCAAGCTAATATAAGCGTGGTAAAATACTGTATCTCGGCGTTGTTCCTTGCAACCGCAGAATTGTGTTCGGTCGAATTTGAAGAAAGTTGTCACAGAAAATTGCTGCGTCGCAGAACTCGTTCGCAGACATCGCTAGGTTGCTGAGCGATTTCTTCCGGGACCTGGACGTGGTTCCATCGGACGTTGTTGCCGGGCTGGTGTTGCTGAGGAAGTTCCAGAAGATCGAGCGCGAATTGATCGTGAAGCAGCGGAAAAACGACACCTACGAGTTTTTGTCCGGCGTGCCGGTCACGCCCCGCACGAAATTCTTGTCCTTGACCGAGGACGGTGATCTGGGCCACTTTCAATCCGCCATTCACTACATGCACTTCGCCCTCGCTGCTTATGGCTGGCCCATGTTCCTCGTTAGTCACTCGTCCGGCATCTGTCAGCTGTGCGCAAGGTAACTTAACCGCCACACATGCACACAGGTGTGTTGTCAACGCGGTTACGCGTCCCCATTGATTTTCAACAGGGTTCCGAACACCAAAACGATCGACCCGCCGCCATTTAATTACAACCATTGTACTTCCGGCGCACGGCCACCAGCAGATCCTGCCCTCGTTTCTGAAAGAAGCTTGATTAATCTCTCTCCTACTACAACGCCTCTGCATTAGCGCGTTTTGCTCTATTGCTTTCATTGTCTTTCATAATTATCCATCGGTCGCCAGCATTCCCTTGTTGGCATTACATCCGCAATCCAATGATTATTATTTTAAAAACTTATTAAGCTTCTCTCGAATCAACTAATTATTGTGGCACATTATTTAGCCCCTTTCAATCGCGAATTAATTTTCTTGCCGTCCCAGGACTGTTGGTTTATTATACGTTTATTAATAATAGTTATTATTGTAAGTTTATTATACCCATGTAAAGTGACTCCCACTAATATTCGGACACTCTTAAAAAGACAATAACTGTTTTAATATTTTACTATACGATTTGAACATTTTTTGGGAAGCTAGAGCAATTAGTTTGCTACAGGATGTGAAAAGGAATTTTTGAAAAAATTGCAATTGATCGGAATTTTAGAGAAAATACTAAAATTTGTATTTGCTTCGTTTCAAAAATGCTAATCGCGGCACAATTTTTCCTTCTCAACGATTCTATGCAAATGAGCACTGTAGAGCATCGTTAAACCAATGAAAAATTACGCTGCGGCACTGGCTACAGTTCATCGCAAGTAGAAGCAGTGAGTCATGGCCAGACACATTAGTCAGACGAATTCAGATGCACGCGTGCCCGATTTTTCGTGTTCGATTTCATCGGATACGAAGCTTCGCGTGATATAATTTCTTGTACATTATTGATACGATTCTGCATGTTGCATTGTCTTCTTCTCAGTTTTATTATGCAAGTGATGCGTCCTATATAATACTTGAAATTTTACATGGAGTTAATACAAATTAATACATGAAATTAATAGATGCAGTTTTACGTGAACTTTAGTGCACGAAATTTGGCGTGCAATTAATATATGGAGTCCGACATTAATATCCAGAATCAATTGATTGAATTCACAACGTTATGAAATTGTACACGAACGTACGTGGCTGTAAAGAAGACAGCCAGAAGGAGCGTTACAAGAATTAAAAGATACTGTTACATTATTTCCATTCTATTAAATTTCTATTTCACTCGAGTTGGTTGTAATTCGTATAGAAAAGTATATTGCATGAACATCCTCAGTCTGGTAATTAGATTGAGACAATTTCGGTATCGATCGAGATGAATTCTGAACAGTAGCGTCTCCCGTTGCCTCTGCGCCTTGTTTAAAACAGTGAAAATGTTAAAAGAATTAGAAAATACAATTATATAATTACTATTTACTGGAGTTTCTTGTGATTCGCGTGGAAAATTTGTATTTTGCATCAACATCCTTAGTCTGGTAATTAGATTGAGACAATTTCGGTATCGATCGAGATGAATTCTGAACAAGTAGCGTCTCCCGTTGCCTCTGCGCCTTGTTCACAGCCACGGACAGTGCGTTGAATCCGTGATTCGAAGGGGGATGTTCGAGATGCTCGAAATGATTGGTGCGAGCGGATGAATTTCTCGGGGCGAGGGATTGTTCGCGTGATAACAACGCTGGAATCTTGTCCCGCAGAATACGATGCAGCTGTTTCCCCTGTGGTGGCCACCAGGACGACGCAACCGTGGTGGAGGACAATTGTTGCCAGTGCAATTACGCCGCTCTACGAAAGATGGTCGATGTCGCCGAGGTGGAGGTCATTTACGCGACTTTTCACGTCGACGTCGGCGAGACGCCGTTCTTCGTCGCGCTTGATTACACCAGGAAAAAGGTTTGTCCTTTATCGATTCGCATGCACTATCCCTGAGCAGCAAACCGGAAGTGCATCCAGGCCGGAACGCATCCCGCAACCCTCCCCCGCAATCGCTTTCGATCGGCCTCGATCGAAAACAACTGATTATGCTCATCGTCGTCGGCCGTATCGCGACAGTTTAATTAGAAATCAAATCGATCTCGTTAAGCTCTGCCATGAATTTTTCATTTAATATAAAATCGTTGCATACGAAATATCCGATTTCTAACAGTAGCGTTAATGAAACGCAACTATTTCTTATTGTTGGTTGTGTCGTTAATTTAGTCCGTTAGTATACAAACTACACTTTTTTTTATTATAGAGGTATTTATCTAAATAACGTAACAGTGTATCCGCGTATCCTATATTTAAACTTCATGTAAATAGTTGAAAAAAATCCTTGAAAAAAACCGCCCCTTACGGTTGAATTCCAACACTTATTGATCAAAGAATCACACATATTTTGATTGTATTTCGGTAGACTTTGAAGTTTTTACTTGAATAATTTTAGCGAGCTGAACAAAATAGATTAGCACTCTTAAATCATTGTAACCTTTCTACTGTTTTAAACTGCACCCGCTCGTTTTCGTCATAAATGAGTCGCCACATTTTCACTAGAGATTCACGTTGATTTCAAATCCATGTAAAAGGAAAAAATTTGTAAATTAAAATTGAAATAGGATCGTAAGCTTTGCACCTGAAAGTGACGTACTATGAAATCGGACATTTCGTATGCAACAACCTAATATTTGTTGTGATGCAGTTCGCATCGTGTGCACCTCGGCCTCCGCGATTGCTCAATTATAAAACGCGAGAGGACCGCTGTTAATTAATTGCTGTCCAGTTCCCGTTGGATATCCAGCTGCGTCATTTTTCAAGAACTGCACCGCTGCTTTTTTAACTTTCCTCACGTTTTCCGGAATTCGTTTAGTCATACTGGTTCCCGCGACTCCG
Source organism: Lasioglossum villosulum (assembly GCA_963971365.1). Classification (NCBI taxonomy): domain Eukaryota; kingdom Metazoa; phylum Arthropoda; class Insecta; order Hymenoptera; family Halictidae; genus Lasioglossum; species Lasioglossum villosulum. The sequence continues at coordinate 2,268,522 of OZ020495.1, forward strand.
TTGCGATTTTGGACGCCACTCATTAATGTTGCTTTCCCATTTATACATGAACTGCGAAACTTTTCGAAGGTGCAGGCACGGTATCAAATATGAAATACCAGAGGCGGTGTTCTCGTTCGGCTTTTTCAATATTTTATCACACCCAGTTTTTAAAGTATGTTGCTAAAAGTAAAATGAGATGTTACGGTTTAGAAAATTCAGTCTGCCAATGATTCAACGCAAAAAGCTGTTACAATATTCCATAAAGAATACGTTGAAGTGATAAATGCTGCTCACCGAAACGCAGATTATGCGTTAAATAATTTTCTCGATAATCGCGGTGTTTTTTGTAATCCAGATGATTAGAAGTTCCGAATGCGCGCTCATTAACGCCGATTACGCGTGTCCCGCGTGACGCTGACTTCGTTTCCTCGTAGAACTAGTTTATCGAGTTTAAAAAGAAATTTACTTCGACTGCAGAGAAGTTAAAGAGGTAGATTAAACTTTACCGAAGTTGAAAGTGTTCGACCGAACGAAATAATGTTCCGAACATCTGTAGATACTACAAAAATATAAAAGTACGCAGTGTAGCTTGCGACCTATCAAGTAACTAACGAAGTTACGAGAATATCCCCGATCAAAGTGTTTAATGTTCCCGGGAAACTTAATTATTGCTGAAAACTCGACGATAACGAATGAAATTAGAAGATGAAATACTCTTCGAAGTGCGTAAATATCGCAGAATAGAGCTGTGGATATTGCAGTTTAATCGTTCGTTGTAATTTCAAGTCTACGGAAGTAGGTCGTACGAATTTCTACTTAATCCATTCGGTTCTGGAATCTAAATGCCGGCATTTTTGTGCCGGTAAGACAAAGCGTCAGGTCCTGCAGTAATTTCTAGATCGTAGATATTTGTGGATTTATAGCTCATGAAAGTTCTCGCTGGGCAGTGAAATGCAAATTTTAATAAAACTTTACTGCTATTTTACGAGAGGTTTCATCTGCCGAACCTGTCACTTCACGAATGAAATTTTAGTTGCGTGACCTGTCGCGAAATTCTGCATTACGTTCGAAAGATCGAGAGAACGCGGAACGACGTAGATAGCGAAACGATTTAGTTGGGAAAATCGAGGCAGTTTATTTTGTTTGAATAGAGAAATCTGCAACGAAAGCAGGTGAAATTTTAACGTGGACCACGTCACGGAAAATCGATATCGCAAACGATGATGTTATTCGAGACAAATTGGAAGCAGAGGTACGCTGAACGCGTGTACCAGAACAATAGACATTACGCGGGAAACTAATTAATATGTACAGTGACTGATATTCGGACACTCTTGAAAAGATGGTAATATTTTTAATATTGTACTATACGATTTGAACATTTTTGAGAAGCTGAAGCAATTAGATTGCCACAGGATGTGAAAAAAATGTTGTCAAAAATACTAAAAGTTGCATTTTACTACTTTTTTATGTAGGCCTATATTGAAAATTTTTTAAATACCTTTTATAGACCTGCGTCAATTAAACATATTCTGAAAATTTCGTCAAAATCGGTCGACGTTGCAATGAGCTACAAACCTTTAAATATGTTAAAAATTACAGATTTTACGATTTTCGGCCTTCAACTGCAGTAACTCTAAGGATTCTTGCATCGTTCAATGCCTGTCGTTTTTTCCGCATCAATCGATTTCGATGAAACTTTACCAGTATATACAACTGACACAGATCTACAAAACATATTCTTTAAATTTCAATATAGGCCCACATAAAAAAGTTGTAAAATACAACTTTTAGTATTTTTGCTACAATTCCAACCAATCGCAATTTTTGACAAAATTTATTTTCGCATCCTGTGGCAAACTAATTGCTCTAGCTTCCCAAAAATTCAAATCGTATAGTACAATATTAAAAATATTATCGTCTTCTTAAGAGTGTCCGAATATTAGTAAGAGTCACTGTATGTGTATCTGAGAGATACAGTGCGACTATATTTACCGGGTAGAAACCGCGAGTGACGGAAGGTAAAAATTGATTTCCGAACGACAAGCAATTCCCGAAGAAAAAGGTAGTAACATTTCGAACCGCGACAGTTGATTCGTTCGGCGGAGCAGTTTTTTTGTCGAGGTTAGATTATAAAAGTTTCGCGCGCGCAGCTACGCGTACAGAGTGGTCTTAACGAGCAAGGTTCCGCGAGAATCAACCCGCCTAATAACGCACTCGTAACGATCGCTTTCATCCCGTCCCCGATGCTGGAATGTTTAATTACTAATCTCGTGTTCCCTCCGGTCTCTTTTTCCTGTTTTCCAGGTTGTCGTGAGCATACGGGGCACACTCAGCATGAAGGACGTGCTAACGGACTTGAACGCCGAGGGTGAAGTGTTACCATTGTCACCGCCGAGGGAGGACTGGCTCGGGCACAAGGGGATGGTCCAAGCCGCCGAATATATCCGTAAAAAGCTGCTCGAGGAGGAAATTATATCCCGTGCTTTGGCCAAGGTATCGTTTCTCTTCTCGGCCGCTTTAAATGCAAATCGCGACCTGCGCCCGTCGACTCCTAAACGGAATAATTACGCTTAGAGGACGCTTGCCGAATATCGCTTGAGAAATGTCGGATCCTCCGGGAAATTTTCTCTATGCTTTTCTATGCATTCATCACGGTAAACAGTACATTAACATTTCGGGAATTGAAACATACAGTGGGTGTAGAAAGTGTTCGTACACTCTTTAAACTGGAATAACTTGTTCATAATTTTGCCAAACTACTTGGTTTTTTGGAATCAATTAGAAGCATTGGTTTGTGAAACGATATGCCAAAAAGATTTTCCAAAAATGATAATTTACAAGGTTACTTGCAAAATTAAGAAAGGCATTTTTCAAAACTTTTTTGTTTGGACCCTTAATGAAAATTTTTAATATAAATTTCGTAGATCTATATGTGTAGAAAATTTCGAAGAAACGACACGCATCGAGAGATGTACGATTCCGTGGATTTTAAGCAGAAACCGATCAAAAATCGTATAAAGCTACTACTTTCACCATTTTTAACCGCTTGCAGCTCGCGTGTATGTTAGTCGATTTAAAATTATATTCTGTTCCAATATTTTCGCGACCGACTGTGTGCGTATCTTGTAATTAATGTAGACAATTTTTTTGATAACGTTTTCTCTATTACTCGTGACCCGTTCGGTCTGAGAAACTGATATGGCCAGGAAAATAAAACGTTGTCCTCTCCTCCGGGCGAGATTGCGCTCGAAAAACTTCCTCTACACCATCTCATAAAGTTGATGCTAAGTTTATCGTGTGAATTCCCGAGCTGTTTCATATTTACGACTGTTAGCGTGCTCGCGTAAGATGCCCTACATACAGGACACACTGTAGAGAATGTTTATCGACTCTAGATGCTTATCGACCTTCGAAACGCCTGCCGCTACCATTTACGGTTCCGGGAATAGTCGGTTTACTTGACACTAAATGCTCCCTAAATTCTTATTCTCCGCTGTCCGTTAATTGACCCTGGGTTTACGCTTTTCCCTTGGCGCGGAGTGGCTGCGAACGTATTCGACGTTTTAGGGGATCGGTGTAAGGGTTCAATCTTCCAGTCTATAGTGGATTCAGCGTCTTTCAACTTGTAGCATTTTCAAGAAAAAATTGTTAGGCATCGTGCAAAAATATCTTGAAAGAAAATGAATAACAATCGGTTGTTCAGAATGTTGTCCTTGACAACATATGTGAAGGTCAAGGTGATCCGAGTTGGATCCCTTCTTAACTATATTTACCCAAACTAAATATTGCCAATTCATTAACCCCTATACGTTCCTCGGGGTGAAAATTCACCCATTTACTATTTTTACGTACTATAAATTGATTGATCCCACTTTTTCTGTGTTGCAATGCGTATTTCTCTGAAACGTGACGTGATAAATCTAGCGAAGTTTATTAGTTCAAAGTGTGAAGCAAAAATGGGTGAGATAGTATCGTAGAATTTTTTGTGCAACTATTTCTGAGGAGCGTATGAAGGTTAAAAATTGGAAATGTAGTGTTCAAACATTTTTTGAGTAACTGTGGATGTTCAATTGTGTCTCACTTGACAGTAATTTTCTTTTGAAGATGTTTTGTCGCATCTGAATCGGGACTGGAATGGAAATTATGGTTCATCATAATTCGCGAAGCTTCTTTCTTGTCAAAGTCCACAAATGAGCGGGAACAACTTGCGAGCAAACGTTTGCTCACTTTGATCGCTCTAATTTGTTCGTTAATGTCTCCATTCCGCGCTGTTGACGCGACCAAAACGAGTTTACTGCCAGCGTGATTATGAATAGCTGAAGTGTGATTCCAAACAGAGAACACCGTATTTATACTTATTTATATGCACAACCTTTTAATTGCATACTCCTCGGAGGTGCATATTTATAAAACTGAAGAGATAGAGAGTGCGTAGAACGTCTTTGTTATTTAAAAATCGATCTTATTGTAAAGCAGTTTAAAATTACGATGGAAAAATGCTCAAAGAAAGAATATTTCCATCTAAAGGGAAACGTATTGCAAATTCGAGCATAATTACTAAAGCAAACTTCGCTAGAGTTCAACCGTCAACTTTATTTATTCACTGTACTTTCCATTATCATTAACGAGTACAGTTTTTACAAACGTGCTTACAAACAAAGAATAAACAGATGCGGCCCCGGAACAGGTTTACGTTGCCGCGGAGCATGCAGGTCTTTTGCAAATATCTCGAAAAGTAAAAGCGACCGCTCTATATTGGAAAAGGAAAAAGTTGTTCAAAATGTCGAAATCTATAAAATATTATTTTTTTAATCAAAATCGGAGTACGCAGACCTTTTCTATATACCCATAAAAGTTGTCACATTGCTGCCTGGTCTCGTAAGGTGGCATAGTTACGATCTTCAATGGTGGAAATCGTTCGAATTTCTGTTTCAGGATCCCTCGAGGGGCACGGATCAATTCGGTCTGGCATTAGTTGGCCATTCCTTAGGAGCTGGCACGGCGGCTATCCTTGCGATACTACTCAAACAGGACTACCCGGACCTGGTGTGCTTTTCGTTTGGTCCGCCTGGTGGTCTGTTGAGCATGCCCGCGCAGCAATACACGCAGGAATTTATTACATCCGTGGTGGTTGGAAAGGACGTCGTGCCGAGGATAGGGCTCCGCCAAATGGAAAGCTTGAGGGCCGATCTTATCAATGCCATAAAGAGGAGCGTCGACCCTAAGGTACGTATTTCTCGAACGCGAAAAACTGCAGCGCCATAGAACCCGGTTTATTGCCCGAAATTATTATCCGAATCGCAAAAATGCATTTACTTCGTTACGAGCTTCGATCGCTCTTTATCACAGACTCCGCGCGTGTACGGGGTGATTCTGGGAACGGGACAAGTTGCTGTTCTCTACCAAGTAAAAATAGGAAAACATTATTTTCATACACAGAACACGTAAATGTATTGATTGCTCTTAATAAGTCCGGTCGAGAACACTTTTCTTTTCTCGATAATTGATACACGAACTTGTATCCAATCCACTATTGCCGGTGTTAATTAGTTCCACTGGAGAGATGTGAAGTTTAAATTACCTCTCGCAACAGATGGAAAGTTTAATTACTTCACGAACGTGGAACCTTTTTAACGAACATTTTCAGAAGTATCCAGTCTTCCGAAATGGATTGCGTTTCAGCAATCAAAGTCTAAGACGCCGAGCTTAAGGTTTATCAAAAGAGCAAGTTCACTGATCCGAATATCTTCGTTTATAACATATTATCTTTATCTCGACATAATCATTCGACTCTTTTAGTAATGATTGAAATTAATATATAAAATATTATTATTCTACTTAAACTATATGTATAATATTAAATTCCACGACAAATTTTTAAAAGAATAATTTTAAATTAAACTTTTTACTAAATACTTCGCTTACGTTTAATTTAAATAAAATTTCTATAAATTTGAAAAGTTCATTTATAATAGTAGGTGAGTCGCGTCACCGTGAGGAACGTATGAGGGTTAAAATTTCGAGGCAACTATGCTACCGTAGATTGCGACTATGCGCCAGAAACTGGGGGCCGATGATAAACCGGGGGTATCAATCGCGGCATTCGTTGCAGTGGAAAACGATAGCGTGCTCGGTGATATGTTGCGGTTGCGGTTCCACCCCCACCTCAGCCGCAAATTTAGAGGCTGGCGGATGCATCAGCGAGTATCAGAGGGACAAGGACCTGGCCCGTTCGCAGACCGTTGTGCCGAGCGACTCCAGTATTGCGTTGACGTTGCACCGACCTCTGTATCCACCTGGTCGAATCATACACGTTGTACGACATCACCCTAACAAAGGAGAGTAAGTTCGAAGAATTTTCTGTCCAAGCCTCGATTGCTTCCTACACAAGATCGTTCGCGAAGAAATTTCGTGTATCGAGCCTATTGTATCTAGTCTATCTCTAGGATCGAAGAACCGATCACTCGCCGGATCGACTTTTTTAATCGAGCAATCTTTTCCATTTCTAGGCAGAAGTATGAAAGCCGCTGGAGGTACGTTTATTCGAAAAGTTTGCGTTTTCAGGGCTGCTCTGGGTAATTGCATCTTGAGGATCTGAGCCCGCATGCCTACCCTGGACTTGTACTTCTTCACTTCTTTTCCCTGACAAGTCTGACGCACCGTCTATCTCGTCCCAGACGACGTTGCTCCCGCAATGATGTCTCTCTTCCTTCGTTTGATCGATGAAGCAACTTCTCGATCGGATTCCATAATCAAAATCATCGAGCAGATGATCACTCGAAGATCCGCAAGATCCATGACAACGGAGAAACGTTATTTCTCGAATTTTGCCACGATCGGTTGCTTCCTCGATCAACGGAACGTGCATGAACGAGTCTAGAGAAGATTACATTTAGTCTAATATGATACGTAGAATTTGGTGTTTTCTGCACGGAATCATTTTCGTAGATTGATCGATCGAATTATTTCGAGATATTCAGAAGTGTGTTTAATTTACAGGGGATGATGTATAGTTTTGCAGGATTCTCACCGGCACGATCATCCTTTTTTCATTGTTTACAGAGATTCCCTGACACGTACAAAGAGTTTGTAGAGAATCAATCTAGATCGACCGTATCGAAATATCAACCACCTTTCTACTTTGCTATTAGTCGAATACGAACTGACGATCGCTCGAAAGTTATTGATCGCCGCGACATCAGCGAGATCATTGTAAATATACAGTGGGTGTACGAAGTGTTCGTTTACCTTTGAAAATAGAGTAACTTTTTTATAATCGTACCAAACAGATTATGCAAAACTGATTTTCCAAAAGATTATTATTTACAAGCCTACATGCAAAAATAAAAAAAGCATTTCTTTTAATTTTTTTATTAGGGCCTTTAATGAAAATTTAAAATTTATGAATTGTAGATCTGTGGTAGTTCTAGACATACTGAAAATTTAATCAAAATCTTTTCTTTAAGATGTACGATTCTAGAAACTGTTTTCGATTTTTGGGATGCGTGTAACAGACATAGATCTACAAAACATATATTTGAAATTTTCATTGAGGAGCCTAATAAAAAAATTAAAAGAAACGCTCTTTTCATTTTCGCATGCAACCTTGTAAATTGTCATTTTTGAAAGATCTTCCTTGCAGATCATTTAGTAAACCAATGCTTCTTTTTAATGATAAAAAACTAGGTCGTTTTTATAAAAAAGTTATTCTATTTTAAAAGGTGTACGAGCACTTTGTACACCCACGGTACGATTCTTTCGTACAACATAAAATAAATGAAAGGTCCGGGATCAGCAACTCGAACATTTTGTTACGGAATAAAACCCCGAAATCATGCTTCGTTGGCGGCAAACGATCAAGAATGTTCGAGCGGTTGAGTAGTCGCGGCAATTTCCGGGTGCATAGTATAGAAAATCGAGTTTCACAACTTCTGGTTCCGCGAATGCCTTCGACTGCATGCTTCCAGCGTATAGTATAGTTGCTCGTAGAAGACGGCAACCGTCGCACGTAGCAGTATTTTCACAAAGGAAAGACGTAACGACTATGAAATTAGATACAAAGCAGAAGCAACATTTCCTGGATACTCGATCAGAAAAGAATGAAAATGGAACTTGAACTTGACATTGTCGAAATTAACGAATACAGGGTTAAGAGGGTAGATTCAAGTGTTTGTTATGGTGCGACTCCGTACCATGTCAGTCAGTCAGTCTTTTGTTTTTTATTTTGTACTAATTGAATAATCTCTTATAAATAAGTCAATGTTACACAGCCAATAAATAAATTTTAAAAATGTTTTTCCCGGATGAGGATCGAATCCTTTCCCACCAGGTGTGAGTCTAGTACTTTGCAACTACACCAGAAAATTATTCATTGTAAACATTTTTTACAATAGCTTATTTAAGAAGCAATAGAACTTTGTTTATGAATATCTCAACAATTATTGAGTGTTTGCCCCTATAATGGTATATATTCGTAAATGGGAGATCGAGATCTATATGTATACAAAATCTCAACTAAATCGGTGACCCGAAGGCCTTGCACTCTCCTTGCAAGTTGTTTCGTGTAAAAGGAGGTAGTGCGAGAACTTGGCTGGTGCACTACCGTGCACCCAGTTCACTTTAGACAAACGGTCCCTTGCGATCGAACACCGAGTGTTGAAGTAATTTTCGGACACCCTCTATAGAAACAGTAATTCATCCAGATCGGTTTCCCAGATACTGCTAAGTGTGTCGATCCAATGAAGAAGACAAGTTGCGAAGCGAGTCTGTTGTTCGATGTTCCTGATGATCCTCTCGTTGGATTGCAGACAGGTGTTGAAGAAACGAGAACCAGTGTACCAGGCCTTGTGGGCTGGGCCATGCGACTTCGACGAGGTGTTGATCAGCCCTGTGATGATACAGGACCACATGCCAGACAACATGCTGAAAGCATTGAACAAGGTAAGCCAGGCCGACTCGATATTCGGACAGATAAAGAGGTTGCAGACACCGGTTAGCCGGATGTCCTCGGTAAGGCCCGGTAATTACGAGCTGTTGGAAGAGACGACTGACTACCCGGACGTCCCGAGGGATGCTCAGAAGCTACCCGGAAACCGGGTGCTGGTTAACGGACACGCGAACCATCGCGAGCGTGATAGTACGCAAGTTCAGATCGCCACGATCAATGTCACGGAAACGACCGGCGAGACCATTGTCGTCGACGTCGAGGTACACGAGCGAAAGGATACGCAATCCGGAGCCCGTTGACGCGACGTCCTCGCTCATTGTTGATCGACAGACCCTTTCGAGCCAATCTTTTTTCAAACGGTAGACTGCGGATATTGATGCGTTCGCCGTGAACGAAGTGGCAAACGAGGCCAATGAACTACGAGCTTAAATCGCGCGTGCTCTTTCTCTCCGTTCGAACGAGCAATTGGACCAGAGGACGCGATTCTTGAATTCAGCGACCTTGGAATTAATCGCAAAAGGTCAGTGAACTGACAACTTTGTTTCATTTTTAAAAAGTGTACGCACACTTTGTACACCCAGTGCAATTATCTTTATAGGAACAAATTATGCTTAAGAATTTTCTAATACTTGTCAATCGAAGTACGCATCCGCAGTCTACTATTTTCGAGAAGCTTTTGCGGCTGAAAAGATAACGACGTCCTACGTGCTAGACCCGAGCAAATTTCGGTTTATTTATTATGTTCCGTCAAGTTTTTGTACATGATTATTTACTGTAACCGTAGTGCGAGATAGTTGTAGACGTAGCTGTTGACTAGCGTAGTGTTTTACATTTTTAATTGTCGTTAGCGATTTGATTATAGTTTTAGTTCGATACGGATCATTGATGATATAATGTAGATAATGCTCCCTTATGTTTTCTCTTAGCAAACGCAACGCTCCATTAACGCAATAATATTTCCACGGCGATCTAGTTTACCGAGCATCGTTTTCTATTATGTATTATTTATTGCTCAGATTTAGGTCGATCGACACGCATGATCCTCGACACTGCATGAATTTTTATCGTAACGTTGTCGCAGATACAATGAATCGTGTACGTAACTCTTTCACGTAATCGGTATAGTACGTATTCTTTTATATTCCATCTTTTCGTTTGTTTTTATTTTTTATCGTCTATTATGTGTTATCTTCTAGACAGCTCTCTTTTCTTTTCATTTCTACACGAATTGACTGCAATCCAAAACGACTGAAGCGATCTTACACCTGTGCGCTAATTAATAGCCGAGAATTTGTTTAATTACCGGGTGTAATCGAGCAATAAACAGGTGTTCTCTTATTCTCTTGTACTTGTAACTCCTGCGAGGAATTGTAACATATACATACAGTTCTATACACTTATATATACGCACGTTTCGAATCTTGTTAACTAACTAGTGGTCGTTTTGATTGCACCCGTGACTACTTGATTCTGTATAATTTGCGATGTACGCTACTTTGATCAATATACTTTGTACCATGATAAACGTTGTTATTTATTTCGTAAGATTTCGCTTCCTAACTCTACGCTTTTGAAGGATTCACGAACGAGCAGTGGCGCGTTAGGACTAGTTGGGGCCCCTGGGCAAAGTAGAATTTCAGTGCCCTTTTGAAATTTTATATGAGAAAAACGTAGAATTTGGATCTTGGATCTTGGTCTGTGTTCGGGGCCCCCTCTTGACATTTGTCCAAGTTACCCATAGGGGAATACGCCACTGCGAACGAGTATTCGTAGAGGAACTACAAACGGCGCACGGTGTGCTGTTTGGCCGATTTGTGCGGCCAAAATTGAATTTTTTTAATTTTACATAAATTGTAAAATTTTTGTTGCTTGCGAAGTTGAATATCTGAGGAACAATCTCCCATCATTCGTTTTACCATTCATGAATCCATAAAGCACTGGAATTAGTCGGAAGTTTGAAATTCCGTTAACACGCTTTCATTTCTCATAAATTAAATAGATTTTTGTTCTTTAGAAGTTTCATTAGTTAAGTAAAAGGTGTACTTTTAAGAGAATTTCACTGTTGTACTACCTACATTTTTGTAGTTATTAATATTTAAAGCACACTGTGCGGCGTGGTTTACGTTCCATTGATGTTGTTACTCGTTCCTTTCTACATTTATTTTCACTATACAGGACGTTCAAGCGTCGACGTTCACCCCGTCCAGTCGTTCTACGTGCGAGAATATTTTCGAAGAACGCGTCGACGAACTTGTAATCGTAAACGCGTTGTTAAAAAGAAATACCACGGGAAGAAAAATACACTCCGAACGGTAAACTTCACGCACTTACGAGCTGAGTTATCAGAGAACATGGTATAATAAACGGTTTAATAAAGTTTAATGACATTCTCGTTCCATTTGTAACCTGCCAGAAGCTACAATAACAGAGTAATAAAATCTCGCTTTGTCTCCAGTCTCCGCACATTTCCGGCTTCCGTTTCATGCGACAGTATCTACGAAGATTACTGTAAAGACTTCATCCAATGCGGAAGAAACATCCTCAAAGAGTCTCTGATTACGCTCGTCTTTGTATTTTTCATCCCTGTGGCTCCTGTTTTTTATCGCTCATAGAACACGCTTAAAACATCCTGTATAAAACACTCCCTCTCTCTCTATAGTCGTCCTTTAACAATTTTTCACAAACTATACAAACTTTTTTTAATTAATCTGTATTCTGATCTCTAGACTGTGGATTTATTAAACTGTCAATTCCTGTTTCCCAATAACTCACTAGAAACACGTGTTTTTGATTTACAATGTTTAATATTTAAAATGTTTAAATTCTACTAATTGTTGTTGATGTTTTAAATTACTTGATCTGATTTTTGTGATAAATGCATAAAATCCGCTGTCCACTGATAAATCTGTTTAATGTTGTCGTCTATAGAGAGGGAATACTGTAGTCAATAGATGCAACAATTAATTATATTGCCGCTTACATTTGTATTATGATTTCAGTGATACTTTTAATTGATTTCAGCTTTTCGTCGATCTTTATCTTGATTTCGCTGTTTCTAGATCACGCTAGTGTGTCGACGCCGAGTGCATCCCGAGAAAATGGCTGTCTGTGTGCTTCCGCTTTGCATGAGAGTGAAACGTCGAAGTTCTTGCACCCTTTACTGATTAGGGTAGCCCGGCATCTAGTTGGAAAATTCGACTGTAGGTCTGTTACGACTGAATGCACTCCCGCACGGGAACTAATTAGCGAAAGTATAGAAAGCTGTTCGAACAGCTTGTAGCTATGTTTCAACTGACACCGGACTCCGAAAAGAGCAATTGAATCATTATAATCCGGTATATTCTACTCGGTAGATCCATCGATAGATCACTTCGACTCCACAGGAGTCCGAAACTTCAATTCTCTGCCTGACTGCCATATTCGACCCTCTTTTGTCTATCTTGTAACTTAGATCAACAGATTGGATCGCGATGTACGAAATAGCAAGTCGTTTTGGTGGAGATATCTTTTTAAAATGGTAACATCAATTTTTCGTTGACCATCGAAAGTGACCGATTAAACTTATTTAGATTTTCTGCGGTTTTTATTGCAATATAGAGGGGAATAAAAAAATGTGTTCCATCAATTCCTACGAAAACACCTTTATAATTTCAATAATTGTAAAATGAAGGATCTAAGACCGGACATTTGATCGGCGGTGGTGAGTTCAGTGTTGAGGAGCAACAATTTTTCGGAAACAACGGTCACTCGTTTCCTCTCTGGCTGAAATTGTACACGCATCTAAGTAGAACGTACCGGAAGTACAATTCGAGGAAAATCTCAGTTGTTTTTAACGAGGTAGAATAAAAATGTGACGAGACATATTTCATCATCTTGGCCCGCTTATTTCGTACGTTGCAATCCAATTTGTCGTTAACGAGCTCTCTGTTAGACTAGGTATTTAACCCACGGAAGACGGACAGCAAGACAGCTGCATGCAAAGTGAACGCCGGGTCAGTTCTGACCCATAGTGGACTTGAACTCTTGTAATATGCATCGCGACACTGCATGGGAATGTTAGTTCTATTTATTTCTTGTCCGTTATCCGAAAACGGGAATAATACGTAATCATTTCAGAGAACACAGGAAACGTGTTTGTAAATGAATTAAAAGAGATTCAAAGTGATTCTTGAGCGTCGAAATGACCCGGTGTTTGCTGTTGGAAGGTTAATAGCGTACAGGTTGGCTCGATCATTTTTTCGCGGACTGCAATGTCTCCATTGTTTTGAATGGTCCGGACGAATTACACGAGAATTGAAAAACACGGTTTCCCCAGAGAATCTTTCAAAATGTCAGGGTCGCCTCTATTTTCCATGAACTACTGCGATGACCCTAGCGAAAGATCACTTTCCATAAAGTTCAAAAACAAATGAAAGGTTCTTGCGTAGAACAGTACGTGAAGAATAAATTCTTTAAAAAATGAAAGAATGTTCTCCAGACTAAAATTTATATTGTTTGGAAGCCCGAATGTTATAGATCGACGGATCTTTATGCAAAATAAAAATTGTCTGCATCGTTTGCAAGAAACCAAACTGGGCCTCGATCACCCTCAAAAGTCCTATTTTTACACATTTAAAAAAAATACATCTCAGGGCGTATGCGAAAATATTGAATGAGTGAACTTTCTGAAATTTATGAAAGGATGAATAATTTTACAGTACGTGAAAATATTGAAAGGGTTAAATTTCTGACATTTCTGAAAGGATGAATAATTTTACAGTATGTGAAATTATAAATAGGTGAAGATTTCACCCTGAGGCACGTATAAAGATCCATAAACGCATAAAGATCCAGAGTCCAGTTATACACTTTCGCAACCCGATTAAAACCGCCCACCCTTAAAAAATGGAGGCACTGCAGACGAGGTAAACGATCGCGCCAGCCAGTGCACCCGCGAAGTACACGTTCGAATGAAGTAACGAAGTGCATAAGAGCTGGCGAACGATGATCCTTCGAATCGTGGCTAAACCAACGAGCTTTACGAGAGGATATGTGGCTGAGGGTGTGTGGTGTGGATTAGGTGTCAGCGTGCAGAGATCGGGGCGCCGCGGAGGCCGGTGCAGCAACGCATGCAACAGTTGCAGTTGCAACGGACCCAGGGACCCAACGGAGGCCCGATCAACGACACGTCGTACTCCATCATCAAAGTACACTGGCCACCTTGCATAGCCGCGACGCCGACCTCAATGCCACCACACACTCTTCTCGCCACGACACAAGGTACATAAGACGTCTTTAGGCTTCGCTCGGTGTCTTCTCTAAACGAGTTTACGCGTGCACCAGCGCTATTGTTTTCCATCAACTGCAAAGACTTGATACATTAGCATTTTAACAATGATCTTCTCAGTTCTACCTGCCACGGAGTTCGTTGCACTCGTGCAGGATGCAAAAATTTATGCGAAAACAAGTGAAAAGTCTTGAATTGAATTCTCTCATGCAAGGTGAATGAATCTACACTTTTAATGCATTTCTTATGAGTGCAATTAATACTCTGAAGAATTTGTGAAAATCACTCTAGTGTTTAGACTTCTTCTACAGTGTATTTAAATAATTCGTGAATTGAAAGAAGTTTTTAAGACGTCTACGAAGTCGTATACAGTGGGTGTACAAAGTCGTTTGGTACAATTATAAAAGAGTTATTCTATTTTAAAAAGTGTACGAACACTTTGTACACCCACTGTACCCCTGGCTAAATCAAAGCATTCATTTACTAAAATCAGAGGAAGACAGGTAGTCGAAGAACGTATACAATACGTGAATCGGACCAAAAATCGAGGCCATTTTTCCAGCTATTTGACTACGGTTTATGATCCGCACTAAATCTACTAAATGTTGAAATTAGCATTGAATGAAATGCAGTTTACGCCAGTCGCGTGCATAAAAGGATCAGCGTAATTGTAACATTTGTAAACGCTTTTCCCAGTTGAAGGGTTAAAACACTAGACCCTCTTGCGGTCCAAGGGCAATAACGTTAGGTAGAGTGATAAATGCCTTCCGTTTCTCTTTTCCAGGTCCACGGTTATACATTATAGTGCCGTGTAATCGTTACAGAACAGTCGTGCAAATAATTCAAGTAGATGAAATGAAATTTTATTCCGTGAATGAACACTTCAATTAATGCTGCAGACCATTAAATAAAGTATTTTATAGAAAAAATTGGAGAGAAGCGTGAATAGTTATACGACTTTGATTATCTGTCTCTTTGAACGCACTTCGAAGCGTCTCTTGCCGGAGAGATGCTTCGTAGATGTTAATTCAGTAGACATTTCGCTAAAAAGAACGGTTGAATTGAACTTCGATCGAACGGTGAAGTGGAGAGAGGAGGTTGAAAAGAACAATATCGCTGGTGCGAGGTCGCTGAAGACGAGTCTCCGTTCTGGAAATTATTTCATTGAGAGCTTTTCCAACAAACTGGTTCAACAAGATGCTTAATGCTACACGCGTTTCAAAAAAAATTCCAATCGATTAAACAGTCGGTGCAATCTTCATTCGTATTCACCAATTGCACTTTTAATACATACTTTAATATGCTCGCCAATTTTCTACGCTCTCCTCGAGTCCGCAACTGTCCAAATGCAAACGCGCGAACACCTTGCAGGTTCAAGAGCAACGTGAAAGATCAATATCAGCGACACAGACTTAATGTTCTAATTGTACGGAACAACGTTGTAATTGATTAGAAAATGGTGCATATCTGGATCGAAACGCCGAGAATTTTATAAATTGCAAAATTACTTGTTTTAACAATTGCTTATTTTAACGATTTCTAGTAATTCATTAGGTTCGTTAAGGACGAGTCTACAGCGACCGGCGAACTCCGAAAGATAAATCATTTCTGTCATCGTCACCATTGCAGCCCATTTTCGCCACCTTCGTTTGCATTCGATCTAACGCACCCACGATCACTGTATTTAGTGGTATCGCTCACTTTCATTCCACCAATGTCCGCTCGAAACGAACTCGAAATTTCGAGGGAAGTATGTATCACAACTGGACAACGTAGAGATTAGTTTAGTATAACATCGTCCGAGAGGACGTTACGACGATTTTTCTATGGATCCAGTTCGTAGAGCGGCCTCTATACTATTAGATACGGATCGCTCATTAAAGCAGTGACGAGCAATCTTTCGACGAGTTCGAATTAGGGTAAGGCTTGATGAAAACCTTGAACGGTCCTATTGAATAGTTCTTCATCCCTGGATGAAGCAATTTTTCATTATTACATTTCGATCAAGTCACAGATTACTCATCACTGGATTAGGGAATGGTATTCACAGTCGATCATGCATGTGCACCTCGCATCATTCTACATTTCGTTATCTAGTCGCGCCATTCTGCAGTGATTCTTGCCGGATGCGAATTTAGGTTTCTGCCATTAACATGTTAACCGAGGAAGACGCTAATTTTATGTTCTTCCGTTTACTTGCTTCGTGGATAGTCTTACTTTTGTAACGAGACCGCGAATTTCATGCAATTATAATTCGATTTGTCGATGAATTACAGTGGGCGTACAAAGCGTTCGTACACCTTTTAAAATAGAATAACTTTTTAGTAAATGTATCAAACGACCTGATTTTTTGATCATCAATTAGAAGTATTGGTTTACTAAACGATCTGCAAGAAAGATTTTCCAAAAATGACAATTTACAAGGTTGCATGCAAAAATGAATAAAGCATTTCTTTTAATTTTTTTGGGTTTAAGTATGCGGATAACTACCATAGATCTACAAAACATAATTTTTAAATTTTCATTACGGGCCCAAATAAAAAAGTTTTCAAAAATTCCTTTTTTAGTTTTGCATATAACCTTGTAAATAACAATGTTTTGGAAAATCTTTTTTGCATATCATTTCATATACCAATGCTTCTAATTGATTATAAAAAATCAGTCGTTTGGCACAATTAAAAAAAGTTATTCCATTTTAAAAAGTGTTCGAACACTTTGTACACCTATTGTACGTGACATTCTCAATATATGGATTTCACGATCGAAAAATCAGTTAACAGGTTAATATTCTGCACACTCCTCCCCCAACCGACTTTCAGCAAACGTAAAATTAGTTATCAACGTCCAATACGTAATCCTTTCATCCCGTAAAATTGCAAAAGAAGAGCTGAATTTTACAGGGGAAATCAGCTCAAGCGCATTAGTCGTTCTGCTTTGTAGTGTAAAATGGCGGTTCGAGGTTCTCCTGTTCCGCGCGAATTACAATAATCCGTTTTGGAGACTTCGTTGCGCCGACCGAACAGCATTACACGCTACTTTCGGGCGAATTTAAACGAGCCGTCCGGGGACAGTCCACGATCAGCGTGAAATATTTAACGAACGTTTGCCGAGAGAACTGCCGCGTCGCATAATGGAGATTAAAAATACATGATCGTTGGATCGGTTAACGCGTCCTTGTTCCTATTAACGAAAAAGCTGCAGCCGCGGCGACCGCGAAATTCTAATTCGGCTCTCAACGAAATTGCTTCGTGCGAGACGCGAAGAATGGAAATCGACGCGCGCGCGCGCCTCATTACCAAAAACAGCGGTCCTTGAAATTGTCCCGCGGTTATTCTTTGAAAAAGAAACTTGCAGATCAACGCGTACCACTTTCCCTTTTCGCGTCCCACGAATTTCGGAAAACTTTCGCTCGTTTCAGCCGCCCGAACAAAACGAATCGATCGTTCAAGGCCACCAGGGAACTACCTCCAGCATGCATCCTACGTCCAACACGATTCAACGTCTTGAAAAGTGGTCTTGAAACGTCGACTGAATTATAGTTTGAAATGATTCGGGGGAAATTGAATTTTTCCGTGCACGCTCGCGCTGTACATCGTGTTTCCCTCTCTATAGACGCGCGTCCAGGGAGGCCGGTAACGTAATTATAGAGAGTTGTCAGCACCTGACGTCCCTCTTTTTCTCCTCTCAAGACAGAATTTCCTACGAAGATCAATATTTTTTGTCGCCATCGGGAAAACTGATGCCAAGACTGGCCATTGTTCGCCGGACAGACAATATGCCGACGCGATTACAACAAGGAGGACAAAGCGCGATTATAGGGACGGATAGAATCGACAAAGCGCGATTATAGGGAGGGATAGAGGGATACAATCCAGTTTTTGTCTTAAATGTATAAGATCCGCAGTGTAGTAATCGAAACATGTGCAAGAGCGAAATTCCGTGTAAAAAATAATGACTGGGCTCGAAAGAAATAATTCGATCAGAGTAGCAAGCGCGTTAAAAAACGGAATATGCAAGCAAGTAGCCTCTAAAATCTTTCAGAGAGCAAACTCTAGCATCGAGCGCCGGATTCAATTATTTACTGAATCGGCCGATAATTCTCGAGCACCGAGGTACAAAGCGAGCAATCGATATTAGCAAACCGCACGATCGGATACAGAAGAGCCCTGCTAAATCAGTTCCATCAGTAACACCACTTTATATTCCTAAACTGGCAACTATCATTCGATCATCCGCTAATCGGGAACCACAATAGAGAGAGAGAGAGAGAGAGAGAGGGAGTGCAGAGAGTTCGATAAAACATCGGCGAGCGCGGTTTTGCGCCGGTTAATCGGTGATTGAAACGGGAATTAATGAACCGTGGTTATTCGGGTGAAACGATTACATGGAAACACGCGTCTGGATATGCCAGGTTGTAACGACGTTGGGGCCGGCGAAGCCGCAGAGGCTGGCTTCCGGTCACGCATCGTCGACGGAGGCGTCGGAGGCGCGCGAGGTCGTCGAGATCCAGGAGATGGAGATCGAACAGGAAATGAGAGCGTTGCTGTCTTCGTCCAGTCCGGTGAAATCTCATCCGAGCAACCTGGCTGGCACACCGCCGCACAGACTCTGCCTGGAGACCAGTTTCACGTCCCTGCAGAGTCCTTCGGAGTTCCCTCAGGCTGGCCGGGAGCTCAGCGTCGATTCAAGGGGGATCCCATGGGAGTACGTCAGCCTGGCCAGCGAGTTGCTCAACACGCCCAGGGCCGAGGAATGCAAACTGTAAGAATAGCACTTTTATGTACGGGACCATCGAAACTGTCTGGCCGCTGAGGATACCCTAGGATTTAACTTTGATAAGGAGCGGAGACAGAGAAAGAGAGAGACAACGTTCTCGAACGATCTCAGGGATCAACCGTGATCAGGCGATCCCTCGACGACCACTCTCGTCGAGACCGAGCTAAATTTCAGAACGTTGATTCTTACGCGTATTCGTTTGTTACCTCAGGATCTCGTTCATTCTATGTATAATCCCATCGGAATTGTGTCACGCTCTCGTTCACATCCGCTTGTTTCACGACTCGCAGTAATCACCGCTTTAACAGCCGCGCACATAGGCGAACATCGCACTAAAGTTTCCGAGAAACCAAGAGGTATTCTTGAAGGAACGCCGTTCTTGGAGGACCGCGCTGCTAGTTGAGAGCTTGCAGCTGTTTCCACGTGTCTATAGAAACCCCTCGTAATTGCCAAAGAGTTACGGGTAAGGGAGTAATTAGTTATAAGTCAGTTGAATTACTAACGACTATCATCCGCTGAGGTCGCTGATTTCACGTCTTGATACTGGAGAGCCTGTAGTAATCGGCTTTCCGGCTTTTACCGAGTCTACGAGAGGATAAAAATCACCTGTGGAAAGTGATCTTTCTTGTTAATGATTAATTTGATTCGTTGCGACGAGGGCGTCTTATAGACACGTAAAGAAATTGCTGCGGCGATTCCCTCCTATCGTGTACTTCAAGAACGAACGCCGATCCTCTTTGACCCTTTTGCCTAAGAGAAACATTCAGTTTTCTTTTTTGTCAGCGTTGTTTTCTTGTTTGGGAAAGTCGAATGTTGCTCTTCAGCTACTGTCATTTTGGAATTGGTCGCGAGAGAAGTTTATCTGGAACGTTGTTCTTATACAAAGGTCGAACCGGCGAAGCGATTGGGACGATGCGTCTCGAACAGCGCCGTTGGCGACGCCGGAAACTCTCTCGGAAGCATCGAGCAATCCACCATCACCGGTACCACCACCGAGACCGATGAGGCGCACCCCAAAGATATCGGGAAACTTGTCAACGGCGGCGGACGACTTGAAGAACAACCTTCACTTCGCTATGCTCTCGGCGAAGAACTACTTCCTGAGGGAGGGAAACAACGGCAGTAACACGAGCAGTGGAAATAGCGAGGCGAGCTACGAGAGCGCCAAAAGCTTAACCGCTGGTCTTCCGCCGCCAGTGCCGAGGAGACGGGACTCGGTCACCGTCAGAAGGTAGCTCTACTCGATTAACTCTCTGCCCTCGCCTGATAAAAGACCTCTTTCATCTTCAATTTTATACAATGAATGTAGTTTGCAATTACTTCTATCCCCGAGAAATTATATAGAATTAGAATTATATGTCATAACGAGTAATTAGTTAAAGATTTTAGCTCTTTTACAGGATGTCACGACCACCACAGCGTGATAAAAAAACTCCTCGCAAAATTGAATTTGACCTTAAAAATCAAGGTGGCCGTGACATATAATTTCGGACACCCTATAAGACCCAATACGCAGATGAAGGATGAGGTTTCTAATAAATGACGAATGTAACTTGTATAAAATATTGCAGAGAGCAAAGAGTATGCACGGCTGCCTGCTGTAGGGACGACCTGTCTGAAAATTCCTCGCCCCACACCTCTTCTCATTCCTCTGGAGCATCCCACGTTTCGAACAGAGCTCAACCAGGCTACCCTGAAGAGGAAAACGACACGAACGGTTCCAGTTTAGACTTTTACGAAGCCAAGGTACAATATATGTCTCGTGTAAAGCAGAAAATGCCAACATACCTGTCAGAACTAGACGTGCAAGATCATGGAAGAATCGTTCTCCTTAGAAATTCAAAAAGTTTTCTTTACGTGACCGAGGATAAGATCTAAAACTTATTCCATCGCTTATAAAATCGTTTATAAAACTCGGTACAGAAAAATGCAATAAAATGTTCATCCTCCTGGAAATATGATAAATGAATAAGGAAATATAATAAATGAGTATCTGAATAACCAGTTGCCCACGCAAGGATTGAGCATAGAGGATCAAGTAAAACTTGAAGTATAATTTGACTAGAAAATAAGCTTTGCTGGAGTCTGTACCAAGATCTTCAATTCCAGAGTATCGAAAATGAAGAATTTCTTTCTAGCTAGAATAATTCGAATTATTATAATTAAATGATTATTAAGTAATCGAAGCTCTTGGTATATGATTTTTATTATTTTATAGATATGAAATTGATATAATACCTCATACGGTGACTATGGTTTTAAACAATGACTCAACATTTTTAGGGTTCTTCTGGGCAACGCGACAGTAGCAACGACGTGTTCCTCAGCGTTCGAAGTTCTCCGGAATGCAAGGGCCTGATGGCACCAGCTACAGATTTAGGAGCAGAATGGAAGAAGAAGTTCGACGCGACAGGATTGAGCGGGGACGCTTCTTTACCTCTTCTACGTGGGCTTTCGCCGACGCCTACGCACGGGCAACATAGTTCCCCGTTTTTCAGCGCGAAACGGAAAAAATACGTGTATCCGATCACACTGGTTGGTCGAGGTGAAAGTAGCGTTTAACAATAAGATTTCCGACCAACCGGGGACCATATGGAAAGGGCCAGGATAGGTGTAAAGTAAATTTTCTTAGCAATCTGTGCCAATACCACCGTCGCGTGCGATTATTTGAAAAATTAATTTCCTGAATATCCTTGAGTGGATGCAATTGAAACATTCTAAAATTAAGGGGCCACGCACTGCAGCCTCCTTTTTGTATGAACTTTCGCTGACCGTCTATATGCACACTCGAAGAACCCGCAGTTTAATATTATTCTGTAAAATTTTCTCGCTGTAAGGAGTAGATAGTGAAATTCGAACGATATTCAATTTTTATAGTAGAACTCTCTTTCTCTTTGTACAGACAGTTACTTCATTGACGAAACAGAATATTTTTTAAGTCGAGAACATTTTCTGCCAACAGCAAGCAAAACATGGATACCGAATAAATAATTAACTATATATATAATGTATATGTATATATAGTTTTTCTTTCTACATACATACGTGTATATCTATACAGATTTAAGTACGTGTAAATAGATACCATACGAAGCTCATAAAAAGATTAGTATGAAGGCAACGTACTATATATATATACATATATAAATAATAGTTTACATACAATTGAAATGCCTTGCTACGGAAAAATGAAATGAATTTTTCTTATTAAGTTTCACTCGCGTAATTGCTGAACTATTGTAGTATCGTGAAACTGTGTGGACGTTGCATGACAGTTGCACTGGCCTATTCTATGTGGATATTGTTTCATACAAAAATTTTGGAAAGACACATTTTTGTACAAGCTTTTTAATAGAGTCAAGAAAACAATACTATATGTAATTTTGTTGTATCGTTTATATAGAAACAGCGTAGTTGAAACCAGTAGATTATTTTATTCACACTCTTTAAATAATTATGATTACTTTTTTTACTGATTTTTATGAAAATGCAAAAAACGGGACTGAATAACGCGTATATGTATGTAAATTATATATGGAATGTAAGATACCCAGCCATTGAGATAAGTTGATTCTACATGACGATTGAACGACGAAGCACGATGATTTTTACTAGTAATTATCTTGATAATTGAAATTCCAAGGTCACTGTATTTATGTAAAAAGTAGATAAAATATGTAACTCTATACAATATTTATTGAACTTATTGTAAGTTATACCTGTAGAATATCTTTAGGAGCAAGTGAAATATAGAAGAAAGGTTCATTTAATGTAATAAAGTACAATACTTTTTAAGAAATAAAAGAGATGAATCAACTGTTTTCTTTTTTATTGTTTCATTCAATCCATTTCTTTTATTCTACGTTCGTTGTGTTGTTCTGTATGAAAATTTTAGAAAAATTCAGAGCAAGATGTATACTAATTAGTAATCAACAAACAGTATAGAGATTTGAAATATATTTATTGAGTCGCAGATGCCCATGGCGGTGTCATAGGTTGTGGATTTTGTAAGTACGACATAACAACTGCTGATATGGATAGCATAAAACTACTAAGAATTTGTTTTGTATCGTCGCTTACTTTAGAATTCGCAAAGCTGATGCAAGAACAGTATAATGCAACCCATGCGCACCACTTTAATCTCATCATCAAACCGCACATGCTAAATATCATTCCTAATATGTTCATGTAGTCTGGTGTTGAATTGTCGGCTTGCTGAGCCTGACTGCTCGCTGCAGCAGGTTTATACCTAACTTCCCGTTCAGGACGTCTCGGATCCGCTGAACTGTTCATTTCGCAGCTGAAATTTATACGTACGCTATGTACTTAATGGTAAAAAGAACTTTGACCAAACACAATTTGCCATAATGCTAATATACAATTTTATTACAATGAAAATCGTAAGGTTAACGAACTAGGTACATGTTTCCATACATTGCTATATAGCATTAAATCAATACTCATCTGTAATTATAGAAATATAGTTAAATCTATATACTCACCGATCTTATATAAAAAGTACCAACTTGTATATTATAAAATATTTTAGTTAAATTAATCAATCACTTCCAGTACCTAATTTATGAAGAATTTTGTCAGCACGTTCAATTGAAGTGCGAATGTGTACACCTGAAAGTTTTATTTACGATAAGCAAACGACGTCGATAATTTATATTTTATCACACTTACTTTCGTTTCTAAATGATTGTAAATATTGTAAAATTTACTTTTGGCACTAACTAATCAAATTTTGGTAAGTCATACTCAGTCATACCAGAGAGTACATGAGAGTGCTCACGCCCGGGATTTGCCCGTGCCCATTATAGTGCTGCCCCCTAGTCTAGTGCTTAGCCTGGATCAGCTCCTACATCGACTTTTCTACCCCAGACAAGAACCTACATCGACTTTTTGTTTCTGGCAAGAGCCTACAGCGAGGCGCTGTCAGCGACTCTCACACCGGACGAGATTCTACATCAACTTTGGCCATGATCAGAACGTTCAGTGTATATTGTTAGCTTCCATTTGCTTCGCAGCACCCGTATTATGTTCCCTTCCTATCAAACAATTTTTACCTAAATATTTTTTTCCAATTTTCGTCTCTCTCTCTCTCTCTCTCTCTCTCTTTCATGAAATGAAGGAAATATTCTGTATTAAATTATGTATGCAGTTATCTGCAAAAAATAATTATTCAATTAGGGTCAAATAAAAGGAACAATTAAAGAAGTAGACACGTTATGCGGAATAAATAATATTATTTAAACAAGAAAGATCAGACAACATTTTAGATCGACCTCCAACAAATTAGAAAATGTATAAGGTACTATTTAGTAATTATTGATAGGAATGCAATAACAATTAACTAGGCGAATGCCGATGAAGTATAAACCTTTTGGCAGGCAGCTATGACAGCGATGACTGCAAATAGGAAAATGCATTTTATTATTCACTTTGAAGGTTTTTTTACTTTATTTAAATATAATCTATTTAAATCTACTAAAAAAACACGGATTATTTATGTTTGTTTAAACAATTTTATATGCCCAGAAAATTCGGTTTATCAATTGTTTATGGACATTTATACTTTGTTTAAAACATTGTATTTGTTTAAATAATTTAATTTACAACC
This sequence comes from Lasioglossum villosulum, assembly GCA_963971365.1. Taxonomy (NCBI): domain Eukaryota; kingdom Metazoa; phylum Arthropoda; class Insecta; order Hymenoptera; family Halictidae; genus Lasioglossum; species Lasioglossum villosulum. Next base: position 2,293,122 of record OZ020495.1, read on the forward strand.
ATTAGACGCAGCTCGAAAATCTATCGAGTTTGTTCTCATTCTAATCAGAAGAACGCCGCAAAATCTGCTGACATGATTCCGTGAAATTATTATGTGAAATAACAAAGTCCAGCAATTGCATTTTGGCCGTCTCATACTGATATACCTGGCTGGCTGTAGAGTTGCCCGGCCGTGTTTATTGCACCACTTGGCCGCGGCCACAAAGCCATTGTCGCCTAGGCACCTCGTCGCCCCAGTAGAAAATAAGGAAAAGGATCTTCTAGAAGTTTACGGATCCTTTCGCGAGTACATTCACGATTTCAACAACCATTAGACGCAGCTCGAAAGTCTATCGAGTTTGGTCTCATTTTAATCAGAAGAACGCCGCGAAATCTGCTGACATGACTCCGTGAAATAATTATGTGAAATAACAAAGTCCAGCAATTGCATTTTTGCCAACTCGTACCGATATACCTGACTGACCGTCGGGTTGCCCGGTCGTGTTTATTGCACCACTTGGCCGCGGCCACGGAGCGGTCAGAGCCGAACTTGAGAGGTCTCGGTCGTCGAGAAATGTAAACATAGCTAATCCAAATTTCCAACTTCCTTATTTTTCATTATTTTTTTAGGAGACTGCGATTACCATATTTGTGGCATTTTTCTAATGCAAAATGATACCAAACATGATATATTTCCGATGATATTTACTTGTGTAATAGACAGTTAAAGTTTCGGGCGCGAGCAAGAATAGCGTATGGGAAAGAAAGAAACGCAGAGAGTCCTAGTCGCCAGCACATTTCAATGGCTCGCCGGCAACTGTCCTTCCTTGCGCCCGAAACTTTGATTGTCTATTACACAACTAAATATCATCGGAATTATATCATGTTTGGTAGCATTTTGCATTAGAAAAATGCCACAAATATGGTAATCGCAGTCTCCTAAAAAAATAATGAAAAATAAGGAAGTTGGAAATTTGGATTAGCTATGTTTACATTTCTCGACGACCGAGACCTCTCAAGATCGGCTCTGACCGCTCTGTGGCCACGGCCAAGTGGTGCAATAAACACGACCGAGCAACCCGACGGTCAGTCAGGTATATCGGTACGAGTAGGCAAAAATGCAATTGCTGGACTTTGTTATTTCACATAATTATTTCACGGAGTCATGTCAGCAGATTTCGCGGCGTTCTTCTGATTAGAATGAGACCAAACTCGATAGACTTTCGAGCTGTGCTTGGTTGTTGTAATCGTGAATGTACTCGCGAGAGGATCCGTAGACTTCTAGAAGATCCTTTTCCTTATTTTCTACTGGGGCGACGAGGTGCCTAGGCGACAATGGCTTTGTGGCCGCGGCCTAGTGGTGCAATAAACACGGCCGGGCAACTCTACAGCCAGCCAGGTATATCAGTATGAGACGGCCAAAATGCAATTGCTGGACTTTGTTATTTCACATAATAATTTCACGGAATCATGTCAGCAGATTTCGCGGCGTTCTTCTGATTAGAATGAGACCAAACTCGATAGATTTTCGAGCTGCGTCTAATGGTTGTAAATTAAATTATTTAAACAAATACAATTTTTGAAACAAAGTATAAATGTCCATAAACAATTGATAAACCGAATTTTTTGGGCATATAAAATTGTTTAAACAAACATAAATAATCCGTGTTTTTTTAGTAGATTTAAATAGATTATATTTAAATAAAGTAAAAAAACCTTCAAAGTGAATAATAAAATGCATTTTCCTATTTGCAGTCATCGCTGTCATAGCTGCCTGCCAAAAGGTTTATACTTCATCGGCATTCGCCTAGTTAATTGTTATTGGATTCCTATCAATAATTACTAAATAGTACCTTATACATTTTCTAATTTGTTGGAAGTCGATCTAAAATGTTGCCTGATCTTTCTTGTTTAAATAAAATTATTTATTCCGTATAACGTGTCTACTTCTGTAATTGTTCCTTTTATTTGACCCTAATTGAATAATTATTTTTTGCAGATAACTGCATAAATAATTTAATACAGAATATTTCCTTCATTTCATGAAAGAGAGAGAGAGAGAGAGAGAGAGACGAAAATTGGAAAAAAACATTTAGGTTAAAATTGTTTTATAGAAAGGGAATATAATACGGGTGCTGCGAAGCAAACAATATAAACTAAACGTTCTGATGATGGTCAAAGATCTTGTTCAATGTGAGAGTTGCTGACAGCGACTCGCTGTGGGCTCTTGCCAGAAACAAAAAGTCGATGTAGGTTCTTGTCCGAGCTAGAAAAGTCGATGTAGGAGCTGATCCGGACTAAACTCGATGTGCAGCCAAAAGTGGCACGGGCAAATCCCGGGCGTGAGCACTCTCATGTACTCTCTGGTCATACTGTCATACCAGATTGTACCAGATCATCAAGCTGGAATCACCATGCATGATTCTTCCGTAGACGTAGACGATGTATACGATAGGGGGATGGCTCTTTGGCACACGGACGATGGCGCACAACGAGATGGCGCACAGTTCTTTTGCACAAAAGATTTATGTGCCAAAGAAGGCCTCTCATACGATAAAGTGGTCGTATACAAATTATTATTGTTTATTGTGGATGTTCGTGCCGTGTTCTAAGATTACTTCATCTATCAGATGACAGATGTGGGCAAAGTGCTATATATAGACTGCTCGACAGTTCTGTCATCAGTTTCGATAGAAGATCGTCTCTAGACAGTATATACATTATGACGTATGAATTGGTATGAGCAGAGAGTACATGAGAGTGCTCACGCCCGGGATTTGCCCGTGCCCATTATAGTGCTGCCCCCTAGTCTAGTGCTTAGCCTGGATCAGCTCCTACATCGACTTTTCTACCCCAGACAAGAACCTACATCGACTTTTTGTTTCTGGCAAGAGCCTACAGCGAGGCGCTGTCAGCGACTCTCACACCGGACGAGATTCTACATCAACTTTGGCCATGATCAGAACGTTCAGTGTATATTGTTAGCTTCCATTTGCTTCGCAGCACCCGTATTATGTTCCCTTCCTATCAAACAATTTTTACCTAAATATTTTTTTCCAATTTTCGTCTCTCTCTCTCTCTCTCTCTCTCTCTCTTTCATGAAATGAAGGAAATATTCTGTATTAAATTATGTATGCAGTTATCTGCAAAAAATAATTATTCAATTAGGGTCAAATAAAAGGAACAATTAAAGAAGTAGACACGTTATGCGGAATAAATAATATTATTTAAACAAGAAAGATCAGACAACATTTTAGATCGACCTCCAACAAATTAGAAAATGTATAAGGTACTATTTAGTAATTATTGATAGGAATGCAATAACAATTAACTAGGCGAATGCCGATGAAGTATAAACCTTTTGGCAGGCAGCTATGACAGCGATGACTGCAAATAGGAAAATGCATTTTATTATTCACTTTGAAGGTTTTTTTACTTTATTTAAATATAATCTATTTAAATCTACTAAAAAAACACGGATTATTTATGTTTTTTTAAACAATTTTATATGCCCAGAAAATTCGGTTTATCAATTGTTTATGGACATTTATACTTTGTTTAAAACATTGTATTTGTTTAAATAATTTAATTTACAACCATTAGACGCAGCTCGAAAATCTATCGAGTTTGTTCTCATTCTAATCAGAAGAACGCCGCAAAATCTGCTGACATGACTCCGTGAAATAATTATGTGAAATAACAAAGTCCAGCAATTGCATTTTTGCCTACTCGTACCGATATACCTGACTGACCGTCGGGTTGCTCGGTCGTGTTTATTGCACCACTTGGCCGTGGCCACAGAGCGGTCAGAGCCGATCTTGAGAGGTCTCGGTCGTCGAGAAATGTAAACATAGCTAATCCAAATTTCCAACTTCCTTATTTTTCATTATTTTTTTAGGAGACTGCGATTACCATATTTGTGGCATTTTTCTAATGCAAAATGATACCAAACATGATATAATTCCGATGATATTTAGTTGTGTAATAGACAATCAAAGTTTCGGGCGCAAGGAAGGACAGTTGCCGGCGAGCCATTGAAATGTGCTGGCGACTAGGACTCTCTGCGTTTCTTTCTTTCCCATACGCTATCCTTGCTCGCGCCCGAAACTTTAACTGTCTATTACACAAGTAAATATCATCGGAAATATATCATGTTTGGTATCATTTTGCATTAGAAAAATGCCACAAATATGGTAATCGCAGTCTCCTAAAAAAATAATGAAAAATAAGGAAGTTGGAAATTTGGATTAGCTATGTTTACATTTCTCGACGACCGAGACCTCTCAAGTTCGGCTCTGACCGCTCCGTGGCCGCGGCCAAGTGGTGCAATAAACACGACCGGGCAACCCGACGGTCAGTCAGGTATATCGGTACGAGTTGGCAAAAATGCAATTGCTGGACTTTGTTATTTCACATAATTATTTCACGGAGTCATGTCAGCAGATTTCGCGGCGTTCTTCCAAACTCGATAGACTTTCGAGCTGCGTCTAATGGTTGTTGAAATCGTGAATGTACTCGCGAAAGGATCCGTAAACTTCTAGAAGATCCTTTTCCTTATTTTCTACTGGGGCGACGAGGTGCCTAGGCGACAATGGCTTTGTGGCCGCGGCCAAGTGGTGCAATAAACACGGCCGGGCAACTCTACAGCCAGCCAGGTATATCAGTATGAGACGGCCAAAATGCAATTGCTGGACTTTGTTATTTCACATAATAATTTCACGGAATCATGTCAGCAGATTTCGCGGCGTTCTTCTGATTAGAATGAGACCAAACTCGATAGATTTTCGAGCTGCGTCTAATGGTTGTAAATTAAATTATTTAAACAAATACAATTTTTGAAACAAAGTATAAATGTCCATAAACAATTGATAAACCGAATTTTTTGGGCATATAAAATTGTTTAAAAAAACATAAATAATCCGTGTTTTTTTAGTAGATTTAAATAGATTATATTTAAATAAAGTAAAAAAACCTTCAAAGTGAATAATAAAATGCATTTTCCTATTTGCAGTCATCGCTGTCATAGCTGCCTGCCAAAAGGTTTATACTTCATCGGCATTCGCCTACTTAGTTAATTGTTATTGGATTCCTATCAATAATTACTAAATAGTACCTTATACATTTTCTAATTTGTTGGAAGTCGATCTAAAATGTTGCCTGATCTTTCTTGTTTAAATAAAATTATTTATTCCGTATAACGTGTCTACTTCTGTAATTGTTCCTTTTATTTGACCCTAATTGAATAATTATTTTTTGCAGATAACTGCATAAATAATTTAATACAGAATATTTCCTTCATTTCATGAAAGAGAGAGAGAGAGAGAGAGAGACGAAAATTGGAAAAAAACATTTAGGTTAAAATTGTTTGATCATAAGGGAACATAATACGGGTGCTTCGAAGCAAATGGAAGCAAACAATATACACTGAACGTTCTGATCATGGCCAAAGTTGATGTAGAATCTCGTCCGGTGTGAGAGTAGCTGACAGCGACTCGCTGTGGGCTCTTGCCAGAAACAAAAAGTCGATGTAGGTTCTTGTCCGAGCTAGAAAAGTCGATGTAGGAGCTGATCCGGACTAAACTCGATTGGCAGCCAAAAGTGGCACGGGCAAATCCCGGGCGTGAGCACTCTCATGTACTCTCTGGTATGAGTATACTCTCATTTCAATGCGATAACGAGAATCTGATAACAGCTACATTCACAGTGATATTACTTGCGAACACATGCATTGAAATTGACTTCAGAAAAAAGCGAAGCATAAATATTATTGTCATAAATATTTATTAAAATATATATAATAAAAATGAATGTAATACCGTGCATGACTTGGGTGAGAAAAGGTGTTGCTGCTGAACATCCTCTGAAGGTTAATAATTTCAAATAAATCACTACTTCAATTACAAATGCACATTAATTTTACGTTTTCATATGAAACATTCACATTTGGTTTTCCCATTTGTAGGTCGAGCTAACGTCAACGGAGCTTAAGAAAATTTTAGAAGAGAAACAATCAGAGTTACAGTAAGTAATTTGCGGTATTAGGAATGATTTGTCTTTTATTTAATTGATATAGAAAATTTAATATTATTAAGAGGGTATTTATAAATGTATAAATTTTATCTTCAAAGTGTTGATCTTGAGGATGAAGACGATGAAGTTTCGACGCAGGAAAACAAGATTAAGTTGGACGTGCTTCAGCAGGATGAATATGAATTTGATAACTACGATGAAGAATGTAAGAGAGCAGCTTTATATATTCATTTTGGTACATTATTTAGTAGCTTTTTCTGATACACAGCTGGTAACATACATTGCTCTATCGGCAATATTACAACATTCGACAACTATGGAAGAGATCCATTAGTAACGAAGGATGATGACGAAGATTCAGAAAAGGAAGATGATGGTATAAAAAGTACCGACAACCTTGTGCTGATAGGACACGTCGACGGAGATGCAAGTATCTTGGAAGTATATGGTAATTGGACAAATTAGACTTTGTTTGTTTAAAACTGTACAACGTATTCATGTTAAATAATTATTTTCAGTTCACAACGAAGCAGAAGATTCTTTTTATTGTCACCATGACATATTATTACCATCGTTTCCATTGTGTATAGAATGGCTCAACTTTGATCGTATAGAATCGAAACCCAGCAATTTATGTGCAATTGGTAATATGACTCCCATTATAGAAGTGTGGGATTTAGATATAATAGATTGTCTAGAACCGGCATACACACTTGGTCGTAAGCCAAGTAAAAAGAAAAACCTAAACCGCATTGGGCATAAAGATGCTGTTTTAGATTTAGCTTGGAATGAGAATTTCACGTAAATATCTATTAAAGTAAAAAGTTCTGTACAATATAAACATTGATACATTATAATGTTCGGATATCTTGGTTTATAACAGGCATGTACTAGCTAGCGGTTCGGTTGACCAGACTGTTTTATTGTGGGATTTGGAGAATGGTACACCTGTTAATAAAATTACCTCTTTCGAAGAAAAAATTCAATCTATAAAGTGGCATCCAACAGAAACACATCAGTTATTAACAGGCTGTGCAGATAAGTATGTGTATCGTTACTGTTATATTTAGATACAATATTAGTTAAATCTTGTTCATTTATTTGTAATTTTCTTTTATAGAATGGTTAGATTATTTGACTGCAGAGATCAAACAGTTATAAAATCTTGGGAGATCTCGGGAGAGGTTGAAAGAGTGTTGTGGAATAAATTTGATCCAAACTACTGTATAGTTAGTATATCACGTATGATTATTTTTATGTCCGTAACAAAACTTTTATAATCATTAATAATTGTATCACAGGCAAGCACAGACAATGGTCACATGCTATACTTCGATATCAGGCAAGATGAACCAATGTGGAGTGTAGAAGCGCACACAAAAGAAGTTACAGGTAACTACTTGTGACAATTACTTGTGAAATTAGATATGTATTTATGATATTATTATTTTAGGTCTGACTCTAAGTTCATCGTGTCCTGGTTTCCTTGTTACAACCTCAAACGATGGTATGATAAAAGTATGGGATATTATTAAGCACGAGAAACCGTTACCCGTTTGGGAGAGCAAAAGTAATCTTGGTGCTTTACTATGTCTTGCAACAAGTCCAAACAATCCTCTTATATTTTCTGCTGGTGGTGATAACAAATCACACAATCTTAGAGTATTCGACTTCTCTAAAATAACAGAGAGTGAGTTTTTTGTATATACATATATATATCTATATATTTGATCGTTCTGTGTTTCTATATAAAATAATATTGTTTTGTTAAATAGTATGCGAGAGTTTTGGAGATAGGATACCGAAAAGCAATAATCAGAATCAAATGATGGATATAACAGATGATATGGGAACGATAGTGCTTAATAATGCTTCTAGTAATACTTCTACTGCTGCGTATCTTAAGAAGAAACAGAAATTTAAGAAATCTGTAAGATCGAAATGGTAAATTGTACCATTTTTGAATTTTATGAAGACTGTAAATAAAAGGTACTCGTGTCTTGTTACATTTTGTACATTGCTTGATATATGAAATAAAATTTTGTCAACGAATCACACTTGGACAGACATGAAAGTTTTCAGGTTCTTTTTCTTAAAACATTTAATTTATTTTTTTCTTGTAATAATATAATGTTAATCCCAACAGCGTGTTTTCGAAAGTTTTACAATCTGTACAACGTATTCATTTTCCTAATCATTTACAACACACACAAATTCAATTTTATTTGGTTTAACATATTCTTATACGATGAAGGCAATGGGTACATATTTTTGATTCACATTAATTCAATACTATAATAATATGAAAAATGATGAAAAAAATTGATATTTTTAATGTTCACTAAATACCTACTATATTATAAAATATGGATACCCAAATTGCGTACAATAAAGTAACAATTTTAAGACTATATTGGTTTAAAGTTATTATTCCAATTGATTAAAAAAAAAACATAATTACCTAATCGTTCAATTTTTTCGCGAAACTAGTATGTACATAATAAAATTGTTTGTCTAAAAACAAATATATATTTTACATATCGATAAGAAATAATAAACATGTTAATCAAAACTGGTATCCTTTCAGTACGACTCAGACATTTGGATTTATAAAAGATTTATAATTTCGATGATATTTATGAAATGTGGAAACTACAAGAATGTTACTTTAATTGTAAATTTATCTTAAGGTTGCATGATTGATTACGTATTCTATCAACGCATTTTTTATTTGAGTAATGTTGTACTTATGTGTAAATATTTGCAAAAAGTATTGTTCACTTTCAGATTTATATGATGCAGACTGTTAATTTTCATAACAAGGTAATTTTTGTATTTTTGTATAACTGGCATACTAACATTTTAAAATAATTGTTTATGTGACATTTTATAATTTTATACACTTATGAAATAATCCTGTTATTCTCTGGTCCTTACAGTCAATAATTTCTTTGTGATTCAATTATTTATCACCTGATAACGTAAAATATCTAGAAAAATAAATATGAATTATAAATCACAGTTAAAAGTGATTGGGCAGTTGCTAATATGTGCCAGTATTGTAGCTTTAATGGTCATTTATAACACCAATAATAAAAAAAATTTCCCACTGCATTGTTCGAAATTTCGTGATATTACTCTAATTATAGAAATTAATATTTAATAGTTTGTTCTACGATTGTTTACAGTTCATATATAAAATCTATGTACTCTGACATCATTTAAATATATCGTGTAAAGTGTAAATATTTTTCTCTGATGTGTTTTAATATCATAAACAATATGAACCGTTAAAATGAATGTATGCTTTCCATTATATAAAATCAAATATCTTCTAAAATTTATAAAACTGTGTATCACTTTATATTATATTACGTATTTGAATCGCAAAACTCTTTCGTGTGTATAAATTGGAAACTTCTGTATGATTGGTATTGATTGTTATGAAAGTATAAAGCTTATACAACAAATCAAAAATTCGTACATAGATTAATTTTGGAATGGGATAAAAAGGTATGCATATATATACGTACCAATGCCAGTTTCAGAGTTCACTGTCATAGTAATTATTAAATAAACAAATTAAATAACTCATACATAAATGAGTCGATTAAAACATTCTAATTAACAATAATCTTACAACATGCTTTCTGGCAGTGGTGTTATAGATTCAATGAAAGTCATGCGGACATTATTATGTCAACAATGGATATATAAAATTCCATTTTGTAATATTAATGCGCATACTGCATTTGTTATGTTCGATACTATGTAAATAGTAAGTAATAATCCGAAGTTGCACGAATAAAATTGTGATACATAATTCAATTAATTCGTAATTTTGAATACGTTCAAACTATGGAATAAATAATGTTAAGTACAACTTCGATTGATGGTTCTAAATACGAACTACATCATCATTACGAATAGGTAAATTTCTGATATTTATAAAAAGAAACAACGATAAACGACATACGAAAGCTCTTATGTTACATTGAAGTAAAGAAATTCAATGATTTCCACTGATAGCATAAAACGTCTGACCTCATTGAATGTTATATAACCTGCAACACATAGAAAAAATAGTTGCCTTTGTCCACAAAATGTACCATAGTCCATAGAGATTGACATAGATTATATAATATATTAATTAGATTAATTCATACACATATGTGATATAGCGCGTTGAGCTAAGCATCAGTTCCTATATCCAAACTTCTAGAGTCTTGATTGGAGTCGTGTTGACTTCCATTCTCAGATGAAGCACTGCTGGATAAACCAGACTGATCCGAACTCTTCTTCACTTTTGGCTTATATTCCGTAATTACGACAGTGACGTTATTAACTGTCACTTCATTGGTTTGAGCTGTACTGCGATCTATATTTTTAAGACGCGGCGGATGCCTATTTTTGCGTCTTGGTTTGTCCAATTTACGGTCTTTTTCTTTACCACTAGTAGCTGTACTACCACCGCTTCCACCCTCCTTTTTCCCTGGCTTCAAAAGTGGTACATATTGTTGCTGCGCAACCTGCGTACAGAATGAGCGTGTCATTTTATAGAGCAGAGAGAACAGGTACACGGCGAATAGTGCATAAAATTGTGACCTGTTGTGCCACTAGCTGAGGATTTATGCGGGGTTTCCGCGTAGAAGTTCCTTTACGGACGTCACACATGAGGCACTTAAATGCTTCTGCGGTATTTCTATACGTGCAGACACTGCAATCCCAATAGTTTTCTTCCAAAACCTTCGCCTGACGTTTTCCACTTCCCGAATGGTTCATTGTTCATGAAAGTCAGTTGTAGAACACTGTACGTTCTCAAAAGAGAGTCCGCCTTCCTATACTTGCCTTCAGCCTCATTAAAAATGATTTTATGAACACTGGGTAATTTACGACAATAAGATTGCTCTGTAAGAGCAAGAATAAAGATATGCAATAAAGTTAATTGAGAATTGTCTAAGACAATGGTCTGTGCATCAACTAAACAAGACAAACAGTTGTTGAATGTATTCATCTTTACTATAAGGATTATCTATATCCCTTTGTTGTATCATTCTGATGTACATGTTTCAAATTGTACCTGAAACAAATCAAAATTTTGGTTAGTCCAACGATTCGATCGTTAGAACAACTAATCCTATCATAAATAGTATAGAATCGTTTAATATTCTTTATTGTTACTTAACATACTCGCGCGTGCGTGAACGTGATTATGTGCAACGTATTATTTAAAAAAACTAAGATCGATTTATTACAAAAATCCTTCAACGTAACAGATTTCGCGCGAGGCAACATCGAATATTATTTATTCATAAACTTACCGATGGAAAGTGCCAATTTATGGAACTTTTCTTTTATCGAGGGTTATCCGTTCTTTTTTTCCTGTGCACTAGAAATTTTTACTTTTCCACAGGGAAAGTTCCGTTTACTTATTTAAATATCCATGGTAATGTACAACATAAAAAACAAAAACTGAATTCAGGAATAATTAGACGTTCCTGGTAATGTAATGGTTCCAAACATTCTTTTTCTTAACGAAACAGATGGAATTCCTGACTTGCATATAAAAGTAGCATTATTGCACGTATACGAACGTTCTCCTTGACAGTATTATCTGTATACCTTATACGTACACGTTACACACTCTGACACATTTACAGTCAGGAGATTTTCTCGGTCTTTCGTGTCATCGTAAAACAATTGGTTTACACAGAAAAGTCAGTAAAAATCAACGAACTCGGAAGATATTGACAAACAATCCACAGCGCTGTTCCTCTATCAGTCGAACAGCGGAATGTTGAATGTGGACCAAAATACTGTTCGCTTTGGCAACATTGCATATACCAGTAATGTACCCTCTAATGGAAAACCCCTTACTACATACACTAAATGTGTAAGGTATTACCTCCGTGGTGTCTCGCACTTTCGCGCGACAACAGAGAAAGAGGAATAATGTTATTCTTTCCAGTGATTGGCTGACGATTTACCAATGCGATGGTGCTGTCCTCACTGTTCGAAATCAGTCTTATTCTTAGACAGATAACGTGCCTTGTTTCAAGATTACATCGTCTACCAGATAAAGGATGTGGACAGAGTGAATTCTGTTGAGAAGTCATAGTTCATTTTTACTTTACTCACTTTACGTTTACTTTACTTCCTAATTTGAATGTAAACGTTGATAATATTGAATCTGTGTTTATTTCCTCACAACTTACCTTATTTAAAAAAAGAACAGCAAGACTTATAACATACAAATTTCCCGCTCTCATCGCTCTACCTACTTTTCGAAACCCTGCGCACTGCTGGATGCGCAACGGAGTGGCGGGGATTGCAAACGCGACACCGGAGAAGTTGCGAAACGCGACGCTACGGAGGGAATACTACACTTATATATTTAATAATACTTTAACTGCTTTGACATACTGTAAATGTCGAAATAAATCGTTCAAACACAATTACAATGAAAAAAGAAATTAGTTGTTGCAGTTGAAACGAAATACAATTGTAAAAATTCATTTTATTGAGTAGAATATACTCTAAATTATAAGTAGAAGAACAAGCGATTATTTCTTTCAACGTGAATTTACTCGATTTTTATATAATGTTCTTTATTGTATTTCAATTTATTGATGCACTGACAAATAGTTCTCCGCAAAATAGTGGCCTCTATGTAGCTAAGTTTCGCACATTCCTGAAACTTTTCTTTTGAAAGACGGTTTGAATTGAATTATACGGTGGATGTCACAGCACCGAACACCGTGACTGATAATTCCGATTACCAAGTGGGTGTTTTTTTCTTTTGTTCAGTTTGATAATAAAAAATTTCCCGACATATGTCACTGTAATTACGAAGGAAAACAACAGCTTATTGTATCAAATTGGACTGGGTGGTATGGTACGTTGTATAATTGTTTACTAATTTGGAATTGACGTTTCCCTCGAAATTCATTTTCAGGTTAATAAATATAAACAAATATATTATTAGCTAATACTACTTTCTCCGCGTAGAGAAATCGCGATGGAATTCCTTGTTGTAGTTTATTTTTCAAGCATATTGTACAGTTCTATGAAACACACTCGAAAGAATATTTATAGAAAATTTGATACGACAGGACATATCAGATGGAATGGACAAATCATGGAATCATCCATGGACCACAGAGGAAATGAGAATGAAAAGAAGAGAATGGAGTTTGGCAGGTGATGCAGGACTTCTTAAACATCTTCAACAATTTTCTGAGGTATCGTTTGAATCCGAATATTTGTTTCTTCTCTTCGTAATCAAATAAAAATAAAGGTACGAAGTAAATATCTTTGTGATTCTTTAAAGAATTTAACATCAAGAGCCAATAAAACCGATGAAGCACTGAATTCGTTGACAACACAACTGAACGAAGCAGCGATACTTATAGATAATGTCACTAATACATCGCTCGCTTTGGCTAACACCCAATTTATTGAGAGTCGTGTGCAAGAGGACGATATAGAGATAGAGAAAAAAGAAATATTGGTTCAGGTGATTCATGATTTGCAAGCAGTGGATATTTTAGCCTTCGAAATTGATATGATAAAATGAGGATTATAACTTTTAGGAGTCCAAGAATGAAGATATAGCAACCGCAGATTTGATAGCCAGTGTAAGCGAGAGTATAAGGGAGGGTCTAAACATAATGGACATGAAGTATAAGAAAATGGAGTTCGTTGATAGCGATAGCGAAGAAGAAAGCAATGGAGTAGTATTAAGGTAAACAATCTTATCGAATAAAGCTTCTTATTAAAACTATTCTGTGTTATTGTATAATTAAATTTTAGCGTTGTATTGGGGCCAAACGATCCGTATCAAGATCGGCCATTACCTTACGTTATTGGGTCCGAACAGTGGAAAAATTCAAGTAAAATTGGTTTGGAAAGTAGTAGCAGCAGTGAATCGGAACAAGTAGATGAAGAAGAAGAATCGGAAAGTGTTAATGATACTGCATCGCTTAGGGGTTATAACATTGACACTGGTCCTAAATCAGACACGTTAATTGAAGCAGATTATGGTAAAAGAACTGATATAGCATACACGGACGGTGATAAACTTGATGTAGTTAGTCAAAATAATATGTATTCTGCTTCTGAATCGATTACACCAAATGATAATACACCAAAGGTTTGTTTATATTGTTGTGTATTTTCGCATATTCTTCCTTACTTTGTATATAATAACAGAAAATCTTTGTATGTCGTTTAGGCACCGTTATCGAACAATTTGACACCAAATTTTGCGGAAGAGTTAGCCAAACGATTAGGTACAGTCCGACAAGCTGAAAAACCAGTCGCTGTTGATGACAAAAGCGAAGCATCGATAAATCGTTTCAAAGGTAATTCAATCAATTTTGTTAACCCTGTTGTTAATCATGTATGCTAATCGTTCTTATATGTTTTAGAGGATTTATTTACACCAGACGGAGACGAGAATGCCTTAAGCGATAAATCGAAACCTATATTTACCGGAAGCTCAATATTAAACAACCAAGCTTCCGAGAATTTATGGAAAGAGAAACCTATTATTAAGCCCTACGAGAATAATATTATACCGGCTAGCATCGACGTACCGCCTCCCATTAGCACAGTTTGTAAGTCTTCTTTGATCTTAAATTCTTTTCAACGGGAGTAATGAATTTGTATTATGCAATTTCATAAAAATATTTTATTTTTCAGCCACAAAACCAAAATCTGCGATCGATGATCTTTTTGCCGATGCAGATTCCGAAGATTCCGACGATATTTTCTCCTCGAAAAGTACAGTTAAGACGATCGCAAAAGCTAAACCTCCGAGTAATAGTAATGTGAACGCAGAAGCTGTTAAGAAAAAATACTTGGACATCATAACACCGCCGGTAATGAAGGCGACAAGTACCCCAGAGTCTAACACGAACGATAATAATATATTTATGGATGACGATGAGGATGATTTGTTCGGTTCGTCTAAAAACTCGGTGCAAAGTAAAAAAGTAAATTTCGAGTTCGATTTAATATTCATTTTGCTGAAAAGCGTGTACGATGTAGACATTTAAGAGGAAATCTATTAATTGTTACAGCCTGCGGGTGGAGTGTCGATACTTGGTAATATTATAACGTCGGACATGAAGAATAAATTGTCGAATAGGATGATGCGAACCCAATCATCCGAATCTTCTGGCAGCGACACACCGACAAGGCGCGAGAACAGCCAAGATTCGGTGGGTGAAAATTCGAGGAATACTCTTTCGAATGAGAACAATGTTAACGAATGGAGTCCCATCGTAATGGGAATGAATAACGCAGGAATTATGCCTGCTCCTTACGACGGCAACAACAGCAGCGGAATATCGATCCATCCACCGAGTATTAATATTACAGAAGGTTCTAGCACGAGGTAAGTTTCAATACGACCCTTGTCTTAATTTATTCTATTTCTCTAATTCGGTTTTTACGTACGCGGAGTCTCATAATTGGGTCAAGTTGCATCTTAATACTGATTAGAGATCTATTTTCTTACTGACCTAATTACGTGATTCACCTTGTATATACAGTGGGTGTACAAAATGTTCGTACACCTTTTAAGATAGAATACCTTTTTTATAATTGTACCAAACGACTTGGTTTTTTATTATCAATTAGAAGCATTGGTTTACTAAATGATCTGCAAAAAAGATTTTCCAAAAATTACAATTTACAAAGTTGCATGCAAAAATAAAAATAGTATTTTAACAAATTTTTTTATTAGGGCCTTTAATGAAAATTTCTATATATATATATATAATTATAATTTTTTGGAAAATCTTTTTTGCACATCATTTCATAAACCAATGCTTTCTAATTAATTATAAAAAAATCAATTTCAAAAAAGTTATTCCATTTTAAACAGTGTACGAATATTTTGTACACTGTAGCTACTAATCACTTCCCTCTGGAAACTAGTTTTGCAGCAGAATTACTTCTTGCATCATACAATTGGGAACGAATTAAAAAACAAATAGATTAAAATATTTGTGTGGCATTCTCTTCTTCCGTATCTTAAGTATGTTTTAGTGTATTTATGCAGTGATTCATGCAACACAATTGATAACGTTATCACTTCAATTTGCGTAGGCACGACGAAGTTATTAATTTATCTAGTCCCCCAGTTAGAGTCGCAGATTGCATAACACATATGATTAATTTGATAAATATCAGCGTATTCCTATGAAATGAATTCACGTGTGTAGTGACTCGAAGTTCGTGGAGGTGAAAATGCAATAAACATGAAACGCCCAACACGTAATCTCTGGGCGTCCTTAGAAGATTTTGTTAAAACGGAATCCATTGTCTATTAAGTTGAATGTTTTCAAAAAATGATATACAGTGCTGTGCAAAAGAAAGAATTAGATAATCCGTAATAACACATATTCTCAGAACTATTCAATTAAACAGCGAAATCCTTTTTCGAAATTTACTGTGTCCTTATTTGATCTTTTACGCTTTTCTATTAAATATGATTAGGCGCTTCTTCCTTTTGCACAGTAGCGTATAACATGTTTTCTGTATGAAATTAACAATTAATATCAGCAGTTTTATCCTGTCTCGGATTAGACAATTGAATGGATTTCGGTGATTGAATATGCTTGCACAGAATCTTTTCACGCACAAGATAGAACAAATACGCGTGCCAAATACTTAAAGTGTCATTGAATTGATGATCCAAACATTAGTCATCCTCCATTGCGCTGCGGTGATTGTGTGCCAAGTAAACTGGAGACTCAAGGCGAGCTCCTTCAGTTCCATAGTATCATCTCATTCAGTATCAGTATCCCGCGCGCGTGCAATTCACTGTCAATTCGACTTCGGCTCAGTTTATTTTCTAATCGGGTGGTGTATCGAATGAGACGAACACAGCGCGTAGATTATGGTACGAGTTTATTTTACTGTACATTGCTTTGGAAATCGTGGGATTTCGTCGAACCCATTCTCTCTGTGAACGTCTTGCAGAGTTATACTACTCTCTGCAATGCAGTACCGGACAACATCCTGGGTAAGGTTTAGTCAAGTCCACTTCAGCAGGTGCAATTTGTTTTCCCGGGCACATGGACACCGCGCATCTAAACAGTTTTAATTACAGTAGAGACTCTTGTATCCGAACTAATAGGGAGACAAAAGTAGCCGGATAGTGGAATTTTCGGATAATAGAACTTTCTTTTGCATTAAACATCATTTATTCAAGTAGAAATGAAGAAAATTGAGCTTCTTTCAATATCTAAGGGTTCCAAGTCGACGTTTATCTCACGGTTCAATCATCTTTGGTGCTTAATTACGCATTAATTTCTAGCTGTATTTGAAAATCCACGTGATAGAAATGTTTATAAAATAAACACGAATTTCTGTTGATTTTGATTATGTAACTTACGCCTTTCCAAAGACAGATCCATCGCTGTTGCACGTAATTTGAATACAGGAATCCTCGTTAGTTACTGTTAACTTTTCATCGGTTTGCAGTTCCTTGCCTTCGTAGTTGCAAGTCGCTGTAAATGTAAATTCAAATGTATCTTCTGACGTAACGTGTGCTGCGCGTAAACGCAGAAAACAGTTTGCACAAATACAATTCTATCGTTACGCAATGAAAATATTCGATAAATTTATCGATAGGTCGGAATATTAAAAAGAATATTAATACCGAAAGTTTCCGAAATCAAACACATCGCCACGAAAACGGAACATAGAATAATTCTCTTCATCTTGCTGCTGTAGTTGAAGCGTCTTGTCCCGTTCAGCTCTCTACGAACACTGATTCTTTCGATGAAGATGCTTCTCGCAAGTTAATAAATATTATTCACATCTTATCGGTGACCTATTCAGACATTCTTCTCGTGGAAAAGATTTTTTCCGTAATTTTTAAGAATGTATCCCTACCACTGCACTGATAATGCAGTTCAATGTTTGCCGAACGCGTCGAACTACGTTTAATATTACAAAGTAGATTGTTGTTAACTATGTTTCTGTGTTCTCAGCGCACTGGTTCGATCAGTAATTACCCAGATAGCCAAATGCCTCGAATCTGCCGAGGGGAAGTTATGACCGTAAGGGCTCGAGGACGTGCCCTCGGCAGAAACGCGGCACGAGCTGCCCTCGGCAGGTATCGGGATTTTTACGGGCCGAACGTCGCTTGGACCTGCCGAGGGCAGCTCGTGCCGCGTTTCTGCCGAGGGCACGTCCTCGAGCCCTCACGGTCATAACTTCCCCTCGGCAGATTCGAGGCACGAGCTGCCCTCGGCAGGTCCAAGCGACGTTCGGCCCGTAAAAATCCCGATATCTGACCTCGGCACGCTCTGCTCGATTTCTGCCCGAGGCCCGCTTGGCTATCTGGGTAGAGTCCACACTGTTTGCAAAATATCACAATCATTTTATTCCGACGTTTTGATCTTATTTTAGATGATTTTCAAAGAAAAAAGAAAGATTGCGTCTGCAAATGATTAAAAAGTTAATATGTTTTGTTGTATGTTAATTTTAAAAAGAAGAGAAAAAAAGTGTTACCATAGTACTTACTCGACACTTTTTCTGCTATCATAGAATCTGTTATGCAACTATTTTTTATGAGCGGATGTGGATTAAAAAGATTAGATAGACATAGATTTGCCAAAGCCATGCAATAAACACCGGTCGGCAATGTGTTAAGTTGTTTCTTCTTATATGAAAACATATGGTTCTTTTCAGCGTGGACTTTCAGCCTTCGATGACTTCAACCCGTCTGAAATCTGAAGAGATCTACCGCGAGAGAGTGGGCAGCGACAGTCTATTTACCGCCCGTAGTCGTAATCCGGTGAACGCCACTTCGAATTCGAATTCGGCGGGTAACGAGGCTCACCAAGAAGAGGCTGTCGAGGAGCCCTCTTTAAATCAAGAGGACGACGTGTTCGAGAACGAGGAGCTGTTTGGTCCGCCGCCGTTGCCAAAAGCGGATTCGAAGCCGAAATCGAAAGTCTCGTTCCCGTTCGACGACTCTGATTCCGGGGACGAACTATTCTCAACGACCAGCTCGGGCTCCAGGTCTCAGAAGAGCACAGACTTCTTAACCGGTGTTCCTCAGCTATCGGACAAGTCCAAGGTCACTCAGCGAAGAGGCCTGTTCGACGAGGACATCGATATATTCGACAGCAAAGACTCGCCGGACGTCGACATCTTTGGTATAGCATCGAAGACGGCGAAAGAAGACAGCAGCGTGGCAGCTAAGAAGATCTCCGACACTGTAAATGATGCTCTCTTTGCCAGGAGCATCAAGGATACGATACCTAAAATTGATAACTTAAAGAAACGACCGCGAGCCACACCGAAGAGGATCAGTCTGTTCGACGATGCTGAAGACACAGATGAAGGAGACCTGTTCTCCACGAAACCGGTCAAGAACGAGGCCAGATCCGAGTCGAAGTTGTTCAGCAACGACGACGACGGTGATCTGTTCTCAGTGAAGAAGCCCAGTAATGGAGAACCACTTAGAGGAACGAGTTCGATAGGGAAGGATAACGATGAAGAAAAGTCTGCGCGTAAGACCGAGAGGAAAGGCAGCGATATTTTGACCGGTAATGGATTGTTCTCCACAACAATCGGCTCCCACGGGTTGATTTTTGAAGACGACGATTACGATGATCTGTTCAGTAGCAAGACTACGGCCACAGATAACGATTTATCGGTATCAGATAATAGCAGCAACGTGAAAACAATATCAACTGTGACTAGCGAGGTTGAACATACTGTACCCGAGGACCGTCCCGAAATAAACATGTCTGATGCCAGTGAAATGGAACAAAGCGAGAAAGATGTTGCTCCTGCCGTGCCTATTGTTGTTGAAGCCACGGAGGTTGAACCCAGAAGAAGTCCACCGAGGTCTTTGGATATTCAAGCGACTGTCCCGTCGTCTCAGTCCCAGGAAAATAGCCAGGCTGTTAGAAGAACAGTCTCCGGCAAGATTAAGAATTTGATGGGGAAAATGGGCGACTTAAAAATACTTTCGCCCCTAGACACGCCGCCGTTGTGGAGGAAGAGCGATGAGAAGGCAGACGACGATGACAGTATTGCGGATAGAGACAGCGACGATGGCGGATGTATTAGCACACAGGGTCACAGTTCACCGCCTAGTATATCGGGTAATTTGCAATATGCGTAGGTCATTCCGATGACAAACGGGTCAATCATGTATGTTCAGAAGTGTGAATTGTAGAGTGACTATTTAATTATTTGAACTATGGGAAACAACTGAACTCGTACTCTTACATTTCAATAATTTAGAATGGGTATACCAAAGTGATCGTATACTTTTTTAAATGGAATAATTATTTTATAATCGTACCAAGCGACTTGATTTTTTATAATTAATTAAAAGCATTCGTTTATGAAATGATGTGCATAAAAGATTTTCCAAAAAATTATTATTCACAAGGTTACATGCAAAAATATAAAAGGTATTTCTTTTAATTTCTTTATTTGGACCCATAATGAAAATTTAAAATTTATGGTTTGCAGATCTATGGTAGTTATACATATACTGAAAATTTCATCGAAATCTTTTGACGTAGGAAAAAACGAGACTGTGGATTCTGTGGATTTTAAGCAGAAACTGATCAAAAATCGTGCAAAACTACGATTTTCAAATTTTTAACCGCTCGCAGCTCGTGTGTATGTTAATCGATTTCGATGAAATTTTCAGCATACGTGTAACAAACGTAGATCTATAAAATATATATTTGAAGTGTTCATTAAGGGCTCTAATAAAAAAATTAAAAGAAATGCTTTTTTATTTTTCCATGCAACCTTGTAAATTGTAATTTTTGGAAAATCTTTTTTTCAGATCATTTAGTGAACCAATGCTTGTAATTGATGAGAAAAAATCAGGTGGTATTGTTCTGATTAAAACAAGACAAACACAATATCGTTTCAATTGTAATTTAATGGTGTAGTCGACGATGAAAGTTTCGGTCGGAAGAAAGGACAGCGTATGGGAAAGAAAGAGAGAAAGACAGATAGAAACGCTTCGGCCACCCGATCTGTGTTTCATTCTGTCCTTCTCTATGTTCGACTCTCTATTAAAATCGAGCTCGGCGCGGTCGGCGCGGTAGACGTAGCCATAAATCAGAAAAAAGTCTAAGGTTCAAACGCTGTCCGCCCAGAATACGCCAGTAAGACAGCATTTGGATCTTTACTGTAACAATGTTACACTTGATGAAAATGCGAGTAATTGAAATATTGAACATTGTTTTGCAGAAGACAGCACCGCTCAGAAGCAGTCTCTGCAGTCGACGGTCTCGGGTGAAAGCAACGTGGAAAGTGCCATTAGCTTCGATGAGCCCGCTCAAGTGGAAACGCTGTCTATTGCCGCCTCGAAGGTAACCGTTGCAATCATAAACATATCCCTCTACTTCTAATTCAATCCTTTAACTAGTCTAACTCGTGGATAATGTTTCAGACGCGAGTCAGAATTCAAGCGAAACGCAGGCCTCAGAGCAGGCATGCTCGAAAAACGGCTCTCAGACAGAGCGGAATCGATTTCGATACGGTGGACGCGTCTGGAAATATCGTTCAAGACGAAAGTCATGGTCACAGATCCTCGAATACACATATCAAAGAGCCCGCCGGTTCCTCGAATACCAACATCCCGCCAATCTCAAGTTCCGATCGTTTAACTGCATCAGGCTACGACAATATCCATCGATTAGCTGATCCCAACGCGTTCTTAGCTCCGGACGAGAAGTCCGAACTCGGTAGCATAAGCAAGGAGAGTTCAATGAGCGCTAACAAGAACACATTACTGTCCCCATCGACGGATGAAGAAGATTTGTTCGACGTGCCACCTGATTTACCGGAAGATCCACAAAGAGAAGACACGCTGTTCGGCAGAGCACCGATTCTATCGCCGGTCGATAAAGTTCTCTCCGAAAAACCGGTTCCCAGTTTCAAACCTCTAAGAGACACTCACATTAAAACGATAGAGAGCAGAGACACGGCTGTAGAAAAAAACGTAGATAAAGATGAAAATAGGAAATCGGTGGAAGCTGATAACGATTGTACCGCGGAAATCGCAATTCCCAGTTTGGATGAACAAGATCAAGAGGATGTTGAACCGAGAGGTGATTCAAAGGAAGTGATAGACCCTTTGAGGGATAGCAGCCACGATCCTTTGAAGGATCCCAGCCAGTTGTTTGCGTTCGTCACGAAGACGCCGTCCCCGGAGAAAGGTAAGAGTCTGTTGTTCTCTGAAGACGACAGCCTCTTCTCCACTGGCAGCAAGAGGTCGTCCGATGACCAAACGGCGAAGAAACCGATGTTGGATCTGTTCGCCGATGATGCGGAAGGTGATCTATTCTCTACGAGCTTAACCAAGCCGGTGAAGAAACCTCTGAAGGACACGAAGATCAGCTTGTTCGATGACGATGGCCAAGACGACGAGGACGATAGTCTCTTCGGCCCTGTCGCGAGAAAGCCAGTAACGAAGGCCATGGAAGAGAATAAGCAGCCGGTACAACAACCTCGGAAGAAGATTAGCATGTTCGATGACGGCGACGATGACGCGAACCTGTTTTCCGAACAGACCGAACATGCGCAGAAGTCTGACGCCGGAAGCGTCCAAGAATCGGCGAATAAAAGCGAAATGTTTGCAAGCATTACCGAACCCGTGAAAACTTCCCATATCACCGACATTTACGCCGACCATTCGAGCGGCGAGGACGACATCTTCGCCTCGAAAGTTATCGCGAAGAAGGTTGTCACGTCGAAATCGTTGTTCCCTTCGGACGACGATGACGACGACGATGGTAACATATTCGCGAAGAAAACTTCGGCTAGCGAACCACGAGCGAAACCGATCGAAACACGATCCACTGTGAAGAAATCGGTCACGAGGGACCTGAAGAAAACGGCTGAGAAGATCAGCGAGGATCCCTTGAGCATTTTACAGGACGATTGAACGCTGTTACTTTCGATCAAGGATCATAATATATATTTTTTTTATTTATGCTCGCCCCACGATATTTCCCAAGTTGATTTCAAACGAAACGATTTAAATTCTATACGAATGGGGATGGGTAGACCGAGAGTAAATATATAAATTGCGTGTAAATTATTGAACAAAAACGAATGTCCCGCGTTACGAGAATGGGCACTGTGCAAAGATAATACGAGTTTGGCTGTACCGTTTCATTTTATTCGTTCCCCACGCGGAGGAAATTGCGAAGAACGTTCTAATTTTTAAAATATACGAACAAAAGATATTTTCCGGTATTTTTCCATGAGTATTTTTGTCCAATGGGAGGTCAGGAGAATATCGAGTCCCGATAGACGAACTTCTTTTTTTTTCAGCGTCGAGAACAACGAACAAGAAAATATTATTATATACATAAGAATAGATTTGATTTATTGACATTGATTTGTAATGTTCGACGATTTTGCATCGGTTTTGCGTCAGTATCAGTCTGCAGGCAGTGCGTTACTAGTAGATGTTATATTTTGTTTCTTCTTTAGAATATGTATATGCCATTCCATGATGTATTGTATTGTATATATTGTAGCCTCCTTGCAAACATATTTATCGGTACAAATATATTGGTAGAAGAAATCTAATGTAATATATTGTGTACGTATCTTTAATTTCCCCGATATCGTTGTCGCGGTAAGTGAAACAGTTTATGTTTGCTTTACGCGTGTCAGTATTAATTATACATACAGTTAAACTGAAAGGGTAAATACTAGTGTGACCCTAAAATAAATTATATAAAAGCATAGTCATTGTATTATGTGATATTACGTTACACCATCAAACGCATGTTATGTCAGTGGTGACAAAATTAAATGTAGACATCTTTGTTTGAATTATAAATGTTGTAATACACCTTTTAGTTGTATTGAAATGAATTAAATTAATTTTAAATTTGTATTTATATAGAGCAAACCATTAAGTTTGAAGTAATCACAATAATTCTGACAAGTATCTATTTTATATATTTACATTAAGTTGCTTATGTTCATTTAATTTCCAGAAGAGTTATATATATATATATATATATATATATATATATATATATATATATATATATATATTCTGCTTTAAATATCTGTTCTGCTGCAATTGCAAAATCCATAAAAAAATACGTGTTCTATATAAATTAATTTTATAAATTCTGTTTTAGATAGATTATTTCACCGAATTCCGTTGTAGTAAGTTGCGATAATGATAGGATCAAATAGTGTATATTCGGGACTACAGATCAATGAGACGAACAGAGTATAAACCAAATTAGAATGTTGATAAGGCCCGACTGCACATGCTACGTATGTATAATATACATATATGTCGTGTATGCACTCGTATAGGTGTGTTTTTTTACCTACTGTTTCCGAGGAGGGCAATACGCAGTTGAAACTCATTCGTCGCTCCGTACGCATCAAATCACTTATTGAGTTCGTAGATTAGACTAGGTGAGTGATAGAAAAGTGAACATTCGTTTTACATGATTTCTGAAAATCTTTAGTAACTTTTCTATAGAACTTCGTCTTCGATTAGAGTTGCGTGACATTCTGTGTTATATGTACATGGAATTGAGAAAACGTAGAATAGACATGTTCTCATATTAAACTTTGAGTATTATGCGAGTGTGACAGGTATACCGACGAGATGACTTCCGGCAGGAGTGACACGCTACCGAAGAATCAATCTAATTCACAAGTTTCGAAGAACAATGGGAAAAGCGAAATCGCCGAATTTTATAACGGGACGACCGTTCTGGTAACAGGCGGGACAGGATTCCTGGGGAAATTGCTCATCGAAAAATTACTGAGGTGATCCATTCTCGAAGACAAAGATATTCAATTTTTCAAATTAAATATGATACAACATGAACAATTATAATTGCAATGTGAAAATTCATGAAGAATCGGCTACTACCTTTTTATACGAGAAATGTTCAGAGAAACGTCTTCGGCGTACAAGTTTCATAATCGTATAAATTAATGCGAATGTAAACTATGTTAATAGCACATTTTAAAAGATTAACTAAACAACGTATTATTCAAATGATCAATTCCTTCTCCTATTGTTTTGAAAATTCTGTTGTATCATTCGACGCGTCAAAATTAACGCAATAGTTCAAAAGGTACATCCGGCTTCTTCAGAACCAGTGCCACAGCATTTCTAATTGGAATTAATGAATATACTGTTGAATAATGAGAAAAACAACGCAGTCCTTGGACGTATTCGGGGACTATCCTTTTCACTTCGTTTACAAAAAATGATGACGCCGATGTTAGTTTTTTGTTGCCGTTGATTTCGAAGAAAATGATTGAGAAAACGTTTCAAGTCATTGCTTATACACTTCCGCTCATAAGCCACCGGATACTTATTCAAACTTGGATGCAGACGATTATTCGTAATTAAAAATTATACTTACTAATTTTTTCTAATGTAGTGAACATGTCTTACAATTCTTACATTTTCTAAATTTTTGAATTTAAGTGGGGTAACTGATTTTCGATTTGGCTTTTAGAGCTGTCCATAATCATTCTCCACTTTCTCGATCTCTTGTTTCCAACATTTATTCAAATACTATATGCGTATATATAATATAGTTTTGCATTGACATATTATCGTATAGTATCTACATCTAATCAAAATAAAACAATCAAATCTAGTTGAAAGCTGGTATTCTTTACTCACCATTTTGTTGAAGATAAATTAGTGTCCGGCGATTCGTGGACGGGAGTGTACATACGTATGTATGGAAATAATAGATTTGTTTGCTTAAAAGCTGGGAATCGTTCAAATTGTTTTCATATAAATAAAATAATCTATATTTTAACGAACACGTCTATGTTACATAATTACAGGTGCTGCCCAGGTATTAAAACCATTTACATGCTGATTAGACCGAAAAAGGGGAAATCCGCGGAAGAAAGATTCAAAGAGAACTTTCAGGAAGTTGTACGTAATGTACTCGAACAAATACAGTGACTACCACTAATATTCCGGCACTCTTAAAAAGACGATACCTTTTTTAATATTGTTCTATACGATTTGAACTTTCTGGAGAAGCTAGAGCTTAGTTTGCTACTGGACGCGAAACAAAAATTTTTCTAAAATTGCAATTGATCGGAATTGTAGGAAAAATACTAAATGTTGCATTTTACAACTTCTTTATCTGGGCCTGTATTGAAAATTTAAAACGTACATACATATTTTGAACATATTCTGAAAATTTTGAAAAACGTTTAAATATGGTCAAAATTGCAGATTTTCACGATTTTCGGCCAATAACTGCATGAAATCTAGGGATTCTTTCAATAGCTGTCTTTTTATTCCGCATCAACCGATTTCGATGAAACTTTCACGGTGCATATAATCGACACAGATATACAAAACGTATTTTATAAATTTTTAATAGCGTATTTTCTCTGCAATTTCGACAACTTGCAATTATTTTCAAAAATTTTAGTCATGTTGTCTAATATTAAAAATATGTCGTCTTTTTAAGAGTGTCCGAATATTAGTGGTAGACACTGTGTATAAATAGTGATAGAGTATCAATCAATATCTTCTCTGAATCCAGATCTACGATAGATTGAAGAAAGAGCAGCCAAATTTTCTAAAGAAAGTAGTAATAATAGAGGGTGACGCGTCGGAAGAAGACTTTGGCATGACACCGGAAGTGAAAGCAACGTTGATGGACACGAATATTATTTTCCACGCTGCTGCAACTGTTCGGTTCGACGAAAAACTCCGTGTGGGCGTGAACACGAATGTGAGAACAACAAAATGTTTGTTGTTGTGGGCGAAACAGCTGTCAAACTTGAAGGTACACTAACCATTTTTTTTAAACGTATATAATCAAGTAATTAATCTGTCTTTAATTAATTCGTTTATAGGCATTCATCTACGTGTCGACTGCATTCTCGAACTGCGTTAACAAAACGATCGACGAAATCCATTACTCGCCTCCCATTGATGCCGATAAATTGATAACATTGGTGGATTGCTTGGACGACGATAAACTCCTAGCAGCAGGACCTTCGTAAGCATTGTTGCAAAAATCACAGCGGTAGTTACGATAAATTACAGTTGTTGTATCTCGTAGATTGCTCCAGAATTGCCCGAATAACTACATCTTTACGAAAGCAGCCGCAGAGAATATAGTACTAAAATACGCAGATGACTTTCCAGTAGGGATTATTCGACCATCTATCGTCACATCAACAGCTGAGGAACCAATCACATCATGGATAAACAATTACTATGGTGCTACCGGCGTAGCAATGGCATCTTCTCTTGGATTGATGCATACGCTACACTGCGTACCCGAGTGTAAAGCAGAAATCATACCTGCTGATTATGTTATATCGAACATCGTTGCTGCTGCTTGGGACGTTTGGGATAGGTAAAGATTTTGGTCGCTCATTCATTTTATATTTGATGTATTTGTGATTTTATGCATTTTTGACAAAACTGAGCAGGTTCAATTTAAGACAATAGGAACATTAGACGAATTTAAAATCATTGTTATACAACATAAACGGTTCTGATTTTGCATAAAGATCCATGAACATATTAATTTCTATTTAGCTTCAAGATGCCGTGTATCTTACAAAGTGTAAATGAAGTACTTAAAATTTTTATTACAGGCACCGAGGAAAAAGATGGAAATTGTGATTTTTTAAATTTTGATTAACCTTTTTCATACATTACCTAGTAAACAGTTTGGCCCAATTTTGAAACTGTTATTAGTTATTCAAATGGTAGACTTAATTTGATCGCTGACCGATTTGGTTTCGATCTAAACTATTTAATAAATATTCCTTTTCCTCGATCGTAGATCAACTTTTCTCCAGAAAGAGGTCTATATCTGGATCGAAACGTCGAGAATTTTTTACATTTCAAATGTGCTTGGTTTAATAATTGATCGAACCTGTGCGCCGAAATTATCACACAATTTCTATTAAACTATTTAACGGTCTTTAACATTCCTGTCGGTTTTATTGTCTTAATTTTCTTTATTTTGCGAGACTGTTCAGTGCCGTTGCATATTTCTGTTTCCGTAGCTTTGCTTACCTGAAATTAACTGCAGGAACTGACTGTAAATGATTTTGTAGAAAAGTCGCAGTGAAAATGGAGCAAAAGTCAAGTATACCAGACGAAGAAAGGATACCAGTTTACAATTCAGTGGCTTCACCTCAAAATCCACTGGATTGGCAGACGTATATGAAATACACTAGCGAATATGGGTTTGAAGTCCCCTCCGTTATTATACTCTGGTACTACATGTTATGGCTGAATAGATACTTAATTGTTCATCAAATATGCGCCTTTTTCATGCACACAATACCGGCGCACATTGTGGACACAGTTGCACGCCTTGTGGGTCAGAAACCTATGTACGTTCGATGTTATACGTACAGTGAATGTACAAAGTGTTCGTACACCTTTTAAAATAGAATAACTTTTTTATAATTGTACTAAACGACCTGATTTTTTTATCATCAATTAGAAGCATTGGTTTACTAAATGATCTGCAAAAAAGATTTTTCAAAAATTACAATATACAAGTTGTAGATCTACGTTTGTTACACGCATGCTAAAAATTTCAT
Organism: Lasioglossum villosulum; assembly: GCA_963971365.1. Lineage (NCBI taxonomy): Eukaryota > Metazoa > Arthropoda > Insecta > Hymenoptera > Halictidae > Lasioglossum > Lasioglossum villosulum. The sequence continues at coordinate 2,321,744 of OZ020495.1, forward strand.
CCGAGCTACAAGCGGGTAAAAATAGTCAAAATAGTAGTTTTAAACAATTTTTGATCAGTTTCTGCTTAAAATCCACATAATCGTACATTTTTCGATGCGTGTCGTCTCTTCCTGCGTCAAAAGAGTTCGATGAAATTTTCAAATAAAGAAATGAAAAGAAATGTCTTTTTTATTTTTGCATTTATCCTTGTGAATAATCATTTTTTGGAAAATCTTTCTTGCATTGCGTTTGATACAATTACCAAAAAGTTATTCCATTTAAAAAACTGTACGAACACTTTGTACACCCACTGTATAAGAATACGCGAAACGAACGAATCGTTATTTTCATTAAAAAAAAACATATTTTGTAGGTTAGTAGATGCGTACAGGAAAATAGAAAAATTTAGTGCCGTAATACATTATTTCTCGACGCTAGAGTGGGACTTCCGGAACGAAAATGTTCAAAAAATGTGGTCGAAGTTGAACGCTGTCGATCGGAAAATTTTCAACTTCAACGTAGAGAACTTAAGTTGGCAATGTTATTTATACAACAACATTAGAGGCATTCGTGTATACTTGTTAAACGATCCAATAGACCAAAAATCCCTGGATAAAGGACGTGCTAAATATGCCAAGTAATATTTAATGTTATATTACTAGAATTTCTATGATTAATAATCCATTCGATTTTATTCTACATAATCCGTTTGCATTTCAGACTGCAGATCGCGCATTACGTTGTACTGACATTATATACGATGTTACTTCTATGGATTGCCCTTTCCGCTGTATCATTTCTTTGGTCCTTTTGTCCCTTGTCACACTAGTGTTTAATGCTGTCGTTTTTGTAATTTTTCATCCGGGATTAACTGGTGACCTTACACGAGGCATTATTGTAAAATAGATTGAACTTGCAGATATTTAATACTTATCCCTAATCTCTGTTTTGTTACGTGGGATGATCTTGTCATAGCAATTGTTTTGCATGAAACTATTAACTATTCTCCGTATTTATTAAAATAAAATACTAAACAAAATCTAGCTGTGTTTCAATATTTTTATAATATCCTCTCCAGATAGAAATTGGAACGAAATCCTTTGCCATTTTAATAACTAAGCGATCTAAACGAAATGCGCAAATGATGTTCAAAGTTTCCAATTTAGCTTCCTGATCGGCATAGGGTGCACTGTACAATATTTGGCACCCTAAGCCAAAATCGTAGTAAACATCTTTTTATCTTTTCTTGAAATGTTTAAACGAGCTTAACTCTCTATTATTATAAGCTAATAGAGATTTTCCAGGAAAATCAAACAGTTTATCGAGTTATAAATCTTTTATTATAAAATATATTTAGTGAATAACAATCGTGAGACAAATGGTACAGTCATTGGCGCAGTAAGAGGTAAACGGTAAACAGACTATTTGTGTTATAATTAAACATATACGCACTTGTTACATCTGTAGCACAGTCCGAAATTAAGTTATAAAAACGATAAAGTATACATACTCGCAACGAAAATTATTTTCTTACTGGATGTACCAGCGTTGCTAACAGTCACATGTGGAACTCCGTTATGAAAACTTACCACGGTGCTTTGAAATATAAGTAAAAAGCAATATAAAATGATTTTCTATATCAGGAATTCTTAATATTTGCCGTTTGAATAAAAAGTGCCAATAAATACGGCAGTGCCAGCAATAGGTACAGTTTACCCTATAACGAATAATTACTGCGGCAGGAAATTGAACAATACAGGTTTGTAATTTGCAAGGGAAAGAATCTTCGATGCCTGTGAAAAAGAGAGACGAAAAGGTGTAATCAATATTGAAATCTTAAACAATCCGGGACAAGAATAAGTAGAATGTAGACTTATTTCCTGACATGACTTTTTTCGAATAGATTGTCTATTCGTTCAAGTCTAAAGAGTAACCAATCTCTCTATCCGATCAAAAATTTCATGGCATTCGTTAGTCCCGATTACCATAGCAAAAGAGTCAACACATTTTTATACAATACTACATTGAATCCCAAATCTCCACAGTTGAAATTCACGCGTCGTTGAATACACTTCGAAAGCCACAGTTAGTTTCATCAGTCGAGCTACAATGTGAGACAATTTACTTTTCTTGTTCTTAATACTTCTCTTATCTTCCTCGTAATATTACACTATTTTTACACGATTTATTAATACGGTTTCTAAAGACGCGTTCGTTTTACACCAATTACTTCTTCTATTCAGATTCTGAATTCGAATTCTGTGGTCAACGAGAGAGGTTTATGTAATTCTCGATTCTCACACTGACAAGTAAAATTATACTACACTTATACTAGTGCATAAACAAACGAGATGACACCAGATAATAATGAAGCAAACAATTCTTTGGACATGTTTGAACCACACGAGAATAATGAAAGAAGCGAAATCGCAGAATTCTATTCTGGAACGAACGTTTTAATAACTGGAGGAACAGGATTCCTTGGCAAGTTGCTCATCGAAAAATTACTAAGGTAATTATCTTCGATGATAAACGCGCTGGACTTTCCCAACAAACGACCTGATCGTTTTATCATTAATTAGAAGCATTGGTTAACTAATTGACCTGCAAAAAGATTTTCAAAAAATTAGAATTTACAAAGTTGCATGCAAAAATAAAAAAAACGATTTCTTTTAAGTTTTTTATTAGGGCCCTAAATGAAAATTTCAAATATATGTGTTTTGTATTTTTTCCTAAAGATTTCGATGAAATTTTCAGTATGCATATAATTATCATAGATCTACAAAACGTAAAAATTTTCATTACCGGCCCAAACAAAAAAGTTTTAAAAAATGCCTTTTTTAGTTGTACACGTAACCTTGTGGATAATAATTTTTGGGAAAATCTTTCTTGCATATCATTTTATAAACCAATGCTTCTAATTAATTTTAGAAAAATTAGGTCGTTTGGTGCAATTATAAAAATCTTATTCCATTTTAAATAGTGTACGAACACTTTGTACACACACTGTACATCGGAATACTCGATTCTGTACTGAATGAAATACTCATTTTTATCATTGTATTTAATTATAAATAATCTGGCTGTGCAGATTAATTTTCTATTGTATACTAATAGGTCCTGTCCAGATATTACTAAACTTTACATGATGGTAAGGCCGAAGAAGGGGAAGACTCCAGAGGAACGATTTAAAGAAAACTTCGCGGAAGTAGTACGTAGAATAATTGTGAAAACTAATGACAGAATGATAATCAACGTTCTTCGCGTATGTAGATCTACGATAGATTGAGGAAGGAGCAGCCAAATTTTCTAAGGAAAGTAGTAATGATAGAGGGTGACGCGTCGGACGAAGACTTTGGCATGACACCGGAAGTGAAAGCAACGTTGATGGATACGAATATTATTTTCCACGCTGCTGCAACTGTTCGGTTCGACGAAAAACTCCGTGTGGGCGTGAACACGAATGTGAGAACCACAAAATCCTTGTTACTGTGGGCAAGACAATTGTCCAACTTGAAGGTACAGTAGAAACTTGGGTAATTATTACGAAAGGATTGTCGTACTCCTATAGCAGGAGTGGCAAATGCTACGGGTTCCGCGTTTTTGGGGCATCGCACGTTAAAATTTTGTAAAAAAAGGTCATTCATCTGCAACGAGGTATCGACTGGTCGCGAGCCGCATGATGGAACAAGATCGTGTAATTAATTAATTTTATTATCATACGAAACCTAGGGCCTCCTGGTAACATTTGCTACGGGCCCCGCGGTGGTTTAATCCGACACTGACTATTAGCAATAGTTTTTTGCGAATATCTCGAAAACTAAAATCGGCCCCTGTATATTGGAAAAGGAAAAAGTTGTTAAAAATGTAAAAATCGATGACATATTTAAATTCCATGTAAATCGGAGTACAGCGAGCCTTTCGCAATAATTACCGAAACTTGTTATAAACAATTGACAACGCGATATGCAAATCAATTTATTTCTAATTGATCCGATCTGCAGGCGTTTGTATATGTATCAACTGCATTCTCGAACTGTATTGATAGTATTGTCGAAGAGAAACATTACAAATATGTCATAGAAGCTGACAAGTTAATAACATTGGTAAACTGTTTGAATGATGATCAACTTCTAGCAATGGAACCTATGTAAGGATTAAAGCAAAAGTAACGTACGGTAAAGATGACGACGACAGGCTACGTGTAATTGTTCGATGTTGTAGATTACTCGACAAAGCGCCCAATAACTATATTTTTACTAAAGCGGCTGCAGAGAACGCTGTACTTAAATATGGAGATGGACTTCCGGTAGCGATTGTTCGACCTTCTATCGTCATTCCCACATCGGAAGAACCAATTAGAGCATGGATTAACAATTTGTATGGCGTCACTGGTTTGATTGCGGGATCTTCTCTAGGGGTGTTGCGTACGTTCCGTGTAATAGAAAGTAATGCAGCAGAGATTATACCTGCGGATTATGTTGTAGCTAATATTGTTGCTGCTGCTTGGGACGTTGGAACCAGACGAACATTGTAACTATATCACCGTTTCAAAATTTGAATTAAATCACTGTAAAAATTGAAAAAAATAGGATAAAACGTCTTTAATAAAATACAATTGTTTTAAATTACATTTGAATAACTTTCTAGAGAACGTGCGGCGAAGTTAGAAGAAGATGCAACAGTTTGCGATGAAGAAAAGATACCCATTTACAATTCAGTAAGTTCGCCAAAAAATCCAGTATATGGTTTCCAATATCTACAATGGAATAAAATTGCTGGCTTCAAAGACCCTCCTATAAAAGCTATTTGGTTCTTCATGTTTATTGGTAGCACGTATTACTATCCCAATCGAATTAGATCTTTCTTCTTACACACTATACCAGGATTTATCGGAGATACGATTGCTCCCCTTATCGGCCAGAAACCTAGGTATGTATGGAATGTGTATAAAACAAATTAATCGTCGCTTTAATTAAAAAATTTTGTTTTTCGCAGATTAATGGACGCGTATAGGAAAATTCACAAGTTTCTCGATGTAACGGAGTCCTTTATGTTGCAACAGTGGCACTTTCGGAATGAAAATGTACAAAGATTATGGTCAAAATTAAATTCCGTTGACCGGAAACTGTTTAATTTTAACATGGAAAACCTAGATTGGGAGGATTATTTTCAATATCATTGGAAAGGCATTCGTTTGTATCTCTTAAAGGATCCAATGGACACTGTGGAGCAAGCACGTGTCCGATACAACAAGTAATATCTCTTATACAGCTATGGACAAAGTAATAAGACACCCTGAAAATTATTGGTTTAGGTACTTAATGTTATTCAAAAATAAACCATTTTCTTTTGATGAAATGTATTTTAATATAACTATACTATTATGTACCTGAACCAATAATTTTCAGGGTGTCTTATAATTTTGTCCATTGCGGTAGCAGTATTATAATTATTGTATGAAGTGATAATGGACGTTGTAAATTTCAATTTTTTTATTTCAGATTGCGCATATTACATTACACGGTATTGACTGTATTTTGGCTTTTGGTGCTGTTGATTGGAGTATTTTTTGTATCATTTCTTTGGCCATGATTGGGTTTAATGCTGTCAGTTATGTAACTTTTCATTCAAGCTAAATTACTTTTATGAATTCGCCACCTTGCGTGAAGGACTGCAATGCATATATTATAGATTTAATATACTCGTTTTTGTAATTACATTTTTATGTATCACGTTCAGAATGAACATTATTTAATACAATAAAGGATCACCGTCTACTATTTTGCTTCTTATCAATTTCTGCGTGCGTTTGTCTGTTAATAGAACCACTATTGTATATTATGTTACATAAGTAAACGCATAATTTAATCAATATTTAAGAAGGAAATTCAAAAAACAGTTATAATATGAAATCGGATATTTTAACATTGATAAATTATTCTACAATTTATACAAACACTTTCCTCGTTTTGGGTTACGAACTGGCAATTACAAGAATCATTAACTGCTTTTCCGTACGCGGATCGTTTTAACACCATTCTTTTTATTCGAAGAGCAATAAAGTATTTGTCGGAATTAACATACAAAGATTTTCGCGTTCATATAAAACTTTATTTAATCACTACATTACAGTTGAAATTCATACGCCGTCGAATACACTTCAAAAGCATTATCTTCGGAGTTCTGCAATCTAGCTAAACGGTGAGAAAATGTTTCATTATTTACGAAAATTTTTACATTTAAAAGTGTAGCCTAATTCAATATCAATATCAAAAATTGATAAACAACATAAAAATGAGCTTTCAAATCGTGCTTTTCCTACTTCTTCCCGTATTTATGATAAACTTATTTCTATAATCTTTACGATTATCCAGCGATAATATCATCCTTCATTGCATATCAGTTATTAACGATTCAGTATCGAAATCTTACGTATTTACAATTGAACTAATACAAGCAACAGAGATGGCATCGGACACCAATGAAGCAAACAATTTATCGAACTCGTCCGAACCGCAAGTTTCGGAGATCAACGGAAAAAGCGAAATCGCTGAATTTTACAATGGCGCGAACGTCTTGGTAACTGGAGGAACAGGATTCATCGGCAAGGTACTCATCGAAAAACTACTGAGGTAATTACTTTCATTAATAAACGTCTTTAAACTTTTCTTCAATCTTTCGCGTCTCAGTATTTTAAATACAGCAGGTCGCGCGTACATCCGGCGCATCGGCGCAGTCATTTTTAACACCAGAATTAATCAGTATTCATTTTACCCGAAAAACAAGAAAGAACAATGGCTGTAATGGCTGGCCGGACTTTAAACCTCATTTTATGCTTTATTTATAATTAGCCTGTGGATCTTATGCATTCATGGCGAAACAGAGAAATAAAAAATATTTATAAAAAAGGATTGAAGCATGCGCAACTTACTCGAGATTAATATTGTTTATTTATTAGATCCTGCCCAGGTATTGTGACAATTTACATGATGGTGAGACCGAAAAAGGGGAAGTCTTCAGAGGAACGGTTTAAAGAGAGCTTCGATGAACCTGTACGTATACGATTAAACGAATATGAATTTTACATAATAAAGAAGATCGAATGGTAATAAGTAGACTGCGGATTTTTATGCATTTATGGCTCCTGAAAATATTCAAACAATGCTAGAATATAAACCTTCACAGTATTGAATACGATTTTTAATTATTTCGAATGTATAAAGGCTACACTTTCTTGAAATTTGCCTGGAGAAATTCAAAATTAAAAATAAACATCCGCAGTCTAGTATAATAAGTGTTTTTGACGTCGTAACCAGGTATTCGATAGGCTGCGGCAAGAGCAGCCAGATTTTCTAAAAAAGATAGCGATGGTGGTAGGCGATGCAGCTGAAGAAGATTTTGGCATGACCCCGGAAACTAGAGAAATGTTGAAAAATACAAATTTCATTTTTCACGTAGCCGCTCAAGTTCGGTTCGACGACAAACTCCGCGTGCTAGTGAACACCAACGCGAGAACTACAAAGCTGTTGTTACTGTGGGCAAAAGGACTGCCAAACTTAAAGGTACATTAACAATTTGCTCGAGTCTTTTGAAATGTCGTTTTTCCTTTAATGATTTTAAGAAATTGAATGCAGCACATGGATATAAGCACGTTAATAATAATAAAATCGCCCGCAGGCATTCGTGTTCGTATCAACGGCTTACTCGAACTGTCAGAATAAGACTATCGAAGAAATCCATTACAAACCTCCCGTTGATGCCGACGATTTAATATCATTGGTAGGTTCTTTGAACGACGATCAACTCGAAAAAATCGGGCCGATGTAAGTATGACAAAGACAAAAATTCTATAGAAATCAGTACAGTAAAGATCCGAATGCTGTATTACGAATGTGCTTGAAAAATTATACTTTGCAAACAATATAATAATAACGTAACAATAGAAATATGTTCCGTCGTGTCGTAAAACCGGTAGAACCCTTCGTGCGAAGGAACCTTCGAAGTTTCGAATATTCGAAGGAAAGTTACAGCTCTACTGTACAGGGTGTCCCAAAATAAGTGTAACTCCCGGAAATGGGAGGTTCCTTGGGTTATTTGAAGCGACATTTTCCTTTACAATAATGACATCCGCGGCTTTGTTTAGAAGTTATTAACGGAAAACATGGACCAATCAGAGCGCGAGTACAGCGGATTGATTTTGGTTCGGCCAATAGCGACACCACGTTAAGCGGGACCTGTCGCTGAGTCGAACTCAGTTCTCTCGTTCGCTACAGCCGGGCTCTGATTGGTCCATGGTTTTCGATAATAACTGCTAAACACAGCCGCGGACACCATTTTTGTAAAGGAAAATGTCGCTTCAAACGACCAAAGGAACCTCCCATTTACGGGAGTTACACTTATTTTGGGACACTCTGTAGACTCTACAGAAGTCTCGGCGCGGTATACGCAGTCATAAAATAATCTAGTCAGGGCCACGATATAAGTCCGTGAAGAACACGGCTGTTGGACAAGTAATGAGCGTTCACTGTAATGACAAATTGTAATTGTTCTATGTTACAGATTGTACGCCGAAAGTCCTAATAACTATGTCGTGTCGAAAGCAGCTGCAGAAAATATTGTACTAAAATATAGTGATGGAATGCCGGTAGGGATTGTTAGACCATCTATTGTCACAGCTACGTTTGAAGAACCGCTTAAAGCATGGATAAACAATGCATATGGTGTTACCGGTACAGTCTTAGGAGCTGGTATTGGATTAATGCGTACAATGTATATCATACCAGAGTATAAAGCAGATATTATACCTGCAGATTACGTGGTAGCCACTGTTATTGCTGCCTCTTGGGAAATTGGTACTAGGTAAAAATTTTCACTTCATTTATATTTTAACGGTAGATCTACGGAATCTCTATTTTTACAATACTTTAACAGAATTATCAGAATGTGTATATTTATCATTACTAAATTACTGATCTTTATGCATTTATAGAAAAAATGGGTAGGAAAAATTCAAAATTGTTGGAAATCAATATACAGTGGGTGTACAGTGTTCGTACGCCTTTTAAAATAGAATAATTTTTTTATAATTGTACCAAACCACCTGATTTTTTTATCAGCAATTAGAAGCATTGGTTTACTAAATGGTCTGCAAAAAACATTTTCCAAAAATTAGAATTTACAAGGTTGCGTTCAAAAACAAAAAAAGCATTTCAATTTTTTGATTAGGGCCTTTAATGAAAATTTCAAATATTGTTTTGTCTTTTTTCCGACGTCAAAAGATTTCGATGAAATTTTCAGTATAACTACCACGGATCTACAGAACATAAATTTGAAATTTTCATTACGGGCCCAAATAAAACAGTTTTAAAAAATGCCTTTTACGTAAATAATAATTTTTTGGAAAATCTTTTTTGGATATCATCTCGCAAACCAATGTTTCTAATTAATTATAAAAAATACAGGTCGTTTGGTACAGTTATAAAAAAGTTATTTCTTTTTAAAACGTGTACGAACACTTAGTACATCCAGTGTATGATTTCGCAAAATGATTAAGGGAAGAAGTAGCATTCAATTTGGAATAAATTTATTAACAAGCTCGATAACCGCGAATTGAAAGATTCTACTGCATTTGTGTGATTTTCTAGAAAATCTTTAGGAAAATCAGAGACTAACACAGCCGTACCTGATACGGAATCAGTACTCATTTATAATGCAGTATCTACGTCTCAAAACCCAGTAACTTGGCACCAAATCATAGATTGGAATAGGGAATACGGCATTGATGTTCCTTCTATGAAATGTATTTGGTATTTCATGTTTATATACGCCAGATACAAGTTTCTATATTATATCTATGCTTTCTTCTTACAAACGATACCAGCAATTGTTGTAGACACCATTGCACGTCTTATGGGACGGAAACCAACGTACGTACGTGTTCGATATTTTAATAATTAGATAAGACAATCATTTTCATAGAGGATTATTATATTATTCAGGTTAACGGACGCATATAGAAAGATAGATAAATTTATTCTTGCGTTACATTACTTCTCCGCGCGAGAATGGGACTTCCGGAATGAAAATGTTCAGAAATTGTGGAAAAAATTGAGTCCGGTCGACCAGAAAATTTTTAACTTCAACGTGGAAAATATAAGTTGGAGTGATTACTTTTATCATCATATTAGAGGTCTTCGCATATACATTGTTGGCGATCCAATGGATACTGTGAATGAAGCTCGCGTCAGATATGGCAGGTAATATCTATTTGCAAGAAAGAATTATTTCATACATATTGTTACAGTGCTACAGCGATTATACTTGTTGTACAGGGTGTCACGAAATTATATGTCAAATAACGTGATTCTACACTTACGATTTAATAGAAATTCACATAAAAAACTCCCCGCAATATGGACCTTGAAAATCAAGGTAAAAAACAAAATTTGTTTGTTTAATCGTGTTCTACTGGTCATAAGGATCATATGGACATATATATAACTTTATTCATAAATGTAGTGCTAAGTTAATCCCTAAGCTAGTCCTAGTTAGCTAAAAATTTTTGTTTTTTACCTTGGTTGTCAAGGTCAATTTTGCAGGAAGTTTTTTATGTCAATTTCCACTAAATCGTAGGCGTACAATCACGCTATGGTGGCCGTGACATATAATTTCGTGACACCCTGTACAAATTAATCCGTAGCCCCCATAATCTGTCAGTAGTAACTTTGTTTTAACGCCGACCGTACCGCGGCCGGTTAAATGACCGGTTACAGATTTTTCGTTTAATGATTATTGAAATTGCAATGATACGTTGTATATGTATATTAATATTGTATATTGCAGACTGCGTATAGCACATTATACACTGGTGACATTAGTTCTGCTATTACTGCTATGGATTGCCGTGTCTCTCGTAACTTTCATATTGTCGTATTGTTACTGGAATTATTAACAGTGAATTGATGCGGACCGATATTTTGCAGCAGAAGCAAATAAATTATTTTAAACCATTCAGTGTTCCTTTCGTTACTTATCAATCGATTTGGCTACTCGAATCTGCAGAACTACTGATTTTTGGAACATCTTGCAGCACGAATGTGCTGCTCCATCTGCACATACCACCGGAAGCTTCACCTGTAATCAATGCGTCCAGCCAAGTCGATAAAATTCGAATCGCGGTGCACGTACCGTCAACAAATTACCAAATAATCCGGAAATAACTGGACCACTGAAAAGTTTTTTCAAGTAAAAAAACCTCATCGACCTGTGTTCAAAGTAATCCGGCTGAATACTTGACATTTATTTTGTCACAGCAAACACATTCGTTCCTACAATTCATATAGAATGTTACGTTCACGACGATACCCCGATTTATGGACCGATCGCGACGCGGAATATTATTGTCCTTTCTTGTTTTTGAGTTAAACCACTTAAGAAATGTACTTGAATACTTCACGGTGAATTGAATTAACGCTTAAACTGTTTATTAAAAGAAATAGACGACGTACAGAAATCGTGTTCATTTTTCGGAATGGTCTTGACTGTTCGAGATCTGGCTTTGAAGTGTCGCGTCAGTATGGCCTTGGGTACTTTGTGTTTTGGGTAACGTTTCTACCGATTGTGTTTGCGTTTGTGGGGATGACTGTCTGTTTTCTAATTGGCGTAAATATGGTTGTGGGTGTGGTCTGTATGGGACCTTGGAAGTAGGATGTTTATATTTTACGGTCGTACGGGTCCCCAACCATCCTGCAATTTTTGGGAAATTGTTTTATGACGGTCGGCCAAGGGTCCAGCCAGATCCGAGCCTTTGTTTGACTTCTTGGGTTGCCAGGTCTGTTGCGCACGTGACAAAAAGTTTGGATACTTCTTGTGGTAAATAATTTCTCTAATAACTCCGCTCATACGATATCACACAAATAATAATGCTCACCCGCGAGTTCGCGAAAGTCCTCGCGTCCGTCGCCTGCGGTTGCATTATCGATTTGGTCGTTTTAACGAGTGCCACTCATTAAGACTTCCAACCTCGATCCTCTCTCTTCTTCTTCTCCGATTTTTTTCTTCGTTTTCTTCAAAGCGAAACGAAAGTCCGTACAAACCCGCGTAAAGATACCGTCCTCAAGTCGTCGTCGCGGCCATTCCCGCGCTGCGAGGCTACAATAGAGCGGAAGGTATGTACTAATTGGATGCAGCCTTTCAGCCCACTGGTGGGAGGCGAGAGGGGTTGGTTTTAGATTGGAAGAGAGCAACGTCGGAGGCTGGCGCCGTTCCTGGTCCCGGTGTGCTAGCACTGGCTGCGACAGATCGAGTTACACAAAGGCAGCTTTTTAATTGGATAACGTCATATCGACGCGTTCGCACGCGTGTCCTAACTTTTCCCATCGATTTGCCTGGTCCGCCGTCCCAGCGGCCAGAGAGCCCCGCCGTTCTACATACAGCCTGTCCCACAAGAGCGTGTCGACGATATCTTCGAAACCCGTCACCCAATTAGGGGGAGATAAGGATAATGCAAACAATCGCAGATGTCTTTAATACGCCTTGGCTGAATATTGGCCAGTCTCCTTTCTGACAGTGAAACGCCATCACCGTAGTATGTGTCTTGGCCATCCCAATCCCCCGATGCAAACTCAATGGAAAATGTGTGAGCCGTAATGAACGACAAGCTGAGAGGGAGACATCTTACTAAAATAACAACTCTTGTACACCGTGCTCGGAAGATATTACGAAGAAATTAGTTGAAAGTATGCCGAGATGGTACCAAGCTATAATTCCTATTAGAGAGATTGCAACCCTTACTATACCTGCCGTCACGAGAGAATAGGCCCGTTTCGCGCAGCTTGCAAGGTGATGGGGGTGCATCGAGACTGTCGTCTCTCATTCCACTAGGTCCCATGAAACTCACCGACACTTTTCCCGACACGGTTTTCACCGACAAGAACTTTGGCCAGCAACGCCTTTAACCGAAAACGACTTTAAAACAATTATGCGCTGCTGACGCGACATGTGCCTCCGTCATTTGTCTATTGTTGAATAAACTAATGCCAGAGGTTACTTTGTGTCTCAGTGGGATGTATAAAACATAAAACATTCATTAATACTAGTGTTCTCTTACCTTTAATTTCGGACTATTTTCCTCCTACTTCTATGATCTGGCCCACTGCGCGGCAGGTATAAGTAAGGGCGTATTAATGTTTAATGTATAGATTCGGCTCATATCAAGTTACTTTACAAACATATGAATATTTACAGAAATATCGTCGACACGTTCTTGTGGGACAGACTGTAGGATCGAACACGTCATCCTCTAGCTCCGCTCTCTCGCCTCACCTGGTCGCACCTTTTCCCCTAGCAGAACCAAGCAGAGCAACGCAGAGCAGAGCAAGCTTTTCCTCCGCAATCGGCCCCTTTCCATAGTCATCGATACACGGGCGCGAACTCGTTAGCCATTTCGACAGAGTTCTCGCTGAGCGTGGCCATCGTCCACGGACAAAAATACGATGCACACCCTGCACCATTCGCTCCCCACCCTCCCCAATTCACCTCCACGACGAACACGCGAACGCCCTTATCAAAGAACGCGATTGTATTCCCAATTTTCAATCAGTCCACCGACAACCGACAGAGGCCCAAGCGACCTCGAGCGGGTCCGTGACCACCGAATCCTGTTTTTCTTGTCCAACGACCGCGAACAACCCTGCTGGTTCCGACAATGTTTTTCTAATCGTCCTTCCGCGAACCGTTCTCTTCCGAAGACCCCCTGCCACAAAGCGGTGGGATTTCTCCTCGCTGTGAACTACGAGAAAGACTCTTGAATCCTTCGATTTTTATTTCATCCAGTTTACAGCGCAATTATTACCTTTTTTTTATTAAAGGGACGTTAGATGTTCTTCTTGCCCCTCTCCTCCTCCGTTTACCCGAGCTGTTTCAAGTCGGGCCCCCGCTTCTCGCATTTCTCCCAACTTCAGCTCAGGCCTGGCCACTCCTGTTCTTGGCACACAGCGCAATTAGTACCCATTGATGAGCTTCCGGTAGATAAATTGTTAAAAATGGGACATACGCGTTGGGAATCGGCATTTCTGTATCTGTAGAGAGCGATTCTTTTAAATTTAATGTTGCAGCCCGATACTGAAAATTAGATTGATAACTAGATTCTGTTACCGCGAGGTGGACAGGCAAAGAGTGTATACCGGTTTTAAGGTTGATCCGTTTATTATGACGGTGCGAACTGTACTTAACTGAGGACAATACAGACAGAGCGAAGAAACATACAAGATATAGATTAACATATACGTTTAAATAGAGCGGCGTACGCGATTACAGTACCCATTATGATTTTCGAGAAACATTATGATTTTGGTATGAAGATCTGGAGAAGGAGTCAGGCTTTTATCGAAACATCTTCCACTCCATTTGCATAATTACCCCAGCGGCCACGTTGTTAATTATTAAAGTCGCGAATCATTCGATTAGCGAGATGAATGTTTGATGCGGCCCGCTTTCGGTCTCTCCATTTTCCACGTCAATTCCTCATATACCGGGATTGCTTCGACCGGTGTTTGTATGTATGTTTAATATCATAGAAAAGTGGCGTTCCAGGTGTCAGAGTAGCAACGGGGGTGAATGGAGGGGAGTAGTCGCAACTTTCCAATTATTCATAACCAATTACGGAGCTGAAGAAACAGCTATCGCTCCCTGCAGACGCTCCAAGACACGGCACAGGTAATTTACTAATGTAGAATCGTCCGTTCTCCCCTCGAACATCGCCTTTTATCCCGGTGCCCGTCCTTATTTCACCGACACTCCTCTCGGTCTCTGTCACTCGACGGGAACGCGCGCGATTCTTCTTTCCAGCATGCAGCCACCCATTCGAATCTTCGGGGCTTCGTCTCCCGCGCGCACCACGTTATCTATCCACTTGAAGCGAGCTATTACGCGATTGTATCTTAAATAAAATATCACCGGCGTCCCGTCGCCAACCACTCAAAATAATAATTGCCTTCTCGGTGTCAACCCTCGCCCTCGCGACTCTTCGACCCTCTCTCGTGCACCGTCTCTCCACCCTCGTGCCTGGACTCGTCCATCTTTCTATTCTGTCCGTCGCGCGAGTGGGATCAAGGTCCACGGCGCAAGAAATTTACCCCTATTATCTGCTTGTTTGTCCCCTGGAGCAAAGAGGATCACTATTCAAGTCTGTCCGACTCCTACATCTGCTTAGACTGTAATCGATATACGCCGGCTTTCACGCATTTCCGAAAAAACGAGTTCGGCAGCATCTTCGTAACCGAAATGTTACTTACAGTGGGTGTACAAAGTGTTCCTACACTTTTTAACATGGAATTACTTTTTTTGTAATTGTAGCAAAGGATCTGATTTTTAGAATTAATTAGAAATCATTGGTCTATGAAATGATATGGAAAAGAGACTTTCCAAGAAATTATTATTTACAAGATTGCATGCAAAAATAGAAACAGTTAAAATTTATGTGCTGTAGATCTATGGTACTTGCACGCATGCTGAAAATTTCATCGAAATCTTTTGACTCAGGAGAAGACGACACGCCTTCTAATCGATGATAAAAAAATCAGGTCGTTTGGTACAATTATGAAAAAGTTATTCCATTTTAAAAGGTGTACGAACACTTTGAACACACGATGTGTATTAAAAATTTTGTTATGAAACTTTTACCAACATACTCATCACATTTTTTCTGATTCAAACGAGTCCGAACACAACAGAATTCGGTTCCTCGTTTCATTCTATCCCTAGTTCTAAAATCAGTCTTGATATACAGACGTTGAGTGAAAGTCTTAAATTGATTATTGGTGAGAAGTAGAAGCAATGTGAAAGTCAACCGAAGGGGTAGCAAAAATGTTAACTGCGAACGTTGAATGACATAAATTTATTTAGTCTACGGTGCGCGATCGAGTAACAGAGATTACAGGGCTGATTATTCCCGCATTTATTAATTGATAATGACCGGGCATAACGCGCGAACGAAACGAACGATTCAATTCTATCGGTAATTAGCATAATTAATGCTCGGCCGAGGTTTTTTCCTCTCTCCGCAAGGCGTTCAGCGCTCTCCGCAGCGCCGTTTCAATTAAATATACGAAAACCTTTGTGAACGCTCGGGAAAGGGGACACTATTTCCCTTTATTGCATCAAGCCGCCGTGGCACAATATTGTACTTTTAATTATTTCAAATACCGTGATCCTGCGAGCGTTATTAAGCGAATTGCAACAGGTTTCGCTGCGATTCCAGAAATCGTGTCGTTCCAAGGATCGCTCGGAATGCTCGCAACAAAAAAATCCTATCAACCCGTTCTTCGTCTATTAGTTTTAATAGAAGCGGAACGTTCGACGATTTCCTTCCTAAACTGGAGACAATTGAAAATCAATATTAAATTACGATACTGGATCTCGCGAACAATACGACCAAGTATTCCTGGTTGATGACCTACTCTACACACGAATCCACTAATACTGCTCTTTTCAATTTCTACCAATTACCAAGTTCTATTTTAATTTTATATTCTAGCATTTTCTCAACATTTTCATAAGCTACGTATAAGTGCATTAAGATACAGTGGGTGTACAAAGTGTTCGTATACATTTAAAAACGGAATAAATTTTTTTAAATTGTTCCAAACGACCTGATTTTTTTATCATCAATTAGAAGCATTGGTTCGTAAAATGATGTGCAAAAAAGATTTTCCAAAAATTTATTATTTACAAGGTTACATGCAAAAATAAGAGAAGCACTTTTATTAATTTTTTTATTTGGACCCGTAATGAAAATTAAAAATTTACATTTTGTAGATCTATGGTAGTCATACTGAAACCAACATATATTTGAAATTTTCATTAGGGGCCCTAATAAAACAATTAAAAGAAATGCTTTTTTCATTTTTATATGCAACCTTGTAAATTCTAATTTTTGGAAAACCTTGTTTGCAGATCATTTAGTAAACCAATGCTTCTAATTGATGATAAAAGAATCAGGTCATTTGGTACAATTATAAAAAAGTTATTCTATTTTAAAAGGTGCTGATTAACTTATTGTTAATCAGCAGGCAGGTTCGCAGGTGGTAGCGTGACCTGTGACGTAACATGTAGAGGTAGATTTCCGCCAAAGAACACTTTCTTTGTTGGCGTTTCTCAAACGTGTGAGGGCCAGTCTCCGCGCGCGCTAATTAATGATCAATTAAAAGCCAAACGAACAACAAACGCGGTCTTGGCCGGATTACGACTCCGCCGTTGTCCGATCGTGCGGTGTCGTCTTCGACGAGAGCAATCCCTCTCTTTCTCTTCTAACCAAACTCAAAACCCCCGACAACCCCCTGTCTGTTGGTCCTTTAACGTGGCCGTTCGTTGCGTGCAATCCCGTGAAACGAGAGGAGGGCAAAAATAAAAGGAATATATTAAGAGTGTCTCCGTCGGCGTTCCCTGCCTCGCCGTGGTCCGTTCGGTCTAATTTCTAATTATTCCGCCGGAGTGGCTCTAATTAGCGTAGGTAGCTACGTACCGTACAACTGTTTCCCTCGTGTCAGGGGGTGTGCAGCCGGAGCAGCCTAGGTAAATAAGCTCTGCGGCTGTGTTCGTGCACGTGTGGTGGCCGCCATTTACGGAGGATTTTATCGTGCACGTCGCACGGTCGCTGCCTTTGCCACAATAATTATTCTCCCTTCGAGACACGGCGATGTCCGACGATCGAACGCCGATCGATCATCCACCGGGGATCTCTCGATCCACGATCGAAGCGTGTCGGATCGCTCCGGCACCGAGCACTATCTTCGTTCACGTCGAATAACGTGTTTGCCCGAAATCGTAGACGCAATTCGAAAGAATCAATTTAATGTAATTTTATAATAATTGCGTGGTGGTGTCGGCGCACAGGTTCGATCAATAATATAAAACAAGCAATTTTGCAATTAATAAACTCCCAATGTTTCGATCCTGATGTGGATCATTTCAAAAGAAGAAAATTTTTGCGTATGAAAAATAACTGCGATGCATGTTAACTACGAGAATAATATGGTGGTAACAAATAAAACATTTTGCCGCACTTGTTGTAAAAGAAATGCCTACCGGCATGGAATCAGTTCGTGTTTTTCTTCTTTCGAAAATGATCCACACCAGGATCGAAACGTAGGGGTTTATTAATTGCAACATTGCTTGTTTTATATTATTTATACTTATATTATTATCAAATTTCTACGATCGATAAATTGAATTTACATTTAACGTAATTTTCTTAGGAAAATTTATTCTCCTCTTTTCTTGAATTTCACCATGTTTTATTTTATTTTAAACTAACTTCCCGATGAGTTAGAGACTTGAAATTTGAAACATAGCCCAGAACTGGATGACAATCCAATATTCGAAACAAATTTTTTAAGAAAGTATATTAATCTTTATTTCACTTCTTTGTTTTACGTTGCTTTCAAGTTTTATTAAATTAATTTTAATCTTGATTGATGCCGCTGTTTGCGATTGTTTGTTATTCGATCCAATGGGACGATCTTAAATTCTGCACTTTCTACAACGCTAGAATTTCATTACTTTGCGGATCCCCTAACATTTTCTATGGGACTCGCATCTGGAGATTCTCAGGACAAACCTAACGTCCCAATGTCGCCCCCGTATCTTCCCCACTCTACAAATGTAATAGCTTCCGGACGATTGCACTTAAATTTCGACCATAATGGACCGGATCTTTGCAGAGAAAACAAATTTCGTACATCGATTCGAAGAGACTCGATGAATTTTTCAAATTCGTGATGCGATTAGTGTCCGAATTTACGGCGGACTGAAACTTATTTATTTGGACAGATGTTGAATAGACTACATCCAGCTTACACCTAAATAATCCGCCATCGAGATTCTCGGTGCAATCGTGGTAAACTGATTGAGACGCGGTTAAGCAGAACGATCGGCAACGTTAATTTTCAGTTAACGAGGCTCGCCGTTAACAAGGAGCGGTGCACATAATTTTCGGAACGCGTGCATCCGCGATTTAGCAAGAAGTAATTCCGATGCCGGGGGCGCCATCATGAATGGAGCATTTCGTTGCTGTTTCTTGTCAGTTTATTTAAACGGGACGGGAATATAACCTAGCTTAGCAAGAGAGAGTGAGAGAGAGAGAGAAGGAGAGAATGGGCGATAAAATAAAAGACTAGATCGATGCGGGTCGTAATGTCGAGCTCATTAAAATGTAAAGTGCGTCTGATTGGCGGCCGCGGAATTGCCGGACGAGCACTTGGGCCTGTCAGTATCAGGGGCGATGAGGAACCAGAAACCATCAATAACTAGCGGGACCGGTGCTCGCTTAACTCTAACGAAGGACGATTTCTAACGATCCCTCGGCAACGTCCAACTTCTGGACGTAATTAATTCCCCGGCTAACCCGGAATGCTATAATTAATTGCCGGTGGCCGATGAGGGGCAGAAGGGTGGCTGCAACAATATGTACCCCGAGTTCGATTAGAAGCGCGGACCTCCGTGCAGTTATGCAATTAATTAAATTCAGTTTGTTATGCGCGCGGACCGATTGTTAATTACCGCTGAACTTCGACGGGGGAGAGAGAGAGAGAAAGCGGGAAAGAGAGAAACCCGGGGGCTCCAGCCGCCCCGTCGAATTCGCGTTCTGGCCATCGCGTTGTCGCTGTTTCCGCGGAAGACGTCTGCACGCATCGACGTCGCTCGAAACAACAATAATTGGTACCGGCTAAATGTGAACACCCACTTTACAGCTACTTTGTGTCGTGCGAAAAATCAAAGACTGACCTATCGGATTTATTGTTCCATCCTCCAACAGTTTGAAACATTCTCCGAGTCGCCATCGAATCTGCACTCTGCACCCCTCACAGTGGTCCGGATTGGAACAGTAAAGATATTGCAATGAAATTTTCACTAAAAATATTTAAAAAATAGTCCTTTCTAACTATAGGTAATTAAATATTTTTTGCATTTGTTAAACAATAATTTTTTATAAATTACCATCGATATTTTTGATATAAACAAAATTTTTTAAATGTAATCTTACAAGCTGTTTTTTACTTTCTAAGTATGTATTCTTTATATTTATGTTTCCTACATGTAACGTTTTATGGATTACGTAAAATATAAAATTCGAGAAATCTTGTTGCGACAAAGATATTTTTTTTAATAATTTATAATAATAATTAATTTTTCATTAGAAAATCGTGAACCATGTTCGTGTAACTTTTAAATCTTATGAAACTTGAAATAGGTAGCAAATTTTCTATTTTGTTAAAGACAAAATAACAACGTTCAAAATATTTTTAAATATATATGAAACTTCACATTGGTGAGTAACTTAACATAGGTGAATGTAGCCACAGTTGTCACACTTTGCTTAACACCACTGTTGCTTTGCTCGATGAACACTCTTCCCACCATCGATTTTCACTTTCGTCCTCCTAAGCTCAACATTATTCCGCAATGATTAGACTAGGGCTTTGTCCGCAAAATGTTCTCTGTCTTGCAAATATTTCATCTAAAATGTTTTCTTATCATTCACGGATCTACAAACGTCGATCCATCTGTTGGATCGTTCGTTGCGTGGACGTCGAGATCGAAACCAACACACTGGCGACCCGAAACGACTGGAATAAATCAGAGTGGTCGACGTCATTCAACTAAACGACTCCGAAAGGGACTAGCTTTCCCCAACTGAGAATTATATTTAGAGATTTCCACGTCGTGCATTCGTGACAATTAGAGCGGACCCGGTACAGAGTCGGCTACAGTCGATTAAGAAAAATTCTGGGCCTCATAGCCTAACTAAATTAACTTATAATCTACCTTATTAGTATTCTTATTACTAAACTTTATAGAAAGAGAGAGAGAAAAATACTATACACAAAAAGACGCTATTTACAATATTTACAATTATCATATATTTAATGATAGTGTGTTTCTTTGTGTTTCCATTTACCAATAGGTACAGTGACCACTGGCGATGCCGTAGTTAGATTGGGGAATATGTGTCTTATATCGATCGTATTTGTTGTTAATAACCGAAGTTGAATGTTTTCGGCGCAACGGTTCCATCCTTAATACAGATTTCGCGTTGCACACGCAATTCAGATAAATCTTGAGAAAGATTCAAATTAGGATCGAAACGTCGATAGTGATTATTTGACTATTCGTAAAATTGCTTTTTGTTTAATCATTATTAAGGACCGAACCGTTGCGCCGAAACATTCAACTTCAGTTAGTAGATTGGGGAACCAGGAAACCAGGGAACAAACGATTCTAAATTTTCTCGCGATGTAGCCGTTGTCGCCTTGAGGTCCGGATCGTCTGGTCTCGTCTGGGGCGTCTAGGACGAACTTTTCTTCAAAGTGGCATAAACTTATGGTCGTAATAGATGCGCACGGGAACGCAGCCGCCGTTAGTATCCGGCATTCGCCGGTCGAGGAGGCCAGGCATTTAACGGACGTGCACGTGTTCGACCATATTGCATTTGTGTCGTTCGATAAATAGGCGGGTAAGCAACTCCAACAGAAACCCGTGTTAATTAACGTTGAGTTTCAGGACTGATTTACGTGGCGTCTAATTAGCGGGCCTGCCGGCGACGTAGTAGGCATTTTGATTGGCCACTCCGCGAATAGAGCACGGGCCGATTGGCCTTG
Source organism: Lasioglossum villosulum (assembly GCA_963971365.1). Taxonomy (NCBI): domain Eukaryota; kingdom Metazoa; phylum Arthropoda; class Insecta; order Hymenoptera; family Halictidae; genus Lasioglossum; species Lasioglossum villosulum. Next base: position 2,343,383 of record OZ020495.1, read on the forward strand.
CTTTCCTGTTCCGACAGTATCGATTGTTTTCGTTTCTTCTCTGCCCTACCGCCACCATCCCCCTCCGATCCCTCCCCATCACCACCCACCCACCTTCTCTGCTTCTCCTCGTCCTCTCTCTCTCCCTCTCCCTTTCTCTCTTGCCTCTCCCATCCCTCCACAGGCCGCCCTTGCTCTTTTTGTGCTCCTCGGAACAAAGCGCGCGGATAGCTGCTGTAGTTGTGCGTCCTCAAAGGGATTCCGTCGCAAGAAGAGTGTCGGCTCGAAAATAATGTATTACCGGCCGTCTCGTTGCCCATTAAACCCCACTTTTTACGCTATTATTAAACTTTTATTTCGACGGTGGCCGGCCTCGGGCCCCGCGATCATTGTTCTTCTTCTTTTACATAGTTCGCCGGGCCCCGACGACCACGCGCTTTTTCCCCCCGTAGTTTGTCTTTCATTAAGGGCGAGTCTCCTCGCTACCGAACTCGGCCACAGCTGCTCCCACTATACCTACTCGATCGCCAGTTTTGGATACCCCCTGACCAACTTTCGGACGGATTCAATAAACCAAACGCCGGATTCGAGGGCCGTTCTTCGGGGATGTTTTTAAACGTGAGTTATTACCGTCGCATTTAACAGCTGGCACTGCGTCTTGTCGCGCAACAAGAAACCAGATGAAAAATCAAGACGTTCCCTTACCCTTGTATCCAGTATTCAGGTAATTGGGACACATTTGTGTTTTGAGAATTAACCCTGAAGTAGTACTTTTTTCTATTAGGAAAATCTCGGAAGACGGATTCGAGACTGAAGTAGTTCTTAGTAGTTTTTACAGTTCCGAACGCGACAGGTTGTTTACCGCTATACTAACCGCTTCGATAACGCTCCCCCGGTTATTGTCAAATCCTAAACAGCGCTCAATGTCCATTGGCCGCTGTTTCTATTCGGAGAAAACATTAATTACGGTATGGCATTGCTTGTGTCACTATTAGCTGAATTCGAGCCCGAGGATGTTGTGGAGATTGCAATGTGATTACAAGGCAGTCGTCGAAGCGAAATTGTGCAGTGCATTGTGGACTCTAGGAATTTAATCGTCAACTATTTGGTTTCCTCGTAAACGCAGTAGAATTTTTGCATCCGATCGTTAAAACATCAACTGGAGGCATTCCGGGCATTAATTCATCGCAAGTAATAGGTAGGGAAAAAGAAATACATTATTTTTACCTTTATTTTACCGTTTTGTTTAATAATTTGTTGCCATTTTGAAGGCAACTTCGTAATGCCCCTCTCATACAAGTCCTGGTCCCTACTGACAAAAAACTCTACAGTCTTCTCTTGATGCCAATTTCTTATCACTGAGGAAATTTTTCAAAGATAAGAAAAGATGGTAATCGCTTGGTGCCAAGTCTGGACTATAAGGTGGATGCATTAAAACTTCCAAACCAAGCTCCCGGAGTTTCTGGCGAGTCACTATAGACGTGTGTGACCTAGTGTATTCATATAGCGTATATTTCGTGTAAGTTACAAAAAGACATTTTAATTGTAAGATTAAATTCGTAACAGCAATGTCATGCAAAACAACTACGCGACTTCCACAGCGAAGAATCTCGTAAAAGTCCGCTGTTCAATTTGCTGAGAATGTGTTCAGTGTCTTTCAGAAGTATCTAAATCTGGATTCAATTAAAAGATACGTAACTATTATTCGTATTATTCGAAGTTTAATTACATACTTTTCTATCTGCAACGATAGAAAAAATTTGAACTAACTCAAACATCCTTTCGAATCCTTCTAGATCCTTCGAATCCTTTGAATCCTTCTGCTACAGATAGAAAAGTATGTAATCAAACTTCGAATACAACATACATATATTCTCGAGCAACTAATTACAAATTATGTATCTATTATTCGTGATCCGAAAGTATGTAATTCTATATTTTGCTTAACTCTGGACGACTGTTTACAGAACGGTCATTTACCGAGCGACTATTGGTCTAGCGACTACTGTAGTATAATAATCGTTTAATAGCCCGACGATCGTGTTATATGCAATTATTCGTCGAATTGGTTGTTGCGCGACGTGAAATTAATTTCTTCTTTTAGAATCTGTTTTATGGGTGGGGACGAAACTCAATTTGCAGGCATCACTACCTGCCAATTACCGTACGCTGCATGTAGAACAATTTAATCGTGCAAGTATACCGTGCTTATGCGCCGTGTGTGTTTAAGTTATGCCGGTAATAGCTCCGTGGGCCGAGCCACGCACAAAGCGTCGCGTGTAATAGACGGAATCGCAACTATGTTCGATTTTATTACGCGTTATTAGAAGCGTTTCAATAAAATTTCGATAACGATAGAAGCTTATTGGCCTGCGACTATTGTGCGCGGTATCAATCCCCCCTCACCTCCCCCACGCTCTGTGTGATATTAATAAAACGTTGCAAGCAAATTGAAATTGAAGGACACTTTTCGCCATTAATCTCGGCCTTTGAACATTAATGAAAAATTCCCTGCTTCGGTTCAACCCCCTTCAGATGTACAAATTATCATTTAAAATCACTTTTATCTTAAATAATATATTTTCGTCGTCCCAATTAAGCAAATTTTCAGTATTTTTCCGTCGAACATTTTCATAAGAATTGTTTAACCGAGTGTTTTCATAACCATTTCAATGTGATATGATCGTACAACAATGATTGGTTCATTGAAGAGTTTCGTGGTATTATTTACACGTATGTTCGCTTTCCTGTTTGTTCCCGATAAGCGATAACAAGTTTACTCACTGACGATATTCTAGTCGGTAAAAGTGAATGCTGTTTTGCTGATTCTCGAAAGTTCTGGACGATTTCCAACGACCGGAAGACGCAAGTATTCATTTTTAGTACATCTATCTCATATGCGAACATTAATCAATAATTTAAGTTACTCTGTTTAAGGATATCGATTTTCACCGTCGATAACGGAGCGTTTTCAACTTCGATCGCATACTCAACTGTTCGACGCAAAAACGCTTCGTCTCTGTATCGCTCGATTCACGAATGATATTCTTTCCTATTAGGAACATCTCAGGATTGATTACTACGTTGACAATTAAATAAGAATATAAACAAAATATAAATTGCGATTAATCTTAACAAACAAAGCAGAAGGATATGTTGCTTTTTCCTTTTTTGCACACGAATGGTATTGTTACGACGAATCGGAATTGTGACTAATGAAAAACGCTCTCCCTGGGATATTCCGACGATATCGGATAGACTATTAATCGGTTGGTATCGCAAATAAATAGTAGTCTTCACGGTTCCTTTTTATTGTCGAGGGACAGGAGGAGCAGAACGTTTCGTTTGGAAACGCAACTTCAGCGATAAAAGCGTGTTCAGAGAAACGTGGGATCAGAAATTGTCATCCGACGAAGAAAAGGGGAAGTGAGTATTATTCCGTAAATCGAAACGTCGTTCGAGGAACGCCGCGAAAGTGTGCATTCTTATGGTGTTTTAACGCGTGTTTCTCATTAGCGGACGCCGCGCCGCGAATCAGTTATCCTGTCTCTCGCGGCTGACAGCCCGGAATAACCGACGAGGAGGATGATGATAGCATATACAGGGTGGGTCGCCACATTTTGCCATCTAGATTTACATCATTGTTATTACGCATAGCAAACAATGTTTCAGATGAAGTTGAATGGTTTCGAGAAGGGCATTCTGATGGTACATTTTTTTGTAGGTGAAAGCGTAAAGGACATATGAAAGTCAACTTCATTTTTCTAACTGGATTGAGAATAACTCAAAAATACCATTGCTGTCGTACTAAGACGTTAAAAAATAAAGAGTCATTTAAGTTACTAGTTACTAGTTATTTAAATTGAAATATCTCCCGAACTACTAACTTTTCGACATACATAGGTTAGTATTTTTTTATAACGAATCTCCAGCTGCATCGATTGATGTGTTAAAAAATACCTCGTTCCATTAAAAAAAATGAAATTAACCTTCATATGTCCTTTACGCGTCCACCTACGAAAAAATGTACCAATCAGAATGTGCCACCTTCAAAGCCATTCAACTTCGTTCGAAATATTGTTTACTATGCGTAATAATAATGATGTAAATCTAGATGGCAAAATGTGGCGACCCACCTTGTATATGTATACGTCCCTACGTCGAAGGACAAAGATGATGAGAACCACGAGCGGGGAACAGACTGCGACTGTCTATTCTCTTTCCCTCTCTCTTTCTCTCACTTGAGTCCTGTTCTCGCTTTTTCTTTCGATTTTTAGCGAAATTGCCGCGGCCGGCCGTCAAATTCGATATTCGATAGCCGGCTTTCATTTATCCGGCATTCCCGGCTCGGTTTCAATAAACGCTTGTTTACTTTATTCACGCGACAAGCGGGGAAACCGTGGCTGGCCAGCCTCGATATCACGCGGACCGACGCGAAATGGCCCGAGTGAAACGCTTAGGCGTCATCTTGATCGGTGACGGTAATCCTCCTCCACCGGAAATGATACTCGCAAGATGCTTCCAAAAAAATTTCGACCTTTACACCCTTCAACTCGAAAATTAAATATTTCTTCCAACTTGAAATTAAAAATAAGTACTTGTGAATGTACTCGTTGCAATACATCACTTTCAGTCGAACATTTCATCCTGCAAAGATCATTTCATTCTTTTCTCCTTCCAAAGAAGACGCTTGGCTATCCCGAACAATTTAAGTGAATAATGTTATCGGCGCCAGGTGCGATCAAACTCTACAACAATACACAGTGACTCTTACTAATATTCGGACACTTAAAAAGACGATAATATTTTTAATATTGTACCATACGATTTGAATTTTTTTGGGAAGCTAGAGCAATTAGTTTGCCACAGGATGCGAAAACAAATTTTGTAAAAAATCGGAATTGTAGGAAAAATACTAAAAGTTGCGTTTACAATTATTTATGTGGGCCTATATTGAAAATTGATTTTACAACTACTCCGGGTACCAACCGCAGCATCTCAGAACTCATTTTCGATATCAGCACTTCGTTTCAGAAGGACCAGCGCGACCTTGAAACGTCCTTCCTACTTTCATCCGAACAGAAATTGCTTCTGCCATGACGCCAGACCAACCTGCGCTGGAAAGTTTCCCGCTATCTCCGAAAACGGGGCCGATAAATTTGGATGAGTAGTACGAAAAGTTTGGAAAGCCGGCTCATTAATCTCGTCGCGTGGACTGGAATTGCAGGAGATCCCATTTTTTTCGCTTACCTCGACGTCGATACGTTGGTCACTGCAAACTGTTCGTCTCTCGATGTCTTGAAACGTGATTATTTATTTAACTGATAATTCTGAATAGTATCTTCAACAAAACTAGGAAGAACGTGTGAAAAGAGGACCTTCTTTTATAATCATAAATTAATGTGCAAAATAAATGAAATTTTATTAAAAGGTTAAAGACAAATTACCTTAAGGATAACAGCATAATATCTTTAGGAAGTTCATATTAATAAAGATGTTTGTGACCTCGATGTTGAATTCAGATAAATTTTAAATGCAGAAGTTCAAAGATTAAGTCTGCTCGACTTTTAAAATCTGACATGATTTGAGTTCAGACCGGTGTAAGCCAGATCGGTTTCTATCCTTAAATAATTTAAATATTTTTCTGTGAAAAAATGTTCAGTCTTTTTTTAAATAAAATTGACTTACACCGCTTTGAACGGCTCATATTTACTAGACTTCGGGCAGCCGAAGCGTGGAATAACTTAAATACTATGGGAATGGTGGGAAAGAAACGAAGCCGGACGGTCCGAGTGTGGTTTTCTAAAAACTTGTGATTTTATTAATTAATAAACGTGTTTTGTATGTGTGTCCGTGTAGTTTGTATTTTACAAGAGGCCGCGAAACCATTCACAGATGTCGGGTCCCGGATAAGAAGTCGAGATTAAACCAAATAACAAAATTAACTAAACGCGACGGACCGCGTGTTGGTCCGGCCGCGTGTTCGCTCAACTGAGGACGTTGCTCTACGTTCCAGCGCCACTGGATGCGAGAAGCGTTCTCAACGGTTCGGTATTCCCTAAAAACATTCGCCTGACAACGTGTTCGCGATCTCTCGCGTTTCGTCCAATTTCCCCAAAAGAAATAACCGAAGAAAAAGACCGAAGAAGAGAAGAGAAAAACAGAATCGCACGCTCAACGACTAAATCCCTTAACAGAGGATCGATCTTGGCGTTTCGTCGGGGAAGAATGAACAGAAAGAAGATGTACAAATCATTTTCACGGTGGATAACAGAGAAAAAGGGAAACGAACCAACGCTATCGAACGTTCGGCAAGTGGGATCGGCTTTAATCGAAACCAGGGAACCAAGCACGATCATCCACGCGAAGAAACATGGTCGAGAAACACGTTCTTGCACATCCAGTGGTCCTGGTTCTCGAAACTATCGCGCGCGGACGCTCACGCGATCGCCCATTGGACGCGCGATGTCCCATACTCGCCGCATTAATAGTAAATACATAACCATTTATATCACACAAACTTTTAACAATATACAAAATGTACCCTATGTACAAGATTAAATTACACGATCCATCAGCGCCACACAATCTCTCTTTCTCACTTTCTTTCTCTCTCTCTCTCTCTCTCAATCTCACTCTCTTTCTTTCTCTCTTCGTCCGATCGGTTTCTCTGTTCGCAGAAAATGAATCTCGGTGTCCGTTTTTGCGGGCCGATTTCGCGGGCGCGCGCGCGCGCGCTCAAGGGCCTTAGGGCCTATTTGCGAAGCCGAGTCGAAGGAAACGAAAGCGACCCGGGTAAAGGGCTGTGTTTTATTTGACCCTTATCGCTGGGCCGTCTCGGACGAGCACCGTGGTCAATTCGCTCAGCCGATTCGCATAAATTCATCGATTCTCGCCCTCGGACCCTCGTAAGCGCGCGTCGCGGCGGTCTGAGAGACAAAAGTTCAGCTAAGAACGAGACGGGTAAACGAGTAACGATCAGTTGCACGGAGCGGAGCCGGTCGTTCGGTCGCTTTACGACGACCCGCTGCTTTTTGCCGATCTCTCCTCGGGAATTTGCAACGATCGCAACACTGTTCGCGGACCCGTCGAACGCGCAATGCCGATTCAGTTTGCTTCGGCTCGCGAATTCGACGGATCCCTCCGCTGGATCGTAAGTCTTTCCTGATCGAGATGCGTCTGATTCAAGGGCCAACCATTTTGTGAAGCAACATCTACTCTTTGCACACGAACACTTTGCGAAATGATCATTGGACTGCGGACTTTATGCGCTAATTACTGGAATGAGTAGGTACAATCTAAGACGACAGACGAACGAATAGAATTTAAAAGCACCGATGTATTAGTATGTATCAACTCATTCAAACGATTATCTAGAAAAGAGAAGAAATGATCGATGAACGGACTTGTTATTAAAGAGATGTATATTATTCAGAGAAGAAATTATCTCGAGAAAAGAACGCAGAAAGATCCGCAGTCTAATGATTATATTTTTATTCGGAAGATCTCATTCAAACGATTATCTAGAAAAGAGAAGAAATAATCGATGAACGGACTTGTTATTAAAGAGATGAATATTATTCAGAGAAGAAATTATCTCGAGAAATGAACGCAGAAAGATCCACAGTCTGATGATTACATTTTTATTCGAAAGAACTAATGTATTAACTAAACTTCTTCGCGATTAATAAATTGATAAACGTGTGGTACGAGTGAATGCACTTCATTCCAAGTAAACAAAATGGAGAAAGTTATAGGTAACGAGGGGATCGGCAAGAGAAAGAGAAGGGGGCCGTAAAGGTGGCCATCGGAGCCGCCTCCGCCGTTGATTTACACCCAAAACATGTGTCTTTAGTTTCGCATTGAGCTTCGAACGTGTCCGAGCCCGCGTCGTTTTTATTTCGGCGTTCCTCTCGCGATCATCGACTTCCGGCCGGAGGTACACCGACGGGAAACAGGAGAGGAGAAAGACGCGCGCGCGATTTTTGTACAAGCTATCGGGGGGAGGCGAGAGGGCCGCGGGATATCATTCTGGAACGGTGACGGGCTCGGACGATGGTTAGATACATCGTAACGTGTTCACGATTAGACATTTACGTAAATGTTTATTGCGCATGTCGAAACCTTGCCACTTAGAAAAAGTATGTTACACGGTCCATCGTTTGCCTGTTTGAAACACATCGTCGGCACAAGCGGCGCGCGCTTAGTCCCCGTCGCTCGACAGTTTTCCGTTTCAGCAATTATTCAAGCACCTTCTTGCAATCCGTTCACCTGGACACGCAGCTGCTCGCGCGATCGACGAACAAACGAAGGAAATACGAGCTATAAACGAAAATTAATACACTGTCTGGTCTGCAAGACGATTGTCCGCGGTCGTCATTTTGTTCGACTTCGTCCAGAAAAGTGGAAAGCATCGAGAAGAACCCTGTCGATCGGTTTCGCCTCGAAAATACAAGCGCGAGGAAGAGAGAGGCTCTGGACGAGGACACGTTAACAAGGAAGATTCGAATGATAATTTCTCTCGTTCGATGGTTTCACCTCGGCGCTGGCTTTTTATTCCGTGGCGCGCGAGACTCGGTTAACGATCGCGGGAACAAGGAACGCTTAATGAGTTTACGGAGCCGGGGACCTTCTCTTCCCAGCGCGAAGCGACGCGACTCGAAGGGATCGGTAATTTTCAAAGAAAAATAATTTTCTAAGGGCTGGGACCTGGCGCGGGCCACCGCTTCAATCGACCGAATTACCCGACCCCGGTCCACGCAATTTTCTTGCTTCATACGTGACAAGTTTTTCGGTGGCTCGGCCAGACGACGTTGCCGATCTTGCTACTATTCGACACCGTTCCGCGCGAAGAAGTCACAGTTTGATTCGAGAATTTCTGATCGAATGAGAGAAGTAGCACCATTTTGTTTCACCGATTTTTTCACTTTCTCTTCCAGTCGTCGTATTTTCTAAAAATTTGCTCAGGAGAGATCCGCGAATTTGAGGAAGGTTCGATCCGGGCAAGTGAATCTCTCTGCAGCGTTCGTTAACCGATGGTATTAGCGTTGGGTCCATTAAGCGGTTGATTAAAAACTTTTTAGACGCGTTTCAAGAGGTTTGCGTAGAATAGAATTTGTCTAGATTTGTGTCGATCTTTACAATGTGTTCGTTCAAACAGATTATCAACACGCAAACCGCAACGAAACGAATATTCGAGTAAATGCACCAGCGAATTATTGTTTCGGCAAAATCGTAAAGGAAAGAAATTAGAGTTCTCAATAGGACCCACCACTTCGTCATTACATCGCGCAGTCAATCTTTCCGAAAGCAAAGCGCACCAAGCGCGGGTGAACGCGAACAAGAATGATCGTCGCCTAACACACAATTAACAAGATTGGCGAATCGATTGAGCCAAACATCAAAGAATCGGATAAAGCTTCGGAAAACTGTCGTCACTGCGATATCAGCGAGTCGAAGGGACGACGGCGAGCGCGTAGCCAGGTGCTTCGGTACACTTTGAATTGTATTCGGTTCTCCGTGATTGAGCAAAGATTATCGATTAAAGGGAGACCGGTTGAAGGACGCGTGACAGCGTAGGTAACGCGCGTGCCGTTGCTCTAGCTCGACAGAGGTACATACGGCTAGTTCGAGGTCCGTCTGAGTCGCGGATCGACGATGAACACGCACGCACAGAAAAGAGTTCCTGTCTCCGAGCGATCCCACAAGAGATTCGTGACGGAGAAGCTCGTTCACCAGTTATTTCAGACTCGGTCCTCGTTCATCGGGAGTCTGCAGACTTTGAGGAGGCTGGGTACACGTGATCCAGGCGCGACGATTGCGTATGGGGGTTACCATAGCCATCGGGAGAGGCCATCGTAGGATTCGAGAGACTGTTGGATTTCGATGAGAGAGAATGGGGAGCTAGCTGAGGTTGCTAGCGGGTCTCTGAGGTCTGTAGATTGCGGGGTCCGTAGGTCACGAGGTTCCTAGGTCACAAGGTCGTTGTCAAGATGATGAGATCCCAAGGTTCCAATGTCCCCAGGGTCTCTGAGTTCTGTAGATTGCAGGGTCCATAGATTACAAGATTCCTAGGTCACAAAGTCTCCAACTCACTCGATTCCTAGGTCACAAGGTCGTTGGCAGGTGCAGATCCCAAGGTTTCAGTGTCCCCAAGGTCTCTGAGGTCTGTAGATTGCAGGGTCCATAGGTCACAAGATTCCTAGGTCACAAAGTCTCCAACTCACTCGATTCCTAGGTCACAGGGTCGTTGGCAGTTGCTGAGACCTCGAGGTGCCAATGTCCCCAGAGCCCAATGTTCCCAGGTCCCAATATCCCCAAGTCCCAAGGTCCCCGTCCTCTTTGCTCCGAAACGGTTCAGCGATGTGGCGGGCCTTGGAGGATCTCGAGTCCCGACGATGACGCGTTCAGTCGCAGGTGTCCTGTGCCCACGGAGACCAGTCCTGATAGGTGGACGCCTGCAGGTGCGTCGGCTGTACCGCCAGTCCCGGATGCACGAGGCCCATCTGATGATGATGGTGATGGTGGTGGTGATGATGGTGGTACTGCTGATGACCCGGCGGAGGCGGCGAATAGGGGTCCCCTCCGACTGCCACGTCCACAACGTCGACCTGGGACGGTACGACGGTGGGCGTCGGCTGCGGAGAGGCTTGTACCTTCTTCGGGCGACCGACCGGGTTGCCGCCTCATTCGCGACTCCGTCGAGGCCGACCGACCTTACCTTTTCTGACGGGGGCACCGCCGTTTCCGGCCGCAGCGGCGGCTGCTGCGGCCGCCACGCTCGACGACTTCACAATTTTGTGCCAATCCGTCTCACAGACGGGGGACCCCGACAGCATGTAGTACCTGAAGACAGAAAAAATAATGTTAATTTGGTAAGTCAGGTTTCCTTCACCCTCTGTATCCGTGTGCAGTAGGATGCTTCTTATTTCTCCACTTTCAAATCGTCAATTTAACAAGGAACTAAAGCTAGAACTTTACCCGAGATCTCTATCTCATGAGATTCTCGGGTGTTTTTGCTCCACCCGTGTGTCTCATGTCTTACTCGAGTACCCGGGTATATTATAAGTCACAGCTCTACAAGGAACTATTATCCGAATTGTGTGATACAGTAAAGATCGAAATGCTGTCTTACAGGTGTATTCTGGGCGGACAACGTTTGAACCCTAGACTTGTTTTTCTGATTTATGGCTGCGTCTACCGTCGGGCATAGAGATGGACAGAATGAAGTACGAATCGTCTTCTCACAATGTAATGCCGATTCAAAATGCTTTATTTTTCATGATTTTTTTATGAGACTTTCATTGGCTTGTTTCTAGAATTATTCTGATTAAAACAAGACTAAACACGATATAATTTGTAAAAAACACTTAACGTATGCTATAGCGTTCGTTTAAATAAACAACTGAACATCTCGAAAATATGTTCTCAAAGGATTAGACTTGAATTTTGAAAATTAACGGAGTTACGGCCCGTAGAAGCATAGCATGAATTCAAGCAGCGTTGACAGGCAGTGGAGTGAGTAGGCCTAGACAGCGTTTGGGACCTCGACCCCGGACAATAAGTGGATCTTTACTGTAGTTGTATTCGTATTATTCGATCTGACGCCGAGACCTGTGTTGGTATGATAAAAAACTGCTCTTTGGAATTAATATCGCAACGAACCAATCGGAAACATTTTTGCGTTCTCACTTAATCATTATTTCAGAATTTTATTTGATCATTAAAACGCGGAATGAATCCCGGTGGAATATTACACGATAAAGTAAATAATACATATTAATAAATTCAGCAAATGAAGTTTCTTCCATTAAAATCGGGAAAGCCTGAGTTCGTCGCACCCGTTTTTGCAAATACTTTTAATCAGAATCGTTGGACCACAGAGTGTGCACAAAGGGGAGAATACAAAACGATTTTAAGCGAGAGTTTTAAGGTCGATTCTTATATCGGGGGTGGGTTGGTTGAATCGTAGATTCCGTGCGCTCGATTCTTTCGCGGTGAATCAGAAATTGGAGAATCGCCGGAAGCATGATTTCACGGATAAAGGAGGCCAGATCAAAGGAAATCCCATAATCAACCGGCAACGCGATTCCCACCGATGCGACAGAGTATACGGGAAATCGACGTTCATAAACAAGTTTGCTTCATTACAGGCCCGGAATAATTGTTTCCCTCCTCCTTTATTACAAAATCCCCAATTGCAACCCCCGCACCAATTAACCACCGGCGACACGCCTCTTTTCCAACCCTTTAATTGCCGCATTTCCTCTCGTATCAACGGTTCCCTTTGAGCCGTATCGATTCAACCGATTTCTCTCGTATCGATTCCCTCGCCGTCAGAACCGGGCGACCCTTATTTTTCCCTCGACGTGGAATCAAGACATCCCGACACGCTTTCTCGACTGTTCATTAATTTAACAATCCCGCTCACATCGCGCGCATAATCACCGAAAACCATATCGCGAAATCGTAAAATCAATTTAATCACAAATTAATCCTGCTGCGCACCGGTGAGCATAAATTTCCATGCAATAGATTGATTCAGCTATTTGTACAAACTCAGGCATCTCCAATTCATCAAATACATGATTTCAATCAATATGTCCGGCTTAGAGAATTTTTATTTTCCAGAATTCGATACTACCCCTAACGAAACGATCAAAGTCGATCACAAACGAGTAGATTAAAACATTTTCAAACAATCTTTTACCATAATTCACAGCAACACGACTTTGCGAATCGCTTTCTCGACGCTTTCTGAATGTAACACTGCCGAAAACGATACAGTGCTATTTTACTTTGAATCTCGATTAAAAGCGCACCTTGGAAGGCAGGGACAAGTAGAATAAATTAATTCAGCTGTCCACCGAGCAGCATGAATTTCGATGCAACAGATTAATTCAGCTATTTTGATAAACTCGTATTTAATAGAATAATTCGGCCATTCCGACGAGCATGACCTCCGATTTAATAGATTAATTTAGCTGTACGTAATTCGATTGACGAGTGCAAGCCAAGCAGAAGCTCGACGCGCATTAGCCGCGTCCGAATTACTATTTATCATTTTCGGCGAACTGACACCGACGCACAGTGGTTCGGATTGGAAAATCGTGACCCATTTGGCCAAAAATCAACTTTCAGATATCGACTTCCACTGAACGGAGTCTTGTTTCTAAATGTCCAACTCAAAAAAAAATATTAATGAAATGGAATAAAAGGTTTTAGAGAAAACGAATTTCAAAGTCGAGCATTTTAGAAATGACATTTTTTCTCCAATGAAATTGCCTTTCTTCTTCTAAGAACCTAGGCGATTCCATTTCATTTTTTGAGTCGACGATTATTTCTCGATAAAAATAAATTAGTAATTACCGTATAGAATAAATTAAGAAAGTAGAGCTGAAAAATGATGGAAATTTTTGATGATTGTCTTGAATCGATAGTGGGTTGTTTATACAATAATACAATTTTTCTTTAACCTCTCCGTAGCCTAACATTTCGACATTAACCATTTCAAGTTTTTGATAAAAAGCATTCTTCGACAGTGAGAAATCGTACTATAAATTCTCGACGGCTCGAGAGTTCGAAAAACATTGTTTTTTGAATCCGCGTTTCACACGATCGGATAATTCCTTGCTAAATATCAGGTTGGACGATTTGATCTTCGAGCAATAAACGATTTAAGAGACCGGCACAGGTGCCTGTTTGATAGTTTCTCAAGCTCGAGGTGTTTATGGCAGAGCATCAAACGGTTCCGCGGATCGATTCGCAAGAGTCTGTGTATCGTTTTCAGCGAATGCATGCAATCAATGGGAGTTATACTCGCGATGCGGTAGCTTATTAGCGGACTCTAGGTCTTACCTATCGCCGGAAACGAGTTGACTGCCGCATTTGCTGCAGGTGAAGCATTTCTGGTGAAACGCCGATCCACCCGCCCTCATCACCAGCTCGTTGGCAGGTATCGCGTTGCTACATCCCGCGCAGGCACCGCCGCTTCCGAACATCCTGAAACAATCGCGAACATCATCGATTAATTTAATCGGCTCGCATCGGAGACATGAGAAGTCGTCTCATTTATCACTTTCACGGATTTCATCGATGAATTTCTACTGTTCTATCAAAACCTCCAATGCTCGACAAGCCACAAAAGCCTTACCTCAAAACTTTTCGGTCTCTCCCAATGATTTAATCAGAGAACTCACACTAAGAATCCAAAATAGTTGGAATGAACAATGGACTAGATCCCCCCTGCCAAACTATTTAAAATAAGAAAAGATATTTGTAATAATAACTCCCCTAACATTACTCACAGGAAAGACCAAGTAAACAACGAATGATTGTTTGACCAGTAGCAGTCTTAGGCGATACAGCGACAACAATAGTGACTTTTCGGAAGGGTAAGATCGCTCGAAATATTAATAATCGCGCGATATTAATCCGCGCACGCGGAAATTAATTAATCCCAGCTGTATCGATGGTTCATTGAGTTATACGGGCAGCTGGATATTCTAATGAGTGTAGATTTATGTCAGGCGCGTATTATGAATTCAATAATGTTGACTGAAAGCTTATATCCCGCAGAAACATAAATGGACGTGTATGCTAAACACATATTAAATATATATTATCCGTATTATCGGGACACCGACAAAGCAGTTGCCCCTCACTCTCGTCCCCTCCTCACCGAAAATTGATGTGTTTATTAACCTGGTTCGAACGGTATGGTGGCCCCCGGGCTCGGCATGACTTATTGAGAGGGAAAACGGTTTTCACGAAATACTTCGCTTCCCGCATGTTCCGGCCGTATGAAAATTTGATAGTCTCCCGGTTAATTCGAGTAGATGCGCCCGGACATTTTACTTAACGGTAAATGTCGGATTAATTATGGCCGCGATAACCTCAATCCACGGATATTTCTTGTGCATTCAAAATATCTATGATCGAACGTTCTATCGTTGCGTGGTTGCGCAGATTTGCATTCCGCGACTGCACCCACGGACGGTTCTGTAGAAAAAGTCACGGTAACCCTTGAATAAACGACAACGCGAGTGTCAGCAGGGTGCTTGCTGATTTAATCCGGCGCTAATTAGAGGGTCGTCCTGCGGTGGAAATAAACTTGCCAGACTCGAGGCAGCTAAACAGAATAACGAAAAACGCTTGTAGGACAAGGGGCGAGGCTCTCTAACGGGTTAATCAATTGATACGGGATTCATGGATTCAGTTCGCGGAGACGGGTCGCGATTAATTGAAAGCCACTGTACGGGTTGACGGGATTTGAAAGAGCTTGGGTACAAGTTCGTAAAACTAGACCAAGTCGCGCTACTAATCCGCATATACAAATTCAACAGGGGTTCCCGGGGGTGGTAGACGAGAGAGAAAGAGAGAAGAGGGGTTTGCAAGGGTCGCCAGAAAATCCTGGCGGATGGAGCGAGAAAGACGACCAATTACTGGCGAGCGGAGGGCTCCGAGGATGACATTCTCGGAGCGGTTTGCAGCGCGGAGTGCCGGAGAGCGATAGACACGAGGCGTTTCCAATTAAATCTTGCACCGGTCTCGTCGCGCAAACACTTTCTAACTAAATGAGGTTAGGCCAGTAACAGAGAGCCCGGGCGGCCATGTAGAATCCTATATTCAACCGCCACGGTCCCTTTCTTCTTTTCTCCCTTATTATGCGCCACCGTCGTCGTCGTCCCTGGCTATACCATCATGCCGGAGTCGTTCCAGCTGCTTTAAACGAGACCTGCTCCGATTATAATAAGGCGTCGCGTATAATTGTCGCGGCGTCTTCGTCCGCGCGAAACCCGCGCGCGCAAGAGCCCCGACACCTGTCCTCTTCCTCCTACAACTACTACTACTACTCCTCATCCACCTTTTACCTTTCCTAAACGGTCTCCGTCAGGCTGTAGCCCCCGACAGGGGAAAAAATGAACACGCGAACGGACCGCGGGGAAAACGGGGAAATTCGCGGCTTTCACCAGACCCGGTTTTTGTAGCTTTTCGTAGCAAAATGTTACATCGTTCCGCGCGTAACGTTGGGCGCGCAGCCACGAGCTGTACTCGGATGGAAATACGAGGTTGTTCAAGTATCGGATAAAACGATTGTCCGCGGTGGTGTTTTAATCCTTCAGGTACATCTTTAAGGATGTATTTCATAAGAATGACGAACGTGTTTCCTTTTAGTTGTTGAAACATTGTCCATAATTTCCTGAGTTCATCATTCAATATCTGTTTGAAGAGACATCGTTCGTGAAATAAATTTTCCCTCCGCCCCAGACGGTTCCTCAAAACACATTCAGGAAAGGAACAATCGTAAATCGGGCTTCCACCGAGTACAATTCGGTCCTCCGTCACTCAGCCAAGCTCTTTTCGTTTTTCATTAGTTCGGGAAGGGCGCGAATTCCTGTCAAAAAGGCGAGGAGAGGGCGTCAGAAAGGGTGGATTAGCGAAACGGGAGAACTCGAAAGTTCAATCCCGTCGGGGACAATGATTCGTCCAGTTGCAAAACGCATTGTAAACGACTATGGGACAGAGGGACAGAACGAGGAGGACCAGGAACACCGAGTTTCGGATTCTAGAGAGGTCGGACATTCTCTGCTGTCCCTTCGAAAAACGAAAGGGAGGGTCTCTCTCTCCTGCACTGGTTCGCTGGGCGCTATCTCGAGATACCGAATAATCGGCTTTACAAAATGTTCTTCTCCGGTGCAGCCAAAGCTTTATAGGTTCCTATAATCTTTAAATGTATGCTCCGTCCTGTGTACGCGAGACGGCGACCAGGCATCCTCGGTTTTGCTTCTCGCGAGCACAAGAGAGCGCGCGTGGTGCACGCCTGCGCCGACTGTGTGTCATTAAAATTCCACGCTTTATGATCAGCAGCCTTTTCTGAAATGGTTATTAATAGTTGCGTGACTCGTTGCAATTAAAAAAACTAGCTGGTTATTGTTGCTCGCTCGCTTCGCGAGCTTCGCAGGTAGGGGTATTGTAGCTCGCTTTGCGATTTCGCGAGAGGGTTAGTGGTACGGATGTTATTTTGTGTGTGACTCTCCACGAGCCACACAAAGAACTTCCCGATTCGTTAGTTGCAGTATATTATTATCATTATTTAGTGTACGTTTTAAGAAGATTATACGTCCTCAGGGAAGTTCAATAGTTTTCTACTTATCAAAATGTTTTCTGTATGGCGTCGCATTAAACCAACATCGTATGTTCGTTGCTCGCATGCTCCATTAACCATTTTTTTATATTAACTTTCAATTTCATCTCAGTTAATAATTCGTATTGAACTGCTTGTTTTTTTAATGGATTGTAATATAAATGTTTTTGTACTTTCATCGATATTCTTTGAAAATGTATTCTCGGCAGTAGCGATGAATAACTCACTCTTGCATTGGGATAATTTTCGATTATTCTAAGCGGTAACATTAGCATTAGTTGCATAATTAAAAAAGGAAAATAAAAAAAAATTTTTTTTAAAGAAATTTGTTTAAATTATAAAAAAAAAATATATGTAATTATTATGTTTGTTTCTTCGGTGGAAAATTTCCGTCCTCTCGTATAAATTGCATTTTTGAATGAACTCCTTTCGACAAAAAAACTAAAAAAACTAAAAAATCTAAAAAAGTACTTGACCAATATGGACCAAAATCTAATCAGCTCTAAGTTACAGCGGGGCACATCGATTGCATCATTCATCATTCTGATCGCATCGTTACTTTTTCAGAAAACGTTAACGAAAAATTTGATACCATAGAAACGGACATACGCACACACACACACACACCATTTTGATAAAAAATAGTCTAAAATGACGCCAAAGACCTTGAAACGTGAAGATCTGCTAAAAAATCGATTCTCGATTTTCGGGGTAATTACAGTAACTTCCCTATGAATCGGGAAGTTAAAAATAGTCTAAAATGACTCCAATGACCATGAAACGTGAAGATCTGCTAAAAAATCGATTTTCGATTTTCGGGGTAAAAAAACATTAATAGCTGTATGCCCCACTAGCAATGCGTACCACTAACCCTCTCGCAAGAGCAGTTCTACCCGCGAGCTCGCGAAGCGAGCGAGCAACAATAACCAGCTAGTTTTTATTTTGCTATTCGTACGTTTTAAGAAGATTATATGTTTTCAGGGAAAGTGATTATAACACTGTATTGGGCATATAGAGTATGCCCAACCACATGACGTATCTAGTCTTTTGAATTTTTCAAAAAAAAAAAAAAAAATTTTTTTTCAAAAAAACTAAAAAACTACTTGACCAAACTTGACCAAAATCTTATCAGCTCTAAGTTGCAGCGGGGCACTTCCAATGCATCATTCATTATTCTGATCGAGTTATTACTTTTTCTGAAAACGTTAACGAAAAATTTGATACCATAGAAACGGACATACGCACACACACACACACACACACACACACACACACACATACCGACATTTTGATAAAAATAGTCTAAAATGAATCCAATGACCATGAAACGTGAAGATCTGTTAAAAATTCGATTTTCGATTTTCGGGGTAATTACCATAACTTCCCTATGAATCGGGAAGTTAATAATCAATGTAAATATGTGGGTTAAGTGTGGCCCCGGCTTAACGTCTAACCGCGTAAAAACCCGTCGGGTCGAAAAGACGCGCGACGCTCAACACCGTCAGAACCTCGACAAACTTGCTCTCGATCGACCAATCAAACGTCGAACGTTTTGTCCTCGAACGGCCATTTTCATCGTATCCTCGAACATATTTTCCACTATTGTTCCTTGCTCGAACTGTAGCCATGTTCCTCTGCAGAGACACATCGCGACGCGTTAAATCTTGAAGTCTATACAGGGTGGACGATTTATCTGAAGACAGTTATGGTGCTATTCAATAGCATTCTTAAAAATATCGAATACGTCTACTTTTATTTTTCTGATCTGATGTGTATTTCTCGATGTATCCCCAGTTTTCAACGATTTTCTACCCACTTTGATTTTTCGTACTTCTTCCTGAAGAATCCAAATCTGCAATAAAAAATGAGGGTTTCCATTGAAGATAGGGAAACAATACCCTCTCCCACCCCCAGGGGATGGGAATTAATAAAATCGAATTTAATAGGCACCTGCGAGCATTCAAACAACTTCGCAGATACATTTTTGGGATCAGAGACCGTAAGAAGGAATAGTTAGCGTCGCGAAGAGGAGAGTGGCCAGTAACGCGAACGATAGCTACAAGGATCTTCGATTAAGCGAGGCCCGAAAATAATCGAACGGGCCGAGAATCCCGAAGGACGAGCGAAACCGTTCGATCCTCGATATCCCGAGATCCTTCGAGCGTAAATTGCCGTTCGCGACATTTCCGCGGAATCCACGAAACGAGGCTTCTTCGATCTCCGGCGAACGACGCGACGTGTTTATCGTCGACATCGGGGATGCTCGGAGCTTTTTCTCTTCCAAGTTCTTCGCGAGTTTTCGCAACTCGTTCTCATCTTCGAGATTAGTTCAAATGTATTTGCCACGGTGAAATTAATATCCATCCATTAGCATTATGCGCGCCGCTATCTCGGGCCAATTTCCTGGAATGTTCGCGTCAGGTGTTCGATTACGGCCGGCGATCTTAACATTTTAGCGTATCCCCTTGACATTGCGGATCTCCAGCGCGGACGCATCAATACGCCGCGGGCTTATATCTTCGTTAATGGCGGCTAATGTTTGCTGAACGTTGTCAGCGGTATACCGGTGCCTCGTAAAGTCCGCTGTTTATACCGCAATTAGCCGTGTTACGATACGTAGGTATGTCGAATCGAGGCGCGACGCCTTGGCTTTCTTCGCTCCCACGGGCCGTTTCGGGATACTACTCTCTTCTCCCGGGATCGTCGAACTCGCCCTCTCGGTAATTAATTCGTTTCCCTACGATCGGCATGCGTCCCGATTCCATCGATTACCGTTAAATCGAAACGCCGATTTTTGTCGAGGTCGGGGTGTTGAACTCCTAGAAGCCAGAACCATCGTGCAATTTACTCTTAGATCGTATACAGCGTGTCTCAAAATCCCTTCAACATCCGGAAATCGGTGGTTCCTGAATTCATCCGAAGCGACATTTTCCTTTGCAAAAATCGTTAGTTATTAAGGGGGTATGGTACCCCTGTTCTAGGGAATTTATCAGTGTACTCCACCCTTGTGCAGAGAAAAGGTAACGTGTTTGGTAACGCTGATAAACATACCGGCTACTTTCGTTGCTCGGTATTCTAGAACACGATGTTACCGAGAATCTTTTCGATATTTTTTCCGGGTGAACGACCCCGGCAGGTACGCCTTTGTCTAGATCGAGGGAGAGATAATGAGCAAGTCATACTCTTTAATTAAACGGTTTTACTGGTACAATAATTCTTGTCCCGAGCGGGGAGCTTGATTGATTCCGCTTAGGTTCTTGCCTCGAAAGCTCTCCGGCATGCAACATGTTCCTGCTTAATGAGGTAAAAAAGGGTGAATCATTAAGTCTGTACAAGTTTGTAATCAACTCTGCGATGAACAATCTTCAATGCTGCCTGTAGAGATTAATTGAAAACTGCTCGCAGAACGAAGATTATTCTAGAATGCAATTTCTAGCAAAATACCAGGAATATAAGTTTACATAACAAAGAACTAATTAGGAAATTTTCAAATTTTCTTTCGCTGTTCGTTCTGTTGATCAAAGAACGATACTCCCTCGATCCTGGCATCGTTTTCGGTGAACGGGAACAGTGACGCAATCTCGCTTCTTCTGGTAAACTCGATTTTTACACCCTGCCAATTACATTCGACAAAGAAACCTAAGCGAGTCTTCTTTTCCCGCGACGCCACGCTCTATTCCCTGGATTATTTATTCCAGCTAACGGGGAAATGAAAATGAGAAAGCGTGCAAGTAGAAAATGAAATGAAGTTCTTGCGTACGATGCACGCCTTGGGAGTAGTTGTGCGTTTAATTGCATCGGAGACTGTGGCTGGCTTTGCATACGCTCGAAGATCCACGATCGAGAAGCGAGAGGAGAAAAAGTGGGGGAGAAGGAAACAAAAACATGGTTGCGAAAGATGGAGGAAATCTTCTCGGAGTTCACCGTGCATCTATTTTCTTTAAAATGAAATTAAACGACCGTCACAATCGATCACCGGCACCTCGTGTCCTGATCCACGAAAACTTGGGTCACGATCCTGAAGAATGTTCACGATTTGTCCAACAATTTCAGTTTCGTTTTAATAGATTTTAACGTCTCCTCGCCTGCGGACGAACTTCGCGACTTCCGTTCACTCTTATTAAGGCCACGGCGTATCGATTGTATCGTAGGCAACGCTATCACGCACACGATCTACATTGTCAGCTATTCGCTAGTAAATCAAGTGCAACCGAGTGTTGCGTTTCAATGCCACATGCAACACCTTCGTGTCAAGCGGCATGGACTCGACGACAGCTACAGCTGCCTCGCCAATGCAAATTGCTTTACGGAAGACTGGGATTGAAATGAAAAATCTTATACGATACCAGCTGACCTGACAAACGTTGTCTGTCCAAATTTCAATAAATTCGGTTGTGATCATTTTTTGAATTTGTGAGAAGCTATAGGATATACGTAAAGGATATAGCAAACAGACGTGGATAATGTAAATTCCTATTGAAATATTGATTAAAAGCTGCGACGTTCGTTTTTTTGTTGTATTGAAATATGATTCAAAAATCACTTTTAGTTTTTCCCGAATTTTCATGTTTCCGGCAACTTCTCCAATTTTTTGTACTCCAAAAACCTAATTACGACTACAATGAACATTTTTAAAAAATTAGGCAAATCGGTCCAGCCGTTCTCGCGTGATGTCGTGACCAACGAACAGCATTTCATTTTTATTACATAGATGAACATTCAGCACATAGAATTAACTGCGCTCGTGTCCGCGGATTTCGTCCGCGTCGTGGAAATGGAGATATTTTTGAGGCATGCGTGAAAATACTCGTCGAGGAAATTTTCTCCGGAATGTGAAAGGCCTCCCACATGTATATTCGTTCGGCTACGTGTGCGAACACCGTTCCGCCTTCGCGGCCACGTACAGGCCAAAGCGGCGAGATTGTCCACGAGCGAAGAAATTGATCGAAGCGACTGAAATTACCACGGCCAAGTCGATTTTCGATACATTCGGCCGGCGTGTATCGATTCGAGAGAGCCGGGTTCGTTGCACCCGGCTCCCCGCTGCTTGCTGCTTGATTAATCAAGCACGATAATCATTACGGCGATTCTCCGATTACTGGAGACCCGGCGCTGTTCCTCTTAAAGATATGTGTTTTTCTTCGGATGAAACGATTACCTGTTGGGCCGAGTCGTCTGGGAAAATCAACATCGATCAATACTTTTTTTTCCAAATTTTCTCTTTTCACTCCGAATTCCGATCCACCCGATTTTTTGTCCAACTCCGTGTTCCATTTCGCGCATATAAAGCTTCGTAATCGTTCATTCTATTAGTTTTATTTAGAGGGAAATATTGCGTACGTACCGGCGCGGCGAATCGAAATTGCACAATAAAATTTGCCAGCGCGACACTCGGTTTCGAAGAAAATTGAGTTTGGAACCGCGTCGAGCACGCGGATAACTTATTAAAGCTATCCATCACATATACGGTGGAAAAAAATGTACACGCCCGGCTGTTCCACATTTTTTAGTCGTTCCCGCTATGCAGATTTTTATGGCGATTTTTCTTGGATGCTCTTTTGACGCGATTTTCGTACGAGTATCCGGTTAACTTTCGCCTGGTTTACACGGTTTTATTTATGCATGGTTTTATTTATTTATTTTATTTGCGCGAATTCGCTGATTTCGTTGTGCACGGGTTTCGCTGACGAGTTGCGCAACTGTATTTACATCGTTGATGCAGGTGCTCGATCTTTTGATAAAAAGAAAATTAAGTGCATCCGTGGATAATCGCGTTGCCGTTGATTTACCATCGTAACCAATTTAGAATTATTTAGGCGAAATTGTAATTGCGCACACGTGTAAGATTTAATACAAGAAAGAGAAACGGAAACGTAAAAACATGAAATAAATTCATTTTCGATTGACAGTTCGTTAATTTGTAAAATTCAAGTCTAATTCTTTCAGAACATATTTACGACATGTTAAGTTGTTCATTTAAACCTATGTTATAGCGTGCGTTGAATGTATGATAAATTATAAATTATGCTTCTCACATGTAGAGTAAATATGGACCAAATTATATCGTGTTTGGTCTTGTTTTAATCAGAATAATGCCAGAAACAAGCCAGCAAAAGTCTCATGAAAAATAAAGCATTTTGAGTTGGCATTACAGTGTGAGAACACGGGGGCCTTTAAATTGTGCCAGCGACGGCCACTCGCTGCGGCAACGCGATCCGTGTTCGACATAATTATATCAGAAAAGCAAGTCTCCCTTGTAAGTTGTCCTGCCAGAGACCGGCGTGTAGACAACTTACAAGGGTTTACTGTACACTCGTGTTGGTATTCGGTCGTAAGAAACTCGTTATATAAAACTGTGTTCTATCACATTTATCATTATACAATAAACATAGTTTTTGTTTACATCATACGTACAAGTGTTTTACATATCCAGTAAATTTTAATTGGTCCTTAGCTCGCAACAGACACAAACATACAGTACTTCTACATTACGAACATTACAGAAATTAGTGAGGATAATTCAGCCGATGCGATCAAACGTATGCCACGATTAATGATGGCGCAGGACCAATTCCCCAGCTAAAAGGATGCAGGCAGCTCGCATAAGTGGTCGGGCGGTTGTTCTGATTGCCGGGGCTTGCATTCCTCGAAACAATTCCATCTAGTAGGATATCTCGTTCGGCCAGTATGGCATTCGGTTAAAACGAATGGGAAATTCGGTCCCGATTCAGCGGAACGACTCCGACTGAACGAACGAACGAACGTAACGTTCCCCATCCCGTGTGTACATGGAAACACACGTGGCCCCCGCGACGCATGCAAGATCGCATTCGTTCGAGCGTAACGGCTTGGTCACAGATACTGCACCTGTATGCACGTGCAGGCGGCGGAGGCGTTCGCCGTCTCGCAATTGTATATCACTAAAATACTTTATCCAGCCTGCGTATCGATTCAGAAATGGTAATTCGGGATCCAGAAGGAAAGCGTGGGGTGCATCGGGAGGAGAGAGAGGGAGAGGGAGGAATGGGACCAAACCTGTTGATCCTCGCGCGGAAATTCGGCGGCAGCGTCGACGAATTAAAATATTGAACGACTTTTTCCCCATCGGCGGAATATTAATTTGTAATCGGATCGGGACGAGCCAGCTCGCCGATTATAGACGGCCAGCTCGATCGAACTTTCACGCGGGCGATCCACGATCTTATTGCTCCGGTTACGGGGAATCTAGTTTCCGATAAAATATCGGCTTGTCGATCGGCCCCGGAGTATCGGGGAATTTTTAACGGAGATCCGCTCGCACCGCCGACGTGTATCGCTGATTTTCAATCGCACGCTAATGCGAGATCCTCCTCTTTTTTTACCTTTTATTTTCGCGACGCCGACGACCAGAGAAGCCGACCAGGAAATCGAACGGAATCGAATCGAGGATGTTTCATGCTTTTTTATTTTCGGAGAGTCTCTGATCTCGGGAAACATTCTGATTCGGTAATTAGCGGTTCTTAACACTTTGCTGGTCGGCGATTTCAAGTTAAATCTAGCTTTTGCCGCGAGGAACTGTTCTTCGTTTGAATGCTAGATTAAAGACTTGTGTTTTAACCATTTCAGCTTCAACTAAGATAACTGAGAGTACCTGCTGTTAAAGATACTTATATTTATTTATTTATTTATTATTGCTTTAAACCAAGTGGTGCATATAGCAAGTACAATATTATTACATTTTGTCGCACAGGTTCGATCAATTGTTAAAAACAATTTTGCAAATAAAAAAACTCTTGACCTTCCGATCCAGATCCGGAAACATTGTTACATCTAGCTTAAATTAACTAAGTGTAACGTTGTTTCTAAATTCTAACAGAACATTGTTTGAGAAAATTAAAAATTATTTTCTTAAAGGTACCTATATTGCTATCAAGCGCATCCCGCAGCCTCGCAATCCTAGAAACGAGTTTACTCCCTTAAGTACTGTGGCGAATTCAATTTGTGCAATAATCACACTCAAGCACATATCTCGCGAGGAAAATAACCGGGTGATTCGCAAACAGTTTTCTGCAACGTATCAAGAGGCGAGAGGGAGAGAGAGAGGAGAGAGAGAGAGAGAGAGAGAGAGAGAGACAGAGATGGAGCTAGACGGGTCGCTGATACGCAGGAGAAAATTGTCTGCAATTTCTGACAGCCTTCAAAACGGCCTGCACACACTCATATATCGATATTGCACTGGGAGATCGAGAGGGAGGGACAGAGGGCCCCGAAAGGTTGCTACGACGGATCGGATTGGATTCGAGGTTTCTCGTTATTAATTTAATTACCGCTTGACAGTTCCATAATTAAATTGCTAATTTATCTGTCCAGGATCTGGCCGATCGTGTGCGCGCGCTCGGCAGCTCGATGATTGCTCGCGGAATGACGTTTCAATTCTTTCTCCAATTTTCTTTCTTCCTTTTTTTTCTCTGTTCCTCTCTCTCTCTTTCTCTCATTTTTTCAGCCCCTCCAGCTATCCACGTCGCCCTTTTTCTCGTTGTTTCTCTCGGACCGTACGGAGAGGAGCGTTATTAATACGGCACCGTCGAACAAGGAACATTGATTTTTCGTGCTTCGATCGATAGATATCTCCGAGCGGCGAATCAACACAGGAACGAAAAGAATTATTTACCTCTCCTTTTTTGCGATGTTATTCCTCGCGTCATTCGCGAGAATAATCAAACAATCGAATCTGTATTCGATTTTTCAATTCAGTTTCATTAAATCAAGATTAAATCGAACTTCCAGGACACTGAGAGGAAGGTAGAACGTTTTCAGGAATTTCTAATCAGTGCTCCACCAGTTTTTATAACTACTATCTCACCGATGATAATCACTACACTGCGGATCCGTGTGCAAAATAAAAATGTGCCTGCATGGATTGCAAGCAATAGAAGCTAAACTGAACGTTGTCTCTTTAAAAATTTTTTAACAATTTTCAATTTTACAATTTTGTTATAAACGCATAAAGATCCGCAATCTAATTAATCACGCATTCCTCAGGGCTGTTTCGCATTGCCGCGCGAAACAGGTACGGAAAGGAGTTCGACTCGAGGACAAGATCGAGCAAAACAAATTCTGGAGCATCCACGGTGTTGCAACTATCCGTAATGATTGCGAGGTTATCGAGCCGGATATATTTCGCGCGGAGAGCCGGCTAGTTCGTCTCAAATTACCGTAGCATAACGCGGCAAGAATGATCGCGAGTCATCGCGATCGCGCGGCAAAGCAAAATTCCCTGAAAACGAACGTCCACGTGAAATCGAGATAACGCGGCGTGCACGTAACCGATTCCGCGCGGAACTGTTTATCACGCTCCCATTACATGGTCAATCTGTTCCCGATCATTTCTTTTACTCCTATCCGCGAATTCAATCCGCTGTGGAACAAGTCGCGAAGATGAACGGTCTCCGCGATCGGCGTACCGTGAACTTATTATCACGACGAGGAGATCGCGTCGCCACCGTCCCCTCGATTCGACAAATACCCGCGGCCTATCCTCTAACGGGTCCAGCAATTCCCGGGAACCGTTATAACGCTGCGTAAGAATCGCCGATCGAAATGCAATTAATTATATCGGGGCCGGAATGCGATCCTAGCCGACCAGGGGACGATCCTCCGTTAACATCTCATTACACCGTGACGAATCGCTGAAGAGATCATTCCAAGATTGTCTTTGGCACCGAGCGGCGCACAATAGAACGAACCGACGAATTCTGTGTCAAAATCAAAGAACTTTTCAAAGAAAGCAGATAGAATGTTGATTTTGAACATAATGTCTGGTTTTTCTCTTTTTATAATTATATTTTCTTTTATAATAATAGAGTTATTAAGTTTTTGAGGAGGGGGGTTGCGTAAACAGTGTCTTGGTCGCACTGGTATTCTGAATTTTGAAAAGGTAGATCGGCGATCGTCCACACTGTTCGGTGGTCCGGCTCGTCGGACGACGACTCGAGATCGGTTAACGAAGACACGGGCGGATTGATTAATGGAAAATACACGGTTCCCGGGGAAATTCATCGAGGCGTGAGCCCGTATCAAGGTTAAATACAGATTCTATACGAGCGAACGTTTAATAATTTTAATGAGGAAAGTTCAGCGCGCGGCTTACTTAAGGAAGTAATTGGTGATTACAGCCGGCGGGTCGATCTTTAACGAGCAATCCGCGCTATTTCTAATTAGTTGATTTCACTAATAATAACGCGAAACGCTCCGAGCTTGGCTCCGTCGAACCCCGCCCACGCTGCCCGCCGGAAACACGTCTATCCGGCTGTGCTCGTCCATAGCACACGCGATTCATTTAGTGTCCCTCGCCAAGGGGATTCCCCGCGTCTTAATTATACCGAATCCCGGTGTCAATCTTTCCGCGGTTAACGAAAATTTCCGGCAACGGTTCGTCGCGAGCTCCCCGCCGCTAATTAATACCGACCGATTTGCATACAATCCGGCGCCAAACGAAAAAAGAAAAAATCACTGGATCGGGAAAAGGGGACGACGTGAATTCAGGCCGCGCGAACAAAGCTTATAAATTAGGGACACCCGTTGTTCGGTGCCGCTTTAAATAGCTGACGATGTCGGCGAAGATGGATCGGATCCGAATCTTCGGGAATCTAAAAGACCGCGGGGGTGAAGTGGCTTCGAGTGCTTTTCAGTTTTATTGTAGCGGAGATAACCGTATCGAGCAATTGATTTCTTTATTTTATACGGACGATCGTTACGTTTTAATCAGGCCGCAGTGTCCGGGGACCTCTGTTGTGTCGTTTTATTCAGAAACACCGGGAATATTGGTTTCCTGCGATTTTTATCCTGGTAACTAGATTAATTCGAACAAACTGAATGGCGAATCAATCTTTCTTAAAATACAATTCTTTTTTCTGAACTTGAAAGATAATCAATTAATGTTTCTTGACGAAAACGTTTTCATACCAAAGAGGAATTGTCTTTGAAACTTTACAACCATTTTCTGTCTTCAAGTTCACGAAGATCCTATTTTTTCTGTCCTGCGTTACGCCTAAGAAATTCATTCCGCTTCGATTCTGAACATTGAAGCCTTTAACTGTATAAAGGGGAGGATTCAAGATCGGTTCCGATATAAAACGATGTTTCAGGAGATCGTATTAGGCCTAGGAGGCCATAATGGAAGGACTGATTAGAAAGAGAATCTAATAATATCATAAACAAAATTAGAAATCCCGTGGCTGATCCGGGTTCTTTCGGTGTGTAATCCGTTCCAAGCCTCCCCTCGGCTTCCTAAATCGGAGCGATTGTACGATCCGTAATAGCCGTAATTACGCCCATGCCGGGGCCCCATCTGCCACGCAAGACAATTAATAATCTAATCAGACGGGAGTGATTAACACGTTAGACACGGACAAATGCCGAGCGGTGGAACGGCCGAGATGAAAAGGCGCCGTACCAGCCAGCCTCTTTGTACGACTCAACGGGATCGAGCGAGCAAGATGGAAGGAGAAAGAGAAAGAGAACTCGGGATCGTTCCCAAGAAAATCGATCGCTTAAGAGAAAGGGAGCAACCAGAAAATTTTGATCGAGTTTTTATAGTCGAGCCACCGGAAAACAATTACGGCCCGTCGCTAAAAAAAAAGCTCATGATCACCAAGAACATAATCATAATTAACAGACGCCCCTAATAAAAGAAATCTGTTGTCGAAGATAGCTCCGAGATACCCCCTTCGATGATTTATCAAACGATTAAACTAAAAATACGAGGTTCGGTTAATTAATAGTACAGTTTCTCATTGTGTACTTTGGATAAAATTTGTCTTAAAAAGTTATTACTGGATTTGTATAGGGATTCAAAGGGGACAATCATCCTTTGTTGAGACTTTTAGCGGAGTGCGGATTTTTATGCATTTATAAGGAATTGGTTGGGTGAAATATAAAACTAAAAATATTGTGATCGTTGCGAAATATTTTTATTTTGCATACAGATCTGTTTATTACGTTTCGGGTAAGATCATTGAAAACTGATCTTCGGAGTATTAATTCGAGATTCCTTCTCGAGTAATTTCTTCTGCTGGTTCTAGCCTATCGACGCGAGGTGACGGGACGCGATGCCTCTCTCTTTCCCTCTGCCTCTAATTAGTAATTAAGGAGAAATCGAAAATGGAGCGATTCGGTCAAGCGGCTCGCATCTCTGCTCATTACGCCGGAAAGGACGCGGTGCCGGATCTACCGGCGAACGTCCAGGACTAGCTCGATAAGGTCGGAGCAATTAAAAGTTGCCACGTCGATTCGTTTGAGAACGAACTCTCTCGCCCTCTCCTCTCTCTCCGCGCCACCCACTTTGATTGGGATTTTCGTGATACGAGAAAGTATAAATCTGCGGCGTAAGGAAAAACAACGGTTCTCGGAAATTTACTCTTCACGCCTCAAACCTTTCACGTTTAGAAGAAAACCTGATCAGTCTATCCAAAGTCTCACCAAAAATTAATTCTTCAATAACGTCTTTACGTAAATTCATTTTCGTCTTGATGCGTCAGCTCAAACTTTACTATTTATAATAAAAGACATGAAATAATTGATTTCGGTCATTTAAACAATAGGTAAAAATCGATTTTCGTCCGGACTTCGCCCACTGTGAGGCGCGGGGTAAAGCAGCGTCGTAAACGGACGTTTATACGCGTGGATAAAAACGCGTGCGTGGATATGTTTCATACAGCAATGATCCCGCGCAAAATATGCGTTCTAAGGGTGGGAAGCATAGTAGTAGATGGAGTTTCGATTCCCGCCGAATAATAATGTTTTATGCGAGAGAGACGTAGGGACGACTAATTTCAGAAGTTGTAACTCTGCTGGAACAGCGTCGTTACCTTGCCTCCCTCCTCGTCTAGCTTTAGTTATATAATAAAAACGCTCGAATTCCGCGACGCGGATCGATCGGAGAGGTATAAAAGGAAAAAAAGTATGGCGAACCTCGGCCGAGGTGGGGAAAACACGGATATTTGTTGCGTTTAAGGGCCAGGCTAATCGCCTGGTGTATATGTAAATATCGCGACCGGTGAAATAATATTTCGGGCTAAACGGCATCGCACAGGTCTTATCCATATTGTATCCGCGCGTATGTTACTATTACGGGCAATTTGAGCTTCCTATTATTACTGGCACGTTCGCCACTGTAATAATATGGCATTAAATCAAATTGCACGACCGGGACACCAGCGGTGCGTTTCGTGCAAAAAGTCCCTTTTCTAATTGAAATTTGATTGCATCTGCCGGGAGACGCGAAGAGAGAGAGCGAGCGGGACAGAGTGTCATGGCGGCGGGAGGAGGGAGAAAGAGAGAAGGGACGTATTTAATTAAGTGCCTCTGCAACGAGGCCCTCTTGCATCTTCGCGTGAAATTCCTTCATTGTGTTATTAAAAGACTTTACGATTAAGGAACATTTTTACGCGATTATTCTTTTGTACACGTTTGCTGGGGGAATCGGGTCTTGAATACTTTTCGAGACGTTACCGCCGATTATGGCGCTTCCGCGCGCATTCGAGACTGTACACGAGAAAATAAAGGAGATATTTAGATATAAAAATTTAAGGGGTTTTCGTAGCTTGATGGGTTGTAAAAAGCGTTTTCTGTTTCGCGCTTTCTTACAGCTTCGTTCCTTGAAAACGAATCCCTGAAGCGTTACAGGTTAATTCAAGAGTTTGGTATACGCCAGAACTGCTTGTCGTGCACTCTGGAAGAGTATCTGATACTTCAAATGCACTTTTGTTAGACGATTATAATAATTGGAATAGTTAGAATCATGTTCGCGAGAATGATTATTCGTGCTTGAATGTATTCAAGTGCATTCTTCAAACATCAATTGGTAAGCGATTAATAGACTGCGGATCTTCATGCAGAATAAAAATATTCTGCATTTATTGCGGGGAGCAGAAAGTATTCTTAAATTTGTCTAATCTTTAACTTTTTTAATAAATGCATAAGGATCCGCAGTCTACTGGTTAATAATAAAATGTGCGAGCGATAAAATTGTTAATCGACGCAACAGTGACGCGCTGGGAACAGGTTTCTTCGGTCACGGCAAAGTTTATGCGAAATTCGAACAAACGAATGAATATTTCATGTTCCCCGCGTCGCTGAATAGATGGCGTGGATCGAGAAAATTGAATAGCGAATTATTACATTCCATAGTAGGGAAAATGAGTACCGCTTTCAATGACGGCCGACACAGCGGCGGGGGTGGTTTGGGAGGGGTGGGTGGCTACGTGTAAAAGGAGGGGACTCGGAGGGTGAGGGTTAGAACGTAATTCCAATTAATTCGGCCCAACTGTCTGCAGCGACTATTCAGCTGCCGTATTCTACACGGTGTTTCTAAAATTACATAAGAAAATTCGCGGAACACTTTGAATCATATTATTCCTCGCAACCTGCAATTAAACGGAATTCTTCCATTTCGACCGTAGTCTTCTCAAACTGTTATTCGCTCGAGAATGTTTTGAGCGTTCTAAAATCATTGAAAAATAAATCTTGCCTCGTCGGAGCCTCGTTACTTTCGACGATCGATCGCGTTTAAAATATTCTTTCGCCGACGACGAAGAAGATTGCAGTGCACTAGATGCTCCGTCGAGCTATATAATTCGAGCGTTCGATCAAAATGTTGCCATAGTTCAATCGCGTTCCCTAATTGTCCGGAAACGCGATCCCCTAATTCCGTCGAGCACTCGATCGCGAACGAGAATGAACAAATCACGATCCATCGAACAGTGGAAGATTCGTTCCGGGACATCGTCGAATTCTTAAAAATTCAGCGACGCGTTAATAGCGAGAACTTGAGTTGGATATGATATCGCGGAAGCATCTTTTTCAGGTAGCTTGATTGCATTTCGACAGCAGATTTTCAGACGCTGTTGGAGCAGAGTCAGGCTACGTTGTACCAAGAAATCAATTACCAGGCATCTGGAGGAAAGAAATTATAACTGATGGTAGACGTGTGTAGTTGTAAATGCGATTTAGCTGACATGGCTCTCCATTAGTCGCTGTTTCCACTCCTCGTAAACATTGATTGTGTTACAACATTATTTCTCCCATCGCACGCACGACCGAAAGCGGGGGGACTATGGGGATGATGCTGCCATTATAGGGAAGCACAATAGAACCTTGATACGGCAATGGGCTCGTTGATTAGGAGGCAATAATCATATTTACTGATGAAAATGCACAACGCGAGAAATCGTGGCAATCTTCACCGTTCGAATACAATGGAGAAAATTAAGGACTTATTCTTTGATTGGGGCTCGTTACAGAGATCGTGTTCTCATTGTAATGTTCGTATAGGAACCTTTCGGAGAATGTCTTAACGAATGCCTTTTATCGTTATTTCGTTTTTTAGACTCGGGATTGTGATGCGTTTATGACAACCTCGAGTGGGTGAAATACTATAACAGTGAAAGTGCTAGGTGATTTATTTCTATTTCTTACTACCAGAAATATTTTAGTGAACGAAAGAACCGCTACCTCGTTGAATGTCTCAATAAATGCTCTTTATCAGGATTTCTTACTTTAGACTCCGGATTGTATGCGTTTATGACAAACGTGAGTGGCTAAAATACTGTACCAGTGAAGGTATTAGGTGATTTATTTTTATTTTCCAGAGAATCGTAACCTTTGAGCAATGTACCGTGCAAATTGGACGAAACAGCACATCAACGAGCACGTTCCATCCAAAAACCCATCTCCAGGGGTGTGTATCCACTCAAACACCCCATTAGCACCCTGCACCCCTAAGTCCCCACACACCTCGGATCCGGTAGGTCCGCGTATCATCGTCGGCAGAAGACAAAGGCCTGGATCGCGGGTAAAACAACGTCGACAGGGTCTCGACAATCACGCGTATTCATTAACGCGAGGCTGTCTCGCGTCGGGGGTTGGTACGAGCCCTGAAAATCGAGGCCTGGGGTGGTGGCAAATTGGACGAGTCCGTGAAGGTGGTCCCGGGTCTCTGTGAACTGGGATTTTTAATCGCGCGACGTGCTAACGAATCTATTTAGACTCTGCTCCTCTTCGCTCTGCTTCGCTCCGCTCCGCTCTGCTCGGGTCCGCTCTGCTTCTCTCTGCTCCGATTTCCTTGGCAAGAGGGTTTTGCAGGGTTGGACGTACGCTCGGGCCCGGGCAAGCAGCAAGCAAGCGAGCGAGCCCTTCGCGGCCGCTCGATACAGGGATCTTGGATAAACGGACAAACGAACCAAATAATTACGCTAATTAAAGCCGCCCAATTTGCGCTTTAGACAATTAAAGTGGCGAGGGTAAGGTGGTCTAACTCATTAACAGCCCCCGCCGCCGTGTGTGCACACACGCGAGCTCGGGCAGACGCGCGCGCGCGCGAAACGAGGGGGAAACACGCGTGTGTGAATGCGTTCATTTCATCGCGCCCGCGCGTTTCCATGTTTCCCTCTTATTCCCTCTTGTTAGCGACGGGGCTGATCTCCCTCCAGGCTCTCTCTCTCTCTCTCACTCTCTCTCTTTCTCTCCTAGCTACCGAGGAAAGGGGAAACAGTCAGACGGACAGACGGATGGAACGAGAAAGAGGATAGACGAGGAAAAGATGGCCGGGGGTAGCCAAGTTGTTTCGTGCACTCCGTGAAACGAGAACATTGAACGAGAGAGCGAGCGCCCGGTTCTAGTCTCAACACGATGTGTGTACATTCATACGGAGAGAGATCATCTAATTCTTTCCGAGGAGCTTAGCGGTCTGGAACCTCTTCCACAATGATATATAAACTCGACGGAATCACGACGCAGATCGACTGCCAGCCAGTTTCTATTTTATTCTGCGCACCACGCCAACGGAAAGTAATACGCGTTTAACTACCGCAGAGGCAAACCGTAGACATTTTATGAAATCGAAGTAATTGATTCTGGCGACGCGAACGCTGCACGTTCAAGATTTATTGCTGGACTTTTGAGCACAGGAGAAGATGGATATTTTGAAGCCTCCTTTTTCAATCCTCTTGATTTCAATCAGAATAATTTCATCTCATCTAAAAAGAAACGCGAAGCATTCATATTTGTTTAGTCTTTCGTCAAATCTTCGTGACGAGACTGACTCGTTAAAGTACGACGAGGGGTTAACACGATAACGAATATGACGTTAATTTTACTGGTTTATTTTTCTCTTTATATACTTTACACAAAACCATAGCGTTGTAGAGCCTGAGCTCTAGTTGCCCAATACAAACCGGTCCTTGTATACTAGTGTGTAAGCTGTTGTTCGTGTTGCGCCACACGGTATATTCTCAATGTTATTTATAAGCGGTTCGTTGTGAAAGACGAGCGAACGTCAAAAACAAAGCGACATTTAAGTAAAGTTGATTCACTCTTATTGTTGCAATATACAATGAAATACACGGAGGAGGAAACGTCCTTTTTGAAAAATCAGGTAGTTCAGTTCTTGCCAGTCTACCGAGCCAGTCACGGCTCACATCCTCCTCTTATCGCTCTATCTTTTGGTGTATAACAGTTTAAATCCAATGTATTAATAATGAAATAACTTATTATGTTACACGTGAACTATTTAATTAATTACCGACGAACGTTGATTCCATGACTGCGGTGGAGATTAAATAAACATTTAGTAAATATAAGGTCTAGATTTGATCTCCCAACCTCGTCATCCCAACACTTTTGACATTTATCGTTTTGATTCCGGCGATCTCTTACGGTATCAAATTTGCTCTGTTCGAGGCAATTAATCAATGTTTCTCGATGAAGAGTGTCTCGCGCCAGGGAACCGATGCACGCGTTTCATTCTACGCTATCAATTAGCTGGATCGAACGGTCGGACATTGATAATCCACGGGTGCCGGCGACCAGGCTGTTCCCCGAACGAGCAGCATCCCGAATCCTACGAGCCTTCCGCGAACCCGAATCTAATTAGCGAGTGATTTTATATTTCGCCGAGCGATAAGGTCGCGGGAATAAGCGGCGCTCTGTTTCGCGAGAACGGGCGCAATTGAAACAACCGGTCAAGTTTTCCACGAAGCGAACCGTATTTCCGGTTCCGACCGGGTAAGGAGACTGCCTCTTCCCCATCCCTCTCGTTCTCGCGCGATAATTAAAGACGCGGCTCTTCGACGTGCTCCTGATTCTCGTGTTTCAGATTGCGCTCCCGCGCCCACGCTAAACGGGTTAATTCTCGAGAATAAAACGCAGGCGTTTTCGGGGCGTCCGTCGAATCTCGCGTGTAACGCGATAGGGTTCTATAAATTTTGATCGCGCGGCCGCGCCGCCCGACAGCGCAATTTAGTTAATCTGCATATAATTGCCGCAATACGTACACCGGGCCAAGGCTTTTGAATATAATCGAGCCTACTTGATGATATCGCCGTCTCCCTTACGAAGCCCCAAGCCCCGACAGACAGGCAATCGTTGGAAACCGACGCCGATGAGCTTTGGATCATGCATTTCCACGTGAACGAATCGTCGTGCAAATGAAAAATTCAAATATTGTTGTTGGAGTGAACAATGCACGAAATACGCGGAGGAGTGAAATCAGGTAATTCGGTTCTTGCCAGTCTACTTATTGCATGAGAAAAATGCAAAAAATATGCACAACACATGCTCGATGCAAAATATGTAAACTAAAAAATATATTTTTGGAATCATGTAATCGTGACATAAATTTCTGTCCAGGTTCCATTTTCTACCCATTTTCATTAAAAATATGCATTTGCATAAACAACATCCGCAGTCTAGTTATTTGATGATGGCAGTGGTGAGACGCACATTCCTTTTTTGGGGAAATTCATTTTTTTGGCACATTTTTTTTCTTAAAAATTTACATTAAAAAGTTTCAACTACGGTATTCATGATCTTACTGTAGTCTTGTGTAACCGGGTCTCGTAACCCAAGTAACCCGTCGAACCGGGTTCGGGTTAAAATTCGCATCCCTGGTTATATGTGAACCGTTTAATTCATTACTGACGCACGTTGATTCCATAAGTGGAGTGGAGATGAAATAAACATTTAATAAATATACGGTGTAGATTTGATCTCCCAACCTCGTCATTCCAACAATTATAGTAATTTCTAAAATTATAGAAGAGCTGCGAACCGAATCGCGAACGGTTATGAAAAATTTGCGGGTAGGAAGGAGGATTGGTGGAGATACTATGTGGCTGGGAATGCGACAAAAGCTGTCCTATTAAACCGCGACCGAATCGCATCTGGCGAAAGCGCCGCGCATAAATCCGATCGGGAGGGCCGAATTTTTCAGGACGGGAGTCATATTAATACGGCAAACAGAGTGGACGGGGTCGTGTATCGAATCAGTAGTAATTAAATAAAAGCTGCAGCAACGTGGAAAAAAGCGTCGGAACGGCGCGGCGGCGTGGCCGATTGCGTGGGTGTGCGAAGGTGTGCGACGTCGATGAAGGAAGAAGGGGTACGCGCGGGGATGGCGAAGGGGTTGGCGAGGTTTCCGGGGGTGGCAAGAAGGGAGTCGTTCAGAGAGCGCACGAACGACACGGAGGGTCGCGGCAGGAGAGGAAGAGAGAGAGAGAGAGAGAGAGAGAGAACGCGAGCACAAAAAGAGAGAGGACAAATGAGGAGGAAATTAAATACCGAGCGACTGCAATCGCGCTAATTTAACTACAGAAAATTACGCCGCCAATTCAACGAATCGCGTTCGTTCCAATACCGCTAAACAAACGGGCGAGCGAACACGCTTTCTCGCTATGGTTGCGTGCATGCGCGTTGCTTGTTCGACGTATCTTGGCGACGGCGAAGCCACAACGTAGGCTAATTGCACAACCGGAAGGCGTCTTCGAGAGTGTGCCCGGGGTTTTTTCATTTTTCCTGACATAATAACGATTAATCGTGGCAAACCGGCTACCTCGGGCACACCGGGTTTAATTAAAAAGCGACACGGCGTATGACGAACCAGATCTCCCCGTCTCTTTTTCTCCTCTCTCGCTACCCACCATTTTGTTCGCCCGTCCTCTCGCGACGAAACGGGCGGCCGACAAATTAAATCGAAATTGACTAGGTCTGATAATGAGACGGGGCCTTAGGCACCAGTTCGTGTCCCAGAAAATTAGTTCTGACTTAACAACAAATTCTCCCTCTCTCTCTCTCTTTCTCTCTTCTACTTTCTGAGAGCTCCACCCTCTTCCTGATCCCGCTCCCGTTCTTCCACCCCCTGTCCTACCTTTCACGACACCGTTTCGTCGATCGAGCCGCCCCCGATCCCCACCCACGCGGCCATCCCGACAATTCGGACCTAATATAGCTAATCGATACAAAAAGCCCGAATTTCCAATAACTATTTAATTCAGTCAATCAAAATTCCTATTAGCTCCCGAGCGCAATTTGGCCGGATATACCGAACATCGCGCTCATATTAGAAGTTCCCTGAGATATTGGATGGGGGCCAGCGATGGCTACGAGCCGGCCGCGAGACCGAATTAATCTTTTAGCCTAACCGGACCCCGGGCCGAGGGGACGTTCCTCATTAAACCACTCCGGCACGCTGCGAGGTTACTCATCGATCTTCCTGCGAACCCAGTATCTCTAGATTGATCGGATCCACCGAGCGGACTCAATCTAGAGCGTGAATCCGGATCGACGAAACCTCGATCTTCGGGGATTTTGCGAACAAGAGGCTCCTCTTCTCGCGTGCCCACCGGCGAACTTTGTTTCCTTTCGATTATACAATAATACCGTTTCATCAAGCCAGGCCGCGCGCGATCGCCATTTTTTTTAGAGGCCGTTTATACTTTCTCAATTTACCGAATCGCGATTTTACAGCCGAGCCATAAACCCCGACGACCATAATACCCCTCGTAAAACAATTCTTTCCACGGGGAAACAGTCCGCGCTCTTGATTCCCGACACGCGTCGAATTTCTCGCGAGAGAGAAATCCTCCCACGCGTCTCACCCGATACGTTCGCTTCAAATGGCACGGTATTCGACCTTCGAAAAGTCGGCTCTTCAATCGACCTAAAAGCAATCAATTCTCGCACGAAGTGTTCAAAATTTCAAATACACGTTTGACAAACATTACTTGGCGTGTTATCAAAGTAAGTCGAAATGAATGAACGAGTGGGATACACGTGAAACTTCAATCATTTCAACCCTTTGCGCTCGGAGCTATTTTAACTCGAAAGTTAAACATTTCTTCCGACCTAGAATAATTTTTTCCTGTCTTCTTCATCGATATTTTTGATGAAAAAAAGATTTTTTAAATATAAATTTGCAAACTATTTTTTACTTTATAAGTATGTATTTTTTATATTTCTGTTTCATACGTGTAACGATTTATGGAATAATTAAAATATAAAATTCGAGAAATCTTGTTGCCATCAACACATACCAAAATTAGCATAGAGGCAAAAATGCATCAAAATCGTGTCAAAGATATTTCGTGTAATAATTATAACTTTTTATTGGAAAATCGTGAACCATGTTCGTCTAACTTTTGAATCTTAATTTAACAAAAACCTGAAATGGTTAATGTCGAAATGTTAGGCTACGGAGAGGTTAAAGAAAAATTGTATTATTTTATAAACAACCCACTATCGATTCAAGACAATCATCAAAAATTTCCATCATTTTTCAGCTCTACTTTCTTAATTTATTCTATACGGTAATTACTAATTTATTTTTATCGAGAAATAATCGTCGACTCAAAAAATGAAATGGAATCGCCTAGGTTCTTAGAAGAAGAAAGGCAATTTCATTGGAAAAAAAACGTGATTTCTAAAATGCTCGACTTTGAGATTCTTTTTCTCTAAAACTTTTTATTCAATTTAATTTAAGTCGATATGTAAAAGTTGATTTTTGGCCAAATGGGTCACGATTTTCCATCCGGACCACCGTGCGGCGCGGCGTGGCCGTCGGCGTTCCTCAGGCGCTGCTCGAGGCCATCGTCAGGCAATTCTGATTGGTCTGATCTTCGACTCATTTTAATGTAATTAACGTTTTGATTGCATGCTTTGTTTCCTCGTCTAACCTTCCTTCGCCGGCGCTCGTCGGGCCGCCCCTCGGTCGCCGCAGTCGGATCCCACCCCCGCAACAAGGGGACCGTGCACCAGGAGGATCGATCAGTCGTGACTGGCATTCCATGCGCGTGTGTGCGCACACCGCCGGACACACAACCTCGCGTCCACACAATTTCACTTTCCTATAGTTGTCACTCTACGCTCTTTCCTCCTGAATACCTTCGATCGGCCTCTGCGCCTGTCTTCGCGAATACGTTTCCGCGTATATAATACACCTATACGTATACCCCGGGCCCCAGATATTCTTAATATCCTACGGATTGATTTTCTTTTTTCCTCCAACGAAGCTCGAACCGTCGCGCCGCGCCCGATGATTTATGGAAACGCTCGGAATCGAACGAAACCGATCCGGACGAGAACTATGCGAGACAAGTTCGAATTAGGAGGGCGGACCTGGCTCCCGTTTATTTCATTCTGTCTTTTGCCGAACGCTCGGCCCGGCCAATAAGTAACGCGAATTTCCTCCCCGTATTTCTGGAAATTGATTTTCCAGATTTTTTCGTTGATTTTTCGGTACCCGGTTCGTGGAAGTTCGCTTCGGTCTTTATTCTTCTTGATGTATTCTCTCGGATAGTGGTGGTTTCATCGGAATGAGTATAAATTTTTGTGGAATTTCGTGACGAGTGCACGATGACATTGACGAAGAAACGAGCGTGATAATTTAAACGTAGGTTCTGATACAGTCTGGCCAATTGTGATCGCGAAATTAATTTTGTAATAATTCTTGGCCACTTCGCCCATAATATCGTATCTTATTTCTAGCGATGAAACACGCTGAGGAAGCTTTTCTTTCTACTTTGTACATTGCTTCCTCAGATGGAATTGTTGTCAACAACGGGGATTAAGTCGGGCGCCGAGGAACGAGCGTTGTTCTGTCGGAAGGAAGCGGCTAATTTAAATAGATTAATTAAGTTGAACCCGGGTCTCCCCAAGGTTTTACGAAGTCGAGCAATTATTGCCGGTGCAGGACATCTGTCGCTCTACGCTCCCATAGGGATCGATTATACGATGGAAAGATTTGAGCGAAGAACAACGGTACAATTCTCAGCGATTGTCATCGCGATACCCTAACGGAATTCTTGCAAGATGTCGAATATCATTTTTGACTCGACCATGGTACGCTTTATTCGAAGAATTATTCTTCTTATTCGTTTAACAATAATTATACAATTATTATAAATTATCAGATTGCAAACATGAATATTGATTAGTAATATGCAATTTGAGTTAACTAAAAATTCATTTCCGAAACTATGTTATAAAACAAATGAGATTCATAAGAATTATCCTAGATTTAAATTTCTCGAGAAATACTGGAATTCCTCGAGAAATGAGGAATAACCAATTATAAAATTTCTCGAGTAATTCTCGAGAAGGAACACTAGTTATAAATGAAAGATTTTCATAAACTGTAATTGTACGCTCGATCGTTTGCGAACGTAGAGATTTTTGCGAGACAGAGCGAGTTCTCGAATTTCTTGCGATATTGCGTGCGAGCCATGCATATATCACGCTGCTAGCTAGAAAGTGAAAGAAATAAAAGTGAAAGAATAGCCATCGCTTTGAACGTACTACGCGAAACGTGTATCGAGCGATCTCCATGTCTAACACGTGCTCCGGGAAAATTGATTGCCTCGCAAATCGAACGGCCGATTGTCTATTGTTCTGTTTACTTTTCAGTTTATTAAGCGTCGCGCGCTTTTTCGCTGCTGCGAAAATCTCGGAAACGTAGGAACTTAAATCGCGCGACCAGGCGCAGCAATTAAACGCAAGTTCATTAAACCGCGGCGCGACCGCGTTAAAAATCGCGTCCGATAAATCTGACTGACAACGTGGTCGCAAATATTTGCAAACGAATAACGTCCCATAGTTCGCGGCGGACCGCGCAAACTCGTTAAATGATTCGCAATAGCGCTCAAGGCGATCGTTTAACCATCGCAAATGGATTGACGCAAACGCAACATGCCGCAATTAATACGTCTTGATTAATTCTCTACAATCCGTGCCCGTTCCTTTCTGTCGTCCTTAAAACGAACACGTTACCGGTTTCTGCAATTACCTTACCACAAAAAGTACTCTGTAAGAAGTGAAACCTTTTTCGCGGACAACGAAGACTAATTAAAATGTAATCGATTTAAAATCTTTCTATTATATCAAATAGTTTTGTAGTTCCCGTCGCCCTAAAACGCCGAGCAGGTTGCCTTCTGTAGGGGAACCAAAAATTGAGCGACGTAACAGTGTATGTATTTTTCAGCGGAATCGCGAGGCGCTGCGGCGAGCGGAGTCCCCTAGTAATTCTATAAAACGCAAACATTATTGGGTTATGTAACTGAAAGTACGTGTTGGACTTAATCGAAACAGCGATTACGATTGAACGAAATTACGGATCACGCGGGACTGTCGGCGACCATTGCGCTTCGGATTTAATAAGACCGCGGATAATTGGACCGAGCGCCTACTTTGCGTCAACTCCCCCGCGCCGGGCTTTATAAAAACGCGACCACGCACCAACGCGCCGTGCAATTACCAATGAGTAACAATCATATTTCTCCGGAAGCCGGCCATTTCGTTTTTCTTTCGTTAGCCATCCGTAACCCTCCGCGCTTTCTCCGGCTCGGCCCGAAGGTCAGTTGTCGTTTCCATTCGTTCCATTTCCCTGCGAGCATACTGCAGCGTTCTGTTCGATCGAACACGATTGCTCGCGATCGCTAATTGGCGTTGTTTATTGCGAAGTGGATTATTGAGAGAGAGGGAGAGAGAGATTGCAAGAGAGAGCGGTCGGCTAACGAATTTATTTACTCGGCCGCGCTCGCGCAGATTTTTCCTCGTCTAACCGATGTAGAACTGGGAAAACCGGTAAATAATTTTTCGGTAATTATTCCGAAAGTACCACTATGCTCTGATTTTGATGAGATTTGAATATGTTATGCAGCAACACATTTTGAACAACTTTTTCCTATTCCAATATGGGGGTCGCTTTCAGTTTTCGAGATATTCGCAAAAAACTAGTGCTAATACTGTATTGAATTTTCCGTATTTGCACGCTCCGTGGCAAGGTAACGCTGATCTTGAACCACAACTCATTCTATTCGCATAATCTTTGTATTGTAGCTGTTATTTAGAATTTGAATTAGTAATGGAAAAATCAGTCAGGCCGGCCCGACCACGCATACAAAAATCCAGGGATAGTCTTTCCAAATTGACAGCTTACCCTATATATGTGTCACCCCATATAGAGTGAGACCCTGTTTTCTCTCTCATCCCCACAGCGTGTTTACAAAACAAAAGTAAACAGACGACGCGCCGGAACAGCCTTACGTTGCCACGAAACGTGCAAGAATACCGACAATTCCATACAGTATTAGCAATAGTATTTTACGAATATCTCGAAAACTAAAAGCGACCCTCCTATATTGGAAAAGGAAAAAGTTGTTCAAAGTGTCGCAGTGTATAACATATTTAAATTTCATCGGAGCGTACTTTCCGAATAATTACCACTTTTTCTGTACGCGGATTAACCTCTCGTATCAATTCCAATCGGGCGAAGACTGCCCCTGGAGACCGGAACGGGACACTTACAGGCAAGGACGCACTCGTAAATTCGTACCCCGCGAAATAGCTTCTCGTGGCTCGCCTCGATACTAGTCCGTCCTAATCCCACCCCCACGCCGAGCTGCTTTCGATGAAACTACTTTAACGATCTGGCCGCAGCGATTCCGGAACCGTGATCCTCGTTATACGTTATTTAATAGACCACTGTGGACAATCTATAGGGTGCTCCGCGAAATTTCCATCCACCATCTTTAACCCCTTAATCGACCGTTCCAAAACTCTGGTTATTGGCGGACAAATACAAACACGGCTCGATCCACGCGTCGATCACGAGCATCGATCGTCAGCGCCGCGATATAATCTTTATAATATCTGTCCGGGTAACTTCATAATGTAAGTTTTTGTAGCTAATGGAAGAAATTTACCGGAACAAATTTACTTGTGTCATGTATAAATTTAAAACCGCATTTTTTTTACTAAAAAGACCGATTTTGAATTGCGTAACTTTCTTTTAAAACCCAGTTTTCAAAACTAGTACCTATTTACTGTATTTCTTTCGAAAATCTGTTAATGTTTCTCTGAAACTATTACAAAATTTCTCTGAATGGCCATTCATTACTCGCATATTGTCAAGCATATTGCACAACAATTATTGTGCAGCATGATGTTTGCGGAAATTCGCATTGTATTCATTGGTTAATCACTACAATGCAATAGTGCCTATTGCTCGACATTATTGATCGTGAATGGGCACCTTTATGATGAGAATTTGTGCAAACATGTTAAATACAGAAAGGTTGTAAATAATGTATACATCTTGGCCGACTACGTAAAGGCAGAGTTGGGGAAAATAGAGTATTTCAAATAATAAATAATTCTATTTATTTTAAAGTATGTGTACAACTTTGAAAATACAATATTTGATTTGATGCAATAATTTCTGAAAATAAAATCATTTATTTGAGACGGTAGTTTTTGGAAATATTATTTTATTTGAAGAATATTGAGAATATTTGTATTTTCTCTCTGTTCATTTTCAATTTCAATATTTAAATATTATTCCTGAAAATAATGGTTCCAATTCATTTATGAGTAAATCGTTTCTTAACGACAAGATGGACTGTATGTTTCGCGGTTTCTCAGAGTATTATAACAATGCAAACAGTAAAATATTTAATTGTTGAAATAGAAATATTTTATTTTTCAGGTTCAGACTGTTCAAATAGAAGTACTTTATTTTCGAAATTGTATATCTTATTCGAAATTCCATTTTCTTTAAGCAGATAATTAATCAAAAATATTAAATAGTGTTTGAAATGTCTCTTTCGCCAAATAATACGCACCTTTGCATAAGGGTTAACTTATGTTGAGTGTACTAACCATGTAAAGAATTTTTGGCCATTGAAGCATTTATCATTGGTCTGACTGAATTGAAGGAAAATTGGGTAATTAGTAATTATTAGTTTTTTCTACATAAAACCTATCGATGTCCCGTTGAGCGAGGTTTAATCGATTCTGGCCGAGGTACCGTAAATTGTTTAAATCAACTGGCGTGAATAAAACGGAGGCGCGATTCCCTGTGTCGTCGAATCGTGTCTGGCGGATCTTATTGAGTGTCCTTTGGCCCCGCTTCGCGACATCCCATCAAATCCCGGGAAAGCTACACGGTTCTTCGATTGCTTTTAAGATGGACTTCGCGGCAGGGGCGGGGGACAGGTCCATGAGAAAATTCACTTAATAGAACAGATCGATATCCGTGGTTCGCATGTTTCTCGCCCCGGAACCGTTCTCACTTAAAAAGTAAGTGGATCGCTGAAAACGGATAGAGACAGAGAGACAGGCAGGAAGAGACCGGGGTTAAAAGAAAAAGAGAGAAGAGAAGATAAGTGAAACGCGGCTCGTTTCGTTCGACGATGTTGTCCTATTTGCGGTCGCGGAGGATTCACGCCACTTACGATTTAGATAAACGAAAGCCGGAGTGATCCACGGAGAGAACGTCATTTGCGGTTGTAACATTACTTCTTGCGACAGTTTTGCTCTTTCAGCTATTCCCTAACACCTCTCTCGCGGGAATTATAAAACGTCCGTTGCGCGATACTTACAAATTGGACTCGATAAAAAGACGCGGAGAAGAATCCGGGGGCGATTGATACGTACTCGACCGTGTAATGGCTCGATTAATGACGC
This sequence comes from Lasioglossum villosulum, assembly GCA_963971365.1. NCBI lineage: Eukaryota > Metazoa > Arthropoda > Insecta > Hymenoptera > Halictidae > Lasioglossum > Lasioglossum villosulum. Next base: position 2,388,282 of record OZ020495.1, read on the forward strand.
ATATGTCACTGAATTATCTCGGGGAATAAGTTTGAAGGGTTTCAGTGCCTAGGAGATCGCTTATGCGCTAGGCTAGAACCTGCAGAAACTGGTTTAGGAAGTTTCGTCGAGGGATAAGCAGCTTGGGACGTCGAGAGCTTCGTAGATCAATGTTTCGTAGAGCTCAATGCGATGATAAGAATTGCGTATTAAGATCAGAATGTTAATGACGAAGACGGGGCGCTCAAAATCGCCGAATCTTAAATTAGAGAATATTCTGGTATGTAGGAAATGTTTGAACACCGTAAATGATGTTCGGAACATTCTACCCAGGAAGGTGAAGTTTTTACAGATTTTGCAATTGATAAATTACAAGTGGAATTAAGGTACGATTATTTTTAGCGGTACCGATGAATTTCATATCGAAAGAGTCTCGAGATGTCTAGTTGTTGGGTTTCGCGTGTACGTAGATCACAAAAGGTTGCAGATTGAATTTGACTTTGTGTATAAATAAGAGATATTAAATCCAGTCTTTATTATTGCGAAGGCAGGAGCGTTTTAAACGGGGGTCGAAGCGGGGGTGAGACGAGAGTAGAATCTAGGCGCAAGGAAAGCATGTGTTCATCGTAATATCGAGCGCAGCGTCGACCTCGATGCTCCAGCACCTTCAATTTCTGCTGAAAAATAGCGTGCTTCGTGTTCAGCCGGTTCAGCCGAGGGTTCAATCTGCTGGCCCGCCTGAAATCTGTTATCGCTGTTTAGCCGTCGACCATAGTAACTCCCAAAAATACACCGGTTACGTGCGTTGCAATATGAGAGTAACATCGTTCTTTACGTGTCAACTAATCTCGTTCATCCCTCGACTTTCCCTCGTTACCACTGCGAGGATCTACCACACTTGCTATAGCGATCTATGCGGTATTGCCTCCATCTCCGCTCCCTACAAATGTTAGATTCACTTTTCTCAACGCGCATTCAAGTATTTCAGGGATTTTACACGATTAATGAAATGGTATGAACATTTCTCTTCCAAAACATACTGTTTCATTATATTATATACAGTGACTCTGTTTTAACATTAAACTATACCATTTGAATTTTTTTGGGAAGCTACAGCAAATAGTTTGCTACACAATGCGAAACAAAAATTGTTCAAAAATTGCAATCGATCGGAATCGTAGCAAAAATACTCAAAGTTGATGTTACGATGATTATTCGACTATTTGCAAAATTGCTTTTTGTTTAATCAGTATTAAGGATCGAATCGTTGCGCCGAAAACATTCAACTTCGGTTATTAACAACAAATACCATCGATATAAGAAACATAGTAAGTGATATGTTTTGAATGGAGATGCCGGAGTCTCGGAGTCAAGTGGTCGATTTCGAAAAAATTCCAGCGAGCGGGACGGGGAAGGTCGAAGGATCCCGAGAAGGCCGTTGGGAGGGGGGTCCAATAAATTCGCCTTGTAAGTACTGAAATCCCGGGATACCGGCATAGAGGATTGCGCACGTGGAAAGAGACGGGCTTCGGATGGGTTCGGTCGGCGCGGAAGATAGGTGGGCGGTGCGGGCGTGGGCGGGCCGGGTAGGTAGCAACAAAAGTTTCTAAACGGTACGGTAATAACAATAATAACTTTTGTAACTCTGCCGGTGCACGCCGAGAGGAGGAGGAGGAGGAAGAGCAGAGAGGGAGAGAGAAAGAAAGAGAGAAACAGAGCCGCGAGCGCGCACCACGAGCTGGTCGGGGCTCGAGGAGCGGCAGGGCTCACCGACGCGTAAATTGAACGTCCAACTTGTATTTATATGATAATAAGCGCGTTTAAATATACCCGGTGTACCTAAACTCGCTACTTAAATATCGAACGATTACCGGGGACCGTGACTTTCTCCCCCGCAGCACGCGGACTTTCTTTATCCGCGCGGCTTGTACGCGTGCAACGTACACGTAATAACATCCACCGGCCTCATATTTACATATTTACAGAGCCCGCGAGACTTCGGCGTAAGTTTCAGTTAAACCCGCCTTTATCCCCACGGAAAGTATCTCTCCTTCCTCTGCCACCCCCTGTCTCGCGATCAGACAACCCCGAACCGGTCGAATCGTCGCGCGGTGGCGTACTTGGGGTTACCATGGGTTCGTCGACACGATTTGACCGACACTATGTTTTAGTTGACAAATCATTTGACCGACACTATGTTTTCATCGACATGGTGAAATGGTCGACGTATGTTTTCATCGACAGGTTTGATTTGTATTTGCTAATGTTAAATAATCGTTATTATTATTGTTATGTTCTAGGCGCATTTAGTTGCTTGTACAATAAATAATAGAGAGAAGTATAAAGCAGCATTATTCAACATTAGCAAATACGATCAAACCTGTCGATGAAAACATATGTCGACCATTTGACCGTGTCGTTGAAAACATAGTGTCGGTCAAATCATTTGTCGACGAAAACAGTGAGGGCTAAATCAGTTGTCGACGAACCCATGGTAAACCGCGTACTTGACCGATCTAGCTGGCAAACATAGCGTTTCGTGGGAGGGGGGTGTAACGGTAAAAATACGTTAGGGATAAGGGTAGTTTCGAACCGTAACAGAGAAATCTAGATATTCTTAGTCTCCAGAACCATATAGATGTCGCTGTGGAAAAAAGCTTTCGGGTTCGATTAATGATTTTCGGGAGGGGTCAAGGGTGAACCACTCGCAACCGGTCGAATGTTTTTGCCCCGGCTGATTCACCGGAGAAGTGCAGATGTAGCACTCCGGCGAGTTTCTGTTAGAAAATGGATTTCTTGTAGCACTCCTGCGAGTTTCTGTCAGAAACTAGATTTCTTGCGGAACTCTTCCTATCTCTTTAGCTTCCGTGCGACTCCATACAACGAAACCCCCTTTTGTATTCTTGCCTGCCGCGATAACATCGTGACGCAGCGCGTGTCGCCTCTTTTTACGGCGACGGTGACTTGTTAGACGATAATAAATTATAAACGGTTGATTTTACGAAGATATTTAGCCACCTAGGAGAAGATAATCGAATAATCTCACTCGAGAGTTAAATTCTTGCGTTTCACGAGCCGAGGAGAATCGTTCTCATTAACTTGATCGAGAAACAGGCATTTATTCACGGTTACAGCGAAGGCGTGTAATTTTCATCCCCCGCGAGGCACTTGCTACTTGTTGCTGCCAATTATTAGAATCTCGATACCAGTCAACGGACATGGTTTACACATTTTCCGTTTCAACGTTCTCGCAAGAGTCGTTTATAAACTATTTCAAAAAACCGTTCGCATCCGTACCAAAAGGGGTGTAGAAATTTCGGCAGGTCCTGCAGGGTGCCTGCCGAAACCGTGGTCGATGTCCGATTAAGCTCTCGCGGGCCTGGCGCGAACGACGCGCGCCCCCAAGCGAAAAGGGGTGGAATATACGAAACAGGGGATGGATGGCGATACGGTGGTGGTGGCGGGCGATGGAGCACCGGGGTGGTGATACAGGAGGTTGGTTATAATTTTAATGACGGCGTGTCCGCGCGCAGACTATTAAGAATACGCGTCGCTAGAAACTTTTAACGAGACGCTGTGCCGCCCCCCTTTCTCTCTCTCTTTCTCCACGAGCTTTCGTGCAACGAGGAGAGGAGAGAGAGAGAGAGAAACGATGCAGTCGAAGGCGAGCAGAGGGAAGCACCGTCGCAAAACCTGAAGCAGAGAGCCGGGTGCACCCGCAGAGAAAACGAGAAGGAAAGTAGCGAGTTCTCCTCGCCGTGGTGGGGGCGGGAACGCGAAGTGGCGGGGAGGAGAACGGTAGTAGGCGACTCGGCATTATGTATTTTATAATGATCTCACAACAAAATTGCAATTTGCAGCAGGCGATGTCGCACACCCCCGCACAACCGCCCGACTCACCCCTTCCTCTAGTTTTGCCCCCTCTATCCGCCGCCGCCTCCCCTCCGCGGCATGCTCGTTTTCTCTGCTTAGTACACTTTCTCTGCTTGCCTCTCTCTGTCGTAGTAGTCTCTCCTTCTTCGTTCTATCCGTTTCTCTGCCTTCGCGTCTCTCGATCTTCATCCCCCTCGCTCCTCGCTTCGCCATCTTTCTCGTTCTTTCTCTCCGGTACACTGTCTCCGTTCTACCAGTCGAGTCTCACGGTCGGTGCACCGGCGCACACCTGCAAACCTTCGCTTACCTCCGATTCAAAAGACCTCCTTTTCTTCCAACCTCCACTCCACCTCGCAGCCACCCTCCTTCATCGACAGTGTCTCCCGTCCTCCTCGTGGCCGACACTCCGACACGCTCCTCTCGTCTCTAACTCTTCCTCTCTATTTCTCGCTCTTTTTCTCTTTTCTCTCTGTCGGACCTTTGCTCGCGTCGCTCTTCCTCCTCCCTCTTTTTTCGGCGCATCGTTATATACTCGTTTAACGCCGCGCTCGCGGAATGCCTCGGATCAACTATCGCGTGCACCTAATGGCGCGGATTCGAGGAGAGAGTGATTATCGCGGCGATGCCGAAGCTGGACCAGGACCGTGTCGATTTTCGTGGCGTTCCGCGAAATTGAGATTCGGAGGATCCAATTTTACAGAAACTCTTCTTCCGAGACCGCGACCCTCGCTGATCGGTTCCTTCGGTTTAATAAAAGGAGATTGTAAATTTCGGTGGAACCGTTGCTATACCACTCGGGTCACGTGCGGTTTACAGTAAAGACGCGATTACTGTCAAACAGCCTGTGTTCTTCACAGACAGTGATCGCATACCGACATTAATATTTGATGACTGATTATGAAGGATAGTATGATAGTTGAGTGAACAGGCACCTGACAGCGGTCGCGTACTTGATCGCTGACAGTAATCGTGATTTTGCTGTATTATTATTCGAACACACTATAGGAATTTATTGAAGGAATGAGAAGCAAATGCGAAATTGTTTCTACTGATATTCTCAAGGTGTTTTCGTCAGAACCAAAGTATTTTACGAGGATCTTTCGCAGTCATTCGTGGTGCCAATCCGAAGGGAGCCGTTTGACTATTTTTAAACATTGTTAACAACGTATTGTCATGGAATTTAGTGCTGTTATCTGTTGAAAATAACGCATTCAACACTGTGAACTAGCCTTCTCGAGCTACGAGATAAAGTAGATGAGTCAGCTTCATTTTATGGTAATTATACTCACCGGCGATCTAATAATAGTCTAATGGACTACCAATTAGTTCAACAATTGCACGATGCGGAAAGTTTTGCATCTCTACGTAGAAGTCTTTGGTACGTACAAGTATCTGATGCGTATTTCTCAAAACAAAGACATTGAAAATTACAGAAACTAGAACGGTCAAATAAAGTAAACCGTAAAAGTATGGTTATGGTTGTTTTAGCAACTACCTCCATCATTCAGGTTCGAAAATTGATTAAGAGAAAGAGGATAGGATACCGGTAATATAGAAAATTACAAAAAATCAGAAGATTATCATTGTTTTTCAGAGATTGACCGAGAACTGGGAAGAAAAGCGTTTCTTTGCGAAGATAGTCGGTTTCGCGAGGAACACCCGGTAGATCAGACTCGCCAGGCACTTCCCATATTGTTCGCGGTTGAGGAGGAGGGACGTTCGTCGCCAGGGAATGAACGGGAGGCTAAATGAAGGTTGCGAAACAAAAGTGCGTTGTCAGTACGCGTCATTACTGGAACATTTGCATGATGTTAACAGTTCTCCAGCTAAACAGAGTTCGGCGACGTTAATTATTCGCGCGTCGCGATTACACCGGCAGTTCGTGATTAATAAACCGTTAATTGCATATTACACGCCCGGGAAATTCCCGGTAATTGATTAGGTCGCTGAGAAAATCGAACGAATCCACCTCCGGAACGCGATAAGCTCGGTCCAACGTTGTGGCCGACTTGTTTTACGTAGGAAAATTGCACGGAATTAGGTATCCTTTCGTAGAACAACGTATTACAATTTTTAATAGATCCTGCCCAGAAATTAATATTTCGCGAACGCTTATTGAAACGCGCAGCATCAAGTTTTGTGAAATATTCAATTGTAATGGTGGAAGAAGCTCTTCTGCTTGGCGGTTCTCTTGATGCTCGAGAATCGTTATTTCGCCACGTATTCGAGTGACTTTCTTCTCGGCAAACGGTTTCTTTGGCGATTAGAGAGGGGTTCTCTGTAATGTGTTCCCCGATTATGCATTCTGTCCGGCGAGGCCTCGATCTTCCGAGCGTGACCAAGAAAATGTGTAGCCCGCGAGAATGAAAGCACGAGAGAGTGATAAAATATCTAGGAAATCGGTACACCTCCAGCCATTTAGACCGTCACACCACTTTCTCGAACGATTCTGCTTTAGCATTATACCACGGAGAGCGAATACAAAATGCCCCCATGTACTCTGATAATCACTAATATTAAAACATTCAACTTCAATTATTAACAACAAATACGATCGATAAAAGAAACATATTTTTACTCTGGTAATCGCCATTCATATTATAATCCATAGTTTTCCAACCAAAGAAAAAACCAACAACAAAACTACCTTATTCGTTTTATCAAGAGCCTCGCCGAACTCCAGACAATTTTTAGCATCGCCGAGGACAATCGCGCGTGCCATAACAGCTCCGAACCAGCGCGACGTGGCGGTCCGATCGTTAAACGATCCGGGGAACGAGATCGACAGACGGTTCTCGGGTCCACGAGTCCCGAAAACGAGGGTGCACAGTGTAAGAGGGGGATGGCCGTGTCGGATTTATTATCGCTAAAACTAAAAAGCGGAGCCGGGCGTTACATATTCCAATGACATCGTCAACTCCTGCCCGAGGGCGCAGCCCATTACGATTCACAACCCTTAAGCAACGTTCTTCGAGCCGGCCTCCCCCTTTACACCCCCGTGACACCCCTGCAGCCCGAAGCCGACCGCGCCGGCACCGTTGAAACCCCTAACCGAGATAACGACTCCGCTTTATCTCTGCGCCAGCCGCCGAGTATAATACTCACTCGACGCTGAGTATTATATAAACGAGTGCAGACTCGCGAACCCACGAATCCCAGACCTGATACGCAGTTGCTTTACGTTTCCTAGACTGCCACCGTGTGTATCGTGATAATTTATGGCCGCGTATCTGGCCCTCTCTATTCTTCGTTTTCGTGGCACCACGACACCGTAATGGTCGTTCCCTTCGTTTTCGAGCTCGCTTCGGCCCCTTTCCAAATTTCCATCCTGGATTCTCACTGTTTCTTGCTTGGAACTAGTGTTCCTTCTCGAGAATTTCTTGAAAAATTGTATAATTGGTTATTTCTCATTTCTCGAGAAATTGAAATCTAGGAAAATTGTTACGAATCTCATTTATGTTATAACATATTGTCATATTCTTGCAACGTGATAATCTATAATAATTGTTGGGAATAAATGTCGATATGTAAGGAATGCACTTTATGGGTCGAAAGAAATGTTTCACGTTCAAGTTGAAATAGCTCCGACTGCAAAGGCTTATCAGCATTATTAATTTCCTATATATATTTTATTTTATCCCCCGGAGTCGCGAAACTCTTAGTACAAGCTTACCGGAAGCTTGTTAAAAGTCAAGAAAAAATACGACACCGACCTACCGATCAGCGTTTCGAGCGCTGATTCGCGCACGGATCGGATCGATAGATCTTCCGCGGAACGAGGAGAACGTGGCCGGTCGCAGAATTTTAATCAGCCCTGCACGAGCGACAGTATCGCGGATTCCCGCGGGCGACACGCGCCGATCAAACTGAAATAAATCAGAATGACTCGCGGCGACAACGCAGAAGCGCAATTGCGTAACGCACAGTGGCCCGCGATGTAAACACGAGTGCAGCGCCGCCACGGAGAGATACACCCTTATCAGAAGGGTGGCACGCATTCCCTCATTACCGTCGACCCCCGGCGAGAGAGCACCCTTCTCTCACTTCTTCCCACCCCTTCGGGCTTCCACCCTTCCTTTTATCCCTTGTCCCGTTTTCCATTGGCGCCGGCAAACGGGACGAATGCGGCGAAGATAACGCACGCCGACTTGTCCGAGAGATACGGCTTGAAAAACGATTGTTTATTTTTCCCTTCTCATTGTTTTTCTCTGTCGGTCCCCACTATTTCGATCGCTTCAGCCATGACTTTTTTCCAGAGGAAAATTAACACCGTATTTTCAAACAATTTTTTAAACGCGTCTGTATTCAAAGTTAACCCCTCGCCATATTTTAACGAGTCAGCCTCTCGATGACGATTTAATAATAACTAGACTGTGATCTGTATGCAAAGTAATAACTGTCTGCATCGATTGCGAGAAATAGAAACCAAATTGAATGTGATCTCTTCCTTTAATGATTCGAATAGAGGAGAAATCATATAATCGAATAAATTTTGCCATAATGTATGGTAAAATTTTCAAACAACAAACCCTATTATTTTTGGTCGTTTCATTTAATAACATATTTTTATTGTTTGTTTTAGTATTTCACAGGCAAAATTATTAATTTTCTTGAAAATGTTCTAAATATAGACCGAAACGTTGAAATTTGAATTTTTATAAATTGCAAAGTTCCTTTTGAGTAACAATCTGACCGAATCATTGCGCCGTTAACATCAATATTCTTTGTTAAACCAATTTACGATCGATACAAAAGAACATTCCTAATAATAACGTTTAACCCCAGGCGAAAAATTCGATTCTGCCAATTTATGTTTGTCCATGGTAATTCGCGGTAATGTTCAGCAAGAAATTCGATTGCAGATCGGCGGAACAGTTTCCGGTCCGTCTAATTTCTTTCGTTGTTCGCGCATGCATGCCATAAACCGCGCCTCGGCCCGGCAATAAATAAAACCGTGTAATATAGGAAAAGCGTTGAGAAACGCGAAGCGTAATGGCCCGTTCCGGTAGGTATACCCGCGATTTTATTGCCGGTATAGACAGACTGAATATAGAATACAGAAGGCGATTGTCCAATCCGCAACACGCGTTTTTACCCCCCGCGTTACCGCCGGTTTTTCTCCGGGGCCGGTCGTCCCTGACGAATCCCCCGTAAAGCGATGAATTATTGCAAATTGGACTTTGTATATGGGGAGCCGGGGGCGACCGCGTCGGTGATAAAACGCAGGAAACTTTTGGAACTGGGACAAGTGCGGTTTCTTGCGAAAACAGTGAGATATAATGTAGCGCTATTATAGCTTGAATTACAGGCATCGACCGCGGGGCCTGGCTCTCTGTCGGATGGCTCACGCGATAAAAAGCAGTCACGCGTCGCGATGACTTCGTTCTCTCCTGCCTCAACCTCCTTATCCATCGCCACAATTAGTTCCGAGACAGTTTCGTAGAAAAGATCCTCCGAGACGCGTTAGTTGGCGACGCGAGCCGCGCCTAAAAGCTTATTGCATATGAAACGTCCGATTTCAGAACGCAACTCTTGTAAAACGTTTCGATCAAGAAATGCTGTTACTGTTAGGGATTGATGTGGGATCTATTTAAATCCCGCGGGGTTCCGCCATTATGGTATTATAATCAATATTAGATTGATGAATTCGTGTCAAGACACGCGCTTTCATACGACATAAAAAAATATATAGCATTCCACTTAAAAAATTGAAGGTCATCTTCGTTTCTATCAAACTATTGTAAATAAAACAAAAATGCATATGTCATTGTGTTGCGCATAAAAAACAGTACTACTTTTTTCTCTATCATTTTTTTCTAATATTTACTATTTAAGAAAAAAATGCTGGCTTACATTCATACAACAAGAAACATACTATTACAAATTGTAGAGGGAAAAGAAGAGCTAGTACAAAATGAAAATAATGATCGAACCTGGCGCCGCGAAAATTAATTCCAGTTATTTAATATTTCGATCGATAAGAAACTTGATAGAACAAGATTACAGTAGTGCAGGTTCAATTCACGGTAGAACCTCGATCGTTGAAACCTCGTTTATTCTAAGGGATCGTCGTTCGCTTACTAGCGACTCCCACCGCGAGATGCTAGAAATTCTGGAACTCGTGGTCCCTTCATAATCGTAGCACTGGCCGAGTGTAAATTTAACCGTGCACTGCTGTAACACCGAGCCTGCGATATTAAATTGTCACGAGCGTCGACTCACGGCTCGATTTCGTACGCGAGACGGCCGTCTGCCTTTATTGGGCCGACCAAGTTTGCATCGATAACGCTTTAAACTGTTATTAAACGGCCCCAGCACGGCCCGACCTTTTTTCGTTCGTTACTGCTCGCTTCAACCCGCTCCGAACAGCTCCGGCTTGTTCTAGCTCGCTCGCACGCCCGCGCCACCTTGTTATCTTCTACACGAAAAATCGATTCGCTCGGACGGCTTGTAAAATAAAATATCGCGCTCTCCGCTCGTCGAAAGCGAAAGGGACATGCTGCGTGACAAGGTAAATGGTAACGAGCGATGGCACAACGGCGGATACGCCATTGACGATTGCCAGCGAGCTCTGTTCCATTGCTGAATTTGGATTCGATGCTTTTTTTAGGTGGAACGATAGGGGCGTGAAAGGAGAGCAGCTGGAAGAAATTCGTTTGATATTGATTGAGAGGGTGAAGCATCGAACTTCTCTTTTATTTAATCATCCGGAGGCTGTGCGCGTGTGTGGAGAACCCTGTGCGATGTTGTTTCATGTTCTTTTGATGCTGCTCTTCTTCTCAACTTAGTCGATTTAAGTAGGTTCTGGTTATTATGGTAGGTTGTCCTAAAAGTTTCGTTCACTGCGCGCACGTTCCGTACTGTTGGATAACATCAGCATGCACAGCAGAACGCAATCTTCAGTTCGTTAATGTTTCATCATTCCTTCAGCTTCCCCTTTTTTAGTGAGAGCTTAAAGAGGTTTACCAAATCTAGGACATTGTCAGTGTTACTGCGATTTCTACGTTCCAAATCCACAATCAAAGTCATTTAGTATAAGAAAATCTTCAATTTCCCGAACCGAAGCCGGTGAATGCAGGTAGGTTCAAAACTGCGTTTTATTGTCTATCAAAATCTTTATTATTTCGTCTTAAATCGTCCATCTTAGGACCTAACCAGAAACACCGAACCTAATTACACGTAGTTTCTACAAGCACCGGGCTTGTGAACCTAAACTGGCCCGGTTGTTCATAGTTGCATCGTCGAAACGGGGGTACAATTCATAATCGCTATTATCTGGTGAACGTTTTGTTGATATCGTGCACGTGTACGCGCACTCGTTGGAAAGACGCAATGAAAGCCGGTTGGCGATAGAACAGAATTAATACAGCCGAGAGGCGAGTGGTGGGCAAGACGAGTGAAATTTCGTTGAGCAACAATACGGTTCTACGGTGATTTCTATTTTGTCAGAAACGCGTGTGTGCATAAATATGTATATTTTCTATAAAACATGCACGCGGGTACGTACACGCGTACGTGCGATCTCCTCCTTTTCTGTTCCTCCTCGGAGGGGTGGAAGTAACGAGGTACTCTAGCTGAGAGCCCATTACATTTATTATTGCCCTCGCATTCGTTTTTGTTGTGCCCCCGCGCTGAGAGAAAAGTTCGTTAATGAATTTACTATAACTGCTTGGTCGAGGTTTTATAATTGGTATTGCCACATTCGCGTTACATAAAACCACTCGCAGCGAATCGCGGGACACGTGAACGCGAGCGAGCGAGCGAGCAGGCTCTGTTCACTGTTCACGCGAAAAAAAAGAACAAAAAAGGAACACGAGAGGAGGAGAAAAAGAACCATTAACGATAGTTGGTTGCGTTATAATTAATTACTGAAATGGAATTACGATGAAAATCAACGGCGTGCCCCGGACAGGCTTTACATAACAATCTCCGGGACCGACGAGCCCGGCCGGAATTACGGCGATATTTTTATTCCTCCTACGCGTTGTGGGATATATTCCTAGTGTTTCGCCGTTTTACCGCGCCTCGCTGACAGATTAACGTTACCGACAATATTTGAAATTGAAAAATGGAATGGAAAGAGTTACTCCTGCTTTTCCATTAGCCGGAATTTTGCCAGGCGGTTGCTCTCAAACGAGAGTCGAGCAACGGGTCATCTCGAGATGTTTATTCGAGCATCCTGCAAACGATCGGGCACCTCGCACAGTGTTCCAAAACGCCGGAAACCTGGCCAAGCATTAAAAACACTGGAAACCTTGAAAATACCGTGTTCTACGATTTTTGGGGTCGCTCTGATCACGAATTTGATGTCACAGTAACCTTTTCACGAATATAGTCTGTGAAACTGTGAAATAAAGCGTAGGGGTTGATCTCACCCAGTTTGCGGAACGTCGTTGTCGGGGAGAACGCGAGGAAGAGGGGACACGCGGTTCATATTGTTGCGAAGGTCACGCGAAAGCTTCGAGATTTGTACAGCTTCTGAAGTGCGTCGGTCAACAGTCAGTCGGCGATTGTCACGTGTCATTGACAAGCATACTCGATCCTCGATGCACCACTTAGGGCCTCTTCAACGGAGATACTTGGCTTCGCCATTCTCCCTTACCACATATACACACGTTTTCCTTAGTTCGAGCTGCTGGCGACGAAGAAAACGCGAGGGCACGGTTGTGTGCTGAGTTGGGCACAAATCGACTAATATTTGGGAGTTACTAATCTAAAATCTAAAATCAAGCGACTAATTAATTAACTTACAAGCAAACATATTCAGTTGATACAAATCGATTTCGATGAAACTTATGTGGGATATAGTTCTTTGAAAAATATTTGACACGTGTATTTTTTTATCGGCAACCGTCCACTTTGAACGGGTGAAAACAGCACCCTCAAAGTTGGGGGTCAGAACCATAGTTTTTGAGATATCTCGGAAATCAGAGGTCGAAAAAATTGAAATTTTTTAAAAATTGCGTATTTTTTTAATGTGAAACGTAGTCGTGCAAGGAATTTTTAACAAAAGTTTTTTGTTTAAACAGTATATTAAAAATTCGATGTTCTTTTGCAGTTTCTCTTATTTATTGTTGGTTCGCGTTAACGTAAACTCGGGTGAGTGATCTTTGATCCAAAATAGGGGATACGTGTTTATTATTGTTAAATGGCAAAAAAGGTAAAATTCTAAACTTTTCACCTCTTCAAAGCGAGTGGTTGCCGATAAATAAAACACGCGTCAAATATTATAAGCAATCACGAACGATTACTTGGAGCTGTAACTGGCTAGTGCCATGTAGCTGTGAATAACTAATCAAAGGGTTTTGATTAATGACTAATCTTGCTATGACCAACAATCGGTCAGACTATTAGACATTTTTAATCGTTGATTGATTTATGCCCTACTCTGGTTCTGTGTAATGATTTCAAGTTTCATCAATGAACAAATTGTTGCATCCGAATTTTGAATCGAAGCAGAGATCACAAGCATGTAGAACAGAACACAATTCTGTGCAACACAAGGTTCAATGTAATTTTAAGGTAGAGGGAGATGGAAGTTTTTGAAATTTCATGCAGCACATATACACGATAAAAAAATTCCCACTGCAAGCTGCGTCACGTAGTCGATTCTAACCAGCCCCGCGACCTCAACCGACCCTCGTCACTTCCGTAACTATCGCCGCGGAACAGCGATTCGCATAAATCAGCGTGCAACCTGCGGCCGACTGCGCTGGCCAACGAAAAATCCCGCTGGAAGATTAAACACGGAAGGACGCGAAAATATTGGACGGCTGCGAAAATCTGATGGGGCTTTCTGCAAACAAACTGTATTACTCAACTGGAAATAATAAATTTATTCCGTGAATCTCTGGGACCAGTAGTGGCTTAAATTTTTTCCTACGTTATACTAAAGTCGACGTATCGAGCACTAAAAAAACACAAATACAATATATCTAGTTCGCAAATAAAAATTGCTACCGTTCAAGAAGCAAACAAAAATGGAGCTGATTAACATTCGAACTAAATTCCGACGGAAATTGATAGGTTGGAGCTTTTCCAGAAAACGCTAACCCGCCGAGGATGCGGGTCAGGGAGGAGTGGGTTGGGTGGTTTCGAAAAACGGTAAAAATTGTGTGGGACGCGGTCGGGAATCAATTGGCCGGGTGACCGGCAGCTTTTACAACGGTCTCCTTCGCTGGTTCGATATCGTCCAGCCGGTTTCGAGATGCCCCCTTCTCGACTTCTTTCTTTCGTTGGTTCGCCGCGAGGCAATTATCCTTAATTCGGTCCTGCGGACCCTTTTCCCCTCTCTGCCGTGAGTTGGTCGGTCCCCCTCCTACGCAAGGTAGGTACGAGAGAGGAGACGCGTTTCGGTTCCCTGTCCTCCACTGGTGGACGTCGCGACACAACGTCGTCGGGTAAAAAAGGCACGACGGCCACGGCCTGGACGGGACCACGAGAAGAAATGTCGTTCAATCTACATAATCATTAACAGAAAGGAAATTTATTTAATCCTGCGCCCGGCCGAAGGACTCGTTATTTCCCCTCCGGCTAATTTGAATACATTTCGCTCGCGGATGGTAAATTAGAATCCAATTTCGGCGTAATTTCGTGCTATTAAATGCGATTGAACCCCCGGCTCTCGGCTCCCTTGTCTCTCGCTCTCTCATTCTCTCTCGCTCTCCCTCTTCGTTACCATTAACCAACCTCTCCCACCGGTCCCCTGTTAACGATTCGACGCGCGGGTCCTAGTCCAACCTCTTTTTTCGACTTTAAATCACTACCCCCACCCCCGACCGTTTCCTTCGTTCCTTTTTTTCACTGACGAAGGTTACGCCGTTCTTACCCCCATCATGATTTTATTCGAGCCAGCGCTGTTAAGCCTTTAAGTGGAAATCGTTTGTCGAGAGGCTGTGAATTTATGACACCGACGGTGTAAGTGTTATTCCATTATCGCGCGCTAACGTGATAGGAGTCCGCGTAATTTCGCCTGGCTCCCACAGAAAATTTGTACTCCTCGTTGAACTGCCTTTCCCTAATTTCTGTTGATTCTATAATAAAGATCGAAGGTAACCTATAGATGAGACCGATCAATCGTCAGTCAGATTAATTATAAATATGTCTCTTATATCGGTCGTATTCGTTGTTAATGACTGAACTTGAATGTTTTCGGTGCAACAGCAATTTTACAAATAGTCAAATAATTATCATCGACGAATAATCATTACGATCCTAATTTGGATCTTTCTCAAGATTTATTTGAATTGCGTCTGTAAAACAAATTTTATATATATTATACGATTTTCAAACTATTAATGATTGAAAATAAGGAGGATAAAACATTCAACTTCAGTTATTAGATTAATTATACTTGAACGCTCTATGGAAATGAACCACCGAGCGATTTTCTCTCCGGACCTAAAGATTTTGTGCATCCTGTACGTCGAACAGAAGTTTCGAGACAGGCACAGTCTCTCGCCTAGTGCGCATCAGCAAACAATGAGCCGATGATCCTAATCACGGCCGATTGTCCACGCACGCTGTCCAGCCTCAGATCATTAGGCTCGCGGCGAGGACGTAAGCGATCGTCCCGCGGATAAACGATTCACCGGCGAAAAAACTTCGGTCGGCGAGACAAGGCTGCATAATTTTTCGAGCGTTCCCTAGCGCTGCGGTTGCAGGAATTACCGGAGCGACGAATCGCGCAGGTGAATCCACGTCAGGGCACACGTGGTGCGAGGAATAACGGAGGCTTCTCGACAAGGTATTAAATAATCGTCCAATCAACGTTCGAGTAACTCCCAAAGTCTTTAGGGGGGCAATCTGCATGTTAAGAGGCTGTTAATGCCTTTTCGCCTATCCCTTGCCCACCGACATCGCGCGAGCGCATACACCTACGTGTACACATAGAAACTACCTGGTAGATCGAGTGTCCTGCGAGCCTAACCGCGGAAATCTCGGGAAAGCCTAGGAACGAAATTGGTTCCCGAATAGATTGGCTTCAGTGAAAATAGAACTACATATGTAACCATTTTTTTGCTTAAAGGAGTATATATGTAGTTTTTAATGACTCCCCTTAGGGTTACATTTCTCACAATTATATCTACATTCTTTTTCCCCTGCTCAACCCCCTCACGTTACTCTTATCTTAACGTATGTTTCGATTCTTGCCTCTAGAATGAAATTTCAGTGTCCTAGGTCGGTAGAAAAAGATTATATACGTATCCTGAGAATACGTCCCTCATAGATTCATCTTTTATCTAGCGATTGTGACTACGTAGAACACTGAAATGTGCATTATAGAGACAAAAATCGAAAAATACGGAGCCCTTGCAATCCTCGTGTACGTATACTTAATATGTACTAACTTGTATGTGGGTTCCATGGAAATCACCGATACAGATTTCGCCGACACGGTTTTCACCGCCTCCAGATTTGACAACGAATTTGACCGACACCAGATTCGACCGACAACGACTTGAGACAACCAGCTCAGTTAGCGAAATTTGTTGTCGGGCAAATTCGCTATCGGTCAAATCCGAAGTCGGTGAATTTCGTTGTCGGTCAAAATCGTTGTCAACCAAAATCGTTTTCGGCCAAATCTGAA
Organism: Lasioglossum villosulum; assembly: GCA_963971365.1. Lineage (NCBI taxonomy): Eukaryota > Metazoa > Arthropoda > Insecta > Hymenoptera > Halictidae > Lasioglossum > Lasioglossum villosulum. The sequence continues at coordinate 2,404,723 of OZ020495.1, forward strand.
GTCGGTGAAATTTGTTGTCTGTCAAATTCCTAATAAATGCCCTAAAATAGGGGTGCGCTATCCCCTTAAAAAATCTTCAATTCGCAGAAAAGTGTAGTGAAAGTAGAAACAGCGTACAATGGTCAGACGTACTCGCTGAAAAGTTCCAGCGCCCGATGAACGCTTAAGTTTTTATCTTTCACTAAAACGAAGAACGCTATGAAGATAATACGAGGGCATTAGCAGTTCGTCTTTGTACGTAGAATCTTTGTCCTAGTTACAGAATGTCCTGCGCGTAGAATCAACGCCAGACACGCACAAAGAGGTTTCCATCCCCGTTTGAAAACGGAATAGCCTCCTTTACCCTTGTCAGGGACAATCTACGCGTAACCAGTTTCCTCTCGGTCCTCTCTTCGTTCTCGTTTTAATCCACCGCCCCCGCATCGTCCATCCAAACAGCGGCAGGCTGTGAAAGTGCCTGGACGCTGGTCACCGCGCGAAAACTGGTTCGGCCGGCAATTTATGCGCGAGTCAATCAACCTGGTAAATAGTAATTAACACCTTTTGCCGGCCGGCATCGTGTGAGCTCTGCGAAACGCGCTATTAACGCGACTCTGCCAACGATAGAGCTTCAAAGAGCCATCTTGTCGCCCCTGACTTTGCTAACCTACCGAGAAATTACGATACTGCGATGTCTTTGTCGGTTGCCGATCATCGAAAGTTTACGGAAAGTCGAAAACATGCTTGGAAGTTGACGCGATAAGCCTGAGTTGTTTGGTGTCTTCAGTTTCTGACACTAGAACGTTTCGAACAGATTCATGGAATAGATTTACAAACTCACAGAATAAATGGAACGTAACAATTCGAAGGTTAGCTTTGTTCTTCGCGGGAAAACGCCGAAAAAATCGGTTTTTATTCTTTTAACAACAGCGCACCAAAAATCTGAACAAATTCACGAACAATGACACTAACGATATATCAACGAACTGGAGCGATCGCGAACTATCGTCACTCTTGATCGTCATGCACTTTAAACCATCATAATTTCCAAACCAGGTGGAGTTGGGACGAGAATTTGGCAGGATCTTTTAGAAGAGACGCTGCTGAAAATATTCCATTTTGTTAGAGCCTCTGCTTTTCCCTGTTTTTTAACTTATCTCTTGACAAAGGTGAAAAACTTTGACGATTTTCTTCAGTTGACTAAGCATTTTTTAAATAATACATTATGAACATTAACGTTTAGTTCCTGGGGTGATATCAACATAGATATAATATTGTTCATAAAAAAACAATTTGGGTCTTTAATCTTCGGTAGGTTTGTCAGGACATCGTTATAAAGAAACGGAATTTTTTCGGTGATAAATCGTGTCTGAAAAAGTTGATCTCTTTGATCTTTAATAACTCTAATTAATATTATCGTTTTCGAATGTATGAACAGCTACCGAGCCATTCTGGCCCACTGTGCGGCGTGTGGAAAATTTGAGGGTCCGCAGGATGAGACACTTCGCAACCACCTGTGGCGCGGCGTTTCGAGAGGCGTTCGAATCTTGCGGGCTACCGACTGCAGGGAACGCGTATTATCGAATTTCCACCGGTGGATCGAAAGTCTCGGAATGCCGGCACTCGAGATCGTCGAACGGAAGCTGAGCGTGAAACCGTTCAGGGGGGCCATTGTCGTTTGACGAAACGGCCGTGGGGAAGGACTGCGTGGAAAGCTGATCGCGGCCTATTAAATGCTACCTTTTCAAGCTTCCAAGAGACCTGTTACTTCAGATTTACCTCTTCCGCGCAGTTACCTCTGTAATCCCGTCGCGAACACACATTTTTAACTGTTCCTCGAAATGCTATCACCGCTACCCTTACAATTTTCTACTAGGGAAAATTTGATCGACCAAACGCTACGCCTTTCTTTATTCTTCGTTAGTCTAACAGTCTAATCGTAAGGAACAAATGATACAAGAAGATCATTCTTTCTCGATGCAAAATCATACGTTAAAAAAGCCATCATGAATTTTCGGAATACAGATTGGATTAACGGCACCCAAACCAAGCTGCATAAAATAAAAACCAATGTTTACGGAACCCTAAAGGATTCTCAACTTTCTAGAAATGAACAGGTCGCGGTTACCCGCATCCGAACAGGACACACAAGATATACCCACGAATTCCTGATAACCAAACAAGACCCACTGGAGTGTACAACATGCGCCGTGATCAACAGCATTCAACATATCCTACTCAAATGTACTAGATTCTCTTCGCAACGATCCGTATTCTCCATCGAGAACAATCTCAAGACAAATCTAGGCGTGGACAACATTGGAAACTCTTTTCAAGTTTATAGATATATACATATATAAACTGTTATAAATTCGTTTTTACTGTCCCCCATCACAATATAAACAGCAACTGTAACCCGCTACTCAAGTAACATGTAAAATATATTGGATTGTAAACCATGTGGTCGCTAATGACCTAGCTGTTAATGCGACCACATTAAAATGAACTCTAAATAAATATTAAGATCATCGAATCTAAATTATTCATCATTCTTTATTACAAGAAAGAGTCAATTGATCGTTTTTAACTCGACTGTATAATTTCCTTCTTTTCCAGCCGTCTTTATCCCACGTCACAAAAAGTAAACAATTAATTGCTGAACAAACTTGGGTGCACGTTCGTCCATACGCTTCCTCGTACGGAAAATAACAAGGAAATGATTTTCCAGCGCATAATTTTCTCCATGTACCATTTCCCTCTAACGTTGAACTCGGAAGAAGAAAACGGTCGAAAACAGACGGGTTTTTTTCCGCGACCATAAATGCAACAACTTCATTTACGGATATAAGAGAAGCAGGATTGCGCAACGAATTTTTACTTCTGCGAAAGAAACCTTGTTGCTGACGTGGCAACGGTAGCGTAGTAGTTTGCAACACGAGCGAGTCGCGGGGCGTCCAATTAATTATTATTCTACCAGCCGAGTGCTTGAACGTCCCTCTCCCCTCTCCCAGTTGCAGTAACACATTCCAGCTAGAAGATATTATCTTGCGCGTCTTGTAATTAGTTTTCCGAAGGAACAAGGTCTTTATTTGTATTCCACATTAGCGTTCCGCGCAAGAACTTCCACGGAGGAAGCGTGTTACCCGATACGTACTAAATATCATATTTAATTCCGTCGGCCTCTGCCGGTCGCTAATTATCTTCTCTTTAACGATGTATTGTGAAATGGTTCCCCGCGCCGTCGAATCGCTCCGGAAGTTATCCCGATAATAGAAATTCCTTTCGAATCGCTCGGTCTAATGAGAAAATGGTGCGAATCGAACACAGTTTACGGGGAAATATTGCGTGTTCTCCTCTCGCGTTCCTCTTATTTCCCTCAAGTTCCATCAGAGCACGCTGCGTCGCGGCTCTTCCCCCTGTTACGGGGTTTTCATCCCCCCCTCTCTCTCCTCTCCTCCTCTCTCCCCCTCTTTTCCTCTCCGTCCCGTTTCATCCCTCTGTTTAGGTTCGTGCAGCCTCCTCTAACCTAACCCCCGGACTTCTCTCCCTCTCCCTGCCCCTCGGTTCCCGCTCCCCACCCCGCCGGCTCTCGTTATACAGGTACACAGATGCGTCTCGTTTCATCCCTGGTAATTGCTTATTAAATTCCTGGGGGATGAGGCGTTATACCCCTCGCACCGCCGCACCCCCTAGCCCACGTTTCTCTATCCAACCGGAGGTATGTAGAGGGCCAGAAGGGAGACGTCCGACAGAATTGTTTTCCCGTTACCGTGAAAATATGTCGGAGGGTGGATCTTGCCGCGTAATTGGATTATTAATTAGATTGTTAATGAGACAGATTTCCTGTTAAAAGGGATCTGCCCGGCGACCGCGTGGCCCGACAAGTCTCGCGGAACCAATCGCGTGAAACCCCGTCCCGCGGACATTATTACCTCCCTCCTCTCATCCGGGGGTGAAACACACCTACAATTTCACGGAAAGAACTGTATTTCCCTCTGCACAACTCCCGGGAACTCTACGCCCGCAGATTCGATGCAAGTTTTCTTATTAGCGACACTGTTCGTGGAATTCTCGAAGCAAGTCGGGAAAACCTAATTTCTTGTTCACCGATGTTTGCCACAGACATATAATAACACTGTTTTTAGTATTTATATTCTTGGAATAGTTCTATTTCACTTGCGACGGCAATTTAGGATGCTGCAAGTCTCTAACCTCTCTCGCGAGGGGGATGAAACCACCCCTAAGTTCACTAGGCTATTTCTCCGTTACTATAAAACATTTCTGTAACGATTCATTTTTGACAGTATTGTAAAAATGTTATTGAATTCGTTTATTGAATTGAATTCGTCAACTCCAGAAAAGCATATTCGTTCCTTCCAATTTTTGAAAAGAACAGCAAAATCGACCTTTCTTGCGACGAAAATGGATGTTGCACTTCTTTCAGAATTCTTTTTAACAACACCTCGATCGAGGGACGAGAATGAACGTTTCTCAGTCCCGGAATTAATGATAGTAATCACGCGTCGCCATTGAAAAGAGCCACATCCCGTGCAACAGTGCAACGTCGCGAAGCAACTTTGAATTAGAAGTAAAATTGGTTTCGGCACAATTGGCGTTTCGAAAGTTTCGCGCGAGACTATGCGCCGTACCGCGTCGTCTCCCAAGAATTTCGCAGGCGACGACGACGACGCAAAGTTTCCGCGCTAATGCGAGAATAAAGATGAACATTTTCGATGATAATCCTCGGCCGGTCCCCGGGCAAGATACAGGTCTAGCGAAGAAGCGTTTAGAATTCCGCGCTGGTTGTTGACGACGCTTAATGATACTCTCGCTAATGTTTACGCAGTTCAGCCACGCAATTTAAAATCCGCCGAGGAGCAGCGTGCATAATTGGATCTCGCGACGTCGCTTGTTTTCCCTTTCGCCGCGGAAAACAGGCGAAAATTAAATTTCATACGGTCGACGATGTTTCTAGTTGCCGGCTCGAGTCGCTGCGAAAAAGTTCATTCGGCAATAATAATTACAATTCATCAAGAACTTATCTTTTACCACTATCTGTCAAAAACTTCATTTCTCAGAACAAGAATCAAATGGGTGAATCACTCGCGCAGAGGAACCTATCGAAACTAAGTAGGTGGTAGTTTACGTTTTCCTCGATCAATTCGCAAAAAAAATATAATAATTGCAATCTATGATCCGATACGAAGATTCAATTATTTGTAATTCCACGGTACGTCGAGAACTTCGTTTCTCACAAAAAGAAAAAGAATAAAATGAGCGAATCTTCACGCAGGAATATATTACTAAATTCAACTATCGATTAATTACTATTTAGTTGATACATACTATCGAATATTTAGTCGATAGTTTTCAGTCGACGGTGCCCATCACTAATCGAAACTAAATAGGTAGCAATTCACGTTTCCCACGATCAATTCTAAAAAAATAGATATGTATCGTAGAAAAATGCACTCTTTGTGAAAATAGCAATTAAGGGAAACGGAAGGATTTCGATCGGAGGTTGAAATTTGCGACGACGTGCATGCGACTAAATCAATTACTAAAATTAGTCGACTGAAATTAGTAGATTATTACTATCGGTTTAGTCGACGGTGACCATCGGTAATCGAAACTAAATAGGTAGCAATTCACGTTTCCCACGATCAATTCTAAAAAAAAACAAATACGTATCGCAGAAAAATGCGCTCTCTGTGAAAATAGCAATTAAGGGAAACGGAAGGATTTCGATTGGAGGTTGAAATTTGCGACGACGTGCACGCGACGGCTTTCAAAGGGGCACACGATGGGGTGCAATTAACAACGTGGAATCCGGGGGTTTCATATCGCTGCCGAAAACCGGGCAACGACGACGCGACACGCCACTTAACGGTAATGAGTGCGCCGTCTAAAAGGCTCGCCGCTAACGCGAGACGCCGGACAACGAAACAATTATCCGCCGCGTCCAATTACGCGGCCCGTCGATACACTCGGGGAACGAGGGAAAGAGGAGGGAGACGCGCAAGGTGGCTGCGCTCTCTCCTCTCTCCCCCATTGAAATCAATCGGCCGAAAGATAAAGAGAAAAGTAATACCACCCGGAAACACGGGGGCGAGAGCACAGCCGGATCGGGCTCCCCGCTTCCCTGTTTAATTGACCGGCCCGCTACGTTGTGTACGTGTGCATCCGGATAATGACACGGACACCAACAGTGCCTCCCGGATCTTTTCGATTTCTAGCTCGCCGAAAACGCCCGAATCCAGTTTCCCCGATTTAGCGACATCCCTGCGACTCCCTCTCTCCCTCTCTCTCTTTAATTAGTTTCTACCCCTTTTGGTTCCAGCATCCTCCAACGCTGAGAGTATTCGAGCGATTTTATTATGGATATTTGTTTTTTTTCTTCTGTGAGCTCCAGTCTGAGAAATAGAGATTTTCTAATTGGAGAGACTGAGCAATTGTTCAATTAGCTCGGGAATTGTTGCGCGGTGTTCTTATTAATTAGGAGACTTCCTTTTCCCGTTCTCGTTTGAAGCTCCAGTTTCCTCGATACGATTCGACATTTGTTAACCAGTCTTGTTGGATCACGTCATAAGATTAGATCGTCTTAGCATGCAAGAAGAATGATTTTCGCGATGGAATCTCGTTTCGTTAGTTCGATTACTGCGAAATGTCGATTTTCTAATTGGAGAGTCGGCGGAATTGTTGAATTAGTTGAGAAACTGTTACGCGCTTATCGTATTCTTATTAATTAGTGGCCTTTCTTTTCCTGCTCTTGTTTCAAGCTCCAGTTTCCCCCGGCACGTTTCAATATTTCTTAGCCAGTCTTCTCGGATTACGTCTCAGGGTTACAAGCAACTTTGTGTAAAAGTGACAAGATGCAAATTTATGCATAGTTTCCAGGGTTAACGGCGCCGCGCCGTTTAAAGGACTTGAAAGAGCACTTCTCGCTCCTCGAGTAAATCAAGTCTTCACACGCACGCATTCCTATCTCGTTAAAACTGACTTTGCCCCACGGATTTCCTTTATAAAACATACGTACACCTTTACCAATTTGAAAATGTCAAGTTTCGCAGCACTAGTTTATCATCAAGTTCTTCCATTGCCGATCAGAAAAGAACTCGATTGAAACGTGGTGAACGCAGCGAATGTAACTTTGTAAAGAATTCGAGCACACAAAAAAATTGCCAAGATGTCGGTGAAATCGTGCGTAGTCGAGTACGTCCTTCTGCGTCCCTAAAAGGGTTGATACCACCTTCGATAGGTATGTGGCACTTCTTAATCGTATGTATTAATGTAAGTCGATCTGGGCGCAGCACGTTAATACGGAAAGATTAACAATTCCAATGGGGCCGTTTTGAATTTCCCGCCAGGAGGGACAGGAGAAGCGGCACCGTAACGAAGGTGCATGCCAGCACGGTATACGCAAAAAAGGGCGAACAATTCGAAACGATCCTCGTTAGGGAGAAGACGAGAGAGAGAGAGAGAGAGAGTAGCGTCGGTTGCCAGGGTGCTGGGCAGATTTGCCAATTAATCGTGTGCTCTCCCACCTCGCGCACAGGCAATTTCTTCCATAATTCATGCGCGTTCCCGCGGTCGTATTTGTTTTTAATCGGGATTCCCTGACCCCGTAAGGAAGCTGGGCTTCGAGCAGTGAGCGAAACGGGGGACCGACTGTCCCCCACATCTCGATCGTCGATCCCGAGGACGATTAATTAATCGGCCGGGTCCGAACTTCGGGATCGATTATAATTCGACGGCCGTACGGACTCCGGACGAAACTCTCGCGTCGGAATGCCACGGTAATTAGAATTCGATGGGTAACGAGGGGGAGACAGCCGCTGAGAGAGCTACGAAACTATTACTTTTCTTTGTACATTGTAATTAGTGTTATAAGAAGAAGAAATTGCGTTCCTTCGCTGTCCGGTAAGGAGGACACGGTTCGCTGCTAATTAAACAAATTTGCGGACTGCAAAACCTTGTTAATTAGACGCTTCCTGGGACTTCTGCAAGAGAGATAGACCCTTTTTAGGCTCGCGGAGTGGCGGTTTCACCCGAGGGAACTTCTTTGTCAACGCGCATGTATAAAATCGTGTCTTTCTTTTGTTCGAATCGATTCTCCCGGAACAGGATTGTATTATTGTTATCCGGAGCGATGAACAAGTTATTGCACGAGGGGTTTTGTATAATGGAAAAATGGTTTATTTGGTATTATTATATTATTTTTATGGTTAACATGTATTATAGTTACATTATTTTTCAGATATCAAATTTACTCTTGATAATGATCCACATCAGGATCGATACGATGAAATTTTGAATTAATTTGTCACACAATTAATACAGAGTGTTTCCTACTTTTCCAGCAAGATTGTAGGAGCACGATCTGCACGTGAAAATACGAAAAACATGTTATATGAAGTTTATTTATAAACGCTTTATTACACCATTATAGGCAAACATTGAATGTATTCTGAATAGGTGCGCAACGTAGGTCGATTGCGTTTATAAACAAACATCACATAACACTTTTTTTCGTATTTTCACTCGTAGATCATGCTCCTACAATCTTGTCGGAAAAGTAGGAAACACCCTGTATATAAGCTTCCATCGGAATTTATCGAACGCAACCGAGAAAGCTCCGGCATCCGTATCTTTCCTTGTACTTTAACGTTTATGCTCGGCAAATACTTGTTACGACCACCCGAGTCGATTCCTTTTTTGCTGGATTTTTAATTATTATTAATTATCCCCATCACTCTGAAAAGTGATACCGGTGTCTATATGTGTACGTCCTTGGATTAACTCTTTGCCGCTGTCATTAAGTGTTCTCTTTCATTTCTGTTTTATTAGACATTGTTGGTTTTCGTTAATTGGCAAGACTGCTGGAATTTTCGTGGATTTTCTACTTACGCGAACGGTACCAAAGAGTCAGCGTAAAGTACATACCTGGAACAAAAACAAATTCAGTCAATTATACAAATAGAGAGCTAAGAGTAATTGTATATTAATCGCAAGAAATATTCAAAATGATATTAAAAATGAAGAAAATTTATTGTTTCATTTCTACATTCGTAACATAAATGATGATAATGTGATATTCAACAGAATTTGGGACGACTTTTCTTAATTTTGTATCTACAACTATTTTAGATAGGATTCTTTATAAAATTAAAAAATTGCACAAAAATCGGCAGTGTACTTATTAAGAACGACGGGGTTTCAATTCTAAGCAACAGTTTCGATCGACGAGTGATCCAGGGCTGTTCTTTATCGTCGATCCTTAAAATTCCCGTCGTAAACGAACACGGGGGTGGAGAGGCAGGCTCCTCTCTGTCAGGGCTCGCTCGACTACAATAATAATCCTATTTTGCGGCCACGAGCCGCATAGTAAATAGCCTCGCGACGCGAATTTCCACGTTGGGCACGACGTTCGGTTCGAAAGAGCGGCGGGGGTGGTTTCCACGGGTTCGTGTGCGAAGGGGGTTGAACACGGCGAGTAGACCAGACGTGGCAGGAACACGGAGAGAGCAAGAGAAGAAGGGAGAGACAAGGGGATGAAGCGCAGGAGAAGGAAGAGAGACGAAGGGTGGTGGCTGGGCAGAACGGGCCAGGGGTCGTTCGAATGGGGGTCCGGGGGTGGTTATACCGTGTACCCAACCTAATAACCGCGATCAGCCGTCGCTTATGTGTACCTAATATATCAAATTATGGCGGCGTGCCTTGAATGACAAACCACCAGTGCGCTAGACGCGGATAGAGGGGCGAATTCCTGGACGGTGGTTGTACCCACCTCGCGAGACCCGTCGATACCCTTTAATTCGAGACCCAACCCATCTCTACCTACCGAGTTCTAAAACTATTTGTCAGTCCGAGTTGCTCTTATCTGTACGAGCTTTTCATGAGAAAAACCTTTCATAACACTTCCACGATAAGTAGAAACCAAGGGTTGTATAAAGGCAGATACTACTTTCTTCATTACTATAGGAATAATCGACATCACCGGTTCATATGTACGGATTTTTATGTTCATATGCAATAGCCTAACGTAACAATAAATCTGCTCTGAGATTTTCCTAATGAAAAGAAGTCCGAGTTGCTCCAATATTAGCCGATCGTCGTTTTAGACGATTGATCGATTGATTTATTTGACCTTTATTAGCTTTCACAGCTATTTGTATACACTTAATGGTGTTACTAACTTAATAATAACTGACACCTAGTCTATATTCTTTAAGTTTTCTTTTATAATGTTCTATAAAGAAAAGAGTGGAATAACGTTTACGTTTAGTACATTTTCTTCAAAATCTGCATTGCTGTCGATCGATTTCATTACACGCACAATGCCATAAAGGGGTGAAATAATCGAGAAACATGATCTCCATCTAGCTGATTTCAACCCCTAGGAGACGGACCGGAAGTAAATTCGCAGGTGCCCATGTCTCGATCCGGCGCAAAGAAAAATCAACAGTAACTTTGAGAGGGGGTGGCTGGCGTTAACGAAACAGCCGAATAGAGGGTGGTCGAGTAAAAAAGCGGGAAAACGCCGAGAGCATATCGTCGCGTGGATTAAGAGCGAGCGACCGTTAATTCGTGCCGACGCGACGGTTTTTCCCGAATTGCCGTTATTTTTACAAGGGGACGATGCGCGCGGCCCCAGACTCGGTACCACGGGCAAACGCGTCCACCGGAAGGGGTGGTTTACCCCAACTGCGGCGCCTTTGACGTCCGAGCCGCGCCTGTGTACACCCACGGCCACCCACGGCCCTTCGACCGAAAGAAAAACGCGAAGGGCCCACCTGTCAAGGCCTACGAATCCCTCTAATCGAATGATTCGCCGACGTTTTTATCAAAGCCCAACCCCTCGGTGGTTTTGCCAAACTTTGTCTTCCTGCCGCCGACACTTTTCCGTATTTCCGACGTATCGGTTGAATGCTCGTTTCATTTCCCTGACATATTTACCAAACCAGAAAAAATCAATTTTCATTACAAATCTATTAATTCTTTGATGAATCGCGTTTGACGTTCCATCAAATATACAATGATGGATATCCTTGAGAGAAAAGAATCAAATTGTACGTCCACCGTCAGATCCAAGCTTCCATGACAATGTGTTAAATGACTATCTCGGTTATATTTTACACACGTTATTGCTACTCAGTCGGTAGCGTAAAATTATGGTGAAGACCCTCGTGGGTAATGGGCGTCTAAAAAGACTTTTCTTGCGTGTTTCGCAAATTACACACGGTATTCAGCATAGCGCAACGCCAGTCTCCAAGACTGGACATAAAAAGGACTGTAAATGCCTCTTGTCCTTCCTCGTATTATAAAATATGGATTTCTTCCTGCATTACGCAATAAGAAAATTATTGAAATATTATAAAACGTTGCTCGCTGAATCATCAATTTTAATACATTCCAGTAATAAATAACTTGAATAATTGACAGCTTGAATAATTTTTTCTAACAAACGCCTGCCGATAATGGGTTAACCAGGAAGATCGTCACGCCTGCCACATTTTTACATTTGCAGAATCGAGCGTTGCGATTCCGAATCCCCGGGCGAAAAAGATTGTTTCGCAGAATCCGCGCGAGAGTTTATGCTCGAAGAACGTAAATTTCTCGACGAGGACGGATACTTTACGAGGCGAAAAAAAAGAATAAAGAACGAGTTAACGTCAATCGACCGGTAGAAAGAAGAGAGAGAGAGTGGGGAGGGAAAAAAAAGCGGAACGGTCGATATTTAATTGAATTTCTCGTCGAGCCGAGGGCACGGTGCGATTATGAAAATGCAGGATTTATTAGGGAAGTTTTACGACGCGTTCGACGCAATAAATCTCCGTGGCAATAAAACATTATAGTTGCGCGTTTATCCGCCGGTTCATCTTCCGTTTCTTCGTGCCGGTGTCGGTTTTAATTTCGATTCCGTTTTAACGCGTCGACCGCGCCTCGTTACTCGCGCACCGGGCGACAGAGCTTTCGATCCGAAGTTATAAAATTAATCTTCCGAAATGAACCGACACGAAGTATTCATAAAATTGTATGGGCCCGAAACTGCTCGACGAATTCGCGAAATATTTCCAGAATAACAATTTTCCTCGACAAAATCGTCAATCCACGGGTCGCAGCTGAAAAATCGTAACCGATCAATTTTCGAGGGAAGATACAAAATATTATTAACCGGTGGACGCTTCTTTTAATTTCCTGTGAACGTTCACACTGGATTAACCTATAGTTTAAAATTAAACGTTCGAACCACGTGAAATGGGTCAAAAAGTGGACAGTTTAATAGAAATTGTGTGATGTTAAAACAAGTAATTTTGCAATTTAGAAAATTCTCAACGTTTCGATCCAGATATGGACCATTAGTACATTATCTACCAGCATAGAGTCAACCAAGTTGTATTTTTAATTTTATTTTGAAAATGCTCCATATCTGGATCGAAACGTTGAAAATTTTCTAAATTGCAAAGTTGCTTGTTTTAACAATTGATCGAACCTGTGCGCCGAAAACATCGCACAATTTCTATTAAACTGTCCATTTTTTCACATTTTGCCTGACATACATTTATACAGTGACCCAAAAGATACAACATATTTCAAATTCAGCCATTTTCGCCGAGGTTCCATTTCACGTGGTTTAGTGCAGATGTCCTTTCAAAAATTCTTGGTCCGATGCGAAGCGTCGCGGCTGCTTACCGATTTATTTTCGCGAGGAGTAAAAAACGCGTGGGAGGGCGAGACACGATGTAAAAGCGTATTATTCCATAAAGTTGATCATTGTTCGCGGAACGACGAAAACGTCGACGGCACTATTGTGCTTGAACAAAGTCACTGACAAGTGCGAGAGAGTTTCTGTCCAGGGCGAACTGTTTTTTCTTTCTCTTCTCCCAGTTTTCTTCTCGCTCCTCTCTTCTGGTACGGTTGTTACCGACCGCGACGCCGCGCGCCCATGAATTTTAATTCTTCCAGCCGGATCCGAGAGAAGAAACACCGTCAAAATTTTCCCTTTTGCTCCCTCGTCGGTAGAAAAAGAAGAGCACACGCCAGCGAAAACGAGAGTGATTCCGCGGGGCGAAACCACCGCGTTCGATCGTTAGCGACTGCTGATCGATATACCTCGTTTCTGTCGGTCCTCATCTGGTTAGCAAATAGCGAAACGAGGAGGGATCGAAGGGAAGACAAAATACGCTTAATATTCCTGCAAATGTTGGAGAACGATCTCTTAAATATACATTGTCGTCTCGAATACGTTTTCTTTCCGCGATGATAATACCGACTTCCGACGTCGCTGCAGAAATTTTTGAAAAAAGAAACAGCCCTGTTAGAATTAGTAACGTTCGAGTGTAGTCTGCGGAGTTTAAATAAACATCTGGAATAATGTTATCGGCGCCATGGTTCGATCAAATTCTACAGCAACATATATACGTATATCAGAATTTATTTACAGAATTTAGGATTGAATTTCTAAATTGCATTGATCGTGTGGGATTTTTCTGGCAGATGAGTCGTGACTCAACGTGTCTTAATTCCATGAATCCCTTAATACCCGATTGCGAGAGCGGCTCGCGTCATCGAACGGAAGAAATCGGATGTTTTTCCACGGCAATGAACCTCCCGGTGCGGCGCGTCTTCCCAGAGTGTCAAAGGTTGTCTCATAACTTTCTCGGTCCCTTAATTAACCGGCCGGTAGACACGCTCGCAGGTGAAGCCGGCTGGGAAACGCTTGGCACGTGGAAAACGACGACGGCTTTCCTTTCCTTTCTTCTCTCTCTCTCTCTGTCTCTCTCTGGCAGCTTTCGCGCGCTATTCCGTGATGATCTCATCGCGAAGAATCCCTCGACGGTGGCGGGACCGTTAAAATCGCTCCCCAGGACCGTTAACTTCGATTATCCTGAGCAATTAGCGAAGTTCAGTGCAGCCGCGAAACGGCCGGCTTCAATCTCCCTGTCAACGTTCACAATTTGTCCGCCATTAAGGGTTATATTGATCCGCGTTGCGACGTGATCCGACGGGAAGACCTGAACCGACTCGCAGATTCCTGAGACGTCACCAGGTGTGCGTTCAATCCTTTTATTTTCAACCCTTGCCCCCTCGCCGCTCGCCTTTTTTCGACGAAGAATACGTTCGTTAAAGAATCGGATACGGGGGAACAAGGATGACGGCCTTAAGCCGCGTTCCCACGTGCTGTAACGCACAAGGATCTATATCAATATATAGTTTGTATGTATTTTTGTTATTATACAGTTTATAGTTTATTAGTGTTGAATATTGGATATATTATAGGTAGAAAAAAAGGAAATGAATAGAGAAATTAGATTAACACTAGTACATAAGAATCGTTTTGTATTGGGCAAATAGAGCTCAGGCTCCACAACGCCATCTTTATGTAATTTATATAAACAGAAGAATAAACCACTTTTTGTATTGAATGTAATAAATATTTTATTAACACAAATGAAAAGCGTACGCTATTTCTAGTATGTAGTATAATTAATTTACATTATTCATATTTTAGGAGAGTATTTGTAATAATTAATATTTAGTAATAGAACAATTGTGTACACATATAGTAATACTCCACCACTGCAGAATTCAGTCGATAGTTCAGTAAACCTATTCGATTGAAAATAGTAACAGCTACTGTCGACTTATTCGATAGTTTTTAGTGGTTGGTGCCCATCACTACCAGGATCACGTGGAAATCGAATATTCGGGATTCCCCGAGTTTGCGGTGCTGATTTTTAGCCAACTATTTAGTGGAAAGTATGTCAAAGTACGTTTGGCACACCTTCCGATAAAATATAAAACAATATAAATGCAATAGATTACAATTTGAGATAACAACGCTGAAAAAGTTAATTTCCTCTCCGTAACGCACAATTTAAAATTGCAACGACTTGTAAGGAATGCCTCAAAGTAGGTTACACATGATAAAATTGCTATATATGCGAGACACGCGTATATAAAGCAAGTTTTTACGCCACGAATTCCGCAAGTTTATTACTAAGTTTGCCAGTAAGTGCTGCACTGCGTATCATTAATTCCTGATTACGTGTAAAAAGATACTGTCCATTGCTTCAACGTGCTCGCCAGCTATTTCTGCAGTCATTCAGCCTGCCATTAAAACCGATTTTTCAGGTTCATACATTCCCTTCTCAATTTTATAGAGTGTAAACGTTTCACCCTTACGTTTAAACATTTCTGCTGACCTAGAATATTTCTATTCTCAACGATCTTTTAAATATTAAATTTTGTCGATCGTAACAATTTTATAGAAAATGTATGATGTTCTCGGCGCACGGATCAATTGCTAACACTTAATTGGGCGCGTCTAAAAAGTTGCATTAGTGGTCGCGTGGGGTTTTTAGCACCCTCGATTAGTAAATTAAAATAAAACCCGAAATACATGCAAAATCATTAATGACAACATTTGAACTTACATATTAATCAATCAATCAACTCAACTTTTAAACTTCTCTTTAATGATAATCAACAGTCTGGAAATCTGCAATGAGGTATACGACACCCCACGCGACCAATTAAGGGTTAAAAACAAGCAATTTTGCAATTCAAAAATTCTCGACGTTTCGATCCAGATCCGAAGCATTTTCAAGAGAAAACTTGCGTTTGTAAATTAATATAAAATGTAAAATCATTTTAATTTCGTGGATACGAAATTGATACGATACTTCATACAATACTTCAACGTTTAATTATTGATTAGATATCAACGCGAGCAATTTTTAGTAGCACCTCAGAGTCTGATAGAATGTCTAAGTAGTTGGTACAAGTGCAGAACAACGCGCGATGCTTTCTTTTATCGGAACAGCTCGATAAAAGGAAGAACGACGAAAGAACGGGATGAAACAAAGTTCAAAGATTCGATGCGCGACGGGATCGCCGGGGTAGGAACGTTTCAAGCTATTTCCGATATGGCGGGGAGGGGGTCGGCATCAAACGGAGCCACAAATCACTCGGAAAGCACAGATTTGTCGGGGCCACGATTTAATTTGGCCCCGGATTAAGTTGCCCCGCGGCCGACCCGCTTGTATTACGTCTCGGATTTATCGACGCTTATTTGCGGCACGCGCGCTCCCCGACTCTACCCTTTAAGCCGACGGACTAACTGAAAATGATCTCTCCATTGGGTAGAAGACTTGTCCCTCGGGAGAACTTGCCGTAGAAACTTCTGCCCGGCATTGTTGGAAAAGTGTGAACACGTGAGAAAACGAAACGTGACGAAACGAACCGTGCTGGGCAAATTAAAAAATGTTTCACTGGCTTAAGGGATGAAGTTTGACTGCTCGGTGGTGGAGGTCGGTCCAGAAAACACTACTGCCACGATTTACTTGGGACTTCGATGGAAAAAGAATTAGACCTTTATCATTCATGCATACAGTGGGTGCACAAAGTGTTCGTACACTTTTTAAAATGGAATAACTTTTTTATAGTGGTACCAAACGACCTGATTTTTTAGAATTACTAAGAAGCATTAGTTTATGAAATGATACGGAAAAAAATTTTTCTAAAAATTTGTTATGTACAAGGTTAGATGCAGAAATAAAACAGGCATTTTTGAAACCATTTTTATTCACTTTTTTATAGTGGTCTAGACAAGACTCGGTGAAGATTGAACAGAAGACGAAGTCGGCAGACGATATAGGTTTTGTGGTTTTGAAAAGTGGGGCTTGTTTTACGTCTAATGGAACAGTAAGAGTTGAATCATGGGGATGAAGTTCAAGGATGAATAATAATAAATAGAAAGAAACGTTTAGATTACATGAGTAATTACTAATGCTAGAGAAAATCTTATCGTTGGTATACAACACCTTCCGCCATAAAATTGTTAACAGAGGTTAACAATGAAATATAGCAAGAATTAATTAAGAATTAATCATAAACTAATTTAGGATATTTGAAAATGCAAAAATTAGATATAGAATAATCTAAGAAAATGACGCAAGTTCAATTCAAGTACAACAAATAATACATTAACGAACTCTGTAGAAACGCAACTTAATGCTTGTATAATCCGTCTGAAAAGAAAGGGTACGTCTCGAGGTTGTGGTCGCTAAGTTTGGCGCATGGGTGTGGACTGTCGACTGGATTCTACCGAGTGTCCAGACATTTGCAGGCATCAAAGATGGAAGAAGCAACGGTGTCGGCCCGTTACGTGTAAATCCGTGCGGGGCTGGGTCACGGCGATTACTGAAATATTAAGAACGTGCTTAGCCGACGCGGCTCTATTATTAACCTCAAAGGGAGCCTGTCAACGCGGACCCCGACCCCGTAAATACCGACTTAATATGTTACCGGCGACAAGCGCGCGAAACACGGAATCGCCAGGCCCTCAAAGAGACACCCTAGCCGACGCGGGTCCAACAAATCGGACGAATTGCACACCGCGGACTTATTAACGACACTAATCGCGGACAGGAGACTCGGTCCACGATTTGCTGGGCTCGTTGGAAGATGCTGCGACTTTGAACACCTTCGGAGAGACGCTAATCTTGGCGAAGAATACAGTGACTTGAACACTCTGTAAGAAATTATCACTTTTTTTAATAATGAACTGTTGAGAAGTTACGTGTAAATAGTTATGGCAACCGGGGAGTATGCAGAGGACTAGAGGACAACTTGAAGACGATGAACCTGAAGTGGAACCCCCTCTTAATGGAAGATTAACACAACATTACAACAACGAAATCACTACCCGACGAATCAGAAGAAACTAGAGGCGTGCAAAGCCTGATGGAACTGAGGATTTCTCTGCTCCACTTTCCTCCCCGTTATTATCATAGATGCAACTATAAATGTAGTTCAAAATCAAATTAGCAAGTTGTTTGAAAATTTTCTTGCTTAACTACCAAAGAATTTATAGCACAGAAATTCGAAAGTGTAGAAAGCTTCATTGCGTTAGGAAACTTTAAACTTAAAATCCCTAGTTATAACACCAGGTCCTGACCTGTTTAAAAAAAAGATGTTGCGTGTAAATAATTATATACGAGGACGGTGGAAGTAATATATTTAAGAGTAAGAAGATGTTGTCAGAGGTGTCTACACGACGGGCACACGATTAGAATTGAACGGAGGACAGCATGCTCTAAAACGAAGGGGAACCAGGTATTTCTCAATATACACAGGATGTTGGTTTCCTCGAAATAACGTAAAAAGGTCAGAGTTTTACCTTGACATGGGCAACACTTGAAAATCTTTCTTGAGATGTTCTAAAAAATTTGTTAAATTTAGAATAAAATACTAAATTCGTTTCTTTATCGAATGGAATTGGTATTTCGTTGTTCCGAAGCAATTGTTTTTCAATGTACCGAGAATATGACTGGGTAGCTCGTCGGCAGAAGAATCTGGAAGTTTATCGGCAGTGGGATCTGAAACGAAACTGAATTTATGCATCGGTGCCTCGGCGGAATATCCACGCAGACGAAAATGTTCCCCAAGTCACGAAATCACAGAGGTGAGTTCGAGAACCGGTTTCGGAAAGGAAAACGATACGCACCGTGTTAAAGGGGTTAATACACTGTCCGAAAAGTTGGCGCTACGAGAACCAGAATGGGAATGTCGTGTCTCGGACAATCCCTAGAACACTGTTCACCACGAGGAGCACAATAATCAATTTATCAACGTTGATTCATCTTTTTAGGCAATTCAAAGATTCAAGAAAATAATTGGAAGTGAACATGAATAGATAGGAATAATGAATTATTCAACGTTAATTCATCTTTTTAAGCAATTCAAAGATTCAAGAAAATAATTGAAAGTGAACATGAATAGATAGGAATAATCAATTCATCAACGTTAATTCATTTTTTTAGGCAATTCAAAGCTTAAAGAAGATAAATGGAAATTTGGTACTTAGATGAACGATTCATAGATGGGAGAAGTTTATCGGCGTGTAATTCTAAAAGCATTAGATTGATTGGCCGCTGTGGGCACGATCAAAGATCCAATGAAGCTTGATGGCACGTTCATCGGATATTTATGTTTGGGCAATCGGTGACCAGTGGCCAAAGTATTCAAATATGGCACTTGATTCAGCATCAGACCGAGTAATGATATTTGGACAGTGGCTCGCACAAACTGGAAGGCTCGCTAGAACCGTTGGCTTTAGGTATTGCCCGTTCAAACACGGATACACGCACGTGTCTAATCGTGTCTTCGTCAACGCTCGTTAGACTTAGCGAGTAATGCCGGTGTTTACAATTTCGGTACGAAGTAATTGTACACATTAATGGGTTCTTCGTGGGGAACTGATTACGTTAGTCACTCAAAATCTGTTTGATCACTCTCGTACAGTCCCGGGATCCGCCCATGCGCGCAATCGAAGAACGCAAATACCATACATGTACTTTTCTGATTGCCTGACCTGCTCTCATCCCTAACGCACTAGAATATAACAGGTTGTTAATGTGTAATATTAACACGCTCCTCAAAAATAGCTGCATAAAAGAGACTAACATTCACCCATTTTCATTTTACACCATAAATCAACATATTATGTTCAATTTATAGCGTCACATTTTAAAGAAACACATCTCACGAGGTAGACATAAAACTATTAATAATTTTACAGTATGTGAAAGCATCGAGTGGGTGAATTTTCACCCCTGAGGAGCGAATTTAGGTTAAATTCTCCAACAATTTTGAATTTCATCTACCCGATTTTACTGTAAATGCATAAAGATTCGCAGTCTGTTAATGAATAATTCTAGTTTCGTTGACGCCTAGCCCACAGAATGATTGTCACTCAGAAATAAGCAATATAACTACTCCGAGCAAAACAAAATAACTTTTGATCAAAATGACAACGACAAACTTGTCTCACGACAGGAACGCTCGAAAAAGATTCTGAAAGGTTCTACAACTTCGCCATCCGTCGTCTAAATGGTATAAAAGCAACGTTCAATGGATTGTTTACAAATGGAAGAATAGAAGTCGTGACTTTCGGTTCTTCCTTACTGTCGAGTATCCCTTATTCTTGTCTCGCGAATAGGTTCGCGTGAAATTCGCTCTCGGTCGCGTGGACACGATGTACGTGACACGCCGCGGTGCCATAATCTCTGCCGCACGGATATATCTGGACACTTTGCGACCCTTTCCGTGGAGAGGGGAGCGGGTTCTCTTCTCTGCTAGCCAAAGAGGACAGTTTGCTCGGCCCGTAGTTTGCTTTCCAAGCGAATTCCGAAACGGGTGGAACAACTCGCAGATGGACCGATAACGGACACAATGGTTTTATTTTATGGCCGTGAGTTAGGCCCTCGTACCCGAACAGAATCTTTCGGCTGCGTTCGAGCACAATGTTCGGCAGGTGGACTCCGAATGTAGTCTCGGCGGGTTCCATTTTCTACGAACAGCTTTAATTGCGGGAAAATGACCTGACCGTTACCCAGAAAAGACTTTGTCCGATTACACGAGTTGTTTGAAGATGGTCACTTTCGATCCCCTTCTTTTTACCACGCTTATATTAGCTTGCCGTGTCGATGTTGTCGTTGTCGTTGTATGCGTCAAATCTTGTAATCGAATTTTGAACCACTTCCCGATGAGCTAGAGACTTGAAACTTTACACATAGCTCAGAACTGGATGACAATGCAACATTTAAAAAATTTAAAGAAAAAACTGTGCGTTTAGGAGATGAAAATTATTTAAGTATTCCCCTTCGCCCCTTGCCACGCGACGTTCGTAGTATGTACATCATCGCGGTAAGTGATCCCCACTCCGCGCGACAGCGCTCCCTACTCCACTACTTGTTCCCACTCCGACGCATCCCCACTCCACTGACCCACTTCGCACCAAAGGAGCTCAGTGTGGTGTTCCGTTAATTCAGTTTCATTTCGGACTCTATCAAGAGACGTCTCTCCGATTCATCCCCTCATTCTATCTCGCGTATTTCCATACCACTCGCTCGGTGACTTTCTAAGATAATTTACCTGTCACTAAAACACATTTATCTAGTCGGAAATGTCCGGCATCGTACAAAATCGTATATTTCAGTGAAATTCGACCTGAAACTTTACTAATTGTTAAAGTAAACTATTTCTCTACTGTCTATGGGACTATAAACTAATATATTCATTTCATGTACTTAAATATAAACTTTCTGTTTAAGAACACGTGTGTCGTATACATTAGCCATCCGAGGGTCTACTTTTTTTCCACTCATAGATGTCGCTCATCCACTCGCTCTGGCGTAATGCACACATACTATCTAACACTAATATACATTTTACTTTTCACCTCAATTATTTATTTTTTCATGTATACATCGGAATGTCTGCGAAGCGTTTCTTGTACGGACAGAAATTGAAATAATCGTATACTGCTTCGCTCTGAATTTTCTCGACGAGCGAATACGCCTCTCAGTGGGCTAACAATCAGTATTATCGAGGAGGAAGATCCCAGCGGCGATATATGTTTAATGTAATGAGCTTACCAGGGAATCGGAAATCAACGAGCCACCTGTCGCGACCCCGTATTCGCTAGGGGATGGGTGGAGGTGGTGATGGTGGTTTGTGGTGGTGGGTCAGATAGAACAATTTCGTCTCGAAAGGGTTGGTTGCAGCTGATTTTCCCTGTAATCGTGGCGATCGCTTTATACACGCGGCACGGAACAGATGCGTGAATTTTCGTAGGCGGTTGCTATTGAATATTTGATGAACATCGATGGCATCGTTTTGCTAACATGCGATCCTGAATATAGTGTGTATCGATCGATGGAAACAACGGCTCTCGTTCTGCCGCGGATATCGACTGGCGGTTGGTTCGTGCGACCGGCCGGAACAAGAAGGTGGATGAGGCGGATAGAGGTGGTTGGAGAAGGAGGAGGAGGAGGTGCAGCCAGGAGGAGGTCCTCTCTCCTTTAATATCCAGGGGGTGGGCAAATGTTCCCGGCGGAATAAATTTAAATATTAAGTTTAATCTCAAATTAAATCTCGGAACAACATGAATTTCAAGTCGACTGTCCCTTGTTCGAGGCGGAAAGAACTGGTCGCCGGGAAACGGGGGCTTTTTTGAGCGCCGGCGGAACCGAAGAGTCGCCGGGATTTTCGAGCCGAAAGAATTTCAAATTAATTTTAATGTCTCGTTAAAACAAAATTCTGCAATACATATCTGTGGTTGTCACCAAGGCCGCGCGACACGTATTTTTACTTTCGAGATACATATTGCCGTTTAAAGTTTTCATCGGTAATCCGTTGACATGGACATCGGTTATATCGCATTGTTCTTTCATGACATTCTCTATTTTAAAGCTCAATTAATGCATAAACTCGAGTCTATTGAAATCGTGACATGCCGCGTTTTTCCAGGCAACCATAGATATAGGGAAGTGACGCTCCCGTTTCAGAGTGAAGCTAACAAACTTGAATGATTTCAGCGCACGGGTTTGGTCAATTGTTATTTAAACACTATGTACAAATTATCGCAATATCTTTTTTCAACGTTTCGATCTTACTTTAGATCATTCTCACTTATTTAAACACTGTTTAAAATTATCACAATATCTTTTTTCAACGTTTCGATCTCACTTGACATCATTCTTACGTTAAAAAAAGATATTGTGATAATTTGCAAATAGTGTTTAAATAACAATTGATCGAACCAGTGCGCTGAAATCATTAAAAATTTGTTAGCAACAATCCACGATAGACGCAAGGAAACATGTAACACGTGAAACGTTTAGAGTATAAATATTGGAGACTGGACGATTACTTTCGTCGAATAAATATATTTTGTTAAAGCCGAAGCCTGGCGCAGCGTCCCTGAACAGCTGGTCGACAATGGAGCATCGAGATTAAGTAACGTAACGAGAAGAAGGACGGGGTCGAGTCTTCAATCACGTCGTTTGAAAGATTCGTGACTGCCAATGTAAACGGGAAAGCGGGCGGGACAGTCGTTGGCAACTATGAAAGCAGATGACAGGTCCGTGGAGGGTCACTGATTGACCGAGCCGGTGAGACTGTGTGGCCTATGCAAATCCCCTGTATCCCCGATCATTAAGGTATGCGGGGTGCTCCCGTGGACTCTGCGGAATCGTTTATTACTCTATTCCCCGCTATTACGCGCATTCAACGTGCATAGTCGAAAAAGAAGAAGGTCCTTCGGCGTACACCGTTCCATAATTCATGCGGCGACGCTGTTTCTGTGAATTCCTTTTTTCTCTCTCTCTCTTTCTCTCGTTCTACCCGTCCGCAGAACTGCGAGCCCGGTTAAACGCGCGCTCTTCATTCAGACAGATTTTTGCTCAGCCGAGAGACTTTCCAAACATCGCGATTTTTTTTCGAAATTCCCGCGCGAACCGCGCCGACGAATCTGAATGCGGAGGATCGGACGCCGTGATTTCGGCGAACTGTTACAGTTCGTTTGTCTGGTACACGTCCGATGGGATCCTTTCTCCCGTCTGATCACCGGGAATTCATTTTACTCCTCCCCCATTGGTCGGGAAGTCTTATAGTGCAGGCTGCGGATCTGTATGCCAAATGAAAGTCTCCTTGATACTTTCGATTACTGTTTTATACCTCGTCTACTCATTTTGCATTAACCCTTATGTAGCCAATCGAAATGTATAGATTATTGAAAACCTTATTGAAAATGATTGAAAACCGATTAATTAACACGTTTGCACAAATTCCCATTGTAAGACTAAATTAATATGGTTGCGGAGCCGCTGGTTTGCCGGCGAACGCATTATCGTTACCAATAAGAAATATTTATTAAATACATTGGGTGTACAACTAAGTCTTTGCCGTTTTTCATCTTAAATTGGGCATTTATTGCGAAAGAATGGTACTTTATGTTTTATTCGAAGTATTGTCCATCGCTGGCCACTACTTTTTCCCATCTTTCTCGCAGCTTCCGGATACCGCGTCGGAAGAACGCTTCATCTTTTGACGCTACCCATGAATCGACCCAATTTTTGGTATTTTCATACGATGTGCTGCTCAGACATGCGTCATCGATCGAAACAAGTAGTAATCGGAAGGAGCAAAGTCTGGTGAATACGGCGGCTGGGGTAAAACTTCCCAATTAAGTGTTTGCAGGTAGGTTTTGACCGGCAACGATGCTTCCAATTCCGCGTCGTCGTATACTTTCGGCCTTCCACTACGTTCTTTGTCTTCGACGTCAAATTCACCGTTCTTAAACTTTTCAAACCACCCACGACAACTTCTCTCACCTAATGCAGCCTTACCATATGCTTCTACAAGCAACGGATGCGCCTCAAATTGTCCGCAGAATTTTGTCCAAAAAGATGGGGTATCGTGCCCACTGTGTCGCGATTCGTCGGCTGAGGTCGTGTCCAAGCGAAAGAAAAATCCGCGGATGGAACGAGCCACGGAGCCAGTGATTCGCGGTACAGAAAGGGAAGCAAACACGGGCTCGTCGCGACGCGGCGGTTTATTCCAGTACGCGTACACGGGAACGACGTTACTCCTGCATTGATTATTCCCCGAATCAATTCCAAGTGAGCCGTCCTGTCGCCCTCGCGGCTGCTACCACGACGACGATTGCGACGAGGACTGCGACGTCGACGAGTATATGCAGAGAGAGAAAGAGCCGGCCGGCTCTCCTACACGCTCGCGAAAAACCTAATCGTTAAAGTAAAGCCCACATTACGTTCCCGGGGACGTTTACCTACGATCGAACTGCACACACAGGTGCACAGTCGTACATACGTATGCGAGCGTGTGTGCATGCATGTATGAGCGAGCCAGGGCGGACCCTTTCGAGCCGCTGAATAATAAATGCTGTCGCGATCGTCGCCGTGCTTCGAAACGTATTTGTCCCGGCGTCGCTCGAACTCCTTTGACGTGGCTACTCGATAACGTCGATACTCATATTCCGACGTGCCTGCGTGTGTACACCATCGAGCAACTAAACCCTTGCGAAACAAACTCCGTAGATACGTTTTTCCAGACTATCCCC
Source organism: Lasioglossum villosulum (assembly GCA_963971365.1). Classification (NCBI taxonomy): domain Eukaryota; kingdom Metazoa; phylum Arthropoda; class Insecta; order Hymenoptera; family Halictidae; genus Lasioglossum; species Lasioglossum villosulum. The sequence goes on from OZ020495.1 coordinate 2,429,633, forward strand.
ATGGAAATGAGTCGCGTGACCGGCGCAACGCCGCTAATCCAATTGGAAGAGCACCGTCCAGCTGGACGCGAATTAGGAACGATATTTCCTATTGGTCACAGGGTTCACAGAAGCTCTCAGGTCTTTACCCTAAGTGGCCCTCCGAACGCATTTCTGGAACTACCGTCGAAATGGGTTTCAGCTTTCTTATGGAAACGTAGTCAGATCATTTTCCTTGCATGAAGTTCATTTTTAACTCAAAGATCATTTAACATAGTTATTTATTTTGAACGCAATTAGGATTAAAGAAAATGATACAAATATACGTCTGAACGTTGAATATAGTGTAAGAGGACTGAGCTGTATAATCAATATTGTCGCAAAGAAACGATTCGATTTTTTATTAACATCTTGTATCAATATACTGGATGATCAAAATCAAATGGAGCAATAGTTGTATTCCCGCTCATGTATTATTGCGATAACAAATTATTGTACTTATATACCAAATAATATATGTAAATGATAACAAATATATAATCGTATACCAAAAGTGATCGCTAATGATCTCGATGTTTATACGACTTTTATAAATAAATAGAAAAAAATGGAGAATAATACAAGTTTTCACGTGTAAAGTAGAAAAACCCAGAACACGCAGAAAGTATTGTTAACCCAGAACGCAGAACAATTACGTGGACTTTTTCGAAAGAAGATAGTTAAGTCGTAATACGCAGTTGCCGACACCACTCCCAGTGGTTCAGACTTGCAACAAAGGGGAGTAATTACGGTTATTACCTCGTCAGCTATCTTCTTTCGAAAATCAGACCACGGTGTGTTAGCCCCACTGGTCGTGTGGGTTCTACGGTATCGATGGAACGCGGAATCAAATTTCCTATCGCAACCGTGCAAACTTGCACGATGGACCGCGAGAGCGCAACAATGTCGATACTTTCTAACGAATTCTTACGTGGGTACCACGGGCGATGGTTTTCCCCGGCCGTTGCTAATTGAAACGTTCCGCGGGGCGAACTAATTGACGCTGTATCTCTCTTTCTCGTGGCACTCGCAGCCGCGTAATTGCATAAGCAGTTCCGCGCCGAACGTTGAGCAATAACAACGAGTGTTGTATGCGGCAACAGAGGATATATCTGTTGGCGCGATCGGAAACGTTTCAGAAAACGCGACCCGACGGTAGCGCGATGCTGTCTTTCTACTCTGTCTATTCTGTCTACTTTCTCTCTTCCGTTACACGCGGCGACAGTGTAAAACGTATGAAAATCGATATTACGGACTCGAATCGCAGCGGGACCGGCTAATTGCCTCTTGGGGGGCTGTTTCGGTTTCGCATCAAGTGCCTGGCAATTTGCGACGAGGCTACGGCGTAGGTGAAAAGAAATCCACGGGAATATTGTGGTCGAGAGACTTCTCGAGTGCTCGACACATGGAACATTTATTAGGAGAGTCTGCGCACGGTAAATTGGGATCTCCGTTGTGAAAAAGATTCTTTTATACCCCGCTGAAAAACGCGACGACGAACTGGCGCAGTTCTAATGCAGGCGTCTTCGCAAATGTGCGTTACATCCGATGTAATCGATAAATATCATACTAGATAAATATTCTGTTTTGTCGATCGTAGATATTTAATAGAAGTTGCGTGATGATTTCGCGCACAGGTTCGATCAATCGTTGAAACAAGCAATTTTGCAATTTACAAAATTCTCGACGTTCCACGAAGTGGGATAATTGCCAACAAAAACTTTGTTCTACTTAGTATGTGTAACAGAATAATGTATATTGAAAAATACAAAAATAAGAACCACGTATTTCAACAACAACCAATCAACACAGCGATTTATGAATTCTCAAATCAATACTTGCCGGTACATATTATTTTACAGACGCAACTTTTCTCTTGAAAATGGTCCACATCTGGATCGAAACTGGACCGCGGATTTTATGGATTTATATGGATATGTTATTCTCGATTTATTATAATTTTAAAGGTTGTAAAGATATTTTCATAGCGTTCCTGTATCTTGTAATTAAAGAAGAAAACTTTAATTTTGCAAAAAATTAAATTTTATATCGCATAATCCTGGTACATCTTGACAGCTGACATTTAAGACGTTATTTCCTGGTTTGATGTGCTTTTAAGCAATTCAATTATTGAAATGTAATAGTAATTGTCATGTAATACAATTTTAATGGTTCCATACATTTTGCAAACGATCGATTTTTCAGGATCGAATCGGTCTCGCCCTGTCACCGGATACAGAAACCATAGATTCGCAGCAAGCAGCTGGGCTCGAGCTGTGTATCAACGATCGGAACACGGGGCACAAAGCTTAACGCCGTCAAAGGTGGAGTAATAATGTCGTGTTTGTTATCAGCCGTTATTAGCCAGACGTCCGGAATTTCGACTAAATTGCCGACAGAAATTCCGGGCCAGTCGAATGCGCGTTAATATCGAAATCCGTCGAATCCGTCGTGCCCGTCGTTAATAAAATCAAGCTCAAGTACTCTCTGTATCCGAGTTCGAAGTACGATCGAACATTATCTTTCCTTTACAGACAGTACTCCAGTTGCCAAGGGTTCAATCCCCATATATGCTTGGACCAGCATAATAGAGAGTAAAAGAAAGTATTGTATTTAATCCCTTTCGCTCCGGGTTCACCAAAAAATCTGAGAAAAATTCTTGAATTCTTACAACCAGGATTTTCAACTGAAAAATCCAAAATGAAATTCTGGAAAATGTGTTGAATTTTTTCCAGAATTATTGCGCACGAATAATCGGGGAAAATAGGTGAAAAACTAATTTTTTCCATTTCATCCCTGAACTACCCTCCATACATACATGTTTCTTCAGCTTGTACCTTGTTTAGGATAATTCGAGGGTTAATATAAGTTTTTCGCGAAGACCTGTTCGGCTCCACTACGAATTCTGTGGCAATTAATTCGTAACGATCTCTCGGCCAGCTAATTTTCGATGATAAAGACAAGGCCCCCGTGGGTTTCATCGCGCGATCCTTGGATAACACGCGGCCGCTGTTGGATGAAAATAACTTCGCGTTCGAATAATGGCGGACGCATCGACACGCTAATACCATACATTAATTCGAATTACAATTATACTACGAACGATCGACTGTTATTACAGGATCCTCGTAAATTACACGCGGCAGGCGGACGTTATTTGCTAAGCACTGAAATATTACCTTCATTAAGACAGTCGTTTCCGAGGATTACCAGTTCAAGGAACGTAAAATTAATTACGATACGTTCCCCGTAGATTCGTAGCTGTTTTCCACGAGCGTCAACGGAATTTACGAGGGACCCTGACTTCGGTCGTCTCTCATAACCGAAAACTTCGAAATTGGAATGTTTGCGACGGGTCTAAAAGAATCCGATCGATTTTACAGTCAAATGATGCTTCTTGTAATCTTGTTCTCAATGATTCAGATAAATCGAGAGTCTAGAAGTACTCTAAAATATTCAAATAAAATCATTGCGATCAATGCGAACTGCAGAGTTCGATGTATTTTGCTAATGAACATGATTTTGTAAAATACAAGATTCCGTTCCAGTTTTCAATTTTCCAAGAAAGTAGACTATCCGAACAATCACGATTCGCCGAGTTCGAATCAAAAGACGCGCTAACAACATCCTGCGGAGCGCGACCTTATATTCATTGACCCAAACAAAACGCGGTTTATTAACGGCCGCGAATCACGCGAAACATTCTATAAATGTCGCGCGTTCCCGGCATAATTTAACCGCGGTGGGTCGGAATAAATCACGAAAGCGCCTGAAACTGGACCATCGGTGGCGATCTGCTCTGGAAAGAGGTTTCAACAATTGCAACGATGTAAAAGAAAAGAGTACCATGGGTAGAGACCCTGCCAAGCCCTCTCTACATTTAACTAAAATAAAAATCACGAATTGTTCAAATGCATATAGTAAAAGTCATCCTTATTGAATCTCACAGTTCAACGATCAGAGTTTAGCTCCCAGAAGGCTTCCCAACAGGGACCACAGGTTGACCAAAGATCCCAGAAGCGGTTCCAAGGGGAGGAGGAAGGAAAATTGGTAGGAGGAGGGAGTAGTGTGCACGGGGTGAAAATTTCGCCACGATGGTGGCCCGAATTAAGCGTCTAATTGTTAAGGCGACACGTGCGAGCAGGGGGTGAAAGGGGTTTGCAGGGGTGTGTGGGTGGCGAGAATGGTAGGGGTGGTGGAGAGAGACCAAGGCACGAGAGAAGTATGGAAGAGGAAGGAAGGAGAGTCTCTTTGGCGCGGGGGTGAAGTAGGTGGTTCCGCAAGGGTCGAGGAAAGGGTAGTCGAGTATAGGTAGGTCGGAGGTGAGAAGGTGGCGGAGGTGGAGGTAGCAATTAACTTCTCCTCGCGAGATTAGAGCGAGATATTACGAGATATCGAGCGACTTAACGGCAACACGCGAGAGACTTCAAAGGCAGTAATAAACTGCCTCTAATGAACCCCTTATCGCTGCTGCCACCACCCTCCGCCTTCTTCAGCGACCTACCACCTCGCCACCACCTACCGAGGACCTAGCCAGTCGAGGACCTAGCCTACCTGTGTACGTGTGTGTACGTGTCCGCGTGTTTCCGAACCGAGCCCAGAAATTCACCTGCAATCACCCTCACGGTGTTACAAAGGATGGCAACTACCTGGACAGAACTACATTCTTGTGTCCTTCCGCCTTGGATTCAGAAGACTCGATCCAACTCATAATGTAGTCGATGGTTATTAATTCAACGGAATATAATATTAGGCAATTGGATTTTTTAAGTACATCCACCCCTTGCTACTATCTACCCCTTCACACTAACCGTACCGAGTGCGAAATGTGACCGATTTAATAACCAAAGTTGAATGTTTTCGGTGGAACGGTTCGATCTTTAATACATGTCTATAATTTCAATAATTAACAGGTTCTTTACCAGTTTTAAATTTTACTCAGCCAACACTGTTCGTCTCGTCGTTACAATCGTCCCCGACGTTCTCGGAAATTTTTTCCTTCCACCCCCTGGCAACGATATATACCAGTTCCATCGTATTTCTTCCCTTCAACCCCCCTGACCCATCGGCAGCTTCGATTTTTCCGGGCGCGTGTCGCGCGGATCACGATAAGGCGCCATTACCGCGTCGATCGCGATTCCTGTCATACAAGAAAGTCGTCCTCTATTCATCGTCGCGTGCCCGCCCCCATTATACCCTCTACTGTAAATATTTCCCCCGATTGGCAGATGAACGTCGACGATCGTTCGTTCTCGCCCAGCCACGTTGCTTTTCGCGGTCGAGAACCACCCTCAAGATATCACCGTCGCGTGATACTTCCACCGGAATTGCAACGCTCTACCAAACAACTCGCGCAGAATCTCGTTGTCCAATGTCGGGTGAGCCTAATCGACCTACAAGTATCTGCCTAATGAAATCGTCAAAAGCATCCATCTTGCGAGATTAAAAATTTCATAAAAAATCGTGTGCGTGGAGTCTACGCGCGACAGAAGTAAAACTTCTTGCTTATTAGGTATAGATTATTAACATTTTTTAATTGAAAACATGAGATAATAATAAATAATAATTCTGTCGCTGCAGCATTTCATTCTCTGCGATATATATCAAAATTAAGAATGGTTATGGAAGGTTAAGGAGTTGGACTATCAAGCGGTCGTAGACCGTGGTTTGAATCCCCGTCGAATAAGAAAGATTTTTTCTCCGGTAAAAATTTTTCGTTTCATTTGACTTTTGTAACGCTAGAAAATACTAGCCCCACAGCAACAAAGTTTCACTGAAAAAACGAACTACGCTCTCGCGTGCAGATCTTTCCACGAACAATAGAAGACTGAAACGTACCAAATAATTCCAGTAGCGCAACGTAACACGACAAAGCACAATGCCTCTACGACCGAACACAAGTTCATACAATCGAAACAAGTTTACTCTTTCTTCGAGGGCCTAAGCCGCGATCAGCTATCATCTCGGGTTGGCTAATAGCTGGTAGAATCGTGCGGTCCGCGAACACGACTCGGTATCTCGGCTCTCTTTCGCGTGTTATTCGATCGCTTCATGGTACCCCATGCCTATTGTTTCTTCTTCCACGGGACGAAGTGACAACGCGTGGCGTCGCCGCCGCGGCCACGTTCTACTCTTAATGGAATTACCACCGGCAAACCGGTCCGTCCGCGAAAGGGTTTACGAAGTTCCCTCGCGCTGGAGCGAAGGATAGAAAGAGAGAAAGAATGAGAGAAATAGAGAGGTATAAAGTGTGAGAGAGAGAGAGAGGGATCCAGCGCGTCTTCCAGCCGGCCGGAATCGCGCGGCACGACCAGACGAAGCGCCCTGTCGCCGGGCTCCGTCAAGCCCAATCATGTTGATTCAACAAAGTACCCACCTACCAAATTGCTGGAATTTGGTATTCGGCCAGAAAGACGGAGCGAGGAGAGAGGAAACGGCGGTGGAGGGATGCTTGGGGAGCGGCGGAGGAGGGAGAAAGAGAGAGGGAGCGAGAGGAAGGAGGGAAAGTCTGGAGACAGAGGCAGAGAGAAAGCGAAAGAATGAACGAGAGAGCGAGAAACCCGGACAGACAGATCGAGACACGTCGTGATAGAGAGAGCGAGTCGGAGGGACAGGGGAAAAAGAGGGACGGATAGAGAAGAGGTGGAGTGAGAGAGCGAGGAGACGCTCTGAAGCGGTCTGATTGCACATCTAGGCCAAACCAGCACCACGACGACGTCGCTCCAGCGGAAAGCCGAGCGATGATTGGCCGCTCTCTTCACTCCGCAACCCCAGCCCCTTCGCCCTCCGTACACCTTCAATCCCTTCAGCCCTCGTCCGTGCACCCGAAACCCGATGGCGTTGGAGGCTGGGGGTGATTGGACGCATCTCGGTGATTGTGGCACCCGCCACCCTCGCCTCCAACCCCCCTGCATACCCCTCCCGAAACTACCAGCCACCGGCGTTCCCCGCCAGCAAACCGTTTCCTCCCCTCTCACCCCCATACCTATATATACCCCCGACTCTCCCCCAGTCCAGATCCCCTCTTCACCCCCTTTCACCCCAGCTACAGCCGCTCTCCTCCCCCCTCCTCCTGCACGGCTGTAAATCGAGTTTACCCTCTTGCCGTGGCTCAGCCCTTCAATCAAACTGATTGAAACATTCCTTGAATCCAAAAGAAACGAACCACTACCTCCTACCCTTGCCTGCTGCCTCTCTGCTGTCTCTTTTCTTCCCAACCCCCGCGCTGCCCGTGTTTCACCATCTCTCTCTCTCTCTCCCTCTCTCTATCTTTCTCTCTTTCTCTTTCTCTGTCACGCTATCTCGCCCGTGTCTCTGGATCAGCCTTCTCTTCCGCCTTTACCCCCCATTCACTCGGTCGATCGTCGAGTCTCTGTCTAACCGGATACGCGTTTCTCTTTCTCTCTCTCGCTTCTCTCCTCGTTCCCCTTTTCTACACGAGGTCTCTCATTCTTTCTCTCTTCTTCTTCTTCTTAGTAGTTTTCGACTACTTCTTCTTCCGCCCCCTTCTAGCAACCCCTACCGCAAGGTTTGATGTCGATGCTTCTTCTGTCGCGTCACTCGGCTCCGAGTGCTACTTCGCTCAATTCGGATAGCGGCTTGTTTCCCGATCGAAATTTCAAGGGAAAATTTCGCGAGCCGATTCTCCGATGGGGTTCCGAACAGCGTCGCGGAATTCGCGGGACCGTTCCTACCCGTTTCCGACCGGGATGCACAAAGGAGACGTCGTTTTTCGCGAGGCTGCGTCAAAGGACACCCCCTCCTCGTTTAAGATACGTAGGATAAACACCGTGATGCAGTTCGAATCGTTTGTACTGGGAATCTAAATTGTTTCCGAACATCTGGCCGGATTGAGGACGTTTCGCGGAAAGATTAAGAGCCTGGGTAAATATAATTTCAAATGAAAAACGACATTATTCGCGTTGTTGGTGTGCAATTGATGATTCGAGGAAAACGATGAAAATTTGCATCTCCGAATTTCGTTTATTTAGAAACACGCGTGTTAGTCGACGTCCTTTGTTTTACGTTTCCCCACCTTCTGGAACAGGAGAGGGACAGGAGAGCGAGAGATCCTCCCGGTCGCAATTAACGGGACGTTTTTCTCGCGTTGGCGTTCCCCAGGATCGATTTCCACCACGACGTCCGACTTCCGGAAATACGAAGGAGCCAGTGGACATCTGGATGGACGATTCTGTCTCCAATTCCGGCATGCGGGACGGAGACGCCTCGTAATCAAATATTGATACTACGCTAGACTAAATCGTTCGACTGTGCTAACAGATTAGGGCGTACGTGTGCTGCGGACTGGTCCGACCGACGGTCCTACCGACGAGAAAGACGACGACAACGAAGAATACAAATGCCAAGGAAAATCTTATAACCGTTAGCATTCACCGGAAATCGAGATTCCTCGCTATTCTATTTTTTCCCTGCACTCTGAATTATAATTCCAACGGTTTTGCCCGAATTCGGGGGCTCCAGAGCGATTTTTAGAGAGATTTCGTTCAACGTATATTGATGTTTTCTGCGCACTGATTTGACCTGATATCGCTAACTAAGTAATTTTGCAAATTACTGTAAATTTTTCAACGTTTCGGTCTAGTTTTAGACCATTTTCAAGAAAAAAATTTTTTTAAAGAATAATTTCTTGTTTCTTGATCAATTGATCGATTTATGTTTTATAGACGCAATCATTTAAAAAAAAATTTTTTTTCTTGAAGATGGTTTACAACTAGATCGAAACGTTGAACATTTTATAGTAATTTACACAATTGCTTAGTTAGTAACATCAGATCGAATCAGTGATAGAGGAAACAAAGTATCATTCGTTTAGAAGAAATATAATTCACTTTTGATTTCGAATGGTTTCCGGAACATTTAATTAATTTTTCTCCAGAGATGTTCTGCAACGATTTATTACCGTCTTTATTAATTTAATTTGATTCGTTTTTAACTGATTTAATTTGTCTGGAGATTATTTTATTTGTCTGAAACTGACTCGACGTGTTTATGACGTTGCACGATAAATTGTTAAGCGACTTGAGAAGTTTAGTAGCAATTTGGCAAATTTTCGAGCGATTCGTTGCTCTTTGAATTAATTCGATGCGATTTGCAACGGTTTGATGCGTCCAGAAACAATCGCATGCATTTCGGAGCCAGTTTAATGCATTCCAACTTAATTAGAAACGTAAGAATATGCGTATTGCATAAATGCGTGAGAACCCGGCGTTATTTAGTCGACTGTTGAAAAGATGAGCGAAACATTAATCTGCTTAAATTTCCTTTTACGATTTAATAAGTGTTTCACGGACCTGATGAACTTGACGTGTTCACGCGTTCGATTTCGGAGGGAGGTAATTCATTCCCAGCCTCCCGAGGCCAGAGAACTGATTTTTGAAATGAATACGTAATGCGATTGTATGCATTTACGTTATTACATTTGCATTAGTTTGAATTTAATAAGCAGAACGGCCTGTAGCGTGTGTTTCTGTGTGCGAATGCACCAGCGCATGCGACTCTAATAATTCTTACCACTCGTAACTCAGCGCCATATGGCCCGACCGGCAAGAATCATTAAAGCACTGTGTACACTTACTTATTAGCCTCTCAGCACTGAATCACCGCTGGCGTGGAGCAGCGGTATTAATACAGAGCCGAACATTAATTATCGTTAATTGTAATAACCGATCGTTGCACTTCTCCAAGAATTTTTATCCAACCAACTTTCCAACGAAGAAGAATTTTCTTCTCGCCTTTCTCCGTCCTCGAACTTCGTTAATCGAATTAATTGATTCGAAAGGAATGAATTAAAGGAGCGTTTGGAACTGAAAATAATCGATCGCTTCGAAATTGAAAGAAGAAATTACGAAAAAGAATTCGATCGTTGAATTTCATCATTAATTATCATTAATTGTAATAACCGATCGTTGCACTTCTCCGAGAATTTTTATCCAACCAACTTTCCAACGAAGAATTTTCTTGTCGCCTTTCTCCGTTCTCGAACTTCATTAATCGAATTAATTGCTTCGAAAGGAATGAATTAAAGGAGCGTTTGGAACTTTGAAAAAATCGATCGGTCGAAATTGAAAGACGAAATTAAGAAAAAGTGTTCGATCATCGAGTTCCATTCTTATACCTGATTAATTAAATTGATTGAGCAAAAAGTGTGTTAGACACGACGTTTCGAGCTTTAGAGAACTCGATTATCTGAAAACGGAAGAAAAAGATCGGTTCGCGTGGAGATAAAAGAAGAAACGAGAGAAAATCGATTGATACCCGGCGTCCGGCAATTAACCGTAAATTAATCGGATTGTACGGGAATCATTAACCGAAAATAAACGGTCGGTGGCGTCTCGAGGGGTCCCGTTGGAGCCCGGTGCTCGTATATTTCCCGGTTTTAATCAGAGATGAAAAGGAGCCGTCGGTTCCGTCGAGAGTTAACAGGTCAATGAAGAAAAAAATATGGACAGACCCATTAGATTCCGTACACACGGCCCCGGCCAGATTGTGCCGATCTATTTTCGGGCACGCTAACTAACTTCTGCGTCTGTTTCTCATTAAATTGCGCTTTGACCTCGAATCTTCTAAATTTGGAACGTGGTCCCCGCCGATTAGGTGTATACACCGCGCGACGCGGCGGATTTCAAAAGTTTTTCTGCTCCACGAGGGAACAGAAACGCGCCACCTGGTATAATGAGCTCCACCATGATGCAGTACAGTGCGTGCCCTTGAACACTCGTATTCATCAATTTAAATTCGACGGAAGAAACGATTCTCGTACAAAAATCGAACGGAGGTCGGTAAAGTTCAGGATGAAATCGATTCAATTCCGCTTTATTAATTCTTTGATAATTCTTTGACATTCGATTTCAGGATGTTAGCATTTCTTTAAGAAACAAAAATAATCTTCTTCAACCACAAGCACATTCAATTAACTGACTTTCGAGCACATACACGAATGATGCATTGCATCTGTTCCCGTCATGGGACCCTCAACTTGCAGTTGTTTCTTGGATCGTCGTCCATTTGTCTAGAAACGATTCTCACTGTTTTCGCGTTTGTCGACCTGATTAATTGATAGATTAATTGGAATAAACTCTGTTTCATATTTTTAATTATAGTGTGTTTCTTTCTGTTCCTATTTACCAATACATGGACCGCCAACTTTCTCTTTTATCCGAGCATACAATATCGAATTTATTTTGCAAACTAAAAGTCAGTTTTTTAATAACAACCTGTAATTAACGTAAAATTGTTAATTGATGAGAACCAACGGTGAAAAAGTTCGCTTTGATTAAAAGGAACTTTATCAAATGTGCATCAAATGTAATTACTCAAACGACTGATATAAATGGATTTGTTTAACAATTTGCGAGGATGGATTACGATCGCAGTGATCGTGGGACAACGGGCCTGAAAATAGGTCATTTCGAGCTGTCTGGTAGAACTCGCAGTGTCAAAGAAGTTATTACAAACAATATTTCATCAGCGGTGCCTTAATCAACGGTTAAGTGACAGCTTCCTAAATTGCACCTACTTTGTGTCCACGGAATGTTGATTACTCGATACTTGGGAGCCGGCGTGTCTCGACTTAATAATCAGTGGCACACCGGAAGTGTCTAATTGAACCATTTATCACTAATAAAGACTCGGTAATTCTGAATAAATTTCGACTGCGCCCGCGCGCGTCATCCTCACAATTTTTCCGCTTATTAATTACTCCGAGAACCACGGTAATTACTCGACTAACAAGGAAAACGATACTTTTGCCAGCTAAACAAAAATACTGTCAAAAACCTGATCCACGGAATACCTCCAAAAATAATGGCGACACGAAAGTCACTGCTATCGTTAATTAAGACTGGAGATTCCATAATTTTTTTCATGAAAATCAATGCTGTAAGAATTTCAAATGATTGTGAACCAGAAAAATTTCTGTAGGCTCGCAGGTTTGTAACGATTTTGCCGATTTTCTCACTATGATTGAACAACCGATAGCGAGAAAGGGGTTTGAAGTTGTTTGAGGTTGTGGCTGGTGGTTCGAGGTGTGGATGGAATTTTCGTCGTCCGAATGGTAATTTTTCGGGAAGATCGTTTCGCCGACGATTTTAGCGGCACGTCTAGCGACGAGAGTCGCTTTGAATAGAAAGTTAGCTCTTACCTTCTGTAGTCGCTTTTGCAGAGAATCATACCGCTCCTGGTGTAGCACGAGTGGCCGATTTCCGCCAGTGCTGCGCCGCAATACGAGCATTTCAAGCAACCGTTGTGCCAATACCGATCCATCGCGTAAAAGAGCCATCTTTCCACTATTTGGCCGCCGCAGCCGGCACACTGTTGGATTCCCGTTGCTCCGCTTGGACCACCTTCTTGCTGTAACAGTGAAAAAGAAAAAACAAATTCAGTGTTAGCTGTAAGTTTGACACTGCGTCATCACCGTTGAACCATTGGAGCCGGGAATAAACGAAAGACAAGTATTTCAAATTCTGGGAATAATTTCGCAGCAAGTAACGCTCGATTGTTCACCGGAGCAAATAGTATTGGAAATGGGTTGTACGAAATGAACTAAACTCAGCGTATTCAAATTAACACTTTAATTTATTAATTTATTAAACCGAGCAAGGGAGGACGTCGCACTATTTAAATTTACATTCATTTTATTTAAATATTCCCTAAATTTACTTAATTTATACACTAATTTTGCGTCGTATCGTATCGAAGGCTAGACTCGAAGCGAAGAGACGCCGCAGAAAAACAGAAATAAGCGAGAACTGCTGTTTACTCGTTACAAAAGAACGCAGGCCTGTGGGTTCGTTGCAATCTAGTTTATCACCTGTTTACAGTGATTCTCATATTTAATCACATTTATTTTTATCTTTTTGCTAACGCAGTACCAACAATCCAACAAATAGCCTCCCGGTTTTCAGCCCGTGCTGAAAAGCGAGATAAGCTGTTGCTGAAACAGGATGGAACGTGACGTCGCGGAGATGCGCGTCCGTTGGCCGATTATGCAACGAAATTGTTGAAAATAATAACGGGTTGCGTGGTCGGCGAGCATCCGCGCGACCGGCACAGCTTCTCTATTAACAGGAACCGAGGCATTCCTATAATTAATACGGAATCGAAAGTCATTAACGGACGATAAATCATCGCGCACCGTCGAGTGAGTAATCTCGGCGAACACTTAGTCGCGATTATGTAAACGCCGGTAAGCGTGAGTAATCGCAGCCGACGTGGCTGATTATTAAAATATACGGTTCCCTCGATAAACGTCACCGGAATTGTTCCCATATCCTAACTCGATGAATTCACAGCTATGCGAAAAACGAGCCATCGCTTTCATTCAGTTCACGCTGCAGGAAAGATCCTTTTAGCAACGCTTTGCAGATTTCAATTTTACTTGTTAATCGAGGTAAATTATCTTATTAGCTGGCCCAGGTGCATCTGCTATTTCATATATTCGAGAATAACGCAATACAGTGAAGACCCACATACTCGAACTTAATCTTCATTATTTTTTCGTGGGACGTTTAGAAACGTATTTCTGGCATTTTTCCGGTTAAAACGAAACCAAATACAATATCGTTTCAATTGTAATTTAGTGGTGTAATCGACGAAGAAAGTTTCGGTCGCAAGAAAGGACAGCGTGTGGGAAAGAAAGAGACGCGGACAGAAAGAAACGTTTCGGCAACCCGATCCGTATTTCATTCTGTCCTTCTCTATGTTTTACTTTCTATTGAAGTCTCGCTCGGCGCGGTAGACGCGCCCATAAATTAGAAAAACAAGTCTTGGATGCAAACGTTGTGTGCCCAGAGTACGCCTGTTGGAGATCATTTGAGGAATTACTGTATTGTCCTTTAGAATAGGAAATCACGTTAAGAAATTGCGGTCGTTGCGGAATTGTTGACTCCGTAAGAATTCTTAAAGAAATATGGATGTATTTACCGATACAGATGCTCGATCGCATAAGCACGTGCATATAAACTTTGCACTTGATTTAGTAAAGCGCGTACGCAAACACGAACGGTAATTTATTAACCTATTCGCACGTGACCTTTTTGCCGGCGTAGAACCGTTTAAAAATGGAATTGCAAATGCCAGTCATCGATCCAAGATTGTGGTTTCTTGTTCGCGTAATCGACGTCGAGCGTAATATCGCGTTCGAACGCAAGAAAATATTAAAAGCGCGGGGATATGAAATCGGAGCAAAATACAGCATTTAGGATCCGCGCGCGTTCGCCGATCTTAAGCGGTCGTTTTTAATCCGGCATAAGCGGGCTCATTACTCTTTCAGCTCATTACACCGGTAGTAGAAGGAGGAATTCATCAGATAGCTACGAAGAAAACTTCACGTGCACGATAACAATATGATTAACGGAGGCGTTATTGCAAAATGGTTTGAGGGGGATCTCGGCCACGGCGATTTCTGCGCAACCGAGAGCGAAAAAAGTGAAACGGTTAGACGAATCGAGATTAATGACGCCGATAGATGCACGTTAATTAAAACTAATTCACGATACACCGACCATCGGGACTGGTCTTAATCTAATTTTCTTGTGGACACATAAAAACCTCGCGTTTCTCTCCGTATTAATCGTAGATTCCAATCGACTTTCGATGCTCCTAATCAATGTCAGAAATTATTCGTTACTTTCTTTGTTGCATTAGATTGATACAAAATATCTGTTCTACGCGAACTACAATAATTCTTTGTTGCATTAGATTGATACAAAATATCTGTTCTACGTGAACTACAATAAAGCGATGAATTTAAAGATATTAATAAATTGAAACGGAAAACATCAATGATTCAACGGGACGGTAATTGGTTCGCGCTACAAAGAAATTCCGCGCTTGTAATGAGATTCGACGAATATCATTCATTATCGGTCTTATTAGAAAATCGGATAATTAGTGCGGCGAAATATCACTGAAAATTACAGGTGGCACGAACGAAACTCGACCGTCATTAACCGACGTCAAAAGAAATCGCCTTTCACTGTGCCCCACCGGCTGAACCACGCGTTTAACTTCGACGCGACAACTTATACACCGCGCTGTAAACGCCGATAACAAATTACGCGACTTTTAGACGCGTTAAACACTGATATTTATTCTGTTGTTAGAGACCGAGCCTCGTAAACCCCGCAATCAATCATTTCGGGGACACGGTTGTTTCCAACGTGTTCGTAATCGTGTTCAACCTTGTTTGCCCAATTGATTTTCTATTAAACGTCCAACTACTCGCTGTGGAACACGTGTACCTTTTTTCAGAGCGATAATAAATTATATTAAAGTTTCTTTTGGGGACTGCGCAATGCCGGATTCAAAACAGTCGGCGAATCGCGCGAGCGACAATCGGTGTCCTCAGGTGAACGTGACTCATACTATTATGAAAATTACCCGAGTCACATGTTCTTCGCTTTTTCATTCCTTTATATGTCCTTTTTACCACGTTTTTTGAAAATGTTTTTACATGTGCTTTTTTGAAAGATGTTTCTAGACACAATTTTTCAAATACGTTTATAAAGTGCCCGAGAAAACGGAAATATTCACAATGTTATAAAGAAATGGACTTTTCTAAAAAAAATTATTTAAATATTCCATTGTCATCCAGTTCTGAGCTATGTTTCCAATTTCAAGTCTCTAGCTCATCGGGAAGTTGGTTTAAAATCAATTGCAGATTTATACCGAACAAACAGACAAACAAGAAAGCGAGTTAATAAAACGTGGTAAAATACCGTTGTACCTGGAAGAGCTTGGAGAATCGTTCCGTATAGGAATCATTTATGCACATTTTGCAGTTAAGTCGGAAAAAACGTTTGGACTTTGAAGTTCGGTTCGTAAATTTCTCAGAGAACGACGTTGACGGAAAAGAACGGTTTGCAGGGATTCAATTAGGTTGTCCGGCCGGGTATAAAGAGACAGAAGAAATGTGAAATTCGTGGACCAGTTGGAGTGGTGGGTCACGTGCGAACGCGTTAAAAACGCGATTATGTCGAGGGAGGCTGAAAATTATTCACTCGGAGCGAGCACGCGGAATCTCGTCGATCCAATGGAAATTTTCAAGCCGTGGCTTTGTTGTAATTTGCTCACAGTCGTGTAGAGCTTATCGGTCGGCTCCGATCTCGCGAAATATCGCGCGAGGCTAGTCGATACGAGAGCAGGGAAGGGTTCAAGGCAACCGGTGAACAAGCGAATCAACACACCGGGCTCTCTCTCTTTCTACCCTCGGAAAACGACGCGTGCGCCTCGCTAATCCATCTGCGAAAAACCGTTTTCCCTCAGACCTCTTTTTCACCCCACCTCGCGTCGCTTCTAGGCTTAACGACACTTCTTTCGCAATTACGTCGCAATTACCAGCGAAGTTACTGTATAATCGAATCAAACTCGTGTAATTGCGCGGGCCGATCGAGCCGACGATTGTTCGCGACGTTTCGACGATTCGCAACTTAAGAAACTCCTGGAGACAATTCTTTTTTAATCACCCATAGTCGTCCTTGTCCTCCGAGAAAAATTACTTGCCATCCGATCGATCGATAGTAAATCTACCAGACATTAACCAGGTTTTTTCATTGCCTCGTTAAAATTACACGACTGCATTTATTTAGATTTTGTTTGCGCCTCGTTATTAAGCTTGAATATGTAGTTACTTCTTTGAAACGCACTTTCGTCATTTCAGCTATTATGGGCGAATAAAAGCCAATCATCTTAACACGTTCGCGACCAGCGTCGTAATGCGACGTCTATAATGCCGCTAGTTAGAGACAGTTAAATTAATCGTGTATACACTTCGTTGTATAACGAACATAGTACGTAGCTAACAAACTTTTAACGATTTCAACGCACTGGTTCGATCAATTGTTATTTAAACACTATTTACAAATTATCACAATATCTTTTTTCAACGTTTCGATCTTACTTTAGATCGTTCTAAAAATAATTAGGAAAATTGCGTCTGTCAATTTACAATCAATATTATGTTTGTACTGTGTGAATTTAAAACAAGAACAACCAACGAGTCTAATGAATTATAAAAATCAGGCTGTTTGGTACACTGTAAAAAAGTTATTCTATTCTTAAACGTGTACGAACACTTTGTACACCCTCTGTAGAAGATACGTACACGGGCAAACAACAAAATGGGGAAAACTACAAATGAAGAATAAACAATCTATACTTTCACCTTGCAGTAAAACCTGCAGAAGCAATTAACCCTCCCACGGTGCTCGGGTCAATATGACCATGTCGCAAGCATTTTAGTTTTCGTTCGTTGTATAAATAAATTGTGTATAACTTTCTCCTACGTGCTATGGCGTAAT
The DNA here is from genome assembly GCA_963971365.1 of Lasioglossum villosulum. Lineage (NCBI taxonomy): Eukaryota > Metazoa > Arthropoda > Insecta > Hymenoptera > Halictidae > Lasioglossum > Lasioglossum villosulum. The sequence goes on from OZ020495.1 coordinate 2,446,969, forward strand.
GGCAGATTGAAACATTTTCCAATTACTTCGCTACTTCGAACGGAGTTTCACTAGCGCGATATACGAATCCACCAATCGAATCAAATTGAATTCACATTTACGCACACGTGAAAATATTACTATTTATTATAGACGGACTGAAGCTCTTTTACATAAGTACTTACAATAAAAAATGAGAAAGGTACAAGACTACTCGTTTGATAACAAAGAAGGGACAAAAAAGGAAATATATAATAGTGATACAATCGATATGGTATTATCATATAATCCTGCGTAGTAGCATTTTAAAATTTTGAAGAGAATCAATGAAAAAATCAATACGATTATAAAAAGTGCATGATTTTGCAATAATGCGCAATAATGCATCCTCTCGACCATGATTTCGTACTAATAAAATACTATTTTATTAATACTCCTACTAATCGCAAAAATTTCTTTCGAATGTTTGCGATGTGCTACAGTAATTCGGAAGCTCTTCAATTGATCCAGCGAATAAATGGTTACGTTTCCGATCGAAGTGTTCCAGGATTCGCAAAAATCGACCGCATTTACTTTCGCCGCTCGCGAATTGTCTCGCGTTAGAGGATAAATCCGTCGACTTTTCGCACTCGTTTTCGAACAAGAACCTCACTTTTACGGTCGTTCGAGCAACCAGTAAAATTCCCCGGGAATAATATAATCCTGGCAAGAATTTGCTAGCGAACAGCACCATTCCGCGTTTCAGCTGCCGGTTCGCAATCGCGCAATCAGCACAGTCTAAACAAATGTGCCGCCGGTATTTGTTGCGAAATCCTTCTAGCGTTCGGAAAATTTAAGCAGTTTATTTAAATTCCTATTGCGTAGTTGCCTAATATCATCCGAATTCAACATTCTCTGAAATCTCAAATCTCGGAATAAAATTTTCACAATTTTCTACAATTTAAAATGTTTAAAACTGTACGATTTTCACAGATATGAATATTTTTCCAGAAAAATCTTCAATCTTTTCTTCAAGTTCATTCTTCAAGTTCATTCTTCAAGTTCATTCTTCAAGTTCATTCTTCAAGTTCATTCTGCAAGTTCATTCTGCAAGTTCATTCTGCAAGTTCATTCTGCAAGTTCATTCTTCAAGTTCATTCTTCAAGTTCATTCCGTTGCAATAAAAAATTGATATAATTTTCAATTATTTCGCCGCCTGGGCCTTTAGAAAATCGCACGTTGTCAGAAAAGCGAGGACAGATAGGAAGGGACGATTGCAATTAGAAAAATCGAGCGTTACTTTCGATTGGACAACACCGATGAATATGGATTTGATTGCGGGGACCCGGTGGAAAGTTAGATCTGCCCTGATACCATTAATGCAACGTTGTAATCGGAAACAGTCGAGTATCGAGACAAATCAAGTCAATCGAAACTACCCGGAGTCGTTTAAGTAATTTGCCCTGGCTAAAGTCAAATCCGATAGGGAACGGATCCCGGAGATACGTGGCGGGATTCCGACCACGGTGCCCGGAATTTCGGGCTGGCAACTACGGAACGGCTAAATACGCAACGATTTTCCGCGCACAGCCGTTGCCGTTTGTTGTTATCGCCGAGATGCTCGAAATTGATTTCGCCGGGCCTCAAATCCCACCGTTCAAAGACAGAGGTCACGGGAATCGTTCACATTATCTTTTCCCTAGATTTCTACAGCAATTTTACTTCGAAAGAGTTACAATTACATTCGAGAATGTAAATAATCACAAAACAAGAACGAGTCGCATTCTTTGCGACGATAGTAGAACATTTTTCATTCTACGTTTACTCGAGCCCTGTAATTTATGTGAAAGGTTGAAGTTGGCTCTAACCAATCCAAATATGCACAAACAACAATTTTCTGAAACTATTCTACATCGCTATCTGGAAACATTCTCCTGCTTCAATGGTCTCACATTTTCCTCGACGCTGCCGCGAGCAAACACGAAAATATTCCTCATCCACGGAGCCGAAGCATCTCGATCGCAAGAAAGATCATCAAGCTCCGAAACTGCGCTCTAGGTCCATCACTATCGCTATTACCAGTTACCAGGGTATCCACGCGGAGCCGTGGCTCAAGGACATTTGCTAAATTACTCTGCGGAACAATAGCGTCCGGGTGCGGGGAGGGTGCAGTGTCAACACGGTGCAGCATCCGTCGAGTAATCTGCGAAAAAGAGGGATTCTGGTTGCTTACAATTTTGTCTCCAGGGAAGCACTTCATCTGGTTCATCCTTGACGCGATGGTGTTGTAGTGATGCGCGTGAACCTCCATGATCGGTGGTGTGTTAGCTGCTTTATCCTCGAAAAAGGGGAACGTATCTCCTCTCTCTCTCAAGAGAAAGAAAGGAAGAACCAAACGAACAAACAAACAAACAGAGAAGTGGACCCAGTCTCGGGTTCACCTTCGAGTCGGTCTCATCCGTGGGTCCGTGTACTGGCTGGGACCAGTGGGCTCAAAATCCACAGAGTGGCGCACAGATTATTCTTCACTGAGCACGTTGATGGGATCGCGTCGCCGTCGGCAACAAGCAGGTACAATTTGCGGAACGTCTCGCAAGGATCATCCCTGGAGGATGGGGATCTGTCTCCAAAAAACCGGAGCGCGAGAAAGTGAGTGGGAGAGGAACAGGAAGAGGAAGAGGGATAGGGAGAGGGAGAGGCCCAACGATCGAGCAAAAGCGAGCTAAGCGACGCGAGAGAACACGCGTCGCGAAGGAAAGAAAAAGCGAACCGGTCGCGACCGAAGTCAACAGTGAACTGACTGGTCCGTCGCTGCTTTGGGCCTCTGAATGCCTCGCGAGGCCTCGGGTTCAGGTACCCCGGCAAGCCAGGAGAAGCGGACTTGGTGGGGGGAATAAAAAGGTGAGCCTAGAAAGGACCTAACTAACGTTGAAAGGGGACGGGACCCATCCATAGCTCCGTCCAGGCCCGACAAGGACGGCCACACTGTGGAAGGGGGCCCGAGAGCGAGACGACCGCTGCATTATGGAGTGAAACGCCGAAGAAGAGAAGGGACGAGCGGGGCCCCCGGGTTTCTCGCAGTCCCCTCCGCCCCTATTCAATTATATTTCTCCATGGTAAATGCCTATATTGTTACGTTTGTCAATGGCGAGCTAAGTGAGGGTCACGTAGACGGGTAAATGCCTTCTGAATTTTAGCCTGCCGACCATCCTTCTCTTTCTCTGCTTGATCCTGCGGCGCAGCTCTCACCTGTGTGCACGGTTACGCAGATTTCGCCGGGTCGAAAAGCCGTCGCGGACCTTGATTTGTTGACAGGATCATCAGGATCGTCTCAAGAGAGAGAGTCAGTGTCCTCGAGAGGGTGGAACGCTCTCGACCCTCGAGAACCGTGTCAATCGACAGTTTGTTGGGATAAGGTTTTCTTGCGGTGATACCCCAGGTGCCAGATCCGTGATTTCTCCTTTGTCGAGTTTTGTTTGTTACCACGGTACTAATACGAGGAGCTGCTCGTCTATTAATCGGACGATTCGGTGCTTCGGTAGCCAGAGGGATTTATTTGAATTGTAGATGCCGGAGAAGTGTACGTGACCCGAAGCGGGGGAAGATGGTTAACTGGGAAACCTGTTTTTGGGGAAACGTGTTCCGAAGTTTAAACACTTTGTTCTATATTCATCGCGGATTTATGATGTCGACTTCTTGCTCTTCGGAGAACTCTTCGGGGGTGACTCTCTTATTGTTCTTTCATTCTAGTCCATGTTTTCTTTATTGGAGACAATTCTCTGTCGGTATTGCAAAATATTTGACGTCGGTTTCTGGCGAAATCGATGGAAGAACAGATTTCCCTTCTTTTTACGGCTTTTCTTCCTGAAACAATCGTGGTTTCAATTTTAATCATTCGTTTCCCGACGTCTTCGAAAATCGTACACGATGTCTGCAATCTAATCGATACATTTTTGGAATGCTTCACTGTATACTCCATTTCGATTCCAGGCTGTTCAATTTTCTGATTTTATCAACATTCCTGTGAAAAGAACTAGAGCTCTCGAGTCCAATTTTGGATTATGCGTTTCTATAAGGTGTACGAAAATTGCAATTACAGCGAGTGTTGAAACCAGTTGTCGGTTGATCGATGCAACAACAGAAGCTAATAATATTTCGCTATCGATGAATGGTACTTTTCCGCGAATCTAATTTTGACGAACGAACCGTGACGAACGAGTATTAGCAGTCCATTGCCGATTATAATCGGCAATCTCTCGGTGCACCTATGGCACCAGCCGCCGATTACGTTTATTGAGCACGGTGGTAGATTACGGACACGTTTCTCGTTGGCGGGAAATCGTCGAGCGAAGTGGCCTTACGTAATAAACGACCAACAGTGGTTATTACGCGAACAATGCGGTACGTACTCGTTCGTTTTACTTCCGGTTGAAAACTTTTTCTCGTGGCCATCCTCGCGCGACGGCCGCGTAGAAAGTGTATTTTAATCGCGACTCGCCTAGAGAGCCTAAACCGTACACTACGAGGACCTACGTCGACGAGAGACGACGAGGCACTCGACCAAAGTATCATTACAGAGGAAGCAACGAACGAGGGGACGCCTTAGGGAAGTTTAATTTCATTTTCTTCTTTTCCGTTAACGTTGTTCCTCTCGCGCGCCAGCTGACCAACGGCACCCGCAAATAACGCTAAATGGGACACTAAATAAATACGAGGGTTATGACGAGCTCAACGATGGCTGTTCCTGTTAGAATTTCTTTAAGAAACAAAAATAATCTACTCAACCACAGGCACATTCGATCAATTGAATTTCAAGCACATATACAAACGATGCATTGTATCTGTGCTGTTCCTGTCATGGGACCCTCAACTTGCAGTTGTTTCTTAGATCGTCGTCCATTTGTCTAGAAACGACTCTCACTGTTTTCGTGCTTCGTTACGTGCCTTCATAGATAGATTAATTGGAATAAACTCTATTTCATATTTTTAATTATAGTGTGTTTCTTTGTGGTCCCATTTACCAATAGTTCCTACGGTTTCGAATTACACGGCCGCGCCGTGAAATCAATTAAAATTCCAGTCCGACTTTTAGCATTGGAGAAAGGCTGATTTAAGCGTTACTCGTCAGATTTCTACGATATTGCCCAAGAAAATCATTTAATGTAGCGCTACCGGCAAACGAAGTACACTCTTCGTTTAATTCTCGCTTTCCAAAACGAATTTGTGGAAATGAGTCTTGAAAAACGCGGTGGACACGGGCCCGCGTGTACAATGATTTTGAAAAAATTTAGAAGTAATTGTAAACAGAGGAAATTTCTTTACACTGCTTTTGGTCATCGTTTAAGCAAGATCGAAAAACAAGAAATTGATATTAGCTTGCCTAACAACTAAACCTAATATTGAGGCGTGCGTAATATATGCGAGCGTTTCTAAATAATTGTAATCTATGTGCCTAAGGGATTTTCGTTTTCTTCCCTAATGTTCTTGCTAAGTTAGTAACATCAGATCGAATCAGTGCACTGAAAATATACGTTGTTAATGCAATATACATTATTTTCTAATAAATCTCATATGAGATTTCCTAAATTTAAAAAAAAAAACAAGAAATTAGGCAACGAATTCGAAATGTGTATTATCGAAACGATGACCCCGTGTCGATATGTGACTTGTAAATACCCGGCGCCACGCAGCTTATGTTTGGGTTCGTTCACCCTCGATCGGACGCCGGACTCGAACAGCTGAGTGTCGACGAGGTGTATTTACAAAACCTATCGACGCGCGACCGTTCTTACAGTTGCCGTCGGTGACTCTCGAGCAAGAAGTGTTATTGCCAGAAATAGCATCGCAGAAATTAAATTTCGAAACGAACTAACGATCTGTCCTTCCGTGAACGAGAACTTCTGTGACCTTGCGTTAACAGAGAACCGGGTTCCGTGGAAATCACCGACACAGCTTCGCCGACACAGTTTTCACCGACTCCAGATTTGACCGACAGCGACTTTGCCCGGCAGCGGATTTCACCGGTTTTATATTTTTCATACTGCAATTACTGAAATTACGCTTACATGGGAATATGTTCGATCAACTTCTTTAGATTTAAATGTAAAAGAAACACCTTGCCACGATGTTAGATTCGTTGTCGGTCAGAATCATTGTTGGTCAAAGCCGTTGTCGGCTAAATTTTTTTTTATGAAGTGTTAAACGGCAACAAGTGAAAATCACTCTAGTTAGAGAGTTGAACGGTACATTAAACAAGTAACCAACGGTTATCATAAACAAACTGAAACATACTAATATTGAACTAAATCGAATCGATTACAATCGGACAATAGATTAATTTTGTACATTTCAATTGTTCGATTATAATCGATTCGATTTAATTAAATATCAGTTTGCTTCAGTTTGTTTATAATAACCGTTTGTTACTTGTTTAATGTACCGTTCAACTTTCTAACTCGAGTGATCCTCACTTGACGTTTAACATTTAACCATAAAGGCGTTTTAATCTGTCATGCTTTATGCGGACTTACCTTGAGCGTACAGTTGTTGTTGTGATTGACCGGTGGATAAGCAGGGTGTCCTGGTAAGTGTGGATGGGGGTGTCCCGGGTGATGGGGATGATCGGTCATCATACCAGCGCCGCCATGATGGTGTCCGTTGCTGCCCATCCCTTGTCCGGGCTGCATGGACGCGTACGGGGTCGCCGGGTCGATTCCGGGCCCGTGTGGCGGTGAATGGGGACTCGGCAGGTCAGGGGTGGTGGTTGTGCCACCCCCACCGCCCCCACCGCCGGTGCTGTAGCCGTGATGGGGCCCCGAGTGATGGGGACTGCTCGAGAGCGAGGGATGATGCGGGTAGGCTGCAGAGTGGCCCGGGTGGTGGGGGTTCATACCAGCGGTTAGAGCGCTCGCCAGCTTGACCGATGAGAGGGTGGGCCCGACGAGCCCACCAACAGCTTCCCACGACGAAAAACAAAAAGCTTCGCTAGCCTACCACGCTCGAAGCTTATTGGGGCCCGGCTCTCCTAGAACCGGCTCGCTTCTTCCGGCTCTCCGACGATATCTGTAACAAGAACAATACAACGATGTCAGGCGTGTTGTTCTCGCTAATCTGGCAAACAGAGACCTTCCTCCGAGGCCGACAGACTGGTAAGTATTTATTTATATTTTTTATTATTATTTATTATAAACGGACTGACGCATTTCAAAAAATATTATTAAGCATTGTAAGCAGAGGAGCTTCATGACTAGTTGGGGCCCCTGGGCAAAGTAGAATTTCGGGGCTTCTTTGAAGTTTTTTATGAAAAAACATTGAATTTGAATCTTGGCCCCCTTTTGGGCTTTATCGGTCAGATAAATAAGAGCGCTAACAGTGGACGCGAGAAATGGTTGCACCTGTGCAAGATTGGAGGACACTATCCACCTGAAGTGGGGAAAATTGAATATGAACTTCTTTCTATCTTTTTCATTTGTTTATTCTGAATGTTCGGGTGCATTGTTTGCCAGCTCTAATACTTTGTACATACGAACCAGAGTCTGACATACTAATGTATTGTGATATTGTCGTGGGACAATGAGGCAGGTGGGGGCTGTTAATTGCGTTCAAAGGAAAAGCAAAGTGGCGCGATCGAGACTCCCGATCGGGACAGTTCAAACAGCCTTCGAAACTTCTTTCATAAGAAAATCTCGAGGCAAGGATATTTAGCTCGGTGCAGTTCGGAACTGGCCGTAAAGACGACCGCTGCATTAGATTCTCCGATGAAATTGTGCCCGGCTGATATTAATTTCTCCGGAGTTCCGGTGCAATTTTATTGGTCCTTAAGACTGTAGCGCAACGATTTCATAATCCCCTGCCCGATCCCAATGAAACAACGCTACGTAACAAAACGAATCCCAGAGGGAAAGGTTGGAGAGTGCCTTTTACGACGCAGCAATTCGCGAAGACTTTGTCGGTCGTGGAAATATTTAAATTCAATCCGAACGGGGTAGTATCCAAGAGTCGTGGCTAGTTAACAATCCGAGAAAACCATAACCTCCGTAAATGTTTACTGACAAAATCAATGCATTGTTTCTTCAAAATGCAGTGTAGGAGTCTATTTCGATCGAGAACGTCCAAAATGTTATTTGAGTATTCAACTCGTGGCAATTAATTGAATTGAATTGTGAGAGTGAAAAAGAAAAAGAAAGAATTGTGAAAGTGAGTTGAATGAAGCTGTTTCATTGAAGATATCGAAATGTATCTACACGAGATATCATCAAAAGTAAATTTTTAAAAATTATTAATTATGTGAACGGTCCTAAGCATTGCGAATTACAATATAGCAGCAAAAATCGTCCGTTGTCCGAGGATTAAAGGTGGAGGTTGTTTTCCTGAAGATATACGATAAGTACGCGACTTTCCGGTGCTGAATCATCGGAAATAAATTATTCACACAGATTCTGTGAACGTATGAATTCATTTAGCAGATGAACAAAGGTTGCGTTCATATTTTTCATCCATCATAAAATCGCAAAAAGATTTTCTAATGGGATTGTTTGAAAAAAAAGTCCACAAACTTTCTCAGAAAAAATTTTCAACGATCACGTTTTTTACAGATTGTTAACTAGACCCTTGAGACAGGTTCCACGACAGGCTGGCAAAACGCAATCTTGTTTCCCTAGATTCCACCCCCGCGTGATAAAGATGTGCTCGATTGTTTCTGTAACCGGCAAGGGGGAACGCGGAGCGATAGCCGTAATAAACATTTTACGAGAACCGATGCGACCGGTTTATTTGTTTATCCGGGTGCCGTGCAATTAAATCGAGCTAGCCCCTACCAGTACCTCAACGACCGAATCCGGATCACGGAAACGTGGAATCTCAAACAAACATAGAACCCTTGCGAACTACTGTAACAAGTTCTCAAGAATTGCATGCTACGCAGATCGCTAAGATCTGTCTACGACTTTTCATTTCAGTTTGAATAACCTTTCCTGGCACAATCGTGAAAACTCCGCAGTATAAACAAGAGAACTAATTGTACGAAAATTACAAAGGAAAGATGGTCACCGACATAGGCTCTATTGAACTAAGAGGATGATCCAGAAACCCACTGGCATCGTCGCACGAACACAAAAGGAATAATCCCCTAATCATTTCACGAATCTATTCTAACCGATAGTATTAACGCTAATCCTTTAGCAGAGTAAGTACATGAAAAAATAAACAACGAGTGGTTCCTCGAGTGTCTTTCGAGTTGTTGCTCAGACAGAAAGGCTTCTACAATGGCGTTTCATTAATTAATTCTTTAGGAGAGTAGGTACGTGCAAGAATAAACAATGATTGGTTGCTTGAGTGTCTATCGAGTTGTTGCTTAGACAGACAGGCTTATAATAAAATGGTGAATTCTGCGAACCAATTAACGAGGGGAAGAGCTGTTGTGGACAATGGCGCTTGATTGGTTAATCCTTTAGAAGAATAAGCACGTGCAAGAGTAAACAATGAGTGGTTCCTCGAGTCTTTCGAGTTGTTGCTTAGACAGAAAGGCTTCTACAATGGCGTTTGATTGGTTAATCCTTTAGAAGAGTAGGTACGTGCAAGAATAAACAACGAGTGGTTCCTAGAGTGTCTTTGGAGTTGTTGCTTCTAATAAAGTGGTGAGTTCCGCGAACCGATTAACGAGGGGAGGGGCTGCTGTGGACAATGGCGTTTGATTGGTTATCAAATACCTCGGCGACCGTCAACACCTGATAATACCACGGGCCGTCGGCCGTGAATAGGCGGGCTAATTGCATTAAGAGCCGGCCGAACGAGGTTAAAAGTCGGCGAGAGAGCCCGACAACCACCGGTGAAATGCAAATGCGGTAGGAGAGAAATTTCGTCAACCGGCCGAACAAACCTAGGGGGTGTAGAGGGGATACGGCATTAGAATTCATAAAACGGGGCTGACCTGTCCCTTCGTTAAGGGCCGTAGAACCGGCGTACGACCTGCTCTGGACACGCCCACCTTAATTAACAATAATCGTCCTTCCTAGTAGCTCAGCGGGTGTCGTTTTCGGAACACGATCGCGGACCGACCTGTACCCAACAAACTTCTGTCTTTTTGTCCCCCCAGGTGCCGTCGGGTAACGAGTGCCTTTTCTTCGACGCCTTATTTCACCCTGGGACCAGGGCATTAAGGGCAAGATCTAACGGTACACCGGACGTTTACAACACGGAGAATGCACCTTCGTAAAATAACCTGAGCACCAGGTAGAACCAGGTAGAACCACCGGACTATCCAATTTATCGTGTTACCGCTCGCGTGGTTACCGTCCTGCTGATTAACCCTCGTCCACCCCGTATTACTGAACCTCTTATGCGGAGTCACCATTTTTCCACCCTGCTGAATTATGACACAGGTGACGCTCAGAATTTTCGGCTCCCTCCGCTGACGTTTAATCCTTCGTTGCGGTGCTAATTCTATCATTGAAATTGGATTTTCTCGGACTACACTAATTTATTTATCGCTAAACAATCTTGTTCCTTGTTACAAGATTTTCTTTGTTCGTCGTCGACGACGCACCGTTTCCGGCGTCGAAGATCTCTCCTCCACCGAGCCCGACGTATTCCCAGATGATTCGAATTAGCAAAGAAGATTAGACCTTTGATGTCGTCACGCCGACGACGACGCTCGCAAAAAAATGTCTCCGTTCAACCCGCGCCGAAACGCAAACAATTTTTTGTATAAAAATCAAAAATACAAAGAAGAATATACGAATGTTTTGACATGACTTTTGTCCACCTACAATGGCCATTCGGCACATTGTGAGACCGTCCAGCGAAATCGAAAATGAAATTAAACTGGTCCGAATCAAATGCGCGCAAAGACAAATTGCTTGGTCCCTCCAGAGTCAATATTATATTACAAAATAGCAAACATCGAGCACGTTTCTCGGCGATAACCCACTTCCGTAACACCAATTAACTTTCGTCTCCTATTTGCTGCGATCCGATCGATCGACCTCGCTCGACGAAACGCTGCAACCCGGCGCGGCATTCACAGCACTTATTCAAAGGTGACGCATCTGCGAGTCGCTCCACTGCAAATTGACTAACAGTCAACCATTTCCGAGAACCGACTGTCAAAATATTCTTACTCATAGACATCCGAAAAATCGACATAAATTAATTCTATTTCAGAAAACTTCATCGAAATCGATCAACCCTCAAACGCAACTCAGAAATAGTTGGATAGAAGATTCTATGACATTTCCTCACCTATTTTTGCTTCACAAATAAATTGATAAACTTTGCTTCGTTTATCACATCATACTTTTGGGGAAATACGTCTCAAAATACAGATAAAGAGGAAGCAATCATTTTTATAGTAGGTAAAAATAGTCTGGGTGAATTTTCACCCTGAGGAACGGATGAGAGTTAACATACACACGAGCTGCAAGCGGGTTCTGCTTAAAATATATAAAATAGATCTACAAAAAATAAATTTTAACGTTTCATTCCGAGGCTCAATAAAATTGTATTAAAAAATGTCTTTTTGTCAGAGTTACTCGATTAGGCTGCCTAATCTAGCCAAACCGATTCTTCTTCGTTTCTTGGTAAACCGTCGAAAATCGACGGGTGCTCGTGGGAATGCCCGTTTAAGAGCGTTTTTACCAAATTTAATTATCCCGGGTGGGTCTTCGGGAATCTCCTGGCCGGTAATATTTATCAGTGGTGGTTGGTGGCGTGCCGGTGGAGGAAATTAAATTCAGAACGGCGGAACGTCGAAGAAGGAGTCGCGCAAGTCCCGTCGCGCACCACCTGCCCGGCCCCCGTGTGTTACGTCCAATTAAACCTGGCGGCGTTACGCGCTAATTTCACTCTTAATTGTTAACCGTTAATTATTAATTACCGGTTCCGCTTATCGGGCCATCTGGACGACAGGCTTTCATCGGAGCAGGCGCGACGCGACGCTCGCTCCGATGGAAATTCAAAAGGGAGGACCCATTTCATTACCGACGACGACGACGGCGACAACAACGACGAGAAAGAGAAGTGGTGGGGCAACGCGACGGGCAAGATATTAATTAGGGAAAGAGGAGATGGAGATGGCCAAAGGGATGGGGACCGAGCAAACCCGTTTGCTAGGGATTAGAGGCTGACGAACGTCCCGGTGCACTGCAGTCGTTATGCAGATTGTTGCACCGGGCCGCCATTAATCGCGAAGAAACGTCACGCGCTGATCCAACGGCATAATAAGATCCTGCGTTCAATCTGTTCCAATTAGTCGCGAGATTTGTTCATTACGCTCGATCATTACTCGACGCCGGATGAAAGCGAACGAAGGACAACGGAGACTTTTATGGAGAAACAAACGACAGGTTGTTGCACGGGGCTTATGCTCTGTCGAACGATCCTCGAGAGGTTCGTTGAACTTGGAAACGGTTTATTCGTCTGTGGGGATTTTTATTACATCGCCGAAATAATTGGGGAATTAATTGTCGCTTATTAACTGTGGATATGCGGGACTTGTCACGATGATGGGTCTCAAAGTGTTGGTTTTAGAATTACGTATTGAGATGTGAGGATATATTTATTGGAAATTTATTCAGTGAATTCGTGTCGACGGACGTATATTACGATATAAATTGCTGGACGTCTGAATAAATACTTCCCGCTTATTTCTACCAAGTGAGGTAAAATAGCGAATAATGTCTGTGTTCCTGTTAATATGTACCGTGTGCGATTGAAATGTTTCCCATAGCGTTTTACCTCGATACAGTAATCCCTTGAAAGTTGTCGCAGGTCGTCTACGTGAAAGTTGTCAAGTGCCTACTCATTTCACTGCCTATCAGGTCCAGAGTACGACTTTTCGACAATTTTCAAGGGATTTCTGTACTATTTCTCTTGTTATATGACAAACTATTTTCAATTTAATGCTTCTTATTCGTTTCCGATATGGTTCTTCCGCTTTGTTGTAAGAAGCAAGAGAGAAATAATAAACTGCGAAATTTGTGGATAGCCTCGGGCGCTTGTCGCTTGTAATTAGTTTCGACTGTGAACGCCAATAGAGCAGGAAGACACGGGAATTCGCAGTTAATAGCAAAGTATTTATTTTGTAAGGCCGCGTAAATGTCACGTTTAACGCGCTAATGTTTACTGCCTCCCGAAAAGTCATAACGAGTCTGACTCGTTGCTTTTATATTTAGACGTGAGTTACGTATCACGGGTCTGAGTAGTTACGTGGTCTCAGTTGGTTAACGTCGTATACCACGAAGATGTACGCACGTGTGCTTCGTAGATGGACGCTGCTCAATCTTCTAATTTAATGTCCATGAAATGTTATTTCGAGACGCGCTCGCCTATCTCCTTTTTCTATTACAAAAATCTCTAATTTCCGCAACGGTATCCATTCTAACGCTACAATTCCGTTACAGGGCCGATGGTAAACGAAACCGAACGTCTAAATATTAGAGACGACGATGAAACGGCGATACTAAATCTTCCATTCCTCCTGTTTCCACCTTTTTCGACCACAGAAGACTTTTTTTCCACAAGATTCCACGTTTCGCCGGAATAATTCCGTGCACCGAAATTACACACCGCTGACCGACAGTGGGATATTCATTTGGATTCGATCAGATCGAGCTAACGCTATACTTAAATCGAAGTCAGAGTGCGTATTAGTCGAATTCAGGTCGATCAACTGTGTGCCTAAACGTCGGGGCGTACCGTATCCCATTTCAACGAAACGTTTCGGAATAATTGAGGCCTTGTAAACCAACCATCGCTTCTCATGCACGTACCCGAAGAAAATCGAAGCTGCAACATTCTTATCCGAATAATAAACACTATTCCGTTGGTAAGCAGTTGAAGAAATAACGTAACTTCCTTATAAATGCATCGACCACTCCAATTCCGAAAAATCGAAAGGAACAAGTTTCTTGTACTATTTAAAATATAACAAACGAATCACGACCAGAGAGAAATCGAACATTTAACAGAAAGACGAGAATGGGTCACTTTTCACTCGGGGAGTGGGAGAGGAATGAGATGCCTGAATTTTTTACGTGTATTGAAGGATAGAATATCGAGTATTCCATGAATACATAAAATTCGTCTTGCATAAAAATATATAATTCAGAAAAGTCGGGAAGAGAGATTTTTATATCTTTTAAAGGTTGTATTAGAAGAAGGGTTGAAGAGAAGACGAAGAAGAAGTCGATTGAAAGAAAGTTTTACGTGCGTGGAACGATAAAACGTGGAGTACTTGATGAAACATGGCTAGAAAAAAATTTGCGACTTGGGAAACACTGCGAAGTAAAATAGGAACCAGTAGTTTCCAATTACATAATTATTTGGATTCGTCTTGACACGGGCTATAACACTATTAAGTCAAAAATACGAAGTGCCATTGAAAAAAATGAAGGTGACCTTGACGATAACATAAAAAAACATTTTTTATTTTTCAATATATAGCTAATCGAAAACTGATCAACTACAATTACAAATATTTTTTGTCAGATTATCGCGAGTATTTAAAAAATCGTGAAAACTGTTACGTGGGACACCCTGTGTATTATTTTACAGGCGCAACTTTCCTGAAAATGGTCTATATCTGGATCGAAACGTCGAGAACGTTCTAAATTGCAAAATTGCTTGTTTTAACAATTGATCGAATCTGTGCGCTGAAAGCATCATTCAATTTCTATAAAATAGGAACCGTAAGGATCCAGTGCTGATCGATCCATTAATTATTACCCTGGAGGCAGCGAGGCGCCGAGCGACCTAATTCGCATGGAACAAAATTCCGTCGGACGTGCATACGTTAACGGTGTCGCGCACGCAACGCGATCGATCGATTCGGAATCGCAGTGATCCTTTTCCAAGGCTCGACTCTCGTCTGGGACGGTGATCGTGGGATGATCGACGCGTCTCCGACCGGGTGGATCCCTTGAAATTCGATCAGCCGCGGAAGCGCACGACGGTCGAGCGATAACAAGATGATAACGAGAGAATACACCGGTAATTACCGGAATGATAATGACGAGGAGAACGACGACGACAACAACGGCGACAGCGGGGAGATGTTGGGCGAGGAAAGAGGTAGGGTTGAAGGGAGGGGACGACTGAAGGGGGATGGCAGCCGAACGAGAAGCGGAGGAGGAGGACGATCTGCGATAGGGATAATTAACGATCGCAATCGTACGAAAATGAGGACAGGGCGAGTGCGACGACGACGATAACGAGCGGTCCAGCGATCTTATTAGCGATAAGCGACGATAACGAGGACGCCTCGTTCCATACAATAACGACGCCGTTCCGATGCTTGTAGTGGACGAAAAGAATCCCTTGCGTCGAGGAGTTGCGACGGTGACCAAGACCGGGTCTGAGCCGCGTTCCGAGTGTACTATGCTTCTACTAGATCGTTCGAAAAAGCTGAATGTCTCGTGGAGAAAACGATCGTTCGAACGCAACTGAACTGGAAATGATGAGAACGGCAGGATGTTCGACTTGACTACGTTAACGAGGTCTGAGGATTTCAGGGGCGATCCACGGATCCTGCGATCCAACCTGAGACTCGAACTAGGAACTCGAAGATACGAAGCAGGGACTGAGAATCCCTCGGACTTCATATATTCAAGGATTCAAAGAGTTCGTTCGATACAATCTTGCAATCTCTCATTGTTTGGTATTGGCTGAATGCGTCGGAGCGTCAGCGTATCGATAAACGTCGCCGACGCACTATTGGCTATTTATCTAGTCGCGACGAGATCTAGGATCGATCGTCAGCTCGCAGAGTCATTGGCCGGCACCGTCGAAATCGATTACGGTCGATTATCTACCGCGGAGCTTAACTCGGATTGGCCTATCGCGCTATCGATCCACGAATCATGCGTTCGACGGTGACGACTAACGTTCAGATCGATCGATCCTCAGTTCTCTAACGATCCAGCTATTGAACATCTCTCTCTTTACTAACGTGAACGTCGCGCGTCTTTTGACCGGTTGCGCTAGTATCGTATATCTATCGCTTATCTCCGTTCTCGGTAGCATCCGGGACTTATCAAACGCTAACTCTTTAGCTTACATAAATTCTTGATTGTTTCGTGTACACAAACGCGCTCGTGTTTCGTGTTTAAATCGCAGTTTTGTACATGGTTTCGGTTGTAAGGAGAACGAACCCACGTCGGGCAAATCAAGTTAAACGTTAACCGACTATCTCTTCGAACTGTCTCGTTCTACCTGTCCCAATCCGTAAAACTCGTTATTAAAACACGAATTCGGAACGATTTCGTCGCGCTCACGTATTAGCCAGCTCGTTACCTCCGGCAGGAATGCCAGCGAATTGAAAATACGAGTGCAGGGATTAAGGTGGTCAAAGGAGTCGCCGCAGTTGCCCTCCCCTCCCGAAAGGGTTCTGACCGTCTCCCTTTCGTCGCTGTTCGCGGAACCGGGGGGATCTAAGTCAGAGCATATCGCGCTCGCAAGAAAATCGTCCGCACAAAAGGAGCTACCCGTCGTCAAATGCCGCGTCCTCTAAGAGGCGATCATTTCGAGATTGTTGCATTCAATGCATAGCCAAGCGATCGGGGAAGCTTTCTTCCGCCGTCAGGATTCCTACATAATTGCATGCCGGGAACGTGGCCTCACTCGGGTCTGTTTCTGTGTTCGGCTCGCGCTCTGTCCCGAGGGCACGCGGTTCCTCGAAAAGGAGGTCCGTAGGAGTGTACACCTTTTCATTTGAACGCTCTCATAGGCAGCGTATACCTGTAATAGGTGGGCTGCGGCAAACACGAGACTCGTCGCTCTTTCTCGAAGAAGAAAGGGAGAAAGATCCGCTCCCTCTTCTTCTTGCCTCTGCATCTAATTACTATAATCGTCCTCGCTAATAATTAGATTATTTTCAGTGTCTTCGAGCGCTGTCCCTCGCTGGTCATTATACCCCGGGTCCAAGTTACCATTATATCTGCTCTCCGGGGCTGATTCCTCTGGCCCGGGCTTCACCTCGACCCCACCGTGGCCCGACCGCCTCCTTTTGTTTGCGTCTCGTTCGCTCGATCCGACAGTTTTTGTACCCCCAGTCCCTTTTCCCTTCTTCTTATTCTCCTCTCCTTCGCCCTAACGCGTTCGTTGCCTTCAATTACGGGGGACTTCAGATTTGTGAGATCGACCCGCCCGCGAAGCCCGGCGCGGCGATCGCAATGTTCCGTTCGTTTAAAATTGCACTACTCCAAAACACAGGTTGTAAAATGTTTTAGTGCGCTCGCGCAGACTACTTTTCGCACGGGTCTAAACACTCCGGTGCTGTTTCCACGCCGGACCGCTGGTAGCGGGTCCCTTGGGATTCAGTCGTGTTCTTCAACACTTCGTGTTCAGGAACCCGGGACTATTTTGGGTTTGGGAGTGGACTGTATGGAAACTCGGATTGAGGGATCGGGTTTGAACACCGACGGGAGTTCGGAAAGAGAAAACGGATAGAGAGCGTGAGCGGAGATGTCTTGGGAGAAAGACGATAAGGAACAGTTATATTTTGATCCGGCAGAGACTACGTTTGTTTAAACAATCGCGTAGACGAAAACGGATGCAGTCGAGACGGATCGGCGCGATCTACGGTGCACGAGACAAGCGACGAAGACCGGCCAGACTGCGAACAAAAGGAATTGGGCGCGATTGCGTAACGCATGGATCGGTTGAGCGTTAGAACGATTCTCACGGCGAGTTGCTGAGCGCGATTAGCGGTGGTTCTCGGCAATCACGTGATCATGCATCGCGAGCGCTTTACCGGGAATTGCCAAAAACAGCGGCTTTGCGTACGGTGGATTCTCAGGAGCGTATATCCCGAGGCCGTGATACGCGGGGACCACCAAGAGCCGTATCGCTCGACCTCGACAACTTGCAACTGACTTAATTTTTACTCTTAATCCTAAACACTTCAAGAACGATACTGTTTCGATCATTTAATTTCTACAGCTATCCTCTAAATTTGATTTTCGAGAGAGATGTTCAATTATATCTGACAGTTTAATGGTTTCAGCCAAGTGTTGAAGATTTGCATCCAAGTATCGTGATGATACTTGATTAACGTGGCGAGGAAAATTTCCGGGAATAAATCGAGCGATTCCCAGCCGAGATTAGGCGAGTTCGTCGCCGGATTCGGTAGTCCCGAGCGATCCGAGAGAATCGTTTTACGGCCTCGGCCGAAGCAATTACCTGGCCGTGTAACGTTTTCCCTTGACTTTCGAACAAATGTTTCCGTTATTATCCTCCATGCGGTGCGATCGCTTCCTAGCGGAGCTAAAGCGGCGCGGCGCTGCAGTAAAGACTGTTTTCTAATATGGCGTCGGCCCGTTCCTCGAAGGGGCCCCGCGTTCACCGGCAGGCGTTTATTACTGAGAACAAATCTTCGCCGCGAGGGTGAGAACGTCCGCGCTACACCAAGCAGATAGTAATGTTTTATTTTATTGTCGTTGGCCAGTTGCACAGGAATGTCCGAACGATACTAACCCGCCGAAGGAGAGAGCGAGAGAGAGAGAGAGAGAGGGAGTATTCGTTTCGCAAAGGAGGTGGACAAAAGCCGGCCCAGGTGCGGCCAAGATGGAGGAGGAGCCCGAGGAACGGAGTCTTTACCATCATTATGGACATTCCCCCGAAGCGCTTTACGTACCGAGTATTTCGTTGCCGGGTTCCCGAACAAAGGAACGGCATAGTCACGCGAAAAACGATGCCCGAGTTCATTATTGCGTAATCTTCGGTGGAAATTGTCGCTCTATGACTCTAGCCCGGCGAGATCTAGCGGAAACGCTGCTTAATTGGTTCTGGCCGCTGGGTACTTCCATTCAAATTGCCAGTAGATGCGTCGAGACGTTTCGAAAGCATATTACTTTTTTAAGGGTGAGCCGGAGCTAGAAATCACCAGAAATGGCTATGAAGTGGCGGCTCTATCGACGTCGAGGTTTACGACGAAAAAGACAGAGAGGGAGATACGTTTCTCGCAGGAGTGACGAAGACGGAGATTGCGTAACGGCTGAACACAGCTTGATTTTTCGATAAACCCACTCAGGTTTCATTTAGCGAGGAAGCAATATTTTTTATGCTCTTTGCGTTGAAATGTTCTCTGGGTTATTGCGGTGGCCCGTACAGAGCCCTTTTTTGCAATTTGTTTCCTCGAACTTTATAAACAATAATAGTGTACGTTTTTACAGAAGACATTTTTTCTGTACGCTTTTTCCAAAAAAGGGCTCTGTGTTGGACACAGAACGTTTCAATAAAAAAAATACTAATAATTTATCTGTGCTAAGGTTATTCCGCAACGGGACCTACAGTTTATGAGGTGGGCTCCGAATCACCTAGAAACCATATTATGTTCTCAAAGTCTAATATCACCGAGCGAAAGCAAAATTGCTTTGTCCCTCAGCAATTCAAGTTGGCCAAAAATCAAACTTTGATTCGAACGTAAATTAACCAACAGCCCAACGATAAAAGTGTAGAGAGCACCACAGCTCTAGGCAACTATAAATTCTAAAGACTGAACTTCATGTCCACCACCTGTCAAAAGAGGAAATCTAGAAAGTATATCTCAGAAAGCTGAGGGAACGTTTGAGAAAATCATCTCCTCCAAATTTCCAAGATCCATAACGAACGGAATCTCTATTCCGGCAACACCTCACGAAACGTAATCATTGCTGAGGAGTTAGGAGGTTGGGGCAAGGGTATTGTCCCCCTGCAGCGGTTCTAGGTGAGCGTACATATATTACGGGGCGATACGGTCGTACATTGGAACACACTCAGGTCCTTAATACGTATTTAATTAAGTATGGCCAGCGAGGCAGTGGGGCGGAGGGTTGGCGGGCGGGGTTTATAGTTGGATATCAGTACGGGCCACCATAACTCTGCGCTCAGCATCACAGACCGAAGCAGCAGCGCCACTTATGCACGCGTACCTACCGCGATGGAATTTCATCCCGACCGTTACGGCATAAATCTCCAACGCATTAACGCCCCTGAGGGCCTGGTCCCCTCCTCGGTGTGGCGACCACCTTAATACGGTCAGTCCGCGGACCCCCCTTATCGATGTCGCGTACCCCGCGAGCCCTTCCACCCGAGTTTTTGAATATTTCGCTCATTATTCCCTTCTCCCGAAGCTGTTCCACTTAACCCATGACCCGGGAAACGAGAATCGAGACCTCCGACGCGATAAATCGTTGGATTTGGGGACTTAACGCCGCGACGTGTGCGTGTGGCCAACGATAAGGATTCCTCCACGACTACCGAAGGTGTCCTTTTTTTGCAAGAAGCCTTCCCGCGCTGCAGGATTTGTCCTCTTCGCTACATAATACAGGGTGTCTCAACCAAACCAGGAAACCTAAATATCTCCTTTATTTTTATTGACACGAAAAATATTGATGGCATAATTTAAATGGTATCGGAGGAGGAATATCATGGAAGAACAATTTTCTTTGTCCGGTTATTTTCCATAGTTTTTTTCACGTTCATCGTTATTTTTTTATCGGGAAACTTGTTTTTTTTATTCCATCTTGTAGGGGCTGCTAAGTACATTTGAATATGCTTGATAAGTCATTACCTTCGACGTAAGATAAATTAAAAATAATAAAGTTATTAAGTTGAGGTGATGTTGGGTCCAAAAAATGTTATGAAATTGCAGGATAATATTAGGATTACATTGGAACTTACTGTTTACAACGTTATAAGTTATAAGTGCAATTTCATCACATTTTTTGGACTCAAGCCCGATTACGTGTTTCATTTAGAGTGTTATAGGGTAGACTAGTTACATTGTTTTTTTTCAAGCAATATAGTATGCGAACTCGAATACGCAAATGTAACAACGTCCTGTTATTCGAACGAAGAGCCTCCTAGCAGCAGATGCCCTTTCCCGTTACAAATATGTAATGTTTATGCGCTATGTTGACTTTCCTCTGTTCGAACGAAGGTATTCCGATCATAACAATGGAGCGAATAGTCCTACGAGGTCGATAATAGTTGACAACAGGGGTCGTGCGCAGGAAATTTTACGTTTACTGAAACAGCAGAAAAAAGCGACGATCCGACTATAAAAGTTGTGCAAATACAGAAAAATCCAAAGAAAAATGTAATTTCCTCCGATTACATCCTGCAAATTTATCAAAAATCAATAGAGAACTCGAAACATATTTTTTCTTATCGTATCATGTTTTGAACAAGGAGGAACAAACAATACGATAGGTGCTTCCAAAAATCCTTTCATCCGGCCATTTATCTCTCCATTAATTCCGCATCCCCGGAACGTCTGGTCCCCCGGAGAATCGCTAAACGCCGAAACATCCTGAAGAATTAAATAAACATTCTCTGTTGCTTGGAATAATCCTGGTACTCGACAAAGTCCGTTACGACTTCCATTATCTACTTTCCCGATCCATTAATCTCGGCGGTGGAAATCTAGCGTCACCTTCGACGACCTTCGTGGAGAGCAAAGGGGGATGAAGGGCGGGCTCGACATCGAGGAGTCCTCGTTACCAAAGATCACGCTCGTTTGTCCACATCCCATAAATCACTTTGGGTGCCGCGGAGAGGAAGAGACAGAGGGTGCACGAGTGGGGGTAGTTTGGGTTCGCGAGAATTTGCTTACGCGGCCCCACGACGGAAAATTGATTTTCGGGGGGGGGGGGCAGAGAAAAAAGAGGGCAGAGGGGAACGGGGTCGTAGTCTGCGCAACGAAAGAAGGAACCCTGGACTCGGAGATAAAATGTAAAGGTGTTAGCCTACGTTCGACTCCGTAGCAACCACGGCTTGAACGTATTGGACGGTGTACCGGCTTCGACCCCTGACGGCCCCCATAAATATCCGACGGTGGCAGCTTGTTACTCCGCACCATGCGAACTTCAAACCGACCACAACACTCAATAACCCCCGACTACTTATCCGTCGCGTTCCCTCGCCGTTCAATTACCGAATAATCCGGAGGAACTTACTCCGCTGACTGTTTTATCGTGATTACAGGGCACGCCTGCCTCGAAACGCAGATCTGCCAGCCTTCCTACGGAACCTAAACCTTTTCCAGACAGTTCAGCAATGAACGAAGAAAAATTTCGACCCGTCCTTGTTTCTAGCTT
The DNA here is from genome assembly GCA_963971365.1 of Lasioglossum villosulum. Classification (NCBI taxonomy): domain Eukaryota; kingdom Metazoa; phylum Arthropoda; class Insecta; order Hymenoptera; family Halictidae; genus Lasioglossum; species Lasioglossum villosulum. Next base: position 2,469,000 of record OZ020495.1, read on the forward strand.
CAGGAAATGAATTCTGCGTATAATTATATAATTTTTCTCCTCTTTTTTAAACTAACGTACTACAAAACACACAGGTTCGATCAGTATACAAACGCTAGCAATTTTGCAAATTAATTTAGAAACGCAACGTTTCGATTTCGATGCGATCGTTTTCAAGAGTAAATTTTGCGTTTGCTGATAGAAGAACTATAATTGGAAAATTATTAAAAGCGACTTTAGTTAACTAAACGGTTTAGTGTCTAGCGGCATGGAATCAGTTCGCTTCTAATCATTTTGCAAACGCAAAATTACTCTTGAAAATGATCCACAGCAGGATCGAAACGTTGAGTTTTTGATCCAATCTGTGTGCTGATACCATCACACAACTATTCTCAAAATTACGATCGAAAAAAATTGAATTTAACACATATTAACGTTTTAATAATTTACAGACGCAGTTTTTTCTGTTTTCCTTGAAAATGATCTAAAGTAAGATCGAAACGTCGGAATAAAATGATCGTGATATTTTGCAAATAGTGTGAAATCTAACAACTGATCGAACCAGTGCTCTGAGAACATAAAAACATAGTTAACAACAATCTACATGTTAAGCATAATTATAGATATGTATTAATTTCTATTCCCGATACTTTCTTCAACGATAGAAAACAATCTAACCTGTTGACAAATTCTAAACATCAACGCGCATGTAAGTTTTCAATTAGTCCCGTCTGTGGTAGTCGTGAGCAACGTTGCTTCAGCGAGACAATGTATTGTAATGAAACCGCGGATATTCATGTGGGTTCACATTCCCCTGGAATAATTTTTCAAGAGCGTAATTAAATAGAATTTTCCTTGGTGCGTTCAAAATGAAAATTTTTATTTCATTGTGTTTTGCATAGCTGAATACATGAATAAATGCATAGAATCAACGGTCTATTTATAATTGAATGCAATATTGATGTTGACAGCAGTTCTATATAGAATTTCGTCCATTAAGGTCTCTGAATAATTTAACGAGGGGAGCGTAGATAAACGTGGAGTATTAGGCCAATTATGTAGTTTCCTACAATCGTGGAAAAGCGATTCCCCTTCGCACATAGATTCTCTCCTTCAACCAATTGCCATTTTCAGGCTGATTAATTTGTTTTTAATTCAAAAATGGATAAATTCCCGGACTTTTCGAGATTCCCGGGGCGTTCGTGTTTGAAATCGTTGAACATCTACTAATCATTTCAGCATTAAAGAAACGATTCTGTGAGCGAAGGATCGTATAGACTAAAAATTCGAATGTAATTCGACGAACCGTGTCACGCGGATAGAAATTGTCGTCGATAAATCAAAATCATTGCGTGCATCACCTTCGAGTCGCTCCTCTCGAAGCAATTTCCAAAAACGCTCCGCGGCGTAGTCTCTGGTCGAGGAACGAGCCACTGGAAGAGTGTATTTATTATTACGACCGGCGAGTAGTATGTTCGACGGAGGGATAGGCGTACGAGAGGCTTGCGAAACGCGAGTGCATAAATTACGAGGGTGGACGGACGAACGATAATGGAGCACTTCAGCGCCGATATGAAGGGTGCATATTCGCATCTCCCGTTGCATCGGTAGTCGGACAGGGCTGGATATTAACTTTGTTTCTGGAAGCTGTGCCCCAGCAGTGTATCCGATATTAAAACCGCCTTTCGAATCGAAACGCGAACAAACGAATTACAATCGCCTCTTGACAGTGTTTCGAGCATCGAATACGGGGGTGTGTGGGATCGATCGTTGCTAGATATCGGATTGCGATCAATTGCCGGCGCGTAGGGCAAAACATAGGGGCGCCGGTTCGCCGTAGATCTAATCAAAGGGCAATCGATCATCGCAATGGCAACGTTCGATCACCATTTGTCCCCGTTACCCCGTCAAATTAGCCGGAATGTCGGGATCACGTTGCGCGCGCGCGCGTGTGAGCGTGCGTGGTTACAACTGAAAACGGGGTTGGTTTGCGTAAACGAGGACGAGGAAGAGGGTGTTTAATAAGAAAATATTTAATCCGCAGCCGCCGACGTCGTCGCCGCCGGTCCGCAGTGCGCAATGTACCGCGAAATTAGGAGCCGAGCGTCTATCGGTCAAGGTAAATGCGGCGCGCATTAGACGGAGCCTGCAAGTTGGCTCGAGCGCAGTGCGGGGGTGGCGTTGTCGGTGGCTGGGGGAGGGTGGTTTTGGGGAGTTCTAGGATTGGGGGTTGGTTTCCAGAGGGCTGAGGGAGGCTGGGGGTGGTAGCCCGGTCGGTCGGGTGGCGAAACGGGCGGCGAGAGGGGTGGCAGGAGCCTAATTGGTCGAAATTAGCAAGTTTAGTCATTAGTGGAGTTTCCGGCGGTGGCGGTGGGTCCACTTGACTCCACTTCCTGGGAAAGGAAGGACGGAAGGAAGGTGTGTACACCTACCATCGGTTACGCGGTGCCTGCCTGCGCTCTGTGTGCATCCATTGCCTGTGTGTATGCATGCTTCTACGGTTCTGTGTGCAGCGCGCGTCTATTTGCGCGCGTGTAAACGCACGGCGCTGCGCACACCGGCGACCTCCATACACGTATGACCGACTCCGGGGAAGTTTGCACGCGCGAGCGGACGAACGGCCGAGAGCACGGGCCCCGGGATACGTCACGAAGCACTTCGTGACCGCAAATAACTGTTTCCATTGGAATCCTGCGGTTTTACACCTTACCGTCGCCGCGATATCAACGCCTTAACGCGGCCTGTGTATTTAAACCGTGTTACCGCAGTTTCCAGCTATGCCGTAGCCCCTTTCAACCCCTTCCCCCGAACAATTCTCCTTTTTCCGCAGCTCGTTCCTTCCGGAGGGATACATGATCGTGTTTAATTAACCCTGGTCCTCGTGGTTTTCTTCTTTAAGTTACGCTCGGTTTGTATTCATCCATCGCTCGATTACATTCGAAACCGAGACATTCGAAACATTCGGTTACCGAGATTGAATTTTATTTTGGAAAACCGCGCGGGAGACTGCGGGTAACAAGTTCCAGTAAACACGAAGACTGAAATCAATTGCTGCGAGGATACGGCCACTTTAGGTTATTACATGAATTATACGGAAGGCTTCGACGTTGATATAGTTGCGAGCAAAGTGCACGTGACCTAGAATTATGTATCCCACGCACGGAGCTCTAATTTATAGAAATGTCTACATAAATTTGTAAGCATCTGTAATGGCTGTAAGCGTGCTGTAATGAAACTGGATTCTTTTCGCGGGGATTAAAATCGCAGTGTACTTCGACGCGTTAACAAAAATTAATTTTTTTAAAATATCACGTTTTTAAGACGGGCTATAAAAGTCTAAAATTATTTTTCAGACTCTTATAATTATTGTTACGCAATGTCGCATTTGAATTTTCCCGAATTATAATTAGACTGGAATTTATCTCTCAATTCTTACACTTATTAACAGGAGAAACGAATGGCTAGGTCACTTTTGTCCCTCGAAAACGATGCAGAATATTTTCATCGATGGGATCAGGATTATTCCGCGTTGATCGTGTCCCGTTTCCGTACAATAAATGCGCTGGATGACGGAAGGTATTAGCGACTTCCTGTCCTGACGAATGTTTACAACAACTCTGTCCGATCACAAGTTGGCGACAATAAACCGTATTCAAACCGTATTATCGCGGTCTAGTAGCTCGGGATGCAAACGAACGTGTCCTCGATCCCTGTATTTACCATGAAAACTCTTAACCAACTTTTGGACCGGTGCCCACCCCGATGAGGGCGTTTTACAATAATAGTACTCTAACTATCCAGACCATCGGCGGATTTCTCCCTCACAAGCTGATATTCAAAGAGCTATCACCAGTATCGCATTGAACAAGTTTCGCCCAGCGTATACAAGGTGTCCCAAAATTCCTTCAGCATCCGGAAATGTGAGGTTCTTGAGATCATTTGAAGCAACATTGTCCTTTGCAAAAATTGCGTCCACGGCTTTGTTTAGGAGTTATTAACGAAAAGCACGGACCAATCAGAGCGCGGCCTTGACGCGTGTTGGTGCGGTTGGCCCGGCCCACCAACTGTCAATTGGCCGACTGTGCCAACACGCGTCAAGGCCGCGCTCTGATTGGTCCGTGTTTTTGGTTAATAACTCCTAAACAAAGCCGCGGACGCAATTTTTGCAAAGGACAATGTTGCTTCAAATGATCTCAAGATCCTCCCATTTCCGGATGCTGAAGGAATTTTGAGACACCTTGTATACACACACGCGTATCCGCGATTTTTTCATTAAAAATACACGAGATCGAAGAGTAGGCACCGTGTGCGATTAATTTTATAAATCGAATATTTATTTAGCAGATTTTCTTAACGACTGACAAGCTAATTAAGGCTACGGAATAAACGTAAAGAGAACTCTCTCGAATCCGTGCCCGGTTACATAAATCACATATTAATCCTTACAGCCGAGGGCTATCTTTCAGTCGTAATGTAACGCTGTATTTCTCACTATTCATTAGACGGCCACTAATCTCCGTGGAATCTTTATTGGAATAACATCATCACGCGAAACCCATTTCGTATTTTAATGACGCATCGAGAGGGATTAAACGTTGGCTCACGCATGGGCGGCGGTACACCTACGAAAAAATTCGGCTTTTCACCGCGCTAGATTTACCATAATCGTTCTCCGTTTATCGATGTTCGAAGTACGTTACCTGAACTCTACAAGAACGTTACCTGAATACATTAGTTGGATCATCATTAGTCTGCGGATTTTTATGCAAAATGAAACTCGTCTGCGTTAATTGTGGGAATTGCGTGGATGTTCACTTCTTTTTCCAAGAATTTCCAATATTGTAATCCACTCTCAGGTTCCACCGAAGGCTGCATAAAAGTTTTATTGTTTGTTTGTTTAACGTTTCACAGACGCAATTATTCATTTTCTTGAAAATGGTGTAAATATAGACCGGAAAGTCAAAATTTGAATTTTTATAAATTGCAAAGTTGCTTTTGAGTAACAATTTGATCGAACCATTGCGCCTTTAACATCATTATTCTTTGTTACCGAATAAAAGTTTTCGTTCAAGCCCGAGAAAACTCGACTTCGAAATACAGAATCTCAAGGTCCGAAAGGGTTGAAAATAAGTAAACAGGGTGCGCGGGTGGGCAGGTTAATCGCGGGTCACCGTCTAAGTTGATCAATATCCTTGGCCAGTGCGGGTCGCGGGAAGCGGGGAAAAAAGAGCATCCGAACGGATTGATCCGGCTTCTTTTCGTTTCGACGCACAATACCGCAACTCGCATACAATCGCGGGGAACAGTTTTCCCCGTAGCTCCCCTCGTGGTTCCCTCTTGGTCCCCTCATGACCAATCTCCTCTCCTCGGTACAATAAATTTATGGTTCCATTCAGAGGCCTTACTTAGCCCCCTCCCCACACATCTACAGGGTGGGTCGCCACATTTTGCTGTCTAGATTTACGTCACTATTATTACGCATAGCAAACAATCTTTCGGTTGAAGTTGAATAGTTTAGAGAGGGGCACATTCTGATGGCACGTTTCTGTTTTTAGGTGGACGCGTAAAAGACATGTGAAGGTCAACTTCATTTTTTCAAATAGAATGAGGATATTCGTTATGAAAAAGTACGGTAATTATATAGAAAAGGTCTGCCTACTCCGATTTTAATGAAATTTTAATATGTTATAGATGTCGACATGTTGAACAACTTTTTCCTTTTCCAATATAGGGGGGTCGCTTTTAGTTTTCGAGATATTTGCAAAAGACTATCGCTAATACTGTATTGCATTTTCCGTATTAGTGCATGCTCCGCGGAAACGTAAACCTCTTTCGGGGCTGCATCGGTTTATTTTTTGTTTGTAAATACGTTGTGGGGATCAGAACAGAGTGTCACTCTATATAGGGTGAGCTTTCAATTTTGAATGACTACTTCTGGATTTTCGTATGCGTGGTGTCATCTCCGCCTCTTTCACGACCTAATCGCAACTCATTCTGATCACACGATTTTAGAATGTGCCTCTCTCGAAACCATATTCAACTTCATCTGAAACATTGTTTGCTTTGCGTAATAATAATGGCGTAAATCTAGATGGCAAAATGTGGCGACCCACCCTGTATGTGTCTGCGTGAACACAGAGAAAGGGAGAGACACAGAGAGACAGAGATATGGAGAGAGAAATACAGAGATTGAATGGGGTGGGGGACAAAGGTGCGTGGCATTCGCGATCGCGCAGTACAATAAGTCCGCGGCCCGTTTAATAGAATAATTAAGGGCCCTCGTAGCACAACGCGGCAGCTGATGCCCCTGCGTCCTCGGGTGCAACGATACGCGATTGCACGCGTGCACCCCCGTACGTATTGACGTTAATATGCCGGAGGACCGGTGAATACGACGGGATAACGCGGACCCACGACGCATTGTTGATTCGTGGGGGCGCGCGGACCACGCACAATGGGGTCACCGGGGAATTAATGCATTGATCTAAATTCTGCACGGCCGGATTAGCCGTGGAAAAATCGGCGCTCGACCGCGGGAAGAAAAGGCACCGCTATGTTTCTATTTGCCAAGCGTAATAACTGTTGCGCGACTAACGTGGCCGTCTCCACGATTGATCGGTATTGAAAATAACGCGTCCATATTTAATAAAGATACTGTTTATTTTCCACTTTACAAAAATACATGTGAATAAGAAGAAGCAAAACGAATACGTCACGTCGCTTGCCTGGTCAGAACATTAACTGCTTCGTCGATGGCATCGCGAAACAAAACCATAACGAAGAGGGCGCAGCAGATCTAGTAAATCTGCTTACTTTAATTTCCAACAATCAGACATTTGATTTAATTTATTATCTGTTCTTTCCATAAAAACAGGTGTTCAATCGATATGTTACGTTATAAGTTAATCCGCTAATACGATTCACGATTTTATCTCACTTTAATAGTTTGTTCGAATTTTTTGTACAAACGCCGCACAAACATCCCCAGTCTAAGTAATTCCACCGGACAAAATATCGCATACATTTTCGTCCATCCGAAGTTTCCCAACGCGAATCGATTATGAGTCTAATGAACCACTGTTCCGAAAACGCTTGGAACAATAAGTTTTTATTCGGCTCGCAGTGAATTTATATGAACGTCATTATGAGTAGCCGGAGCCCGAGCAGCAATTACAATGTTTCACCGAAGGTCGCGCTGGAGAAATTTAATTTCGTCTCCCGAACGTTGCATTACCATAATAAAAATCTATTACGGAGCTCCGTGGAAATTCAGAGAATTTTCTATTTTATTGGACGCGCTCCGTGTAATCCGGTGTACTACGAACGCATAAAATCTGCCGACTACAATTCACGATTCCGCGTCGAACATCGTCTTTTAATCATGGCGCGAGTGCTCCCCGTTCTGTTCAATCAATTTAACGAGCGGTGCCGTTGAAGCAACGACAATTCCGTACGATTCCGGGGATTATAAACCCTCGCCACCCCTCTCCGGGGTAGCCGAACGAACGAAAACCTCCCCGGTTCCCCGCCGGCGGTTTGCAATAATTTCGTTTTCAAACAGTTCGCCGATAAGAAATCTGCGATACGGCCTGTCGGAATTGGACCGGCCCGAATTGGCCGGCCTCAATTCGATCAATTTTGGCGACGCGCTCGAATTACGCATATAACGTCGCTTTACGATCCCCGTAAAACCGCTTCCCCAAAAATGTCGTTTCCGCGCGAATCGATTTATTTAACCATCGACCGCCGCCGCTAATCTTCGAGCTCTCGCGCGCGTCGATCGGCAACGGGTACGGCCAATAAATGGCACATCAGCCGGTTCGTAACTTGGTTATGACTTCTAATTTCGCCACCGTACAATTGAAAAGATCGGCTCGAATGTTTCGCGCGCGGTTTATACGATCGAAGAACAAACGAATCGCTTCGAGTAACAATCAGGAAAATCGTCGACCATCTTCACTAATCTCAGCATTAAAGAAACGATTCTGTGAGCGACGGATCGTATTGACTAAAGATTAAAATGTAATTCGACGAACCGTGTCACGCAGATAGAAATTTTCAAAAATCATCGCGCGAATCAAGCGCGAACGAAATTCTCCGAGTAAAAATCATTCGGCATCCCGGCTAAACGGTTCCGGCTATAAAAAATGGTTACACGCCGGGCAGAAGCTAATCAACCAGCAGTTTCATTTCCGCGTTCGAGTAGTGCAATTTGGTTTTTAGTCACGCGGCTAATGCGTCTATCTGGAACAGGATTTGGTTTAACCAACTCCGGCTGCAGTCAAAGGGTAAAGCTTGGAAACATCCGTAATCGATATCAATATCACCGTTGCACAGGCAGCCCCGGATTCGATATTTTTTCCAATCTAGTAAATTTATTGATTCCGTTGAAAAAATATCAAAATGTTTCGCGTTTTGAATCGTGAGTGCGGGAGATACGAGAGAGAAAGAGAGAGAGGGAAGCCCTGTGAGAGGAGGACGAAAGCACGAGGATGACGAGGAGGGGAGCTGAACGCGTTGCAGTTGCCCGCGGGGGCACCAAGCAATTACAAAATTGCAAAAATTAACCATAAAACCTGGCCGGCATACCGGCGCGCTACCATAAAGCTAGCCGGACGGTCGGCCAATCGGCGCATATTTTTGGCGTTTACGACCAATCACGTGGCCGACGGGAACGCGCTGCACCCTCCCCGCCATCCCCCGCTTTCCGTAACTGCCCCCTACCCTCGCGGATTCTCTCGCGGAAAGAAAATTGCACGGTGATTTCGCAGCGGCGTTCGAAACACCGCTGTAAAACGACCCTCTCTTTCTGTCCACCTTCATTTTGCAACCCCCCGACCCCCGCAAGAATATTTCTCTCCATCGATGACCTGCTCGAAGTGGAAACATTCTTTCGAAACTTTCCGGTCGTTCTTCCAAGCTCGTCAATTTGCCTTCTCGAAATGAAAATTGTAGGGTTCCGAACTCGTTCCACGGCAGGAGGAGGGGGGTGAAGTTTCGACTTTAACTCGACAATTTATGGACTGGCGGAGGGTAAAACAGCGGTTTTAAGGCCGCGAGACGTTTTCGCATTTTTCCGGTCGCACAGGGAGAACATTCGCCTGCGCGAAAATGCTTCGCGTTCGCGGATGCGGCGAAAGTTTTCTTTTGTTGCTGCTCTGGGCGCTTTCTTGGAGTGCGGCCGACTAGTGTGTCTATCTGAAGCTGGTGCTTCAGTGTGTGAGTTTCTGATTTTTCGAAGGAAAAGTTCAGAAGTGATTCTGCCCACAAGTCGTGGGTCTTTTTCTTAGAATTTCGACGATTTTAATCTTGAAGAAATCTTTTCAATGATTTCTCGCCGATTCTGCGTTAAACATTTGTAACAATATTTAGGAATTTCACAGGTTCGTTCTTGTGAAAATGATGTTTGGATCGTTGGTGGCGAGAACCATTTGCACTCGAAGCAATCTTATTTCGATAGTCAAGACGTTTCTTTCAATCCAGATCGTTGTTATTCTATGTCATTCTTTTTACATTGAGCACATTAAATCGAACCTGTTCTCTCGTTGAACAGTTGAGCATTTTACAATGTATAGAATAGAGACGAATTTAATGATATTAAAACTGTTTAGAGTAGTGTTCAGAATAGTTCAATTTTTACAAGCGTCTCAGAGTAATTCAGTATATTCTGTTTTGTCGATCGTAGATATTTAATAGAAGTTGTGTAATTTCGGCGCACAGGTTCGATCAATTATTAAAACAAGCAATATTGCAATTTAGAAAAATGTCGATGTTTCGATCCAGATATGCAAATTTGCAAAATTGCTTGTTTCAATAATTGATCGAACCCGTGTGTCGAAATCATCACACAACTACGGTTAAGGTACAATTTCCTGCGCTGAAAAGTCAAACAAGTTATGAACCGTAGACTTTATAAAAATGATAGAATAATCGCCGGTAGATAACGCGTATTGCTGGAAGAAATGATAGTAGCTCTTCGATAGCAATCGTTGCCCCGGAAAGAAAATCCCGCGGACTCATTAGACTGGGTAATGCAACATCGTGGCCTTTCGAATCGACGATCCGTGTATCGTATATTTTAGCAATCTTTGTTCCCTTGTCTCGTGCGTGTTGCCTTTCCCGAGTACGACGACGAGGATCGGCTGTAACATACAGTCTCCGCTTTCACGAGGTTCCCAGCGCAGCACCGTAGCGCGGAGCTCGGCGGGATAATTTTGCGAGCGGAATGGAGCGGAATGAAGCGGAGAGGCGCGCGGGAACGTGCATCGGCTCGCGATAAATTATTGTTCCGCGGCAACGGTGTGTTCCCCGTGTGTGTATCGGCCGTGGCGAACGGTAACGGCTCGGCTGAAGTAATTATGGCAAGTCAACGCGGCGCAACACGTGGCCGCTGATTATCGAAATGTCGGGCTGCTTGGCCCGCCGATGGAATCGCGTTTCACGCGCTGCGGTTTCTCCGCTCTCCACGACAACGTTTCGATACTCCTGTCACCTTCTGCCGTTTCCTCCTCGATGCAGATAATGACCCATTCTACGGAAATCGTTTTTCCCAGCCATTGTCCGCGAAGAAAGTCGAATTCGAACGTTTTCCCGCTGTTCGACGACGATCACGGTCTTCCGGGCTCGTAAACCTGTTGAACCTACCCCTCTTTTAAGCTCTACAAACCACTCATGTGTTCACCATACAGTACTTAACCACTGCGTTCTCCTAATTCATTTATTCCCATCGTTTTTGTGGTCGATTGTGTAACATAGACGATTTTCGGAACGTTCGTCAAGGGATGATTATATTTCTGGCGTGTTATGTACCTTAATTGATTCAGAGGTTTATATAAAATTGAATTCTTTGCACCCATTCTTTTTAATTTTTAAACATCGGAAATATTGTTTGAACACCACTTATTATTCTTATACGAAGAGTAGCGTATTCTCAGAGTTCAGGAACATGTGTAGCATCCGCAGTTTGACTCGACCATTCATATCTACCTCGTTATGTAACGAGAACGAATATTTCTGTGCAAAAAGTTTTGCATAACGGCCAAGTCGGACGTCGGATTCAATTGTGCTAGGAATGTGGTAGCATTCGAACGAATTTACAGGAACGGGGGGTCTAAACAGGGATTCACGTTGAAGGCTTTGATCATCTCGAGGGTAGAAGGAATATTAAAGTTCGTTAACTTTTCTATTTTACGGTGTTCTCTAGAACTGCGGGACCTATAACCGCGCAAAATGCGCAATCTAGCCGTAATATCTTTAGCCTAACTAACTAGCCGCGAAAAACTTCCTATCCCCCAGTTGAAAGAGTGGAAACCGGGGGTAAAAAAGTAAATATTAGTGTGCTGAATAAATATTATAATCGAATTCTTTCTCGCGTCCACTTAATATTCCAGCGAAGTTGGTTAATCTGTTTTTAATAAAACTTCACGATAATGCAGAGCACAGTGAAATAAGTTGGAAAACAAATTGTTCCCCGTTTTCCGACCGGGAATTCAGCTCGGAGAGGGATGAAACCGCCCTGAGGTTTTATGTACTTTTATATCTCTTTAAATCTTATTAAATTTTTCTTTTCCGTGCCGCCATAAATCTTTCAAAATAATACTGTCTTCGTATAAAAAGTTTTCCTCTATCTGTTACGACTGATGAGATCTATCGTGCTAGGTGAGAGCGCGTGCACTTTGAACGCTGATTTTATGCCCTACTCTCCCTCGGTTAGGCAATCTACTCCCCGTGATTTCGCTCGAATTAAAATACTTCAATCGATGAATCCCTTTCTGGGAACGGTGCCCGATCGCTGACATAAAAAATTGATTAATTAACATCACTTTTAGTAGCATGTGCTTCATTCGGAAAGGATTAAAGGACGATTTTCTTTTTCCCTTGGCTATATCCTAGATCCTCGAGTAAGGAGGTTTTCCTTACAGAGGTTTAAAATTAGGCTTGTTCCTCGCCCGGAGGGGCGAAGGGGTGGCCTCGTATTTCATTCAGGGGATGGTCGGCCCTGGAAATTTCGTTGAATTACGCAGCGAAATGGCTCCGGAGCCAATAACCGAATCATAATCCCTTAGTTTTACACGGAAACGTTCGACCAAGGGTGGGTGAAGGGAGGTGAGTTTCGGGGGAGGGAGGAGGTGACGCGCGAAGGGGATTCGACGACGGGGCGGGGAACTTTACTGCGCAAATTAAGGCGAAGTGGCAGTCAGTAATTTTATGTGCCCATCTCAGCCACTGATATTGAATTTCCTTAGTCGCTTAATCCAAATCCTCGAACGGCCACGGCCGGGCAGAGAGAAAGGGTCGAATGGCGGGGGTATGGGAAGACGCGTGGGTGAGGGGGTAAACCCTTCGTAGCTGGCGCAGGCAGCGATCTCGCGAAATTGAAATCATTACTTTACGGGCGCGCCGGCAAAATTGGCTACACCCGGTGGATCCCGGTGGAATTTGCAAAAACCGGTGTGTCGCTACACGAGAGAATTATGCTTTCTAATCAGTCGCGACCCTCGGGACTGATCACGGCCTCGGTAATTAGCTGGACACGGTGGTGTGGTCATCGAAGTGAGAAATATACTTAAAAAGGGGTTCGGCTGAATTTTCAGTACTTTTTCGGTCGTTTTAATTCTTATCGACATTTTTTTACTCGTTGCATTCGATTTTCCCTTCTAAGGCACTGCTAGAAATGGTTTCATTGCGTTGGAACGAAACTTCAGACACTTATTTACATAAATCCAATTTTTCGATCGTAGAAATTTGATAATAAGCAGTAACAAATAAAATAATTTGCCGTACTTGCTACAAAAGAAAAAATTACATTTGGAAAATTACAAAACGAACTGATTTCATGCCGGTAGACACTGTACCGTAGAAAAGTTGTTTTATATAATTGATCGAACCTGTGGGCCGACACCACTACACAATTATTAACACTTATTTACAGATATGTTCGCTAACGTTAATACCTCTCAGGACTCCGATGTGTCTCTACACTATAAACTTGCGAATAAAACACCATTTAATTAACGAAGGAAGCCTCATCTAAGAAACGCGGGGACTCTCAAATAATAATTTGATGGTTTAAGATCGCCTGAAATATTCCACGATCCATATAGCCCCAAGATCGCATTAACGCACTTTGGAGGGGTGGTTCACGCTCGCGTTGAAGAAGCGGAGAACAAAGGGCCAGAACAAATTCGAGAAAATTGACTGCAACGAGAGTTCGGAGTCGGCTGCAGGGTCGAACAATTCCTGCGAATCCCATGACAAAAGGTTCGAGAGCGGGCACCGCCGGCCATAAACCTTGTCCGAGTTCGTTCGCAGAAACAGTGCCATTTACAATCGCAATGGTGTCGGGTGCAACGGTCGGGGAAAATCCAACAGTAAACCAAAACAATCGTAAAACAAAACATCAAAAACGTCGCTGAGCGCGTACACGCATCACGTGCGAAACGGAAGCGTGGAAAATCTTGAAGAACCTCTGGTCTCGTCAGTTCACCCCCTCCTCCGCAAATCCGTGGGGGTGTGTGTGCATTCGCACCCCTTGACACAGGCATGCGTCGCTTCTATCAGTTTATCAGATTCTGAGGGCGACTGCGACAGCTGTTACCCAAAGGTATGGCAATTTTACAAAGAGAACTAGGTGGAGAAAGTGGATGGAGACGAATGAGGGTGTACAAAGAGAGAAAGAGAGGGAGAATTTGTGGTTTATGGTAAGGAGGGGGTAAGACGGCCAATATCTGTCAAACACATATTTTTTCAGATTTATCACGGCCCGGTTCCACGGACCAGACCCAATTTAATTTTCTTTGCCGCAGCCCACGCGCCCAACCCCTCCTCCCCTCTTTCTCTCTTTTTCTTTCGGTTCTCTCGCTCTCTCTCTCTCTCTCTGGAGCTCCGACCCAGTGAATTCAGATTATTCGGTTTCGGTTTCGTGAATCGCGAGGTGAAAGTAAAGGGGACGATAGTAACGGATGTTCCCCTCCGGGCGATGTTGTATCGGATTATTTTCGAACGGTGTCGGGCTCGGACCAAGTTTTCGTGTCGATATCGCGCGCCGCAGGGGTTGGAAGAACAGAAAAAAAGATAGAAAGACGAAAAAAAGGTAGCTGGGACTCGGTTGGCGGCGATTAAACCTGGTCACAGGATCCTGGCAACGTTTTCTGGACGCTGATATTCGCAACATTGCAATGTATTTGCAAATATTACGTTTCTTTCGTCGACTCAGGGATTCAATTTGTTCGGCGAATCGGTTCTTGAATTTTCGAACCGGTCTGTGAACGTGTTTTTGTTCGCGAAATTAATTAAAGTGAGGTTTGAATTAACTGAATTCAGGTCGCGGCGAGAAGTTTAATTAAATTTCAGCCGAAGAAAATATATAAACTTTACGCGAGCAATCGAGTTTTAATTGTTGAGCCGGCGCGGCAGCGCGGGGGAGGTCGCGCCGCTAATGATTCGAGAGCCGTGGACCGTGTAAGAGCGCCGCGGGATTAGCGTGATTCAGTGGGAACGATGCGAGTCTTGTGGCTTGGTCGATACACCACGAAGCGTGACGATGACGACGATGGACTCGTGTGGATCGGTACGGAATCGTACGGAGCATGATGCCGGTCGTCTGGGACTCGTGAAATTCGATTACCCTGGACTGGCGACGAGTGGTAATAATCGTGTTGTACCGATGTTTGGTGGTCCTGCTCTAGACTGGTGACGTCAGGTCCTCAATAAATAAATGCCCGCTCTGGAACTTCTTAATTAACGATTGATGGCGAGTACCGACTAACACATAGTGCTAATAACTATTGTAAGGAGATGCCGTCTCCCAGCGGTAGGAATTCCGCCGAATGTCACAATGTTATTAATTGCGTTCTGCACATTTTATAATAAGCGATATTCAATTATTCTTGTACGACGCGCGAGAAGGAAAAGACGTGTGTGATTCTTTAGCAGATCTTTACATTTCAAAGTCATTGGAGTCATTTTAGACTATTTTCAACAAAATATTCGTATATATATACATATACATACACATACACATACACATACACATACATATGTATATATATACGTATACATATACATATATTTAGATATATTTTTAATAAAAAATTAGATATACATATATCTAAATATACAGGGTGAGGCATTTATCCTGGCCACCTGGTTTCGTGTTTACAATGGAATTATTCTTTTGACGTCTTGAATTCGACACTAATAAACATAACGCTCGATCGACTACCCATAGACTCGGACGATAATGACCCCTAGCTTTAAAATTTAGCATAATCTTGGTAGAGCTGGCCAGCTCTAATTCGTGGCGGTGTACAGTCGTAACAGTAAACGCGGGATATTTGAGTCACATGGAAACTAGTACATATGAACGATTGAGGACTCGCGAGGACTCATGAAAGTGAATACTACTGAACCTGATCTTATGGAATGCGGTACTGATGTTCAACGACCATAAACGTGTTTTCCGTGGGCTCCATATACGAGAATATCTGAGATCTCGGGGATATCTCAAGAGTCTCAATCATGTCGTATAAGTTCAGGGACTTGGGTATTGAGTCCCCGGAGCCCGAGATAATATGCATCAGATCCAACGGGACATTTTAACAGCCAGAGAGAATAAGATACGACTTCGGTATTAAAGGTGGTTCCCTCTGTTTGTGCTACATTGTTTACAGGAGACGGTTCCTGGGGAAACTTTTGCTCTTTGGTCATTAATTCGAACGTGTTCAAAAATATATACGTATATTAATCCAGTTGCTCGGTGCCATTTCTGGACATGATTTGTTCACCCGCTAACTGTTATACCATCGATTGTTAGAAAAAAAAGTAAATGAAATGAAAGCGATAAATCGAACAGGATCGAAGCACCCTCTACCCTGCGTCATCGCCCCGTCATCGAGCATCTCCCGGATGATCTGAGCCAGGGGAGTCCGATGACAAGCGAAACTAACTAACACGTCCCGCGTCTAATAAACCCGCGTTCGCACTAATTGCATCCCCGGCCCGATGACACGCTAATTGTAAATCCCTCTAACGATGCTCGAGTGGATTCACGTGATCGCCTCCCTTCCCCTCGCCCGCCCCTTCCGGGCAAAAAGGTCCTCTTTCGCTGTTACCCTCGCCATGTCCCAGGATGACGGAGGGAACAGGATCCTTAACGTGCCTTCATCGAATTAATTTGCCCAGCGACGACAAAGGACCGAAGTCCTTAAAGAGTGAGCACTTCCTCCTCCCTTCACCCCCTGTCGCCCGCAGCCACCCCATTCTAACCACTGTTTCTCTTTTTCCAGGTTCCCCTTTCACCCCCTTTTCATTCCTCCAGTCTCTCGCTCCCTCTCTCTTTTTCTCTCTGTCCCCTCTTTCTCTAATACAATTCCGAGACTGTCTCTATTCCTCCGACTATACCGGGGGATGTTCTCCCTCGTCCAGAGTGTCTCGACTCCTCACCCCCTCGTCATGCACCCCCCGTTTTACATCTGCCTCCGCGGGAATAACGAAAAGAGCTCCTTTCAGCAGATGCAATCCGGCATGACGTTGCTCCTCGATCGCTCGTGGCTTCCGACATTTGTCGGTTCTCAGCTTACGCCGCTGCGGTTTCGCACATGCGTGTCCCTGCCATTTGCGTGCTCGCGAAAACGCGCTCCCTGATTTTCGAATCGACGCGTTCGCAGCCGCTGTAGCAAATGGACTCGACTACTGTTCTAGGTTCTTCTGCTCAACTTTCCAATTGTACAGGCTCTCACGAAATTATATATTATAAACATCAATTTTAGGTATTCGCACGCGCGAAGTAAAAATGACTCGGCAGACATTGAGGAGTTCGCGAGCGGTTGCAAGAGAATCGTTTTCCGAAACACGCGGCAAGTATTCGTCATCGACAAGCGACACCTACGAGTACATATTTACGCGCCATAAATATTCAAACTTCGGCAATTCGAGTCACGTACGCGGAGTGAGAATCAGCGGCTCGAACTTCGGCCAATATCTGACAGTGCTCGCAGCAATAACGGTGAAAGAATCGAAATTCTCGAAGCTGGGGGAACAGCGTGCGGTTGGGGGAGGACATATCGATGCGGCTATAACGAGGTCGACAAAACGCGATTTAGAGAGAGAAAGAGGGAACACGGTAATTGCATAATTGCGACCGCCACTTTACCTCTTCCGCGATGGTAATTAAAAATCCGGAGCCCGGGAAAACAGTGAAACGGTTCTGTGTACTTGTTAGTCAATATACACCGCTCCTCAAAAATAATTGATCACTCGTTTCGTGAACAATGAGCGCTCGTCCAATAAAAGGAAAAGCGCCGGAGCGGCCCCGGAAGCTTCAACTTTCGCGGTTTCTGTACACGATCGCGGAGAAGTGGTAAAACGGGGATGGTAAAACGGTTTGCTACCGTGCCTTTTCACTTTGTTGCTGTGTCTGAACTCGAAACACGTAGACAGCGAATATTACGAATTTATGGCGGAGACGAGTAGGACAGGAAACCAATATTATCACTCATTATCACCTAGTTTATTTAATCGAAAATTTTCGTTTTGTAACTTGCTGTATTCTTGCAATAATAAATAATAATTGAATTTCCTTTTGCTTGGAAACCGTGAAAGTTTCGATGCTCTCGTGTACAAAATTGTTAAAGGGGATTTAAGGGTTGGTAAGCCGGAAAATATTGATTGTCAAGCCGTCAGTTTTTTCGAGAAATGGAGATAAATGACAGTGTTCCGTTCCGGGGATGTAGAAGTGCGATTGTTCCGCGTGCGAGAAATAAAACTCGACGGTAGCAATTGTTGCAAGGGTGGTCGCCTCACCCCAATCCTTGAGTATCGACGGTTTCCTTCAGATCTCGAGTAGTTAAATCGCGGAGGAATGAAAGGGACAGTAAATAGAGGCGAAGAGGCAACGGTAAAAGGTAAAGCAACAAGAAAAAGGGACAAAGGAAGTCGAGGAAATTGAGAGTGCTAGGTGGGATGAGGTTCCGAAGCGAGAGAAGGATGAGAAATGGAGCCTGGTACGCGTGCAACGCCGAGGGTGCATTCGCGCATCCTGTAGCCGTTCGCTTGTGAAACAGGAAATAATAGAGCATTAGCAATGGCAGCTGCGATATTCAATCCTGGATTGAAATGTCATTCAAAGGCCCGTGGAAAATTCGGCAGAAGGGGGCAGGTTTCGGGGGACGTAGCACAGGGGTGAGAATCTCGAACGATGATAGCGTCATTCGGAACTGCAGTGGAATTAATTGCTGCGATTTGTCGGTTCGCGGGGCGACAGTGTTGCTGGCAGGTTGCAGTCTGTTGCACTGAAAGATTGTGCGAGGATTATCAACCCCTTTCGGTATCGCTGTCTTCGCAGCTGCGGTAACAAATTAGAGGTCTTTTCCGTTCCTAATAATTTTCTAGTGTAGACGATAAAACTTTCTCGTACGGTATATCATTTTGCGTTTTCAACCATTACACTGGCGATTCCGATCGAATATGTTCCAGGGGTAGCAATTTGGAAGACTGGAGGCTCACGCATGACCGCGGCGCGGGAATCAAAAAGCCCCGGTTATCCGGTGAAGAACTCGACAAGGTGCTCGAAAGTTAGCGGGCAATGGAAACACGGGGCTTATCGGGGCTTGTCTGTTTCGTATCGCGTCGCTTTCCCAGCGTGGCAGCAGGCCTTTTTTCACCCGCCCCGCAGAGAGAAAGAGAGGGAGAGCTCTTCCTCCGGCCCGTTGTTCCGTGGAAAACGCAGTAGTCGTCACCCCCCTCTCGGCCCGTGCGTTTTCATCCCCCTCGCCTCGCTCAACTTGGAAATTGTTCTGAGCCCCTCCTCGATCCCGGCCGTCCTTGTCGGCACTCGAACTAATAAGCTCTCCGGATTAATTAAAATTTCGGCCGATGTTGCTGGGCCGCGCTCGCGCGCGCTCCAGCTAGCCAAGACCCGAGTTCTCGGCCGTATAAACAAGAACGCGCGCTCTGCTCTCTTGTTCTTCCACCCCCGCTTCTCTTTCATCTCGTTCTCCTTTTGTTTCTTCTCTTTTTTTTTAATCCGCCGATTCCGACTAATTACGACGAAGCACACAACCGCTTCTCTCTCTCGTGAACTCTTTCGCTCTCGTTCCTCCTCTCCGTTGCAGACTCTCGGCCTTCGACTACCTATTTTTCGGAATATTTTTCGACTGCTCTCCTGCTCCCCTCCTCTCTCGACTGCATCCCCAGCAGTCGCGCTAATTGCCGCTCGAGCGCTAATTACTCATTAACGACGGGCAATCGTAGGATTTTACGGACACGCTCGATAATTTCCGAGGCAGAGCAACGAGTCGCGAGCCGAGCTGGCGCGGCGCGCAGCCTGGAGAGCTCGCGACGAGCTACTCGCGTTATCGAGGTGAAAGGATCTTTTATTTAGTAATAGAAGTTCGAAGCGGAATGGGTCTGAAGATAAACATCGTTACGTGCTCCCCAGCCTGCGCCGGATAATTATTAACCATTAAGCGGGCCGCGCGTAAGGTCGTACCATTTCCCGAGCTCGAGCCATTCTTATTTTTTTTTCTTATTTTTCTCGCGCCCGTTAATCAAATAGGATGTGCTCGAGCTATACGGCCCGCTATAGAACCCAGTAACTTGTATAATAGACTGCCAGACCCGTTCCACTCGCTTCTCTGAATTCTGTCGGCAACTGTCTTTGTCTGACACAACCATTTTGCGATATTCGCGAATTACCAGCTGTTATCGAAGTTTCACCTATTATTTTAATCTTGATTAGCAGTCTTTTTACACGAAATTAGATGGTTACATTTCAGCTCTTTTTGCTGTACGGTTTAAATCAATAACTTGCGTTTTATTTATCGTGGCACGTTTCACAGGAATATTACGGTATCGAAAGCGTAGCCTTTTTAATTCAGGGAGGAAGCGGATACAACAACGAAGTTGATGAAAAATTGATAAATTTGTTTCTCGAGGATGTACTATCTAAAATAAAAATTAGTACACGGGTATACGATTTTGAGGTTCTATTTTAATATCAGGGCAAATTGTCAGAGGGGCATTTCGCAAATTTATTTACACGGTCGGCCATTAGCCGGTGCCTTATGCGCAACTATTGTCCACATTACTCTCAGGAGCAGATGAAACGAAATATTAATGGGGTCTATACTCGTAGCATTTATTGATCGTGTATAGTAGGTCCATTGTAAACGCTCCCTCGTGTCGAGAGCGTCACTGTCAGTGTTTCGTTCGAACAAAAGTACCGGCGCTCTAATATTGGAATCCTGAATAAATTGCCCCGTGATATTTGAATTTTTTCTTTTTCGTTAGGTACACACGGTCATCGAGAAAAAAAACCGGTCGCCCCACTGGTAATTTCGCCGTAATTGTAAAAGTTTGTATCATTACGGGAATTCTTTCACGTGCGAAATAATTGAACGTACAGTTCTTTACATCGCGATAGCTCGGGTCTCCTGGAGCTTGGCCAAATTCGTTTCACTCAATACCACGAGGGCGAGAGGATTAACTTTCAGATCTAGACCAGAGATTATCGAATAATCAAACTGATAAGAAAGTTACACATCACTTTTTTTTATTCTCAACGAACTACCGCGGAGAATTGCTTGAAACGAACACGCGTGACATTCGTAGACCAATTACGAAATGTTTGCTTCGTCGCTGATGCCTTAGCCGCCGATGACGCCACAGCTGCGTCGCGCCCAAATATAATTCGATTTCAGTGTTCACAAACTGCATAAAAGGAGCGCGATAAAATGCATAATAAAATTTTGTTGATATTTAACGCCATATGCAACTCGATCTAAAGTCTGCGCAAACTTCAGCTATGAAAATTCCAAATTCCTACTACAGTAAAGTCGCGATAGTTGTCAGGTGCCTGTACTCCGCGACAGAAAGATAGCACGTTCTAAAAATTAATGGTTTTTAACTTCTCAAGTAGTATATTGCATTGTTTGTGACCTATGCCGATACAGAAGTTATTGTAGCAAAGACAGGAGGCAGATAGAAACAGAACCAATCAGAATCAATGGATCGAACAAGTGTCAATCAATATTCATAAACACAACATTTTATCTGTATGTATGCCACAGTGTGATGGTCAAATTGAATAAACATCAATAGAGGCTACATAAAAAAACAAAAATGTAACTAAGTTGTTAAGCAATTAACAAAAACATAGGATAAACAATAATATTAGGAAAGAGATTTAATCTTCAGATATTATAATACTAAAAAAAGTTTGTTGTATTAACGTTTCACTCTTTCTTGAGAAAGATCCATATTAGGATCGAAACGTTGAAAGTTTAATCAAACCAGTAATATTGCTTTAATGTATTGAATGTATTTGATATTTATTTCTCTCATAGTTTCGCTCTGAAAGGGCTGCGAACAGTCGAATCAAAAATGCGAGGCCGGTTACCGAAACAAATGGCGACAAGAATATCTCAATCGTGGGTTCCGAAAAAAAGAGATGCCTGTCTACCCGTAGCTTGCAAAACCAGCGATCGGTGACGGGGGAAAAAACGTTTCATTCACGAGGTGCACGAACGGATTCCGTCCGGAGGAAAGTCCATCGAGGTGGAAAGGAGCGTTTCTCCGAGGACTGAATGGCGGAGTGTCCAGCCTTGAAGAAGTCGAGGATGTTGGATGACGAAAGCCAGGCTCTCTCGGCCGAAGGAAATCGAGCGAGCGAGCGAGGCGAGGCGAGTCAGCGGACGATTAACGAGCGTCACATTCGTCAAACCGTTCCCAGAGCCACCGGGTGATACGTGTAACGAGCTAATTAACTTAATTTATCGCCGTTTGACGGAGATCCAATCGCAGATGCGCGGCACGTTAATTGTACGTCCATTAGCCGCCGATACGATCGTATATACTCGTGGACCAGTACTCTCTAACGATCGCTCGACGACTCGTCTCGTCGCCGAGGACATCTTTCGATGAACGACCCTCGCCGACGTCGCGATTTTCGATTTTTCAGATCAAAACCTACCCGCTGGCTAATCCTGGAAAGTGCCGGACCATGATTGCGATCCATGATTTTGCATACTTTGTACAGGGACGACGAGGACTTTTCTTCTTTGTACGTTTTGCCGTGAGTCGAGAAACTCGCCGGTCTTTAACCAGTTAAATGGACCGTTGATAGTCAAATGGGTTTTACGCGTTTTATTTGGTAATTGTCCAAGTTGCAGGGGTCTTTCTGTGGGAAATGACTGAACACATCCTTTTCATTCGTGTTTTATCATTAGACTGCGGATTTCTATGCATTTATTTATTAGCAAGAAATTGTTCTTGTTTCACTATTAGTAAGAATATAGTCCAAGTCTAAAAGTTTCTGAAATCCACTAAAATTTTCCACACTCTGTAATCTTGTATACATATAACAACTACAAATTGATCTCCCCACAATATCTATAAATATTTATAACTACAAAGATGTAAAATACTGTAATCGAATGACAAAATCCTTGTGGTCGCTAATGACCTTGATGTTGATGCGTCCTGTATAAATAAATAAAAAAAGAAATTGTTATAAAATTTTAAAAATTGAAAATATACGATTTCTCCTCTGTTAAAATTTTCATTTTGCGCACACACCCTCAGAATTCAATTTTGTGATAATTAGACCGATTTTATGCATTTCTGGTAAAAATAGATAAGTGCAACTGCAATGGCGTGAGAAGAATTTAAGAACCTGGTTCTACTATTTAGAAACAGAGGTCAACAGCCAAGGAGTGCAGAAAGAAAAAGCGTTGGTAGAACCGGCACCCTTTAGTCGTCCATAAAATAGCATGGCGGAGTACGGCAACGAGCAGAGGATTAAGACAATAAAGTACTCGTAAACCAATATTGTCTCGTCATGGCTGCTAAGTCCTGTACGATCGACCTTCCTAGCAAAAAGGTCTTGGGTGTTTGGGGGCTGTTGGATTTCCCTTCGCGTTGGGATTTTAGGGTCCCGTTTGCTGGTGTCCTGGGGACGACCAGCAATCTTTTTGGTGGCAAGGACCCGGCTCCAGGTAGCGAGGACACCTTGTCTGGCAACTTGGCGCACGGTTACTTAAATTCTCCGGGAGCTGCGAACTGAAAGAGAAACGGCTTTCGTTCCTAGGGTGGAGAACGCTCGAGAACGATGGCGAGAGAAGCAGAAGAGAGAGGGGTGTGGAGAGAGAAAGAGAGAGAGTCACGGAGAGAGGAATGGCACGGAGAGACACCCGCAATTTCGTGATTGCTTTTCAGACGACACTTTGTACACCCATGGACAGCACCAACCAACTCATTACGGTAATGACACGTGTGCATCAATTCGCATTAATATTCTAATGGACGTCAGGGAGGGAAAGTGGTTCGGCGCGCGACAGAGATACGGAGACCAACAGAGATAGAACGAGAGAGGAGAGGATCAGAGGGAGAGAGAGAGAGAGGATGCAGACGCACGAAAGGGGTAGAGGAACGCATGGAGGGGAGAGAGAGCGAGGTGGGAGAAGAGGAGAGGAGACACTGGACCTAGAGTGGGAGCAGACAGACTAGGGGAAGGGAAAAAGCCCTAGAAAGGAGCCAGCGAGACGAAGGGAGACGGTGCGCTATCTTGCGCATAATGCCAATTAATTAATGGATACTGTGCCCGTGCCTCGGCTCGATATTATGTAACTGGTGCCTAGGACGGCTGTTATCGATTTACGGTTTCGTTGCCGAGGTGAACGTAAGTCGCTACCCGGCGTTCGTTAGAGCCTGGGACACGTTCTCGTGGTTTCAGGATCTGCCTCACACAGTCTTCTCTTGTTTTATACATACAGTGAGTGCACAAAGTGTTCGTACACCTTTTAAAATAGAATAACTTTTTTTTAATTCTACCGAACGACCTGACTTTTTATTATCAATTAAAAACATTGGTTTACTAAATAATCTGCAAAAAAGAGTTTCCAAAAATTACTATCCGCTAGATTCCATGTAAGAACGAATAAAGCATTTCTTTTAATTTTTTTATTAGGACCCTTTATGAAACTTCAAATATATGTTTTGTCTTTTTTTCCTACGTGTAAAGATTTCAATGAAATTTTCAGTATGCGTATAACTACCATAGATCTACAAAACATAAATTTTTTATTTTCATTAAGTGCCACATAGGAATTTAATTTAGTTAACGTTATAGATAGATTGAAAGTAAACAGTATTTCGAAATTCTTCTGATGTTGCTACTGTTTTAAATTACACCTACTCGTTGTTGTCATAAATGCTTAAAATCCGCTGTTCAATCGTGATAATCTAGGATGCCTTGCGTTTGTTGTTGGCCTTCTTGTCTACCATGAATTCCTTTCCACTTTAAGAGAACGAATGGTCTGTTTTATTTCGATTACGGAATGTTTTGCTGATGTAAATGCAGCCTTAGGGCTTTCTAGACGGTGCTCGTTAACGATCTTAGGTAGTTAGCTAGTCTCATTTAGTTTGGTTTAGCGGGAATGAACGGTGTTCCTCGTTAGCTGTGTTTTTAAGGTTTTACAGAAGTATTTCCATTCTTTTGTCATTTTTAGTATCAGAAGTTCGATGTAGTGAAGCTTAGGATGCAGTTTGTTGTCTTTGGCCAATAATATACAATGTCCCTGGAGCCGAGTGTACACGGCTAAAAATATAGAAGGGTGAAAGTGCAGGGTGAAAAACAATGGGAAAGTTGCTAGAGTTTCGTTGCTAAAATTAGCTGAAATGAATTTCAGACAGCAAACTTTAGAGCGTCTAATCTTTGTCAGTCAACTTCGCCCTTTCACCTTTTTGTTTATCCTTTTTCCGCAACCTCTTACGGTTCAGTGGTGCATCGGACAAGTTTAACATCAAAAGGTTATTAATATTACGACATAAAAATAACTGCGTTCACGAGTAACCCAGGAAAATGAAGAAACAATTTTATCATTTTTAACAGATTACGAACAGAATAAACTTGCACTAGATAGAATCAAATCTTGTGCCGTATCGTATTATATTAATGTCAACGATTTCGATCCGCTATAAATAACAATACGAACGGACATCAATATTTTATCGCGCGTTCTAAATACGAAATGGATTACCATTACCGAACGGTCGATTTTTGCAATGCTTCCCTTAAAATTCCGAC
Source organism: Lasioglossum villosulum (assembly GCA_963971365.1). Taxonomy (NCBI): domain Eukaryota; kingdom Metazoa; phylum Arthropoda; class Insecta; order Hymenoptera; family Halictidae; genus Lasioglossum; species Lasioglossum villosulum. The sequence continues at coordinate 2,494,063 of OZ020495.1, forward strand.
GATATTTCAATTGTCATTACTCTGTTTTGCTACCATTGTCTCCCGTCACTGAAATCCATAGAAGACAAAGACATTCGAAGTTATTCAAACTTGCGTCGTGAAACGTACAAACGACAGGTCGATAAATCACGCGCGGGATATAAATAATGTCGACAATATGGTCCATATGGATAGAAGAGAAAGATCAAAGGCTGAACGGACGTCTAGCCAGTTGGATATCGTTATCAATAACGAAATTTACAGCTGCACCGTTAAATGTCACGTATATTTGCGATATTTATGTTCGGTGTCACGAGAAAGTTTAAATCTATGGTCGGAACTTCCGCTGGAACAGTGAAACGACAGAGCGGATCAAAATCACTCGTTTGCAACTTAATTAGAACTTCTACACCTTCGCTATTTTGAATCCTCCATTTCGTCGAGACTGCAGACTACTGGAGCAAAATAGCGAAAAGCTAATTGGATGAAGCTAATGTTTTGACTAGGACGCGAAACAAATTTATTTGCGAGGCCTCTTCCTTTACACGCCGTTTATCTTAATTTTATTATTATCCCCGCGATAATGTATTAAAGGATCTCGGCAACAGGTTCGACTATTAGACTGCATTTCCTAGCAGTTAAAAGAGTAAATTGCAGTGTGCTGGGGCACAAAGTTGCTCGAGAGCATGCTTGGCCGTGTTACATACACACGTAACACCGCTTCCTCCAGTTTCAGGACGCGTACAGATTACGCCAATAACTGTTCCCCTGAAATATCCCCGTTATCCCGAACAAATGACTCAATAATGATCTCGCAAATGGAAGAATGGAGAATAATTGTCGCAAAAATGATCGGGGCGAACGAGGAAGGTATCGTGTAATGGGACTAGTTTCTTTGTGAAGTAAAAGCAACGTACAGATCAACTCGGCCGGACCTCATCTACCTTTTTGCGTGCGAAAGATTAATAGCCACCTCGAGAGTTGGATTACTTATAGTATTTAACAAGCGCAAACAGACAGTAAAGAAAATGTAAATGTCAACGTTATTTATTGCGGAACCCGCGCGAGCCGTGTTTTTATTTCTAATATGCGAAATATAATATATAGTTGACGACGCTTGTTTTTACCGTCGGTTATGAATAATCTTTCCCCACCCGCGGCAAAGAATAGACCGTTTCTCGAACGTAATCTTTAATTCACGAGCTTATGTTTCAATAAAGAAGTTTCCGAACTCGCGAACTTAGTTTTCTCATGCATCTAAATTTGATTAATATCAGGAAGTAGTATGGGCTCGTCTGTTTGTTTTTAATATTATTTTCTGATGGAGTTGTAAGCACTTTCTGAAATTGCGATCGAAGATTAAGGTAATTGTTGAACGTGTCTCGAACCACTGACAAGCTTACTCACTCGGTAATGAAACTTGCCACTTTCTGCGGTGAAATATGTTTGTGGTTGGATGATTTCCTTACCTGCAACAAACAGAAAGTCTAGTGTTAAAATGGAAGTATGATGAAGCACAGTAAAGAATACAATTTTTGCATTAACGAGTGAAACAGGTTCAATAGTACATAGAGCTTCGATTATAAAAATAGAGCAGCACCAAGAAAAATTGTCAGTCACTTTGGAGATGACAGCCTCCTATACCCCTAGAACCTAGTCTGCCCAGTGTTCCTAGCCCCTAGATCCTAATATCGCTAGCCCCCAGTCTCACCAATATCCCTATTCTCCAAGTAGCCCCAAGACTCTAGCCTCCCTAATATCCTAGCCCCCTAAACTCTAGTCTTCCTGATCCCCTTACCCCTACTCGCTCTAATATCCCTAGTCCCCTAGACTAGATCTCTCGAGTCTCCCTACTCCATAGCACCTAGCCTCCCTAGTTCTCTTAGTTCCCTAGACCCTAGTCTCCCTAGTGTTTCTAGCTCCTAGATCCGAATATCTCTAGTCTCCAGTCTCCCTAATATCCCTATTCCCCTAGCAGTTCCAAGAACCTAGCCTCCCTAATAGCCTAGCCCCCTAAACTCTAGTCTTCCTGAACCCCTTACCTCTACTCGCCCTAATATTTCTTGTCCCCTACACCCTTATCTCCCGATAGTAGCCTAGCCTCCCCTGTTTTCTTAACCCCCTAGCTCCCAGTCTCCCTAGTATCCCTGGTCTCCTTACAATCCCTACCCCCTGGACTCCCTAGATATCAGTCCCTATTCCCCAGTTCGAGAGATTTGAAGTCCGAGGTGACAGAGACGGTCGTCCACACAAGGGTTTCCGGGACGTCAAGTGTCCCTCGAAGGGACAATGGATTTCCGTGTGGCTCTTCGGTGCTCGAATCCGGTGGCGATGCCAAGCGAAGGCAAGATTAATGCGCGCGGCCAGCCTGGGCAGTCCATCAGCCACTAATGCAACGGGAATCTCGTTCGAACGTTAACAAAGTTAACGCGGTGGTCGCAGTCTCACGCAAAACGCACGTCATCGGCCGTAATGACCGATTACACGGGACGAGTGTCATCGTCATGGCCGGCCGAGCTTGGCCCGGCCTGCCCTGGTCTCGTCTGGCTGACGATGGCGTCGCAGCGGCGTTATGCCTAAACCACCGCGCGCTGGATCGTTATTGAATTATGCGCGATGCTCGTAATCGAATCATCATTATCCCCGGTTAACGATCCGAACGGGGACGAAAGGGCTCTCGCTCTGGGTCAACGTGTAAAAAGAATTTTCGAGGACCTCTTGCTCCGCATGCTGCGGGGTTAACCTCGAAGAGGATCTTCCGCGTCAGTTTGCGATCAGAAAATTATTTTCTTATCTTACCATTGATTTATATTTGACCTACTTATTTTAATCAAATCTATTCATTTGTTTTATAAACGCATTTTCCACTACAGGTCCGTTGTCGAAGTTTGCCATACAGAAATCAAAAACTCGCGGAGAAAGTTCAGTTATTAAAGAACCGCCTAATCAACGATCTCGGAATGAATTGCGTAATTGTTAAAGATATTATTTGCATCGCGAATATTGGATTGACTAACTTCCGAACAATGTCGATCAATAGTGCAACGCTATTGTTGGAGAACATGAAATGGCAACAGGGAATAGACTGGTTGTTCGAACAGATCCATTCATAGATCGTTCACGAATTTTTAATCATACTTTCGAGGGAAGAATGCACGCTGTACATTTTAATTGGTTAGATCACCGTTGTAGCCGATGCATCGTGCTTAAAACCACGCTCCATTTTGGCGCCTTCGATCGTGTCAACAAAAATTTAATAAATCGTTGCGTGTTCAGTGTCGCGGCCCGGTTTCGATGGTAATTTGAAAATGCATTCTGATTAAATCTGTAGGGAACGGATCGACCAGTACGAACAACGCTCTATTTTTTAGTGGCTCATCAATTATTCATCCCTTAATACAGCCGAACTTTCGTACACCGAATGGCGAGCCGAAGTCGATGCATCTTTCAACGATTTCATTTATACAAATTCATTCGTTTAACCCTTCGCGGGACTTTTCAAATGGCTATTTTCTTCCGAGAAATACATCGTCTCTTTATTCGCTCGGACCCGGTAATTGTTCCGAACAGAAGTAAAGTTTTCAATCACCAACGGGATTAGTTAAAAATAAAGTGCTACGTCTCGACGCTAGTTTTCTAGAGCGCAGGTGAGAACCGGGAATCGAATGGAGTTTTTCGGCTATCTTTCTTCGACTGGGACAGAAAACGGGCGCACAGCGACTTCAATGACTCACGCTGCATAGTAATAGATACGATCGTAGCTCATATATGGCTCGGAAACGTGCTCGATCAGATTTCCCAGGCCGAAACAGCCTGGATCCACGTCGGTGACCGGGCGACACGCGAAATTTACGTTCTCCTCTAGTGTTTGTAACGCGCGTTTCGTTGCCGCCGTTACGAAATCGATTCAGATGGCCGGAATGTTGTTAACGCGTTTTGGCTTTCAATTTTGAACGCGACATTTGGTGTCTATTGTGGAATAGTCCGGGCTGGGTGCAAGTGCAAGCGCATCCCCGTCCCGGCCATATTCAATCCACTCTTTCGGCACTCCTACTGTCAAATTTATTGGACGTAATATATTCGTGTGCACACGGGGATGGCGAGCGTCAAATTACCGTCTCGATTATCGTCGATGCTGTTATTTTACGCGGACGCGGAAACAGCCACGCGAAATCGTCCCTCGGACGTCTCTCGACGTTCAAACGTCTTCGAAAAACCAGTTCCCCAAACGCTCAAATTGCGAAACGTGTGCCAACGTTCTTATCGAAATGAATTTCCTGGACAACTGGTAAAAAGTTCGATCGATACTTTTCTGTTACAGCTTCCTCTGAAAAGAAAGAGGCCGGAATTTCGCCGGCCACGAAAGACGACCAAGGTTTTTGTTCGCGAAATCAATGCGCATCAATGTGGATCAGAATAAACAGGTAACGGCACTGTGTGCCTTTTTTCCGCCCTCAATCGCCTCCTACCTTTTCTCTGTTCATTTTGTTACCACGATTCTCGTATTCTCGCCGGCGGGTTGGTTGGTGGTCACGGTTGACTCATCGTTATTAGAAAAAATAAAGAAGAAGCTTCTCAAGTGGGGAGTCCCGATCCCTCGAGACGCTGCCACTCGACTTCGTGAAGTGTACGGAGGAATGAAAATACGGTGATTGGAATTCAGTCCGTGGAGTCTCGACAAAAACTCATAGTACCGGGCTTGTTCTTTAACAATTAGTCCCTTTCATCTGATTTTTCATTCGGCCGGCCACTCGACCTGGTTCTATCCTCATCGGCGCGGCGCGGTTTACTTAATCCGCTAAATTCGGATAACTTGACACCGATTGCTCAAACGTGACAGACATTTTCCGTAAAGATACGTCAAATGTCTTGAGGACAAAATTCGATGGTAAAATAGGACTAAATACAGTAACTTCCCTATGAATCGGGAAGTTAACTAGTAATACATAAAGACAATCATCCTTGCAGCGCCTCGCAGATTCGCCGGTCGCAGTTTTTCCGAATTATTTCACATAATAGGGAGACAATTTATCGATAGAAGAAGACATCGGTTGGTGCGAATCGAAACGGAAGAAAAATTCAGATAATTGAAGAATATACTGTAGATACGCTGTTTTCACCGCGTTCGAATTCAGAGCGTTTAAGATCCATTAAATACCGGGCGGTGAGGAATGGGTTGTGAGAGCAGGGCCGTAAGTTTTTCGTGTCGCGGTGGCGGTACTGTCCCCCGGGGCTCGTTTTTCCAGCGAGGGCCCGGCCGCATAACGGTCGCAGGAATATATATCCCTCCCCATTAGATTTCTATCGAGCGACGAACGGTGTTCTCAGGCGATCCTCTCCTCGCCGCTTAATCTCGCCGCAGGATCTCCGTCCGAGATGTCTTAAGAGCACGGAATCAATTACCGCGACTTTCACCGCGTGGGCGCGCCGCATCTGGCGTGTCCGGCTCTCCCACGTGTACGCGTGCATGCGTGTGCGTGCATGCACACATTTATGCTCGTGACCGACGCGACGACGAGCGTGTACGTCGACGGCCCCGCACACCGTAACGCGGAATTAACGGCGACGGCCACGGCGACAACAACGTCCGTTAGCGAGAGAGAACCCTTCACGAATGAATCCTCGAGTCTACGATGCTAAAGGAAAGCTTCGGGCTACACCGTGGGACCGATAGTCCCACCGACGCCCACCTTCGACACACCTGCTGTTCGCAGAAATATTCCACCTCGCTTTTCGCGCACCTTCGCTAATCCTCCTGACTGTTCCTCGATTCAAGGAATCCGCGATTTTGCGGAGGAAGACGATCTTCGCGTGAGAATTCAGTGGGTCCTCAACATTTTTTCTACGAGAATACGATGCTATACGGGGTTCGGGACAAATTAGTCCCCACGATTTTTCAGCCCCTTCGGATGGTTGGGCAGAAAACTGTTTCTTAGCAAAGTTAATCGGTATTTAACCGAAGAGAAATTGTAATTTTTTAAATTAAACAGATTAATTTTTATCAAAAATTCAAGGTCGCTGACGTATTTTCAAATGAACCTGGGTATTTTTAACATCATAATATTGTAGGCGACGTCGAAACGGATTCTTTGGTAAGAAACAGTTTTCTGCCCGACCATCCGAAGGGGATGAAAAATCGTGGGACTAATGTGTGCCGAACCCTGTATACAGCGATCCATTAAAAAAATTGAAGGTCACCTTGACATCTAACAAAATTGTACAAACACAAAATTCACTTTTTCCGATATTTACTATTCACAAGAAAAACGCTGACTAATAATAGCGTGAACACCCTGTATATCGTAGTCTTTACTTGAGGAGGGTCCGAATGGGCGTGGTTTGGCAGATCGTTGTTTTGAGGGAGCAGGGACAGTGCCCCAGGGGGCAATCCTTTCTCATAAATCGTTTTAAGGGACAAAGGAACTTAAAGAAACTCTACTACCTTGCGATTGTTGTTCTTCTAGTTGAATTCTTCCCCTTTTTTGTTGAGAAGAGATCATTTTTTGGCGAAGTAGGGTAAAGGTATTTAGCTTAGTTATCTGACGCGCGAGCGCTGAAGCGATTCCGAGGTCGTAACGTTCATCGAATTGAAAGATAAAACCGGCACAGGACGCGAGCATCGGCTTCATTTACGAGTTTCATAAAAATGTAGCTTGATCGGGTCCGTGTGGGACACCTTCCCGACAAAATGGGATTCCAGCGCCGGAGAGTTCCTGGCCTCTGTAAAAGCGTCCGTGTCCGCGAGAGGCAGGTATTTACTTTGCCACGGGACACTTTAGCGGCTCCCACCTACTTCCTCGTCCTTCTTCTTTCTTTCTTTCTCGGCTGGATCTTTTTTTAATCGCGCTTTAATTACGTCGCCCGGTCGCTTCTCGAACAGGTTCTTCTTCGAACGCGTATCACGGAAGCCGGGGCGAACCAGGCACGAAAACCTTCCCGTCGTGCACCGGTCTGCGATTTATAATCGGGAATTCTGCACGCGGGCTCGTTCGCGAATCGAAACATGAAAGAGCGAGAGAGAAAACATAGCGGCAGGAATATTCGGTACTCTTATGAAGTGCCGGCGTTGAAAATCGGTTCCGTTTGCCGATCGGGATCGTTAAAACGGTATCGAAAACCGAATTTAATCTGCCGGAAAATAGACGCCCCCGGAATTTGTTTCGAATATCATTTGATACGTGTTACGAGAAGGAAAGTAAACCGGTGAATGTTTGCACAAAACTGCGCGCGGCCTCTATTCCCATCCAATTTGCGCGCAGACTTTATTTTGGCCAAAGCTTTCGGGGATTGCCGCTCGCTGTACGCCGCCAGCAGCTCGTTCCCCGCGTTTCTATCTCAAATATCTCTTAAACTGTAAATATTGCGTGGAACAACGGAACTTTTGTGGATCCTTTAAAATCGCTCGCCCCGAATCCGCGCGGATTAAACGCCGGACTTCCGCCAATTCCTTATCGAGCATGTTTGCTCAGCGTCCGAAATTGGCACGCTCGAAAACGCTTCGCGCAGTGTCCTTTTCATATTTATTAGAATTAAGAGGAGCACGGAAGATGAAATTAATAAGCTGATCAAAATTGTTACTCAACGATGCACACACTGGTTTTTGACCGATCTAGCTGGACAAAAGTCAATTTCCTGAACTACTCCCAAAACATAATAAATGGAATCAGTGTTAAGCAATGAAACATTTTGTCCAGCTACAGTGGGTCGAAAAAGTATTGGCATACTCTTAAAAAGGTGATAACTTTTTAAATATCGTACTATAAGATTTGAACTTTTTTTATAAGCTAGAGCAATTAGTTTGCTGCAAGATGTGAAAAAAATTTTGTCAAAAATTGCAATTGATCGGAATTATAGAAAAATACTAAAAGTTGCAACTTACAACTTTTTTATGTGGACCTACATTGAAAATTTAAGAAATACGTTTTGTATTAATTCTGTTCAATATTCAGTCCGTGCGATGTGACGAAATTCTGAATTGACTTCGACGACGTTGTAACTACGCGAGCGAATAAACGTCACCGAATTATTAACGGTCTCCCAAGAAAGTGTGTTTAAACAAATAAAACGGAACTAGTTTGAGAGGCATTTCGTATAGCTGTCATAAATCGTCATTCGCTGCGACAGAAAGTCGAGAGAACCGCGAGTCACGTTATCGCGGGGCGACAGTTCGCCGTACAAAATGGCCCGGCGAGCCGAGTCACGCATGTATCAAAGATTCACGTAAACTACCTTCCGGAACAATAGTTAGATATACGCCAACAATAAGATTATCTTACGGACTCGGCAGATAGTGTTATCTCGTGGTGGAAACTGCACGGCCCGAGACGAGACACGATAAAGCTATTCCAGGAGCTCCCGAAACCTTGCAGTAACCGCAACAGGTTTAATGGCACTACGTATCTGTGTAACGCACGATTGAAATTTGCACTACGACTGCACACTGGCGGAACTGCGCTAAAGTCCGTCCACCATGTGGCAGGATTTTTCTAAAATTGATAACCACCAAAAGAAGAGCCCAATTCCTTCATTTGATACAGTGAAAACGAGAAACTCGCAAGACAGTGCAAATTATTTATTATTATAGACGGATCGAAGACCTTTTACATAAGTGTTTATACAAGAAAAAGATAAAAGTTGACTCTTCTAATAAAAAAGAAGGAGAATGCACCAACATAATCACCTGCTCAATTGTTTTTTAAAATTGTGTAGACACGATAAAAAATCAATACAATTATAGATAGTGCTCGAGTCTACAACAATGCAGTTAATTGGATTAATTGATCCATAAGTAGATCTTGCTGTAACTGTTTGAAATCCTCTAAATACACGTTCAGGTACATGAAAATTGATTTGCACAAGTAGAGAGGAACAATCAATATGATTATTAATTAAATTAAAAATAGAGCGCTGGTCGGATACTATTCTTCGAGCTAACGATGTTTCTAGGTTCATTGTAGCTAATATCGTGGAGTAATCATGATCAAAGAATGACATTAGATTATTTAGCTTATGTGAACGAAACCTGAGAAGTTTATGCTGCACTCTCTCGAGCATGATTTCGTAATTAACGCTTTTCGGAGACCATAGAATTGAGGCATACTCTAACAGGGGACGGGCGAGGGCGAAAACGAAGTATGAAACCGAGTGTTCTAGATTTCTAAATTTATTCACACCGATAATGTGTACATCGAATTCTTTGTTTGTTCTTCCGTAAAAAATACAGACATTAGTTTGTGCTTTTTCAAGAATTGTAGCGTGAATTGTTTCGTTGAAGTTTTTTCAAATCTCATTCGGGGGCGCATTGCATCATCCCCTAACGCGATCAACTCGATCTCAATGACCGCCGATGATGGCCCGTTGATAATTCTAGCTGTTGACTGGCCGCCGGCCAGTCCAGTATTTATAAATCTAAATGCGTCTACTCGACGCTGAAAATTTGATTTTCCGCGAGCCGCAGGTGTGACGACACCTTGTGGGATCTTGGGCTTGGAACGGTGCCGCGTTTCCAAAAATACACCCGTCCTAGAGTCGGGAAATGGTTCCTGGGTCAAACTTTCGAATCGACGCTGTCCGAGAATCGATTACAGCCGATCTCGACTGTGACTGGCCCGACGGGGCCGATGTTTACCTTAACCGGGGCCAATCATGTTTAATTCGCGGTTGCGGGGATCGATGAACGCTTTTCGAGCGAAAGTAAATCGGAACAGAGGATTAATTCCGGCGAAAACCAGAATGAAAAACAATAGACTCGTTAGCTGAAGATAAGAGAAGAAAGATAAGAAAATTACTCGGTTGAGCGGAAACGCGGAACAAGGAAAAAATTCACTCGAACCGATTCAAATTTGACAGCGAAAGATAAGAGAAGACAGATAAGAGGTCATTTCTGCGATGAAATGGGCGAATAAACGTTGAGTGAAAATGAACGGCCATCGAGTGAAATAATGTACGAGCAAAGAGGATATTCGGAAATTTATTTTAACCGGCAATTATTAACGACCACGACAATATATTCGGCGAGTCATGAACTTATTTTCGCGTGTCGCTTCTGGGAACAGTTAGCGATCGTTTGTAAACTATAGGATCGTCTTGTGTATTAATAAGATGCCTGTTGATAGTAAATTCATGCATAAATCAACGGCGATGTTTTTAGCCAGAGGCAGCTGGCGGCTCTGCCTCCTCTTCCGAACGAGGATCGCACGAAAACGGTTTACTCGCGGCATTAAGAGTAACGCGTGATTACAAGTTACACCGCTATCTTGATTACAGATTAATCGTGGCGCGGCAGTTCCTCTGTTTTTTCTTCTTGCCTGGTTGTTCCTCCTCCTCGATTTACTTCGCGATTACCGATAATTATCGTGATCAATTATACGCTGATCATCGAACGAGATATCGATTAAACGCATTTTTCACCGGTTTTTCTGACCGGCCGACGAAAAAACCGAAGGCCATGCTTTGCGCGTAAACGTTTGCGCGATTAAATAAAATTGACCGTCAATAGAAATTGTTCTAATGATGAAAGACCATGTTTACCACGCTTATATTAGCTTGCCATGTCGTTGTCGTTGTATGCGTCAAATCTTGTAATCAAATTTTAAACCACTTCCCGATGAATTAGAGTCTTGAAACTTAAACGTAGCTCAGAACTGGATGACAATGCAATATTAAAAAATAAATTTAAAGAGAAAACTCTGCGTTTAGGAGATAAAAAATGTTGGATCTCTGTCATCGCGTTTAGTGATCCCCACTCTTGCGACAGCGCTCCCTACTCCACTGCGCGTTCCCACTCCAGTGACTTACTTCGCACCGAAGGAGCTCAGTGTGGTGTTCCGTTCATTCAGTTCCATTTCGAACTCTGTCAATAGACGTCTCGTCTCTCGGATTCATCCCCTCATTCCATCTTCTGTATTTCCATATCTTACTATTTCATACGAGTATTACTATACCTTAGGTTCCATTAAAAAAAGACTAGAAAGTAGAAAATAAAAAGATATGTAAAAAAACTTTTTAAAAACCACGCTTACATTAAAATGCACTAAAAAGGAGAAAATAACTTTTTTCGATACTAGTGACTATAAATAACAGCGTGGAGCGCCCACGAAGATTACGTCGTGGGCGCTTTTATTTATAGTCAATAATGTCTAAAAAAGTTATTGTCTTCTTTTTAGTGCATTCTGATATAAGTGTGGTTTTTAAAAAATTTTTTATGTTTTGTTTTTCGTTCAATACGGATTCATTCACTGGTCGCTCTGTGACCGAGTGGCACGCAGAGCGTTAAGCAACAAAAATGAGGGATGGAGGAGGGTTAAACGGCAACTATAATCGATTCGCGGAAGATCGTTGGGGGTGCTCGTCTGTCGATGTATCCAGCAACACAGCCACTTTGCGGGCCGGTATGCGCAGGTATTTCGGCACTTCCGACAGAGTCGTTTGTCAGCATTAGAGAGAGAGACGGTGGGGCCGTTCGATCGGAATAAGCCAATTTTCCGAGCGATTTCTTATCGACCGCGGTGATCGGCCCTCCGGCTCGTGATCCAACGCCTTTAACCGCTCCACGAGACTCTCGTCACGTGTCGTCTCAGTGTCGAGGACGGTTTTATCGGTGGTCGTTAAACGCGCTGCGCGTAAGTCGCGCTGTTTCGACCTCTGCTGACCGTGTCTTTTCTTTTTCTTAGTCCCTGACTGCACCACACGGTCCACCGTGGTCGTTACAGTGTAATAAATGTTACCCTTCTTCCTCCCCGAAATTTTTACCAATTTTTATTCAACGTCATACGGGTAATTGTTTGTAGGAGACGCTGATCGTTACTCGAGGACTTCCGGCTTAGACGGAGACGCGTGGCCACCATTTCTCTTTCCCCTTCCTTAGTACACAATTTCATTCACTAAACATTGCACACTCGTCTTTCTACGATGGACTTTCAACATTAGATTTTTAAAAGACTACATTTTTAGAGCACCTTTTCTACCTTTTTACGTTCATTCTTGGGATTGGAAAATAGGGGTGGGAACTGCTTCGCTTAGGGGAGTAGAGGGATAGCATAGTACTTTTTTTGTAATTTTCGTTAAAATTGTAAACCACTGTTTATTGAACAAAAAAAACAGGGTCATTGCTACTAAAACAAAAATTTTTTATACATCAATCTATTCGTCTTTGCAGTTTACTTCAAAATGTATTCAGGTACTTCGCTCTCAAATTACCGAGTTTAAGAGTTACGACTTTTTTCCCGAACGCCCATATACTCGACACACTATGAATTTAATAAAATCATTAAATACTACTGAAATTGAATTTAATTCCTCGATAAAATTAATCTGTTTTGGAGCAGAGTGATCTCGCTACAAGAAAAATTCTGATTTTCCAGGTTCGGCGAGGCGGTGGGAGAAATGTGTTGTTTGAGAGGCCAGTCGACGACAGGAAGCCTCGGCCAGCCGTTTCCAGGGATCAGGGGGTCGCAGGATCGCGGGCTGATCCATCCGAAGGAAGAAGGACAAATTGTACGCGGGCGAAGTTTACGAGAAGCGTAAAACGGCCGTAAAGATCTCACGAGTGCGTATTAATACCCCACTGTGCACAGTGTTATCGTGCCATTATGGAAATTCATTAATGCTCCGCCCGGAACCAAGCATTCTTCGTGGATCACCAACTTCAGCCACTTAGATACCGGATGATTTACGGCGCGCATAAAACGTTATCATCGCGACCGATATATTGAAACTTCGTGTAGAAATCGTGGGACTGCTGCCGGTGCCCGAGTAAACGCTGCCGAGCTACGGGTTCTGGCCACTGTACGTTTGACATTGACGATCAACGGTAATTAAACGGCTTATAAATTTCTAAACGAGCCCCCCATCCGCACCGTTGCAGCTTCGTGTGTTTAGTATGATATTTTACGGCGCGGAACACGAAACACAACGGCGACCAGGGGGATAGGACTGGTGTTTAGCATTGTGTTCGACTGATGAGGATGTATTACGTAAAAGCTGGTTTAATTGATGGCCGGATTATCTCGTTAGAAAGTTTATTGCTACTGGAAGATCGCTAAGAGATCGCGCGGGCGCAATTTGTCGAATGAATAATGGATAGCGATATGCGCGAATACACCTAATATCTATAAATCTGCGGGACGTGTATTCGAAAGTAAAAGCTCCTCGTTAGATGAAAAATTCAAGATAGAAGATCCAGTAAATTTCGCACTCAGCTCCCGATATTAATGGCCACGAGGCTCCACTATTATAGATTGACCAAAACCGTAATTCGTAGGCATCGCGATCGTGGTGAATTAAAGCTAATTAAGACGGAATTAAAATTGCGGAATACACACCGCGAGGAGGCTGGCCAGATGCTATCGAGTTTGACTCGGCCATAGAAAACGATTAATAATTTCCATGCAATAATAGTTTCACTCCGTTGTAATTACAGGTGTATCGCGTCGATCATCGTTTTCTGATAGCGGATGAGTAGCGAGAACACTCTTTTCCACGATAAAATTATAAGGCAACAATTACTGCAGAAATTGAATTTGATGAACCAGCTGGCGCAGGAATCAGATGCGCCAGTCTTTTCTAGAAACACCTGTCCGGTGTTGCGGAAATGCCGAGAAAATGATCCCGTCGTTTGTCGGATGGGTTCGTTCACTTTCTTCTTTTTATTCCTCTTCACAAAAAACCTTGAGAACCAAAGAACGATTATTACAGGCATCGTAAGTGTGCCGGATCGAATGTTTACTATCAAATGTTTCTAACGGAATATTTTGTTAGACGATTGGGAGGATTTCTAGATCGCAAAATTCGCTAACGACCGAGGCAGTTGAAAATAGGGATCGACGAAGAATCGGATTACAGCGATGAAAGAAAACGGAAAAATGTCAAGCGAAGCGTGGCTGGCTGTCGATGCAACAAAATGGGACTTCCACTCGGGTGCTCGTGAATAGTCCCAAAGCCCCGGGCCCTAAGGTCCTCCGTGGCTCGATGAAAAAACAACAAAGCGTTTCTCCGCCTCACAATAGCCTGCCTCGGATTCAGCTTTTCTATTTGTGTTTACAATAAGGAACACAGAACCGATGGAATTCGCTCTCGCGGCCAGCAGGAGTGACTAAAACGATGCTGACGTCCCGGAATCTCGTTGGGAACCCTTTGCATTACGAATTCGAGCGCGGATCGCATTACTGTCCGCAGAAAATTCTACAATGCTGAATATAGACACGCATACTGTGTAGCGATATAGGTAGAAGCACGCCCATGGAAATAAACGTAGAATGCAATTACGAAGAATTCTCTTTTGGTTCACACAGATGGACGTCGGATGAAGGTTCGGAGACTTCATTCTACTTCTTATTTTCAGGGAGATTAACTTCTCCAACTGCTTTAACTCTACAAACAAGCTCATCTTCTCCAACAACAAATCGTGCAAACATCCGCGAAGCAAATGTCACCAAAGTACCTCGACTTTGGCGATCGTCTCATTAGGATCAGCCATAGCGAAGAAAATTCCAGCGAGAAGGAATTTCAGCTCAGTGACCTTCACCATCCCCGGAATGCCATAGCTGACCTCGAAGGTTCCTCGCCAGTGATATCCATCATTGCCAGCGGAGGATCTCGATTCTCCGAGAGGACTGGTCCACGGCTCGATTCGAAGCCGGCCCACGCTCTTCGTGGTAGCTGGTCCTGGGTTGCGCAACCGGCAGAGAAACTTTTTTCTTAAATCAATTTCAACATGTCTCGCGGGGAGATGGAGAGGAGGCAGAGAGAGACTCGTAAAACCCACGCGCGACCAGTTCAACGGTTTCTTTCACTCTAATTGAGACCGGCGGCAGGTAACGATAGGTGGCGGTAAGGGGAGAGGAGAGAGAGAGAGAAAAAAACCGGCGAGGAAGAATGAAGAGGTAAACGGTACAAAAATGGGCAAATAAGAAACGCGTGGTCCCTTCTCGACGTTTGCACGACCCGTTTTCGTTCACATCATTGCCAGGAATGACTAGCAGATACGAGGTCTCGAGGCTACGATACACTCTGGTGAACGTCCGCCAGGTATAATAATGAATGACCGTTATTACGACGTCAACGACGATGACTAGGAACCGGGCGTTGATGCCTGGACAGGCGACAACGATCCTGGTCTTGTTCCTAGCCTCGACAATGCTGGTTTCGACGATTGAAATCGATATGCGCTCGGTTCGGCAACATGGAGGAACCTGGAGGACCTACAGTCAGTGGTGGGTTTAAGATATAGAAGAGTAAACAAGAATATACAAGAATATACAAGAATGTACAAGCATAAACAAGAATGTACAAGTATATACTAGAGTATACAAGAATATACAATAATATACAAGAATGTATAAGCATATACAAGAATGTACAAGCATATATAAGAATATACAAGATTATAGAAGTATGTTCTTGAATATACTAGAGTATACTGTCATATAAAACAATATGCAACTGCATTCCAGAATATATAAGAATAGACAGTAATATTGTTACTAACGGGAAGAAATATTTTTCATTACTTTTCTTTCTTGTGAATAAGTTTGTGAGAGTTTGCTTGCAGCTGCTATTTCTAACTCGAGTTTGAGGGCTCGAAAACGTTTACTGCTTGGGGCCTCCACTTGACTCGAGCCTCCACTGCCTACAGTGAAGGTGCTTGATCCTTCGTGCATGGCGGGAACTTTATGGTTAGTAAAGAATTGGGCGAATCTTAGATTTTCACGTCGCAGAGAACTATGCAATCTGTTTTTGTTAACGTGTCCGTCAGTTGGCAGATGACAAAGAACTCAGAGCTACGCTTTCCATGGTCGAAAGGAGCCGAACTTCTTCGGCGAGATTGTTGCCGGCAGATACCCGTCGCTTCTCTTCGTTATCAGAAGCGGTACCGTATAATTTTATTACATCCACCTGATGGTGCATTTCCAGATGCACTTAACGAGGCAAATGAAGTGCACTTTAGCTTGATTTACTACACACTCTCGTCAATACTTACGACAAATGTAATGGAACCCGGCCGTACCCGTCCCGCGAATACATTATTTCCTAATGAATCGCCGCGACTTGTTTTATTCGTCATTGTCACGAAGAAATAATGGTCTAACTCGGCTCGATTCTTGTTCCGTCCCGACTGTTGTGTGCTTACCTCACTTAACACGCCACGTCTAATCTCGAATATATTACGTAACACGCTCGCACGTGATCGCTCCGCCGTTGTCCTTGGTTCAAACTTGATCGAGAACGTAAGCGTGCGCGCGCGCTCGTCCCAAGCGCAAAAACCACTGTTCCTAATTATACTCGATAAAATACAGACAACGAAAAACAAAATCTGATAACCCGCAGAAATTCATGCGGAAAAAGGACGCGGATTACGTCTAAAAAGCCTCGTTAATCCGGATCCATGCATAATGCTAGCCCCGGCCACCTCTTACTCCCGTACAACCTTTAATCCGCGTGCCGGTTAAGTAATAACGACATTAACTATGCAATTAGTTTACAAACTTTCAGGCTACGCCGTTCTGTTTGCGCAACGGCGAATAAATCTTCCGCTTTTCACATTTTCCGCCGCGAAACTTTCGATGCCCTCATATTTTTGTTGCGGGGTTGGCAGTGCAAGAAATATGCACGCGGGGAAAACTGCTCTGCCAGACCTTAATTCGATACCGAAGCGTCGAACTTCGATATCTTGATCTTGGAAGTGCATCGAGATCCTCGATTACTTTCTAGTCTGGAGATGTTTATGTTGAGTGCGACAATTAGGAATTAATTTCAAGAGAACGATCGAACTCAGCGAGCTGAAATTTTGCAGATTCATCTGTTTCATGTGTTTCAAGCAGTAGCACGAAGTTTTATTCGACGCTTCGTTCAAAATTATAGGAGTCATCAATACATTCTTTAAACACACTTCTATCGGCTCTTTTTCGTCACAAATACTGTCTTCCGACTTGTATAAGACATTTTCTGTGGGGCCCAGATATTAAAAGCTTGTCAATAATTTTTGATTTAATTGGACTGATTTAATGTAGCCAAGTTGGAACTTTACAAACCAATTTTAAGTTAAGTTCTAGTTCAAGTTAAGCCAATGCGTAGTACAATAATATGTTCATGTACTGTATATGCTATAAAAACCAATATTTTGTTTGAAGCATTAAATAAATAATAATAATACATTCTTTGGATACTGCCATCGGCAATCACCAATCAGCATTATTTTTTTTATCCCATCGGAGTTGTTTCCACGACTTTTCTAGTAAATACGTAAGTCCTGTACTTCACAACTCGCTTAATGAAAAAACTCAAATATCTTTAAAGAAGCGGAATACAGTCCACATGGTCGAATGATTTGAAAACCGAGGTCGCAATAATCGTTCCGGCAGGATAAGGGGAAGCTGAGCAACGGGACTCTCGATCACGATGTCAAGCCCGCCTCGGACGGGTCGCAGGTTTCCCGTGTCCGTTCAGAATCAGTTACACGAAATTCTAATTTCCCCGGGAGAAAAATCGTGGCGAAATCTGGGGATGGTCGTTCGCTGTCATTTAGCGAGTCTGCGACAGACCAATGGTGTCGGGAGCCGGGCTGTGAAATAGTCATATCTAACATTTATCAGGCGACGTGCTCGTTCCTAGTCTCGTCAAGATCCATTTGCGGACGCAGGATGCAGAGGAGCATTACCGTGTCGCGATGTCAAATACTAACGGCGGAGAAGCGAGTGGTGTCATTACCGGACCTCATAGCGTGTCTCATCCCCCGCCCCCGCTCGCGCGAACTGCCACCCACGCTACCACCCCCTCGGGCCGTATTTCTCCGTTGCGGAACAGCGTACACCAGCGCAAACAGGTTGATAGATCTTGATGGAGTACCGAGAGCCTCGGAACCCCGGCTATGTTAAATACCTGTGCCGCAATTAGACGCGCGGTGTAATTCAATTACACGCGAAATAAATGCGACCCTTAATAAACCCGCAACAATGCGAATTCCGTCGCGCTCCCGGAAAACATCTAGTCTCTCGCCAAACGATTCTCCTTCGAACGACGCAATTTTTAAAGAACAATTATTTAATACATTTAAAATAATACATTCGTTGTTTAAAATCTTAGCCGATTTTCGGTAATTATTTACTTTAGGGGCCTCCTCACCGATTTTGATGACCTTGAAGTATGTTGTCAAGGTCAATATGTCTCTTATCTCGATCGTATTATCGTTACTAATAAACGTTTAATGTTCTCGGCGCTGCATTTAGCATTAATTGATCGAAACGTAGCGCCGAGAATATTGAACATCTCTGATCAAAAACTGATCAAAATGAAAATTGTTTGCACGAATTCCGAGAAAAAGGAATTACGTGAGCACAGGTTGAGCACAATGTAATTAGTGTGTCATCTACTCGCTTGCGCCACAAATGCATCAAAACCGCAGGTGATTTATTATAATTGTGCTTCGAACAGGAAATTTGTTCCATCGACTGCCGAGTTGGCTCGCAGCAATATCTCGAAGGCACAAGCGACAACGAATAATTTCAAGAAATTTTTGAATATAATAGAAACAAGGTGTCTTGGATGTCATCCAATTTGTGGGTTGCTGGCTGATTGTTTTCAAGGTTAATTTGCGTCAGGAGGGTCCGTCGGTGAGGAACGTGGCGGGCCGGATCGCGTCGGGGGTGGCTAGCGGAGGGTTGTTCGTAGGAGCGCGAGGGCAAAAGGAACAAGTTAAAAAAAGAAGACGACGAAGAAGAAGGAAACGAGAGTGTCTGTGAAGGAGGACGGGGATGAGGGGAGTAAGAGGAAGAGAAGAAGGAGTCGGCGGAGCGAGAGGGTCGGGGGTTGTGGGGTGGGCTAAGACGTTGTCCTGCCAACAGGTGGTAGCAACCTCACACTACCGGGCTTGCTGCTTCAGCCCGGCAGCAGCTCAACCCCTTTTTCACCCTCCGTGGCAGCAACCACGACGATAACCCGCGGCGACACCCGATAAAACGGGCCGTAGAGAGGGTTGGAGGTCTTCTACGATGCCGGGATAAGTGGGTCGTGGTCGGGGAACGGAAAAGAAAAACACCGGAGGGATTATCGGCCGTGGATACACCCGCCCCGTCTCCTTTTCATTCTTTCTCTCGCTCCCTCTCGCTCCCCAGCTCGCCTTCTCGAGCCAAGCCGCCCCTTTAACGAAAGAAACTTGCTCTTTGCTAGCAGCACGTGCGCTGGCTCGTACACGTCGAGACGAGGCGCGACGAGACCAGACGAGAGACGCTCACGATTCCAAGCCTGGACCATCGCGTGCCTTCCACAACCGGGACGCTCGAGTGGCCTGTATTTTGCGAGCGAGGATTTTGCGGTCTCCCCTCGGGAAAAGGACACCCACACCATCGCCAACCTCCGCGCAGCTTCCTCTATGGACTCGCAGTCACGTCGCGACTCGGTAGACAGCTCCAGCTCGGCCAGGGACTCCGACGAGCTGGAAACTTGACCGTGAGCACGAGTTTTTCACAGATCCAGAGCCTTTGACTATTAATAAATATGTTTCTTATATCGATCGTATTTGTTGTTAATAACTGAAGTTGAATGTTTTCGGCGCAACGGTTCGATCCTTAATACTGATTAAACCAACAGCAATTTTACAAACAGTCAAATAATCATCGTTTCGCTCCTAATTTGGATCTTTCTCAACATTTATTTGAATTGCGTGTGTAAAACAAATTTTACTATTGACATTTATTCACATATACTTAATTACCACAAAGCATATACAAAGAAAATAAGCAAAAGCACGGCACGCAAATATCCTAAGCTAATCTTATCGCATTTCAATTGCAAAAATGTGAAAATCCAGAACGCATAAAAGTTACAATAAAAAAACGATCGGTAGGCTTAATAGGCAGCTCTGTTTGAAAACATTCCCGAGCAACTGAACTGATAATAAGAATTGGTAGCGGCGCACAGACTGGTATTTGACCGATCTAGCTGGTCAAAAGTCAATTTCCTAGAACTACCCCCAGGTAAAAAATAAAACGTTATTTGGAGAGCCAGGTAGTTCCTCGAACCAACCCCATTGTTCACAACGTACAAATTGTTTTTTATTTTTTAAATTAATGTAAGCATAATGTAATAAAATATAATAAATTTATCAGTTTTAAACAATAAAAAATTTTGGTCAGCTAGATCGGCCAAATAGCAGTCTGTGCGGTGGCAGAGGGGAGCCTTTGAAATCGCAAAACTAAACAAACGATAGATTCGATTTGCTCGAGCGGACGTTTTCCATTCTACGTTGTCTTCCCCCCTTCTCTCTCTCCTGTCCCTGCTCCCTCCACAATCCCGTTCGAACGGAGGACAAAGGCCCGTTTGTTGGGCCCCCGGGGCTCACAAAGGGTTCCATTGCAGCCATGCGGCCGCAGAAACCAGGGAACGGCCTGTGAGCCTTCCTTCTTCTCGTTTCTTTCTTCGAACACGATGGGTTCTACTGTTAATAAGAATTCTGCTACATTGACGCCGTTCGATCGTCAGTCGCCGCCGAGCCGCCTCTTTACCGTGAAATCGAAGGAAATTGTAACATCGCCTTCGAGAAATCATTCCTCCCGTTCAATCCTTTTGGAATCACATTTTGACAAACTCGATCGACTCTTCCTGGCATCTCTCAGAATCTAACAAACATTCCTTTCACCGATTGCTTCGAGTCATTTTGCAAAATTATGTTCGACGTATTGAGTACTGTATGTATTATCTTCTGTATTGTAATTATGGTGAAATAAATCTCACATAACAGTTTCTAAAAAAAATCTAACAAACATTAATTTTTCAATTTACTTAAAGAGTTCCGTCTCCCACATCCGGAGAAGATAAGTTTCGAAAGAATGTTTTTCAGAGAATGAACGTACTATTGTTAGGTGAATATAATTCGCGAACTCATTAAGGGCCGACCGCCATCGGCCGGGACAACGGCCCGCGAAAACGACTGCTAATCAATAAACAGCTTCCGGGTGCCTCCGATGCATCTCGTCCCGCTACCAATATCGTAATTGGTTCAGCAACGATGCCAAGGAGAATAGACCACGGTAACTGTGAGTGGAAAGGAGGCGGATGGCTCGTTATTCAAAATAAAAATCGCAGGACCAGAGAGGAGGCAACAAAGGACGAAGGGTAGAGGAGAGAGAACGTCGTCCGCTTAATTCATTCCGCGTTTTATTAAACGGCGAAAACACGGCCGCTTTGTGCCCGGTAATAATTCACATGGGTTCATTGTTCCTGCTCGTTAAGATTTTCCTTTGAGACGACCGAATCCTTTGCATCGGCTCGCCCTCCGATTTAATGGCGTCTCTGCTAAAATTACTGCGACAAGGGGCGGGTCGCCTAAACGCGGCACAACAAACGTTATCAGATCTTTTCCTGCAGAATTCGACCGACGTACATCCTTTTTACCACGCTTGTATTAGCCTAGCGTGTCGATATTGTCGTTGCCGATGTTGTTGTATGCGTCAAATCTTGTAATCGAATTTTGAACCACTTCAGACGAGCTAGAGACTTGAAACATTGCACATAATTCAGAACTGGATGACAATGCCATATTAAAAAACAAATTTTAAAAAAAGCGTGCGTGTAGATGATAAAAAATGTAGGATCTCAGTGGGAATCATCGCGTTCAGAGGTCCCTACTGTACTACGTGTTTCCACTCCGACGCATCCCCACTCCACTGACCCATTTCGCACCGAAGGAACTCAGTGTGATGTTTCGTTCATTTAGTTCCATTTCGGACAATTTCGGACTCTATCAAGAGACGTCTCCTCTCTCGGGAGTCATCCCCTCATTCTATTTCGCGTATTTCCGAATCTTACTATTTCATACCAGTATTACTACATCTCGCCTTTCGTTAAAAAAGACTAAAAAGTAGAAACTAGAAAATTATATAAAGAAACTATTTAAAAACCACGCTTATATTAAAATGCACTAAAAGGGAGAAAATAATTTTTTTAGACATTAGTGACTATAAATAAAAGCGCGGAGCGCTAAGTGTGGTTTTTAAACAGTTTTTTCATATATTTTTTTGAAGAACACTGTGTCAACCGAGAAAACACATATGATGGAAGAATATTGTTCGAATGAAACGATCGAAAATAAAATGAAAATTTCCCAAGGATCGTAGACATCGAGTTTCGAATGGGACGATGATTCTCGGGTTTTCTTGGTCGGTTATGCTTGCGGAATGATGCCGCGGCGCGACTCTCGGTTCTCGGGTCGAGTTCAAGGGTTTTGAGGTGAAAACGGGACCGTGATTCCGAGCACAAACTGGATCGACGGGTTCCTGACTTGACGAAGCCCTCGACCTCCGACCCCCCGACTCATGGAAGAGGTCGAGATGAAGTTGCAGGATCGTATATCGTCGGTTCACTTGCAGTAAACCGACCTTTCGCCCCCCTTCTCTAATTCTCTCTCTCTCTCCCTCGTGCATGCTCCTTTTTACCGTCCCTCTCGCCTTCTCTTTCTCTGTATTGATCTCCAGGAGGCAGTTTACGTAGCACTACTTCGCGATCGGGCCAATTCCGAATGAAACATCTCCTCTATGATATTTGGGAACGATACGCCACTTTGTCTACTTGCGGCGGTATTCGTTTAAAGCATGTGCATTGAGCATCCTCGGCGCATTTATAGGAACTTTTAACGGAACTTTATTTCTAAATATCTGTTACTTAATTTAATTCCGAATTGAATTCGACGCTCGCTGCCAAAAGTTATTTTTTAAAACGAACATTCGGTTCGTCATGACGACCAGCAGGAGACGATCAGCTGGTCGCCGACGATCGATCGGCAGGAAAATCTAAACATCTCAATATAAGGCTTCATCCTGACCTGAATATTTCACTTTGAGACTTTAATTCACTCAATAAACTGCCAACATTGTCAGTATTTCTTTCTGCAGTACACACCGCAGCAGCTTCCATAGTTGTTCGCAAGAAATACTGAAAATAGCACAAATCCGTTCTGCGCGGCGAAATGTTTGGCGATTGGCGCGCAGTTCGCGAAACTGTTTAGGTCTGTACGAAGCCTAGTACCTACACATTTTACAATGCTATGTTTCTAAATTAGCGTGAGATGCAGTAGATTGAAAATCAATTTCTCGAAAATTTTCGGAAGAGATAATCGCAGACGTTAATAGCAATCTCGCCAAGCTCGTTGTATCCAGAGTTCGTAGCGTATTGAGAGCAGCTGTCCAGGCGGATGATCCGCAGCTTCTATCAAGCTTGAAAAACAATCGCGTCGTCGGCGGGTTCGCGCAATCACGCGGTAGACAATAGCAACCTTGACACGTTCAGCCGGCCATTTATTTCGGGGGTGGAGGAGGAGGAGGAGGAGGAGGCGAGCGGACCGGGTCGAAAAGCGGCGCATGCCTCAATCTCCTCGTCACAGGTTCGCCTCGTCTCGAAGTAACTGTTCCATATACATCAAACCGAATCCCCGAACAGCCCTCTTGTCCCCTTCGGAGCTACCCCCGGGGCTGCTCGGAGCCCCTGAGAGCCGAGGCGAGCCGAGGCGAGGCGACACGATTCCGTGGAATCGGTTTTCGGTACGGTGTGTGCACGGTATGAACCGGGGCTTCGTTTTAATTAGCAGTAAACAGCCTCCATTAAGCCCGGAGCAGTAAATCACCCGCACTTATACCAGCCGAGCCTCTTTCCATGGTGGAACAACGAGGCATCTTGGGTCGCGAGCGGACCGGGGCGTGCTGGGAAACGGAGCGGACAGAAAGAGGAAGAGGAGGTGCGTTCACGACTGGGGGATCGGCCGATCGGTGTGGGAGGCTGGAGGGGTGTACATTACATTTCAATTTGGCTCTGTCCGTCCTCCTCGAGAGCCCAGAACGAACGAGAAAGCGAGAGAGAGAGAGGAGAGAGCACTCTCCGGCCATGGACCGATGCGCTCTTCGAAATGGGGGTTGGTTGCCTGTGAATTTTCCTGGTCCTCCACCCACCCCCTCGACTCGCTACAGCGAAAGAGGGGCTGAAACAGAGGGAGAACGCTTTATACAGATGTCTTGCTCTCCAGCTCCGGCTCCAGGAGACAATAGCAGCACGCGAAAGTTGCCGTCGCGCTTCACGGAAGAAGCCGGCGCGGGAGCACAGCTTATGTTTTAACTTCGATTATCGATTCCCGACAGTGCCTGCTGCCTTTTTCCACTGTGCGTCCTCCCCGTCGCATCGATCCGATGCTGTACCCCTTTTTCTCTCTTCCTTGAGACACCGCGCGGCTCTCTAATCTTTTCCTGTTGCGTGCTCGATTCCGCGCCGCAGAACGATCTCTATACATATGCGCTGCACCGTGTTCGTTCCGACTACCAACAACGAAATCACGGCGTTCGTTTCGCAGAACCAGACACGCGCAATCGCTCGATCCTCTTCTCGGAGATCGGGAACTTTGTTACAATGGGGTTTTGCCAGTTCTGTTCGGCACGATTCCCTGCAGCGTGTATTGTTTTTAGTTCGATACCGCGCTGAGAAGCCACTGTGTGTTCGGGCCCCGCTGCTTTCGAGGGGATCGGATTTTGTGGGGGAGACGTAAAGCCTTTGGATCGAGTATTCTCGAATGAATGGGCTGTGATCTTAATGATGGAAGTATCGGTATATTTTTGAATCTGCGATTATTCAGGTTGCACATAGGAGGAGGTCGTTGTGAAAATTGTTAGTCCGAGTCTCCGGCTTCTTAGAACATACACTTTTTTTAGCATAAAGATGCCTGCCATACCAATCAGTTTGCGAACGACCGGACCCATCCACTTCCGGTCCCCGGCGTGCATCGAAAAGGGCCAGTTCTGGCTGCTCTACCGAAAAGTACAATTAACCGTTCCCTCCAATTACCGCGATCGCCGATGTTGTTTTATTCATAAAGGGCCGGGTAGCCGGGAAAAGGACATCCTTGCGGCTCGTTGAATTATAGAACCGTCCCCAGGAGGGACACCGGGAAAAAAACGCGAGTGGAACGTCGTCGGCTGGGGCCTAGGATCTTTGTCCAGACTGCGCCCGAGGATAATTGCTATTCTTGCGGGGAGGACGTCTTTTTCGAATGGAGATAGCTGACACGCGTCAAACTGCCGCGTCTAGAGGCGCACGGTAAACAATCGTGGGCTGAAGAAGAAAGAGAGGCGAAGTTACTCCAATTAGTCCTCAAATAATGACAGGCCCTCTGTATTTATAACGCAGTAATCCGACCGGTGGGTCCAATAAGAGGACAGCACCTCCCTCGTCGTTACGGCTACACCTTCGGCAGCCTCAACTTCTCTACATCCTCCACTCTTTTAGCATCCCCACTTTCTCGACTTCCTCCACCTTCTCTACACCCTCCACTCGTTCAGTTTCTCCACCTTCTCTACATCCTTCAGCTTCACCTTCCTTTCCTATTCTACCTTCTCTACGTCCACCACATTCTTTTCCTACTACCACTTTCCACATTATCTACGTCCACCACCTTCTCCACATCCTTTAGCTTAACCTTCTTTTCCTAGTCCACTTTCTACATCCTCCACATTCTTCTCTTACTAACCCTTTTCCACCTTCTCTACACCCTCCACTCGTTCAGTTTCTCCACCTTCTCTATACCCTTCAGCTTCATCTTCTTTTCCTAGTTCACTTTTCTACATCCTCCACATTCTCTTCTTACTACCCCTTTTCCACCTTATTTACATCCTCCACCGTCTCTACACCCTCCACTCGTTCAGTTTCTCCACCTCCTCCACATCCTTCAGCTTCACCATCTTTTCCTACTCCACCTTCTCCACGTCCTCCACACTCTCCTCCAACTCCAGCTTCCTGAGATTCTCCTCCTGCTCCTCTCCTCTTCCCAATTAAACCGCGCCACGCTACGCCGAGCTTGCATACTGCGTACCGATATCAATTACCGGGGCCAAGTGACACGGCGCCGCGACGAGGACAGGGACGACGATTAAAAAAGGAAATCGGCGGACAAGGGGCCCCGAGGGAGAGGGAGGCACGCCACGCAGCCACCGGGAAAAAAGGAACGCAGGAAAGAAGTGTGGAGACGTAATGAGAAAGATGCTGGTGGCGCGGGCCTAACGAGCCACTGCCGAGTTCGAAGGATCGCGTGTGTACGTACGTACCACCGGACCGATGCCTGCTGATAATAAACGCTCCGCGTCAGATAAGCACCGAGTAGGTAGCTGGCTAGCTTGGGGACCGCCCTGTCTTCGATCTGATTCAACTAGAGTCCTGAGGCGTTGCTGTTTGTAAATGTTTCGCTGTGAAGAATTTATCCTTTCGGTTTTCAATTTTTGATGATGGTATACTCTTGGATATCGAGTTTTGAAGAAGATCGAGTTAGTCGGTTGACAGTGGAATCCCTTTCACTCAACCACGCCCATTCACACTTGTCCAGGTGCTCGGCTATTTATAGTCATGTTCGTGAAACGCCTACTGACTTGATTGTGGAATGTAAGCTACATAAACGTAAAAATTCACGATATTTATACAGTACTCTTAGCATTGTTCCTGAGTGAAAAGGCGTTTAGTTACAGGCTACAAGTTGTCCCACTCGGATTGCAACGTTTAAATCACTCTGCTGAATTCTAAATCCAATGTGATCCTTCGCAGGTGCTCTGCTTAACAGACCGCACTATAGAAAATTAAGATTTACCTGTGCATATTCTTGAATGTCTGAGAAAATGAAAATATTTTCTAGCTGATTAAAAAATATTTTATTCCAAGAATATAATACCTGCATCGGTAACTCCTGTCGCTTTCACAAAGTTGCGCGTGTGATAAATGGACGAATATACGCGGCGTATTTATCAATTAATTCCCGACAACATGTTGCTAATTTATATGTATATGCAGCAGGTGGATCTCAAACTAGTTCCGAAGTACCTGTTCGCGAACCTATATTGCGTCGTGGGTCATACACGACCCGGTGCACCTTTCGCAACGCTGCGAAACTGGTCCTCGCATGAAACGCGTAAATACAAACGTACATATCCAGCTCCGGATTTATTAATACTCGATTCTAAATCCTGTTCTTTCACCTCCGAGAATAAGGCACCCGAATAAACTTTAGGAATTCGTAGCCCATCGAAAATTACTTACGACCTACCAATAGCAAACGTTTCAAGAAAATAATTCAATAAGAACCAGGTAGATGACGCGTCTCCACAACAATCTACAAACTCACCCTGGACTATCCTCTACAAATGATCATCGGCGACCTTAAGCAAGCGTTTCAAGAAACCAACGATTAATCACGGTCGCGAGTTCGCATATGCAGACAGTAATGGCCACTCAGAAATGGTAACAGTGACTATCCCGTGGGCCAGAGCTTTCGATCTTCGGCGCAGGAGATTAAAGGGCCGCTGATGGCGGGGAGAATTACTCGATCGACAAAGAGCTTAATGGAAGCGTATCCATCGTCCCCGGGCGATCGGTCATTTAATTTCTTAAGTGGCAGAGGGGCAAACATTAGCTTTCGCAAAGATAGAGGAAGAAGAGGGGTAGATCAAGAAAGAGAAGGAGAGAGAGAGAGTGAAAAAAGAGAGAAGGGAGAGAAGGATACCTTACGAGGTCAATGTAAGGAACGAAATCCTTACAAAGTTCCAACGCTGGAACCGTGTTGAAGGTATTCGTCGGCGGAGCACTGGAAATGGAGCTTTTATACGAAAGTACTCCATATCACTTTATTTAAGATTTACCCTCTCGCTCGCCCCTTTCAACCCCCAACAAGACTCGTCCATTTCGTTGCCACCCCCTGTCCCGCCGCGGCCCGCCACGACCCGCCCCTACCCGCTCGTTCTACTATTCTTAAGCCCGATCCTCGCTGCTCCTCGAGCGTCCTTCTGTATCGACGTCTCTCTTCTCCCTGTCTCTCACCCCCTGTCGCCCCATCTCTCTCTCTCTCGCACCCTCAATCTTTCTCTCTCTTCCATTCCCCCGACCGGTTCTCTCTCCTCGTCCGTCGGCCGCCCTCTTCTGCCTTTCGAACGTCTTGTTTGTTTATTCCACTCAGCCTCCTTAACATGATCCGTCTGCTTGGCATTCCACCTTGCCCCATCTCGAGAGGAGCGTTTTGCAAATTGGACGAACACTTCCGGCGATCGATCCGACACGCGATTCGAGATCATAATCACGCCCCGGACAATCCGTCGACTCTAGCTACTCCTCTCTCTCTCTCTCTCTCTCTCTCCGCTCATCTTCGTCTTTCGATGATCCTCTTTCACTCTCCATCCCGTTCTGTATCTCTCGGTAAGTAGATGGACAAGCGGCCTCAGCTAATAGATATTTCAACGTTACTCGGACGCTTCGTGCCACCCGGTCGATGGAGATCGTGTCTCGTCTTTTGCTTGTTTTCTGGCGGCATCGCAGGGCGCAGGAATTGAACGAAAGGGAATACAAGATGCGAACGATGTTTTTCTTCCTCCCTGTGTATTTATTCTTGTTGCGTATTCCATTTGCTGGCCTGTTTTCCTGCACTCGCGGAATATTATGTCCTTCAGCGATCGCCTGTGCCCGTTGTACTCGAAGATGGTGCTTCCCGGATCTCCGGTGAATTATTCTGACAACTCGAGGATACTTTTCGTTGGAAGTAATCAAGTGAACTTAGTACTAGATCCTCCAATAAATTTGTAAAGCTGAAGTTCGTTATTTACTTATAACTATTATGAAACTGTAAACAAATTATTATTAGTGTCAGATTTGTAAAACTCAATTCTTAGACCCTTCTTCCTTCAAAGCAAACTATTGATTAAACATTTGGTTGGTGGTGAATGTAGCCACAACTTTTCGTTGGAAGCATGGTCTAAACAGTGGCGTATTACCCTATGGGCACCCAAAGGGGGCCCCGAACTCAAACCAAGATCCGAGATCCAAATTCTACGTTTCGCTCATAACAAAATTCAAAGGGGCTCCGAAAATCTACTTTGCTCAGGGGCCCCAATTAGTTATAACGCGTCACTGGGTCTAAGAGCTATCTTGAAGAGTCCAATAGTTGTATTAGCTATTCTAAATAATTTAAATAGTAGAAGGCGGACACCTGTGAATCAGTTGAAACGTGTGGCGATGCTCTAAATACGTGTTTCAGTGGTGGAGAGTGTTCAGATTTATGTGCAGGGTTGCAGAGGAGACGAATATTTGCGATTTAGGGGGACGCTGATCAGTCCGCAGTGACTAAATGGAACGGGAGAGCGGCTTGATCCCCAGTGGATGATTTCGACGGGAAATAGATGATGTCCAAGCACAGCAATCTAAATGGGAGACCGGTTCAAGGTGTGGAGGATTCAACCGTTCAGCATTTAGGGGACACTGATCACCTTGAAGGGATTAAAGTGGAGTAAGAGCACGTTTAGATCACAGGTTAAGGATTTCTATACCAAATGCATCACGTTTAAAACACCTAACAACGGTATAGACGAAGTTGAAGTCCTGCGATCTAAATCAATGATTCCCAAAGGAGTCTATATCGACCCCTAGGGATCGATTCCGAACTGCAAGGGGTCCATGTCAGCGAAAACAAAAATTGGGGGTTGCATGAGATGTAAATGGGGGTCCCATTAAAACCACTTATTTTCTTTTGTTTAATTATATTATGTTATAATTATACTAGACTTGTATTTTGTGTCGTTTTAATTAATAAATGTATGAAACTTGATATGTGCTTTTGTTAACTTTTTCATTGCACAGTTAAACCTATCAAAGCGAGTAGCACTGTCTAAGCTGTCAGAAACACATTTGAAGTTGATGAATTTGTAACAATTCAATATCAGAAAAGTGGGGGTCTACGTAAAACAGAAAAAATTGGTAATAATTGAAGTTAAATGTTTCGGGCGCAACGGTTCGATTCTTAATACTGATTAAACAGAAAGCAATTTTGCAAATAGTCAAATAATCATTATCGACGTTTCGATCTTTCACTCAAAAAAAAAATTGGCAAGTGGTCTACGAGACAAAAAAGTTTGGGGACCTCTGATCAAAATGGAAGACTTCTATACGGCACAAAAGGAAACGTTCAAGAACCTAGAGACTTCGATGGACCTAGAGGGGTTCATCTCGTCAGTTGACGATCTCCAGGCAAAATGCTAGCCGTCCAAGTCCTTGGATCCAAATGGTAGATTCGATAATCCGGAATCAAGCCGTTCCAGTGGCGAACGACAATGTCGGGTCTCCGGTACGTGTCTCAAATCCACTCTACGTCCTCGCGTTTTGCCCTTTGGTACCTTTCCTCGGTTCACGCACGTACCAACACGCGTGCGCTTCTCACAATCGCTCCCCTACTCCTGGACCAGTCGAGTCTCTCGACTGGGTATACACCATGGATCTCCTCCGGTGGATCCGTTCTCTGTTTCGCTCGCTAAGAGGGCAAGAGAGAGAGAGGACGAAGAGAGGCGTTCTCGGATCTCCAGCCGCGTAAACCGGTCAGTCTGGTCGTTCGTGCCCCACCACGCCGGCCACCTGCTCGCCTAGCAAGGCCCCGTAGGGCCCGTTCGGCTCGACACGAAGCCCTGCCATTAAATTTATTCGAATTTCATCGGCACCGGGCCCCGAAACTCGCGCCGCCACGGCTCGTAACGCTTACACGCTCCGAACCACGTAGACAACGAGTCCTACACCACTGCTTCTCCGAGCCTATCTAAACGACGGACGTTTATGCTAATTTATATGCCACTCGGATCGATTCGGAACGAGTTTCGAAAACTGTCCGGATCCGGCGAAAATTGCTTTCTAGCGGGGGGAATCTTATTAGTAGACCACGGTTTTTATGCGGTTGTGGTGACCACTGGGTCTTTCGAACGTTTGCTGGAATTTGAGTGGGTTTCACTTTATTCCGGAATTTAAAGGGACACTTGATTAGGCGAATCGCTTTCCACTTGCCTCTTTCATGGATTGTAAAAATGTCTGCAGATGTTCAGAGGTAGTTGCGGCCATTCGAATGCAGCTGTATTGAAGTTTTTTGAATTTTTTCGTTCCAATACGTGTTCTGGTTATTTAAATAAATGCAAGTGGATTCTTGAAGCACATTGAATATTCATATAGTGATTAGAGTGTTTGCTTTATTACGTTTTATTTATTATCGTATACACTTGATCAGTAGCTATGTTTATCGACTGTTTCGAACTTTGAATGCATAAAAATGCACATAAATTAAGTCTAACTTTCCCTACCGATAAAGAGGACTTTCAGGGAACGTTTCAGCCTGAGAATAGAATAAAAGCCAACCCACCGTGACCTAAACAAAACCTAAAACACAAAGAGTAAAAAAGGGTAGTCTCCGAAGCTGAACATCAGGTGAAAGACGATTCCATGGTGGTTCCAGGCGGCCGATCGTCACCGGACGAACCTGTCCAGCATTTCCTCGGATAATCGTTAACGATAGAACGATGGTACGAGGTCTGTCCAGCGGAAGTAACCGGTGGCACGTTTTAATAAAGCGTCCGAGCTCGAGAACGGATTCATTAAAAGTCGTCCGGCCTCGTCATTACGTTTTCGAAACGATTCCGACGATAGGCTCTCGTCGGCATCGCGTCTGGTCGGTGACTCGCGAAACTTTCCACCCCGTCCGCTAATTATTCTATTATTAATTGTTAATTGTAATTAATTGCGCGGCGACCCCGCGAGCCGGCTTAATTGACATTGATTTATGGGTTTAATTAAAGGCGTCGTCGCGCCACTGTCTTACGCTGCCCTGGAAGGGCTTAACAACACCTTTTCACCGGAATCTCGCTTTGTGCGACGGCCTTTCAGACGGTCTCGGTCCTCCCTGCTCCAGGGCGGGTCACCCCCTCGCAGAATTGAAACTGTGCCGCGACGACATTTTTCACGCGGAAACCCGGCCGGGCCCGCCTTAAATTAAACGCTTCGCGGCGTAATCTCTCGTTCGTTCCCTCACTGCGACCTTAAGGGGGTAGACTCGTTTCCAGGATTCCAAGACTGCGGGACCCGCGTTCTCATTACTCGATAATGCGCAGATCAAATCACTAGATAAAAGATCAATCTAGGCCGCGATCTATCGCAAATCTATAAAAATAGCTACTAATCGCGGCCTAGATTGATCTTTTATCAAGCGTTTTTAATTACTGAAAAAACCCCATCTTTGCATCATCGAGAAATGAGAAGACGCATCCAGCACCCTCGCAATCCTGAAAATAAAACGAGTCTACTACCTTTAACCCCCTGCCGTTTCATTTTCTTTACAGTTCCATTGATTAAAACGCCTTTATCCCGAAAAATGCAGTAGAAGAAAAAAGAAATTTATCTTTTTTATATTATTATTTATATTGTCTCTTGTGAAATCATTTTTAACCCTTCACCATTGACATTCTTGTCAACCGAAGCATCTCGCACTTCAGGAAGGGTTGTCTAATGAACTTCTTCTTTATTAGGCTAAAACGTACGAGGTAAATCGTTACAACATTTAAACGAATGTTTTACAACGCGTAGAGGCTTTGAAACCGGGAACAACTGCGCGTACTAAAGAGAACATTTA
Organism: Lasioglossum villosulum; assembly: GCA_963971365.1. Classification (NCBI taxonomy): domain Eukaryota; kingdom Metazoa; phylum Arthropoda; class Insecta; order Hymenoptera; family Halictidae; genus Lasioglossum; species Lasioglossum villosulum. The sequence continues at coordinate 2,526,476 of OZ020495.1, forward strand.
CGGCATTTTTGTTTGAGCACGGCGAGAAATCGACGTTCCATTCGTCGAAACTATTTCTCGTTTGTATCGCAACATATCGGGAAAATCGTTTCGCCGTCCCCGCCATCTCCGCAGGAAACGAAAGGCCGTTCCGACGATTATGGGTCTCCGGTTCAATATTTCAGCGGGTCTGGCGTAAACGGCAGGAATCTCGTCCCATCGTTCCATTCCGTTTGGACAGGTCCAAGGAGAAGGGAGCCCGGCGATAATGAGTGTCCCGGCGTGAAAATAAAAGCCGCTCGATGCTTTAACGACACGGATTGATTAAATCAATATTTCACAAGAGTTCCCGGCACTGTCAAACACAAGTGTGCGAGGCCCGATCTCGTCTCCTCCCCGCGGATCTGCACGCAGCGATTTGCATACCGACGTGTAATAAATACGTTGAACAGGTTTCTATGAGCAACATTATTAGTTTATCTCGCGTGAGACCGTCTCGGATCAAGAAATCATTTCCACGGGACCGACGAAACCTGTTCTCGTAGCGAGAGGGGTAGCGAGGGGATTGACTATTCTCGTTTCTAGCGTTAACACGGCCCAATTAGAAACGTCTCTCAATTAGGCGCTCCCGAGGTACATCTCCTCCGTCGTTCTTCTTCTTTTTTCCTCTTTCCTCGTCGATACGCATAATTGACACAAACCACGCTCGCGCGGTCGTTTACGCGAAAATAGGCGAGGTCGCGTGCTTGTTATGTACTCTTCGCCGCGAGCCGTTTACACGGTGTTCTTAGAAACCGCGACTGCAAATATATTTGAGACGGATGAGCTTGTCACCGAGACGCGACAAAAACGCAAGGAATATTGAAAAGACAGCCGGCTCGAAGGACCGGATGCACACGGGAAACGCGACGCCATCTTCTTGTTTCGGTTAATATTGACGGATCACGCCGGCGGGAAGCAAAAAGTTCGTCTACCTTGTATTCTACTATTTTTGCCCAGCTGACAACACTATGTGTTTATAGTCTTCCCTCTTTACCTTTAGTACCTCGAACCTTTTTTCATGCCATCGGCTACTTTCTTGTACAAAAGGAAATCGAACGGAGCGACTCCTTTACTCTTATACTCGGCGACAGAAAGACGTCACATCACGAAAATTCGATGCTTTCATCATTTGGACATAATAAATCTAGTTTTTCTTGATACTTAGTTACTTTATCGCCGGCGCACTGCGAGGCATTTGATCGTAGAACGCAACTGAGTGAACTCGACTTCCAGTCCTAACGCGATGAGACAGAAAATGCACTGATTGATCACATTTTCAAAATATTTGCTTTAAAGCTTATTAACTAGTAAATTAATTGATCTCATAAATAATTTAATATAGGAGAAAAAATGAATTATATGAAATAAATAATTGTAAACGAAATTCTTAATTTAATGAATGATATTTCAATTAATTGACCCCTAATCAAGTTAATATAATGAATGATAACATGAAAATTCATAAAAGAATTTTTCCGAATAAATGAAATTTTCTAGAAGTTAAATTGTTTTCGTTTAAAAATAGTATAAGTATTAAAATTACGTTATTGATCAATCAGCACTCTTTGAATGTTCAAATCTCCTTCCCATAGCTCCGAAGGAGCCTTGGGAAGGAAGAAGGAAGCGGTACTTGAATCGGTCGACGACGAGTCTCGGTAATTTGAAACTGTTGCGGATGATTGTTCGGACGGACAGATTTATGGCACGTTGTCCTTAAAGAGTACGATAAGCTAGACATCTGGCAATGCCTCGAATGGTCGCCGAATGACCCCAATTTACTTAATCTTCGGAGACGATTTTTAGTCACGAACGCACCATAAATACTGTCTGAAAGAAACCCACGTGTACTGTTTTTGTGGGACGGAACAATCTGCTTTACTTTAATTATGTAATTTTCAAAATCAGCTTCTTAGGAAGAAGGGAATCTCCAAGACTGGTTTAATGATAGCGAATGAAGTGTGACTAGGAAGTTACGATGGATTTTTGGGGATTGTGGGTTACGAAGATTGTCCGCAGCCGCCCGAAAATATTGAATCCGCGGCCCCGTTTCACGGTCCCGGGGCTAGGCTCTCGCGTGTTCGTAATTTCGTTTACACCGGAAAGCGTCGGTAAATCAGTGACTTAATGAATTCAGCCGAGAGGCCGGTGCCACGGAGATCCCACGCGACGCGGAGCCAGGGCCATTTAGAAGAGCGACGAGGCTGCCGCAGCCAGAGGGGGTTATTCGCGGTTATCTTTACGAGTCGAAGAGATACGCCTCCCTTGTCTTACTTGTCCCAAAGGCGGCGGAGGGGTGGCTCCGCAGGGGCCAGGAAGTCGACGTTAAATCTTCCCTGATGTTGAGCTGCCACTGCCCCGGAACGCCGGCCGTTCGTTATTCTCGTTAACATTATGATCATTGCACGGCGAAACGTGTAATTTCGAATTAACGGGCCGGCCCCGTTTTGCCAGCCAGCGAAGGATCACCGACGCCACCTCTCCCCCAACCCCTTTTTCATGGGGGTCTTCGGGATACTGTGAACTGGATTTGAGAACGATTTGATACTTCGTTGTAAACTTAATCATTCACCTGTAATACATTGTAAACCGATCAATCTTTCTGACCGCACTCAAAATTTTTTGTGGCGTTCAATAACATCGTTCAAGTACGTTATTCTGGAATGTGAATTTAATTTGCAAGTAGACAGCGAATCTTTATGCAAAATGATCCACCTAAATTTCGACAAAGTGGACGAAATATAAATTAATTTTCTTAATATGTTTAATAGGTTGATGTCTGTCTATTCACGAGTATCCCAGAAAGTGTAAACCTATAACAATTTTGTTCTAACGCTCGAATGATAAGTACGTTCTTCCCTCGTTCGACCGATTCATTATAATAATTGCCTGTTCCGAGACCGAATTGCTCTTGACAAGATCTAATTAGCTCGTTGCTCTCATTTTTCTCGGCGCGAGACGACAGCGGCGGACCGATGGACGAAATCGAACTAGGGGTTGGATCGATTAGCAGAATCGGGGGATTATTCCTCCGTCGGTTTAACCTGCTTCGTTACAGTTCGATTAATACAAGCCACCGACGGCGGCGGACGGCCAGGCACGGTAACTTGTCCATTAATTTTCATTATTTCTCTGACAGTCGAAGCCGAATCTCCATCGCCCCCCGCGCAGAAAATCCAGTTCCCCTTTTGCCAGTCGAACCGATCATAAGCTGTCGGAGAAAGCTCCTTCGGAAACGAATCACGGCAGAGTAATCGACCGAATTAACCAGGAACCGTCCACGGTCCAATTAATCGTTAAACCAAAATCGATGGACGAATTCGTCGGGGAAGAAAAGGCGAAGGAAATTTGCAGTTCATCAATGGAAACATTGAAGACGTGTGAGTACAAACCGCGTGTATGCACTATACCCATTCGAGGGAAGGTTTAATCATCCCCTCGGGTTCGAAATATTTTTCTAACAATGTCTATCGCCATCATCTTCATATTTTGAAGGTAATATTATAACATTGATGGTAATATAACGGATATTAAAATGTCTAATATTACCTTCAAAATATGAAGATGGTAACGATGGACATTGTTGGAAACATAATTCGGATCCGAGGGGATGATTAAACCGCCCTTGAATCAACGTCTAACAGCTTCTACAGGGTTTCTCAAAATTCTTTGCACATCCGGAAATGAGAGAGTTCCTGAGATCGTTTGAAGCAACATTTTCCTTTGCAAAAATGGCATCCTCTTCTAATGAATTATTAACGAAAAACACGAACCAATCAGAACGCGATCTAGGCTCGTGTTAGCACAGCGCTCTGATTGGAAAATGTTGCTCCAAATGGTCTCAGGAGCCCCCTATTTCCGGATGTTGAAAGAATTTTGACTAATAATCCGAACCCTGTGTACAATTTGCTCATACGATTTTGTAATTGCATTTGTTTCTTTGGTTAATGGAGCAATTTCCAGATTCAGACCATTCGATTTGTTCGATCGAATGGGTTTGCCGAGGGGTAGTAGAACGATCCAGTCAGAAACCTGACTGCTGGAAAATCGAATGGGAAAGAAAACGACCGTCGGAACGAAGAGCAAGTAGATTCTGGGGTCGATCCAATTAATCATCGAGGCCGAGTCAACGGACAAATTGATCAAGGAATAAAAGGCTTGGGCGTTAGCATTCACCGGGCTCGGTTAACCGTCTAATTTCGTCAAACGATTCCGGCCGATCGATCGCTGGTGCCAGTATTTCCGGGCGGTCGCATTACCAGAGGGCACACCGTGGCGGTCACCGAATAAACACGGAACAAGCCGGTAAATTGGTGATAATCGAAGTCTTCGTGGTTGAAACGCTGCTCCGCGTTCACCCTGCCGTTGGCTCGGTGCGGAACGGAGCAGGGCCGAGCGGAATGGAGCGGAGCGGAGAGAAGCGTGCAATATCAAGGCTCCGGACGCTGCGAGCGGTTGATGTATTAACCCTCGGCAGACCGGGCGCAGTGTCGGCTTCGTTAAGACCATTAGTGCAGGAGGGACACACGAGGCGCAAGAGAATCCACAAAGGGCGACGCGGGGGCTGCTTCTTCCTTGCTAATGACGATCGTATCGCGGCACGGCCGCGGCCGCGGGAAAACGGGAACGACTCCGTCGAAATACCAAGTTAACGAATCCGTCCCGCGGCGCGTCTGTCTCGACGTCGTTACACCGTTACCGGGAAATTAAGTTTCTTTCTTTTACCCATCCCCTCTCTGTCTCCGCACGTGTGTGTGCTTTTCCACGACCATCGGTCTTCGTTAACGGACCCGCAATGCGAATTTCGCGACTCGATTCGCTCATCGACAATCTTCGTATTTGAACAGCGATCTGATGAGGAGATTAATTTTGGGTAATCACGATAGATAGTGAGCGATGATTGACACTTATTTTTCTGATCGAGTTCTTTCTAGATGGTTCATCGAACGTAATCCACAGGATACAAATCCCTGAAGCAGTCTCCGTCTAGCCAGCTCGAAGACTCGCGGCTCTTGCCTGCGTCTTGGAGGCCCATAATGACACTTTTACACGCGGATAATGGCGCAGCAAAGGCACGCACAATGTGGCACAAAGCGTGACTGTGGAGCCCCCGGGCGAGCATAAAAACACACGCGTGCATGCAGCGAAGAAAGACAGAGAGAGAATAAGAAATAGAGGAGAAGAGAGAAAGTGGAAGAGTAAACGAGCGAGGGAGGTTGGATCGCAGGGTGGGACGGCGAGAGCGAGAAAAATGTTTCGAAGGTGAAAGGGCGACAGGAAGACGAAGAACGAGCGGAGAAAAAGAAGCGCGAGAAGAGCGGGAGAGAAAGAGAGAAAGAGAAAAAGGTAGCGACGAGCGAATCTCGCTTGTTCGTGTAAGAGCACGCCGGTTTCGCGTAAGTTCATGCTCGCGAATGCTAGTGTACGTGCGCAGAAAAACGGGGTGGGGGTTGCAGGGGGCGAGAGAGTGGACGGCGAAGGTGCCGAAAAACGAGCAACACGCCGGCCCTGGAGCAAAAAAGAACTAAACTCATTTCCGAGGCATTAACCAATTACTTTTTGCGAAAGGGTGTCGGTTACCTTCGACTCGAACTCCCCACCCCACCTCCTCCTCCGCATCCCCTGAAGCAGACCCCCAGTCATTCGTTAGCCGACCAGCCACCCCCGCAAGCCCCACGAGCTGTCGCTCGAGAATGTCTACCGTGTATGGCCGAATACACTAATGAAGAAAAATCGAAACCAACGGAAACACAGACCGTGGCGTGCCACCGCCGTTTTCCGGTCGACAAAAGAAACCCGCGTTCGAGGGCTCCCAACGAATTTTTAAAGGGTAGAAACAACCCTCGCACGTTTTCAAGAGATCCACTAGTTTAGAAACCAATTTATAGTCTGAGAATTAAATCGAGTCACAATTCAATTGCGACCGCAATGAAATTATTCAAAAGTTCTAGCTTATTCGGAAAAATGAGAACGGACTAATTAGTATTCGAGCGACGTGGTATCCGAATGAGCATCCAGTGGCGCAGTCGCGGGACAAGTTTAATCGTGGTAGAAAAGGAAATGGAATCGTTGAAATTGCAACTTTTCAGACTGTATTCTTTGGAAGATCGTTCAATGAGGTTATCGAGTGAAAACTTTTGCTATTTTACCATGTTTTTATTAGCTCGCTTTCTTGTTTGTCCGTTTGTTCGGTACAAATGTTGCAATTTATTTTAAACCGACTTCCCGATGAGCTAGAGACTAGAAAATGGAAAGATAGCTCAGAACTGGATGACAATGCAATATTAAAAACAAATTTTTTTAAAAGTCTATCCGTTTATTTAGGACGCATTCTGCTCGGCGCAGAGAGCCAAGCGAGACTCGAGAGTAAGAAACACGTCGGTTGAATCGAGAGACTCGGGTGGATGGTACGGTTAACGGGATAATAATAATTGTAATAATAGCATTAATGAAGGAAACGTAAGACCACGATTGTGGGAAGGCAGACAGGACCCAGAGGTTCGTGTACATTATCTTAGCTGGAGAGAGCGTTCCCTCCACTGAGAAACCGACAATAATGAATCAATTTTGACCGAGCGAGTTGCCGCATTCATGGTTAATCTCCGTGCCTTTAATTGCTGTTAGAGATGCATCGAATATTCGGCAACTATTCGGTACTCGGCATTCGGTATTCGGCGAATTTACCGAATAGTCCGCATACTCGGACAGTTAGCGTTAATCGAACCAGTCGATGAAGTCCTCGTGGATAATTTTTCCCCTGGTTATGAAACAACACGATCCACCCTCTCCGCTGAATGTTTGCTCGAGAATTTGCTGTATCATTTGCGAGCGAATTCTATCCGCTTGCACCGCGTGCGAAATTGATCGAGCCTCTATAAATACACTAGATACCATTCCAATTAATAATCATCATAATTGAAAATCGGAAATAGCGAAAGAATTAGATATAATATTGTATATTGATTTTTACTAAGCCGAGTGATTTACTATACAACGAGAACAATATGCAATTTAATTGACTTCTGTGTTTCTTGATCTGTAATAATATGTAGGCATGTTCCAGGTATTTAATTTCTGACAATTAACCTACTTTCCTGGAGTTAATCCACTTTGTTTTCAACCGAATGATAAGTTGTTGCTAGAAGTAACGTTTTCCATCCGCGCACTCGTACAGTGCACATATGCCGCAACTATTTCAGTGATAAATATGAACGCATACATAGTAGTTTCTGATAAGAAATATACCGCGAAAGCGTATTTCTTAATCTATGCATATTTTACCTTCGAGGCTAATTATAAGTGCGCACAGTTTGTGTAAGAATGTTTTCTGTAATCAACACAATGCTTTGAAAAGCCTGTTCAATGTTGCAAGTTTCAAAACGGGTTTGTACTGGTTTCAAACATAGCCGCGTTACATGAATTATAGTACAGATAGGAAAAGAACAATTTTTCCAATGCACAAATGTGACAATATTTTTATCCTAGAAAGAAATAATCGAAATATAAATTCAATTTTCCGATCGTAGAAATTTGATAATAATTGTGTGGTGGTGTCGGCGTACAGGTTCGATCAATAATATAAAACAAGCAATTTTGCAATTAATAAACTCCCATCGTTTCGATCCTAATGTGGATCATTTTCAAGGGAAGAAAATTTTTAACAACGAGTTAACATTATGTTATGATTATTAATCGCAAAATTGCTAGTTTTATATTATTGATCGAACCCGTCCGCCGAGACGTTCCAAAGTTGGAAAGGCTGCATAAAGGTGCAACTTTTTAGTAAAAATTCTTGTACGATTGTAAAAAAACAATGTCTGTCGACAATTCAACGAACGCAGTTTAATATGCATCGGCAATTTCGTTCACGGAGAATATTTCCTGCTTCGAAAAAATTACCTTGGCCAGATAACCCTAAGACGCAATTTTCATCAGACTCGCAGGACACCCCACAGACTGGCAGCAATAGCAAGTGCAGATATTACTGCAGGGGCTGTCAAGGGTTTGACGGTAGGCTTTGTGCTTGTCTAACCAACCAGGGGGGCAGCAGAGAGCTAGACGAGAGAGAGAATGGCGCTAGCCCGGACCCCGATCTAATATCGAGCGTCGGGACGCGAGGCGTCGGCGTCGCGTCGGGCCGAGTCGAGCCGGGCCAGGACACGAAGCACATATCATACGGTTAATCTGAAAACCGCGTCTATAAGAATCCACTTAATGAAATTTCCGCCGTGACTGGACGTCGTGCGGCCGGATCGGTGAGAGAGCGCGGGCGAACCAACTACCCCCTCTTTACCCCGTGCCACCCCACGCCCCTGGCATTGTGGAGCAATTAATAATGTCATATCGCGCCCCTCTTGTTCCCCGTCTCTTACTCTACCCATCCCTGCGCTGCCATCGTTACCGTCGCGGCAGGGCGAAGGTACGCGATCACTATAAGGGATGGACGTCGGTGGCGACGTCGGAAACGGAATCGGCAACGGGACTGGTACGACGATGTTGTATGGGAGGTCAGAGGGTTGTTTTCAAACATAAATATTGCAGTGGGAACACGAGGGTGGTTGCTAGATTTATATTTATTGTACTTTAAGAAAAATAAAGGTTTTGGGGAGGGATTAACTGTTGAAAAGGACGCTATACGGCTTTGATGGCATATATAGTTACTTCAGTGCATCTTGACAATTCAGTGCATCTTGTTACAAATCTACTATTATTATTAATAGAGTTATTAGTAAATTCAAAAAACCAAGTGCTTATAGAAAAATTATGACTTTTTAAGTCCAACTTGAAAACGTTTCGCGCGAACAGACATCTTTCAGCTTAGAACCACCCCCTAACTCGATCACTAACATTCTCTAAACCCTTTTTCCAACTCCGACGAGATTAAGAAATATTCAATGCACAAAGCACTCGATAGATCAACCAACGATTGTAACTACAAAGGCATTCGATTGTTCTAGCGGACAATAAAATATGCAGTATTCAAACGATTCACGCAGCCACCCCCGTCGTCGCGAAAGCAGCGCACGGCGCGTTGCCCTCGCCCGACGAAGGAACTATGGGAGCGACGTATAGAGATGCAGGGACCTGAAGAGGGAGGCTCTTCCGGGGGTGGACGGAAGGGGTGTCGGCCACCCTGACTGCCAGCTCGAATATAGGCTGTTGCGAATATTACATTCCCCGTGTATATAGACGCCGCGGGTCCCCGGCTACGCTTCGAGGCACGGGGCCAGAGCACAATAAGACGCCGAGCGCAATTAATTTTCGGGCTTTTGCTAATTAAATTTTTGCCCACCGCCCACCCCCACCCCCGAGCGTACTCCCTCTGCTCGCGTGTGTCGTTCGCGCGAGCATTGTGCTCGGATCCGGTGCGCCGCGCGGCTCGTTGCACGATTAGAAAGGAGATTGGCATTAAAACGCGCTGTCGAAGGATTTTATTGAGGAGTGCCGGAGCATGTATATTGCTTCTCTGCTTGTTCGATGGGGTTGCTGACAGGTCGATCCGCGAAAACGCACCTTCGTGGACCCGTTTCTTCGATTCTATTGGCCCAAAAACGTGGAACATGTATTTTCCTGCTTACCTAATCGAATAATCCGAAATACTAACAATAAATCAGTGGGTCTCATTTCTGTGTCTACATAATCGCCAAAGTTGTCAACTTGGGTAATTATTCGGAAAGTACCACCATGCTCCGATTTTGATGAAATTTGAATATGTTATAGATTTCGACATTCTGAACAACTTTTTCCTTCTGCAATATAGGGGGGTCGCTTTTAGTTTTCGAGATATTTGCAAAAAACTTATTGCTAATACTGTATTGAATTTTCCATATTCTTGCACGCTTCGTGGCAAGGTAAGGCTGTTCCGGCGCGTTGTCTGTTTAATTTTGTTTTGTATACCCGTTGTAAAAAACAAGCAGAATCAACTCCTGTAGAACATCTCGAAAACTAAAAGCGACCCCCGTATATTGGAATAGGAAAAAGTTGTTCAAAATGTGCTGCTGCATAACGTATTTAAATTTCATCAAAATCGGAGCATGGTGATACTTTCCGAATAATTACCTCAACTTGTTTCGTAGTGTGTCGTTGTTAAAAATCGTCGAATACTTCGCAAATAGTGCAGCAATTATCGGTACGCCCGATTAAAAAATGTTTCTTATTGTTGGACTTGTTACACAGTCGAGTCGCACTTTAGAAACTTCCTTTCCAGTTTAAAAACAATTATTCGCTTCCGGGAAAAATGAAATCTTGTTGGATATCCCGTCGCTAACTTCGTGATCGGAAAGTCTACGGTGTTCCTTCCTCCGTGAAAGAATTACTGAAAAATCCATCATTTCTTACAGCGAAGCTGGATAGACGGGTTCCATTCTTTTCTTAATGAATTTAACAAGATGACAATAACACGATGTTTCGAGATCATTCGAGACTTTCTACTGTTTCAAATTGGAGGAGCTCGTTCTCGGTTATACCCGCGAAAGAATTCTCTTTCTTCCGAGCAATAACAATGACGTGCTCGAATCGATCATCGTCGATGACTGCGATCAAAGGATCGGGCCGGAATGGGACCGGGCCGGGGCTGATTGGACCTCGTTCTCGATTCTGGTGTGTCGTATGTTTCCACAAGTGCCCCGGGGGTTTCTCCGCGACCGGGGCTTCATAATGGGATTCCCCGAGGATCTCTAAAACTTCTTGAAACCGTGTGCTCTGGAGCGTGGATACGGTAACGAGGGAGTTCAAGGTTAAAAGTGATGGAGACGGAACCGAAAGAGAGATGGTGCAAGCGGAAAAAGGACAGAGGTACGAACGCCCCGGCCACGCTCGGATGCCCCCAGATTAGGATCGTAATAACAGCATTAGAATAATAAGATTTATGCTGATAGACGATAACGCGGATGCTTACAGCGCCGCCATTATCGTAACGCTGAAAGGAATCGCGATGGTAATTAAACGTCGGGGAGATCGTGGCCAGTGCCGGCTAACGATACATTCTGGGAGCCACCGTCAGACGATGGATACAGAGATACAACCCCCAGCTAGGTGCATTTGTCGAACCGTTTGGCGCAAAAACCGTTTCTATTACCCACCTGCTTCAACGGCATCGGACCAGGCCACCAGATCTCATGAATATGAATGCTGTTTACTTCTTTTCGCCTGAAATTAACCGCTATTGTTCTCCCAACAATTTTTAACCCGCCGCGTAAATACAGAAGCACGATGAATACAAATTTTTTTATCCTCGCGCGGAATTCCTCGCACTCTATCTGCCACCGATTATTAACACTTGTACGATCCTTAAACGTGCTCGAATGCGCACGCAATATTTCATCCAATCTCTGTAGTCTGAATTAATCAACTTTTTTTTTATTTAGGAAATCTTATATGAGATTTATTAGAACATAATTTAATATTAGCAAAATAAGAACAAAAAACTATTTTTGATTCTATTATAATAACCTTTAACAGCTCGAAGACACTTTCATTTGAATGGAGTTTTGCAAGAAAGTTGTTACAAAGAAACATGAACGCTCTTCCATGAGCGGGAGTATTAATTAATCAACTTTAATTGTCACGGAAATTGTTATTGCATTGAAAAACGAAAGACGTTAGAGCTTCTACTAAATCTCGAGAAGAAATGTTTGCCACATTGGCGTGGAAGAAGGTGTTTGACAAAGAGGAGCCTGTTTCCAGTCAAACGTTGTAAAATAGGACCGAACGTCGTCAACACAGACACTCCATTCACTCGGGGACAATAAGCAACAAGAATACTACACAAAGCGCCGGTGTACTAGGAACTTAGTTGGATCAAACTTATATGACCGTCCGAGGCCACTTCCTCCGTCAGGATTCTGACACCAACGCAAACTCGGCTTCTGCTCGTCTTCCGACGACGACTTACACGATGTCCCAATAATTCGGAACTGTCCCCTACAGTCTAATTAGAGTCGTGTAACACAGTATCATGTACTCGGATATATTCTTTGCGGAAGAAAAGAAAATGTTCCTGGGAGACTGCGGCAATCGATTTCATTTAAAAAGTGAAAATTAGATGGCCCACCGCCGAAAGATGCTTTCCCTTAGCTCAGCCGCTTTCTTAATCGAATCCGGCGTAATTAAACTCCTCGTTTCAAGAAAACAAGCTAACAAGAGGGCAACAGCACGAAAGAGAGGTGGAAGAGAGTATATCGCGGTGGGGATGAGGGTTGGTCGTAGCGGGTCGCTTGTCCCGAAATAATTACGGACTCAGGTGTTCCGTTGTGTTCGTGTCTGCGTTACACCTGTACCCTGTGCTTCTTACCTGAGCAAATATACTCGTTCGTATCGAAGACGAGTAGGAGAAAGAGCGTTGCGGAGGAGGAGGAGGAGGAGGAAGGTTGAGGAGGTTGAGTCTCAAAAAGAAAAGGAAAAAGAGCGAAGGAGAGAGGCGGAAGAACGGAAAAGAAAACGAAGGAGGAGGAAGAAACACCGTGGAGAAACGAATGAAGAGGTGGCTCTGAAGAGGGGGCAGAAGAAGAAGAGGAAGGGGCAAAGTACATTTGCTCGCGGAGGAAGCAGCGACAGAGGCAGTAAGATAATACGAAAGCTCTTAAAGGGGGCAAAAAGCGAATTGCCGTAAATCTTGACACACAGGTGGGGAAGCCACGGGTGGCGCGGTTCAAGAGAAAGAGAGAGGAGAGAGGGGTCATTTAAGCCACGGGCCCCGATTCTCTCCGGCTGTAAACGACTGCGTGCCTCTCCCCTTATTCCGCCACGGACCCCAAAGGGCCCCGATCCGTACCTCGAACTCTCGTAAAAACCTCACCTCGTCCTTCTGCTAATCGGCAACAAACACATTGTCTTTGTATCGTTCCGTACCCTTTCTCTCTACCGGGCGGGCCCCGTGCACACAACCCCCACCTTCGCCTGACTCCCGCCACCAAACGTTTCTTGCCAAGTTTCCTCGCCCCCTTCGACGCACAACCTTATTCCCTCTATCGCCTCCTTCGGTTACCTTTTTCGGTAAATGAGCCCCGATTGTTAGCGTTTCCCCCTGCCGATTTCATCGATCCCGGTGAACGATCCCCCGCTCGATTGATCCACGTCCTGCTGATCCAAACTCGCTCCCCGTTCATCGGTCTCGCCGATTTTTAGCACGAGACTTTCACTTTTGTTCGGCGAATGGGAGTGGTGGACTGTTTTCTTGAGAAAATAACTGTGGTCCCAGGACTATCGATATGTTAACAATTTATACACTGTTTAAGGATTATAATACTATAAACTTCGGATAGAAAACTCTTCTGCATGGAAAAAAGTGATATTTTATTAACGATAGCGCACTCAACCGAAAAATCTGACAAAATCGACGACGGCAATAACAATATGTCGGTGCAGTCACAATATAAACGATGCCGTATGTCCTTTTTTTTAAATTTTTCATATCCAGGATTTTCACTGAAAAAATCGAGAAAAAATCCGTAGTACGTGCCTCGATAGCTGCAATATGTCCGATATTTTTTTAAAACAGAAGTTCTACATGCAACTAGATAGTAAAAATCGACCGAAAACCGATAATCCGATTTTTCTGTAACTACCCTCTATCGATTAAACCAGAGGGGTTGAAACTTGACCCAAAACGATTCTCCTTGATGACTGAAATTTTTCGTAGCTGTAAACTGAACGTTCCTCACAAGTTTTTTCATGTTAATTAAACTCCCGTTTACTATTGGTTGCAATTCGACCAATTAGAAAATATCTACCTGATTTTCGCCCCACTTTTTACCACGCTTATATTAACTTGCCGTGTAGATGTCGTCGTTGTCGTTGTTGTATGCGTCAAATCTTGTGATCGAATTTTAAACCACTTCCTAAGGAATTCGAGACTTGAAAAAAATATTGTACGTTTAGGAGATAAAAAAATGTAGGACCTCAGTCATCGTGTTTAATGATTCCCACTCTTGCGACAGCGCTCCCTACTCCACTACGCGTTCCCTCTCCGATTTATCCCTACTCCACTGACCCTCTTCGCACCGAAGGAGCTCAGTGTGGTGTTCCGTTCATTCAATTCCATTTCAGACTCTATCAAGAGACGTCTCGTCTCTCGGATTCATCCCCTCATTCTATCTCGCGTATTTCCATACTATTTCACACCAGTATTACTATATCTCGCGTTCTATTTAAAAAAGACTGAAAAGTAGAAAATAGAAAAATATGTAAAAAACTTTGTAAGAACCACGCCTCCATTAAATTGCACTAAAAAGGAGAAAATAATTATTTTAGACATTAGTGACTACAAATAAAAGCGCTGAACTATATCGACGTAATCTTCGTGGGCGATTCACGCATTTATTGGTAGTCACTAATGTCTAAAAAGGTTATTTTCTCCTTTTTAGTGCATTTTAATATAAGCGTGGTTTTTAAAAAGGTGTTTTAAATATTTTTAGAATAGCGAACACCATGGTTCGGTACCGTTATGAAGGTTCGAACCAGTCAGAACAATAGCTAATCTTCGGTTTGGCGAGGTTTTCGACGTTTATCATCGGCGTGGATCTCCGTTGCGGGTTACGCGTTTGTGCGTACGCGAAGGACAGAGTGACCGACGGCACCTGGTGCGCGCGTAGAAGGTGCGGACGTGTCCCGGACGGTTTGCGGACTGGTTTTCGTGTGCGTGTACAGTATAGATGTATATAGAGGGTTAGTTAGGGTGTGTGGGCGAGCGTGCGTGTGTACGAGCGACGGAGCAGCCAGCTAGCCTGGCACATGGTTTTCCACGACGAGGGAACGAGGGAACGAGGGAGGACGAGAAGGTAGAAGCCCCAGCTAATTAAAACCGCGGATGGTAATTAATTAAGCAGACGTCAGAGGAGATCTTAGGATTCTACGTGCGGCCAGGGGTTCTCCGAGCCGACGAATCGAAGCTAACGAGTCCCTGAAACTGCGGCTGCAACACGATTATGTCGCGAATACAATTTTTCTTCAACGCGTTCGCTGATTAACAACCGACCTAAACATTTTTCGGCTTTCGGAAATTGTTTAACGCTTCGCACTCGGAGCTATTCGAAACCTAAACATTTCTTCCGACCTAGAATAATTTCATTCTATTTACCACGTTTTTATTAGCACGCTTTCTTGTCTGTCTGTTCGATGAGACATTTTGCAATTGATTTTAAACTAACTTCCCGATAAGCTAGAGCCTTTTCTTTGTATGAATATGACATTCGTATAATACTTATATGTTTAGTAATTGTTTAGGTACCCAAATATTTAATAATGGAAACAATTTTTTGAGTAATGATTCGGTAATTTTTAGTGGTGATTCTTCCTCTGTGTTTCTCTGAGTCAATTCGACTAGTTGAATTTTACTAAAGAATTTACTGAAGAATAGCGATGATTAATTTTTGTATCGTGGTCTTCCCTTCTCTGAAGAATTTTCTTCTTAACTCGCGTGCAACGTGCGGTTGATGTTCAATTAATTTCTACCGGCAAGAAACATTACAATTAGAAGCAATGAAGTTAATCTAACAATCCTTGAGGTAGTGTTTAAGGATTTTAGATCGGATTATCGTTGGTATTCTTACTACAAGAGGACCGTGGCGGTTTATCGATCGTGACCTGCAGCACCACGGGCTCTCTTGATTTTGGTCCCGATATTGCGTTCATAAATTCTGTCTCTTGATTTTTTATTGGACACTGAGAAACACTTCCATCATTCCGAGAAAGCGGTCTTGTAAATATTGCCGGGATGGTGTAACCACCGTGAACGTACACGGCGGATCAAAAGTCTCGTATCGATTTCCGGGAATTTTCGAGAGTTGCTCTGCTCACTCTCGAGGCGTCTCGTTTAGAGGGTGGTTACATATTTTTATTGATCAGAACAATAGAAAATTACGAGAAATAGAGAACAATAGAAAAATAGAGAGTTGTTGAATTTTGAGCAGAACTCGCATGTTGAATCACCGTGTACCTTGGCAAAACAGAAATATATACAGTGTTTCTGCTGGTATGGACTATGAATTATACTTTAGGTTAGTTCAGTTATGTATCTTGGCAAAGAGAAACATTTACAATGTTATTTGTGGTGTTCGTTGACTAGGATTTTAAATTATTGAAGAAGTTCAAAACAATTAACGGTAAAGTAAAATGCATGTTTTAAAAATTGATGAATCAAGGTCTGAATAATTCCGAGGATCGCGAATAGTGTTCCTGATTTCTCAACATTTTTCATTTCTCGAGAATTCTCTGGAATGAAATGATAAAAATATCAAAAAATGATAAAATTATATGTCGAAAATGTGTTTTTGTTGTGAAATTACTTCTTAAGAAGCGTAATGCGTCTAATGTAGAATCAGACAATCTACTTCCTTTTTTCGCAACAAAATCTGTAGCCGCACAAAAAGAAAAAACAATTATTATAAATTATCATATTGCAAACATGCATACGTAAGCATCGATATGCTGCTTGTAGATATATTTCTACGTACGTGATTGATTAGTAATATGCAATTCGAGTGAACTAAAAATTCATTTCCGAAAACATGTTACAAAATAAATGAGATTCACAAGGATTTTCCTAGATTTCAATTTCTCAAGAAATACTATAATTGCTCCATAAATGAGGACTAACCGATTATCAAATTTGTCGAGCAGAAACACTAATCGCGAACCGTGTTACAATGATGTGCCATTGAAAAACGTTGAAAATAAAAGTTCCCAGGATCATACAACAACCGTTCCATCCAAAACTAGCCGGGTATGAACACAACCCAGCGGATCCGACGCCGCCTCTCTACGGTCTCGCATCCGGCCCTCGAGCGCGACCATACAGAGGCATCACGGCATGTTCGACGGTAGTCAACGGCTCTATAAAGCAGAAATGTTTGAATGATACAGAGAGCGAGCGCAGCAGCTTCCTTTAATTGGAACCACAATCCACCTAAAATCCACGAGCCGGTCGCCCGCACCGGTGTTCCGGGCGCGCATCGTTATTTGCAACAGCTTCTAAGCAATTAGTTCCATTCCAATCAATAGCGTCGACATAAAAATACGAGAAAACGAACGGCTCTGCGGGGGTGGTCGGGGCACAGGAGGAGCGGAGTGAAAAGGGGGAGGGACAGGGGTAGATAAAAAAAAAAGGAAAAACCGATCGGCGTCACGTGAAACGGAAGTTCCTCGGTGGGTGGTTTCGAGCGATATGAAATAAAAAAACAGGGTGACTGGTCGAGTACGAGGGCGGGGATGTAGGGGTACCCACCCCTTTCTCCACGTCGCTGCTCCGTTTCCCGTGAAATCGGCGAAATGGCTCGAGTGGCCGGCGAAATCCGTGGCAATTGAAATTACAGCAATTAACGTTATTGCTCCGAGTGGCGTCACGCGTATCCGTCTTGTTCTTCCCCGCGTTTCAATCCACTTTCTCGCTCCTCCTCCTCCCGCTCCACCCTCCGACGATAGCCGAAGCTTCTAAAGGGAATTGAGAGTGGTTCCGATAGCCGGCCAGGGGCCGTGGGCTGCAGCGATCGTGAATAAGGCTCGAGGGCGGAAGTATATTGTGTCCGATAAGGAACCTGGTGGCCAAGGGGTGGGGAGGTTGGTATCAAGGGGCGGGTCAAATTCTTTCTCGCATTAACTCCCTGGTGCTCCGACTCCTCGTGTCCGTGTTTAACGCCGGTCGCGATATCGAGCCGACGCTTGTAATCGGAGGGCGGGGAGGAGGCTCGGGGGCTGCGAAACCACCCCTCGTCGACTGAAACTGACAAGGAGGATGTATCGGCTCGTAATGTTCCAAGTGTCCGCTCGGGGACCGACTCGGATATGTTTATGTACCAGAATGTGGTCGAAAATGTCTGTTGTAGTAGCCGTTTCCGGTTTTTCTCCGCGGCGAGGGTGGCTCTGTAGGGGTGGCCGATTTATCGGTGTTTGAGCTTCGGCTGCTCTTCCTGTTTATTTGACACGGTCGTTAGTGATTTCGATCAAATATCGTGCGCAACGTTTCGTTAGATTGTCTGGCAATTTTTTATTTTTGGGAAGTAAGGTTCGTAAATGTTTTTCCTTTTTCCCACAGCGTTTCTCCGTAGGTTAGAATTCAAATCTATATAAATAAATATGAAAATGTCCGTTTGTTTGTAATCTGACGGTTTGAGCCATTAGACGCAGCGTTTCTTCGGGAAGGTTTTTACAGAGAATGGAACAACAAAAAATATTGTATACCCACAAGCATCGTTGCAAAATAAAAGATACAAATGTCACATCTGTGACAGGTAAAAACATGGTTTTAAAAAATACTGAGCCACAGCAACGCGTGGCGGAGGAAAGCTAATTAATAATAAAGAAGATTAATGAAATACCCGCACCGTCGCAGTAACTAGATAAAAGTGTTCGCGTGTCGTTGATAATTAGCGAGGTTCGTTCGGTCGAAGTACTGATTGAAAAAATGGATTCGCGTTGGATCGAGTCTCGAGGGTGTGCGCGATTAATTATCCGGTAGTGGAGCGTCGCCGTGCGAATCTGTTTATCCCGTGAGAGGAAGTAAGCGAAAGAAATTTCTCCCGATGGTGGTCGTCGACGCGATATCACCGTCGAGCTTTCAGCTTTCCAGCATCTGCTCGGGCGCGAGAGATCCTGTGCACTCTGGGCCGGTGGCGAAAAGAAAGGAAGAATAATAAGAACTCCTGGTGGCTTTTAGACGTTCCAAGGGAATACAGTGCCGGGGCGAAAACGTCCGCAGGATATGCTACTGTCCACTATTCCCAGCGAGAAGCCAGAACCAAGAGCCGGAGAGCGAGGCGGCTAGCTTCCTCGCTAAGAGGATCCTAATTTCGCCTGTAACCGTACGATTGTTGTTTATTATTATGTATACTAATGGAGGTCTAAGGGGCCCGGGGACCTCTCAGGCTACTCCGATTCGAGAGGATTTCGCTAATTCAGTGGTGCCCGGGAGCAGCTTCTAACGATGGATCATAGTGCTAAATGGGAATATGCAGTTTGCAGATGGGAGAAGCTTTTCGAGCAGAGCGTAAGCGGAGATTATCTGACCGCAGCCTCGCGATACGTACGCGTTGATTCCTCTTAATGGGGCCGGAGCATCGTTACAGACGTGCCTGACTCACGTGATCGCGACCCTGCCCCCTCCACGCCGAATCGAAAGAACCTCGCGACGATTCAACGTCACTGTTCACTGACCGAAGAAATCCGAAAACGAGAGGTCCACGTACATACCTGTTGTACAAGTCAGACGTCACTAGAAGACGTTTTCCCAATTATCAAAGCTACAGCTTTCGACAAAACTATCAGACGCCCAGAAAATTAATGGTTTAAAATATATTTTATTAAAAGAAAATGGTTTATTTTGTAATACATTAAGTAACACATTTGTAATTTATTTGAAAATAATACAATTTCGGTTGGACATAATTATAAGACACTGCTTAGAAGAAAAAGGGAATGTACAAAAGTTCTGAAAATTTATGCACATTTTGAAATGCTAATTACTACTTTCAAATCAGTAAGACTATTATATTGTTTGTCACTTTCGTATACTCTTCTACTCAATTGACCGCAGACATTATCTATAATGTTGGTATGTCCCGAGACCGTGCTCATCAGAAGGGACATAGCGAGACTGTCACTATCGTAGAACACGAAAAAAACCATGGAACTAGGATGCGAGAAATTTCCAATTGAACAAGAATAGTAAAGATCACGACATAAGAGATCTACCAGAAGACAACGCGAGGTGTTCGAGAGGAAGAATTTTTCGTTTCCAGTGCCGGTATCTTTCCTGACGTGAAATTGATGCGTTCGAAGGTGTTTTCAGCCTCAAAATGAAAATGTTCGTTCGCGATAGCTTATCTGACGAGGTGAAAGCAATTAGAAGATTCTCTCTTTATAATCACGCTTCGCGGGCTTCCTTATAATGACATCGTCATCCCCATCATGTTATGCAGATAGCTAGTTCACGGTAGGTGAACCTTGTTTCGACCATGTCGAAAACACAGGAGCCAGGGTATCGAGAGTGCGGATCTACATGCAAAGTCATATAGCTTTGGCTGTAGAAAGTCGGATGTTTTTCATGGCTTCATAATATTCACTTAGATCGTTGGCGAATTTCGCAAAACTATCCTCGAATTCTCAGAATTTACGGAAATCCCAGGATTGAAAGAATGCGAAGGAACTATTGGATTGGCAAGAATGTAATTTCGGATTCGAGCAATTTAACGAATAAAATAGTTTCCCCTTTGATTGACGATCTTTTCCCAAAAAGAATAAATAAGAAAACATTTTATTCATTGAAGTTCATCACTTGAATAAAGAAATTCGTTTTATTTTACCTTCGAATATCGAAATTGCTATCTCGCCAGCCCAATCATATATATAATTGTAAGTGACTTGCGAATAACTGTACCCTCTGATATGAACTTCAAGAAAACAAATTTGTGATATTCAATGTATATAATTACGCAAGAAAAGTTGAAAATAAATATTTAAATATATTAAAAATACTTCAGAAAGCTATATTCATGGTTATTATTCAAAACAAACATGTAAAATTTGCGTAAAATTATGTTCTGATAACAACAAAAACGTTTTGCTCTGGAACTGTTTAGTGAATCCTAATAAATTTTTAACATAATTAACTACATAATGTTTACTAAATATAAAAAAAACTGGAATTTTTAATTGCGTTTTTTCAAGGATTAAATAGGGTTCAAAGCAGAATTCTATAAATTCTCCATAAGAAGACGTGTTAAAACGTGCAAACTTGAAATTGCTATAATTCTTAAACGGTGCAGTGAATCGAACCCAAACTTTGGTAATTGCATTAATTTAGTAAGAATTATATCTTGTCAAGATTTCAAAAATTTTGTTGCGTTTTTATATACCTCCAATACATCCTTAATACTAATAGAAAATCAGTATTCTGGTTTCCAACAGTATATTCCAAAATGACGTGAAAAGGACGCAATGAGTGATCCAGTCGTTCGTGGAACTCGCGAGAAGAACGTCAGCGGTTGTTCTGCGAGGATTCGAACGCTATTGGAGAACCAGCTGGTAAAATCGCAGAAATGTTGGGACACAGAAAGTATACGATCGGGTCAGGTCGGCTGGGACAGGCCCGGTAAATCGTAAAGATATTCGCGGCCTCGGATCGGCCACCTGTCGGCGAGTCGGGTGTCGGGTCTCAATCCGGTCACCCTGTAGACCGTGGCTCCGGGATAAAGTAAGGTAACAGAACACCTAAGTAAGAGGTTCTGTCGTGTACGGTTGTATGGTCGTGGTAGTGGCTCGCGCCCCTCTATGCAGTGGAGAGGTATATTAGCGTGTGTTGTTTGCACGACGATGAGCGTAAAGACGAGATAGAGAGGGATAGAGAGAGAGAGAAAGAGAGAGAGAGAGAGGGGAGGTTGAGCGACCGAGAACGAAGTGAATGAAGGTGGAACAGAGAGACAGGCAGACGTAGATAGAGAAGGGAGAAAGAGAGAAAGATACAGACGAGTTTGTGGGAGGACAAGGACACCGTGAACGGGGGTGGAATGAATGAGAAAGAGAGGCTCGTAGAGAGCTGCTCTCTCCCGAAGAGAGACAGACGGTGTATACGGACGGGAACGGTCGTTGAAATAGAGATGAGAGAAAGGAGGAACGAAGGGGATGGCGGTTTCAGGGAGAGAAGCAGAGAGAGAGACGTAGGAGAGAGCGCAGGCGCGCGTGAGTATGTTACGGGGATGGCCAGAGGGCAGCTAACGTTTATAATATTAACGCTAATGGACTACCTTATACCTTATATACCGAGCCCGAGCCCCTCGCCAGCCCCCTCCGTCTCCAGACACCCCTCTCTCAGCCCTCGCCAAAGTACGGGATAATATTCATGGATGTGTTCAAGCTAATGCACCAAGGCGTCCCGGAGAAAGAGAGCCCAACAACCGACCAACAAGAACATTACAGATGGCAAGCAAAGGGAGAGAGAGTGAGAAAAAGAGACAAAGCGAGAACGAGTCTCCTCTCCGCGGGCAACCGTGTATAGTCTTTTCCGATATTCTCATTCTAAATTGACTCCCGAGTCGCGACAGGCTTCTCCACTCCGAGCGACAGACTTTTTCGCGAACGATCCCGATCGAGCGTCTTCTTTCGCGACTGCAAGAATTATTTACCTAGGCGCGAATTGCTATTTGGATTAAGTGTTCCTACGTGGATGTAATTCCGTTTGCTACGGGATATTTTTTGGAAAGCTTCTCTGTTTAATGAGTTGCCGATTGACATTCGTCTAATGAGCTAAACAAAGGGGAAGTCCATACACGTTAAAAACAGCGATAACTCGTTAAATATTCATCGTCGGTTGAAGATAATGCTCGCGCGCGTAGCTCAATAACGCTCGGCATCCCCGGGCGAATGTAAATGCGCGTTGGGCAATAAAACAGACAGCTTCGGGAAAGAAGTTTTTATTTGCAATCTAATAATGGCGTCGGCGGAAGAAATAAATTACGGTATCGCTACCGGTTCTGAAAATTGGTCTATCAAACCGCGAATTTGCATAAACATCCTCCAGTCTAGCGATCGCGTTAGCCGTTCTCGACGGGAATGTTTTTTGCCGGTAGAATAATACATCGTCGGTGTGTGTGTCTGCGAATGGATCCGATAAATCTCGTATCGGGGGCTCCGTTAACACCGGTAATTCGGTAAAATGGCGCGTCTGAAAACGCAAGAAATAATAAAAGCTGCCGCCTCCGCATCGCGCGAGATGCACCCTTCTCCGACAGAGAAACAGGGATTCGCAGCTCTCCCTCTCTCTCTCTCCCTCTCTTTCATCGATATATACTTACAGGAGGGAGGGAAGCAGAGTAATATTCATAATGTAATGGAGGCGGCGTAATGTAAGCTAATGCATCCTGCAATTTCTTGAAAGCATTCGAATAACTCAGCCGCAGCCAGTGTATTCCTAATATACTTAAAAATTTCTGCCAAGTATCGAGCGGCGAATAATCGACGGCGCGCGGGGGCGAGGGCTTTATGAGATTGAAAACGCGTTCGAGTATCTCCCGGGGATCTTGTTTCAAAGCGGGATTTTCATTCGTCCGACCGTCCCGCCGACACGGTTTACGTAACAGACGAAAGGAAACTATTCTTCCTTTTAGAGCGTTCTATCGGGCCATTTAAAATGCTGACCCAAGGATCGATCGTCGAGCCAGAGTAATGAATCGCGCGTAGGTCGATATCAATCCCTTTAGGATATCAACAAATTTTTTAAAAATTTCCAAAACATTACCTACCCTTTTATACTTTTATTTTATTATAAAAGTTTCTTTATGAATGCGGGCGGAGATCCAGATGGGAGAATTCAGTTAATTGCATTAGTCGTGTTCTCAAATTAAATGTTAAATTATTTCATGTTTCGATCGCATTATTCTTTTGACGTCTTGAATCCTACATTTTTGAACCATTTTTTCAGGTCGATATCAATCCTTTAGCGTATCAATATATTTTTAAAAAATTTCCAAAACATTACCTACCCTTTTATATTTTTATTTTATTATACAAATTCGTTTACGAACTCGGGCGGAGATCCAAACGGGAGAATTCAGTTAATTGTATTAGACGTGTTTTCAAATTAAATGTTAATTATTTCATGTTTCGATCGCATTATTCTTTTGACGTCTTGAATCCTACATTTTTGAACAATTTTTCAGTCAGATCGGCCACTGTATCTATTGGAAATTTCATAGGTAGACTAACGAATTATCTTTGAGTAATGTAATAAATCAACTCCTTCTGAGATTAGTTTTGCAATCCGGCGGCAACCAGAAAACTATCTCGAGTAATGTAATTTAACAGTTTCTCCTGAGATTATTCTTATCTGACATATATCTGTGTTCAGATATAGCGTAAACATTAGACAACTATTAATCAACCTTCGATAGTTGAAGTGTCAACGCACTTCACACAACCGACCACTTCTGTCTTATGAAATCAATGTACAAATTAAGAATAGACATTCGGCTTGAATATATCAGAGGAATTCATTAGTACAGGAGAGTTACGATTGAAATTAACCAACCAAAAATACATATATCAGTTTCCTTCGTTCGAGAGCAATCATGCGCGTGCCCGATTTACAGGAATTGATTAGCGCAGACAAAACGAAGTTGTTGCAAGCATTTTTGCTGAACTCTTTCTGTCTGCCTCTCGGACATACTCTGGTTGAAAAAATTGCACGAATTATTCTTTCCAGATAGAAACGTGCGAGCAGTTATCGACGTTCTTCGGCGTTTTCCCAAAAATCCTATCGGCGGCGTCGGCGGCGGCTCCTCTAGAGGCTTCATTAAAAATAATGGATATTCATTAAAAGTAATGAAACTCCAAACGGAGAGAAACACCGACTTGATTATTTGTTTCGATCGCGTTTAATGTGATTAAAAAGTGCCATTACGTTTTTTAATTGCGCCACCCGCAACGGGGGACCCCCGGGTGCGCGCTCTCGCTGTTTAAAGTGGGATCTTCTGATCGATGCGAGAGAGAATGTTGTTTTAATTTTCTTTTTTCGTTTCTATCGTCCCCCTCTTTGTTGCCCCTGTTGCGAAAATGAGAGAAACAACACCGTCGGGGAAAAGAGAATTGATATTTATTATATAAATTCGCTCGGAACACAGACATTCCCCGGTTTCTTTGGCCCCGACGCCGCCGCCGACCCGCGTTTTTCGCTTATTAAATCGGACAAGCTATTCCGCTCGCTGACCGTGTTCCCCGTCGCAAAACAACATTCAATTGGTTTAATATCGACCCGAGCACATATTGAAAATACCTCAAGAAAACTATTTGTCCAACCGGCCTCTATACACTTTCGCAGAAATTTATTCCTGCCCGCGGAAACCGGCGCACCCTTTGTCCACGTAATGAAAATTCGAGTCTTCAACTATTTTCTAATTATTACTTCGGCAACGGTGCTCGCCAACTTTCAGCTTGCGAAATTTGTTAAATCTCGCTCGATTTTTATTCCTCTTTATTGGCCTTGTGCATTCACAGCATTTCTGATCGTACTTCAATCCCGTCGATAAACGAGAAGAAAATATCTAAGGACCGACATTCATCCGAAAATAATCGCGGTCTCGATAAATCTCGAATCTCTCGCCGGTCATCGATCACGCACCCCCAATTACGATCTCCTCCTCCACCCTCCACCCCGCCGCGTCGGAACGATGTTTGTCTCCCTCCAAGATGCGCTTAACTTTTAATTACTATCATATAACTAATTAGCCCCGGTGGCCAGGGGTTTTGTGTATTAATTTAATTTTCAATCTCACGGGGTAATTCTTGGCGCAACGTTAGTTTTAATCAACCCTTCGCCCCTCGCGTCTCGGCCTGGCTGGTTCCGGAGGGTAGTGGGCTGATGACGGGGGCTGAAGGGAGGGCGGTTAGACACGAGCGACGGCGGAGAAGACGATGAGGGGGGTTAGACAGAACCCCGTGGAAACGGTAGGGGTAGAATGGAGTACACCTACTCAGCTAATAAAAACCTGCAATAAAAACCACCCCTTAGGACCGTCGAGGTTCTCTCGTTCTCTTTTCATCCCCTTCGACCCCTCTCTTCTTCTCTCCTTCTCTTTCCCCTTGGAAACCCACCTCTCACACCCCTCCGCACCCCTTCTCTCACTGCATCTTCTATCTTTCTCTCCGGCATTCTCTGCCTCGCGCGTACAGCAGGTTTATTCACCTGGCCGGGATTAACTTTAATCAAGTATTTACATTTTAATTCGCTGCCATGTACATTCAACCGACCTACAGGTCCTTTACGATAACATCGTCGTTTAATTGCAAACTGCCACTTTCGTACGACAAGACGTCTGCTCTAGCCCCACCAGAACGACAGAGCCGGAGAGAGCGAGAGAAAGAGGGAGAACAGCCCTATCCCCGGATAATAAGTCGGACTCGCTGAAACGTGGCCGGCAAGACGTGGCCGAAGAAAAATGTACCCGAGGATGGAAATTGTTCGTTGCAAAATGATCGCTACCCAGGGACCACGGAGAACTCCGTTCCGTTCCGTTCCGCTCGCCGACACACACGACGTCTGTCTTTTCCCGAAATATTCCCCGAAAAATCACAAAATCTCACGCAATTTTGTACTATTCCAATCGAACCTCCCTCTGTACCTCAGAGGGTTATTAAACAACTAGTTTTTAACAGGTAGAATCCAAATTTTGGCAGACGAGTACAAACCAATTCTTCATTCATCGTAGATTAAAACAAAAGTGTTGTTCAAACAGCTATAGGATTAATAAATACTGCATCAATTCGTAATGAAATAAATAAATCGTTAAAAATTGTTGAAAATGTGAAAGTTGAAAAATCTGATAACCAAAACAGATTTGCATCGTTTAATTACGTATAGAATGTACCAACAATCATTTCTCATCCACCGCGCATAAATATCGAACTAAACGAGTTTTCGTGCAAGATCAAATTTTCTAGATACGATTTATGAACGTGTAATATTTTCGCTAACGAACCGAGGGCTCGCGAAGTCTTGGTGGTAATTCAAAGTGTCCAGAACGTGTTTCATTTTGGTAGCCGGTATGCCCCTCGCGAAGGACTAATGAATTTTCCAACGGGTGTGCAGAGGGAGCGCTCCGAATATTATCAAGTCGGAGCAATAATCACACCTAATCTGACGCGACGCGAGGCTACAGCTTATCTCGCGTGACAGCTGTTCTATGCCGCGATACGTTTCTAATTGGACTTAATTGGACCCATTGTTGAATTTCATTTGACGCGAACTCGTCCTGCGAGATGGTAGATAAACTCGAAATTGAATTGCAGCCGCGCGAACGACGGATGGGATTTAAAAACTGGTCCCCAACTTTACACCGGTTTCCTATTAAGCCGCGATTACTCGGTCGCCGACATTTTGTTTCGGTGTACACGGCCGCGTTATCGAATTAAGCGCACCTTGAGTCGCGTGAAGGGAAATTCGAAAAACAGTTCCAACTTAATTTCGAATTACTTTCCTGGAACATTCGCTCGAACAAGTACATCTAATTTTTAATTCGTTTTCCACTTTCTGTAGAAACTGCGAGAAGCTCCCTTGCCATCGTTTGGCTAAATGTTTATTCAGCGATTTACTCGAACACGTACTTTTACGGTTCTCGAAAATGTGTTGGATTATAAACGGAATCACCGTTTGTGGCGATAATTGACAGTAGCTATAAAAGTCGGAACTGTTTAGTCGAAGTTCTCGGACTGGTTTTAGTCAGTTTTCGAAGCGACAAGGGACCTCGAGGACAAAATCCTTGGTTTTCGAGTGCCAGCAGGTACCAAGAACTCTATTCACGCTTCCAAAATATTTGGGTCGACCATTTGACAGGTTGTAGAGGCTGGTTATGGGTTTCGGGGTGGTCAAGGACCAAATTCATTATTTTACGACTGCGCCGCTCCCTCGCCCCCGGCCTGACGACTATTTTCGCGCCTTTTTTTTCGACCGGACCCCGGCTACATTTTTACGATCTCATTCAGGTGTCAAACTTTCCAATTAACGAACAGGACGCCGGGAACAATGAGTCGGCGAATTCGAGGTTATGCACGTTCACGCCCGTGTTCCGCCTCGAACGGAAGGAAACGGAGCCGAAAGTCGTTCTTTTCATTCTTCGAGAATCTGTATTCCGTGCTCTACTTGCTTCGATCGTACGTTAACAAACTCATTTGGCGCGCCCAAGTTAATATCTTTCCTCTTACGCCTCGAAAAACACTTTTTCAAATTCTTTGTGGACGAACTGCCGATATCATGGCAGTCCGAAAATGATTATTCTCGAATACGATTAATCAACCGAACATAATTAAAAAATGTGACTGGTGTACGTTATGAATATTTTCATTCGAATAATCGAACGATTTATTCGACGTTCCTGCTGGAAGGATTAAATCACAATTTTCCTATCGATCCAGCTGGAAGAATGCGAGATGAGATCGATCATTAAGAGCGGAAATTAGGAGCGCGGGTATATCGTGTAGCGGACGAAAGAACTTGCGAAGTCTCCGGGGAGCGATTTACATAATAATTTACGAGAAAGAGGACGAATAACATTTCTGAGAAAAGAAAGCTCCAAGTTTTCAATTGACAAACTTTTATGGGGAACAACTTCCATGGAACGGAGCACCGTGTCTTATTTACTTTTGTAACACGCTTTCTTTAACGGATTTAGCTTTGCACCCGGCATACCGTTAAACTCTGTAATTTATAACTTAGCGTTTGTTTAGGTGTTCGCAATTTATAACGTAATAGACCGACGAGCGGCAGTTCGACGAAAACCATCCCAGAGATTATTTTCAGAATTTCGGTGGCTCTGTCAGCGATGTAACGTTTCACGCGAATATTGCTGGATGGGATAATAAACTGATAATAATCCGAGGATCGAATATTGGAGATGGTCTAATCACTGGGAAAATCATTTTTATTTGGAACTCGTAGATAAATGTACAGACACTATAATTACGAGGAATATTCTGTTCATCGTTGACCTAAATGCATCAAGATTTACTACTTCTCTATCACCAATACGGACGACCATAACTTCTTAAGAGAATTTCAAGCTTCTTCGAAGACTCCTTCGTCGTCTATCAATTTTCAACTGTCCACTGTTTCATTGCAAATACAGATGCCACTGAAACTGTAAGGAATAATACAAGTAAAACAAATTTTAACAGACACCTAAATGTATTCTCTGCACGCAGAGAAGTATACATATGTGTGAAGAAAGTGCATAGCGCATTTCTACAACTTGAATTTGCCGGTCACTTACGAACGCGGCCAATGAGAAGCGTACAAGTCAACATCCACGACACGCGACCAATTGTAGGATATATAATAAATAACAAGAATAAGACAAGATTAATATGAGAATAATATAATAGTATGTTTAAATGTTTCCAATATTTTTGTTATTTTTAATTACACCTGCTCATTTTGTCATAAATGCATAAAATCCGCAGTCTATACGTAACTTACGAATATGTTAAGCTCTTCGTCACAGAAACGCAGTGTTGTTTATTTGACCGTGTCAATCCCTACGATAGAACAATTCCATTCTATGTTTAAAACGTGTTAACAATTTCTAGAAGAACGTTAGGCTAGAGACCTGAGAGGCCAATAAATTTTCGAATGTCCTCTATTTCATGGAGAATGTGGATTTCAGTGGATACGTTGATAGTAATGCGGGTTAGCTAATTTTAATGGACATCTTCAGGCGCCATTTATTAAGAGCAACGTCTGCTAGAGTCCCGGACAAACCGGATCACTCTAAATTCGCGTGCATACTCTACCTACGGCCACGGACGAAACAAACGCGGGTCAAAGCTGGCAAACCAAAATAACCCCCGAGACGAGATATTACAGCCGCGGGAATACTTTATTGCACCGCGTCCACGCCAGAGCAAATTACGCTATCGATAGTGTCGCTAGGACAGCCTAGCCACTCGTCAGAAATAGAGCAGAACCGTACGAGCGTGGACTAGCGCGCGGTCAAACATCCGCAATATCGTTGAATATTCATGAATCCCCGGTTGATCGATACCAAACATGAGCATTATCGTTAAAATAATTCTATATTACACCATAAATTCTTGGGACGCATAAGTTACCCTAGTCCCCGGTAAACGTCGAATAAATTACGCGAATGATACAAGCTCTATATCCATTAACCTTCGCGTTCGGTTCGTTAATTAAAACCAGACTGTACTTAGCGAACCTATAAAATAATTTCTACATAAACTACGCAATATCGGTTTATTTAGATAGTACGCGGATGGGAAATCTAAACGAGAAACATTCCCGCCAACTGTCGCCTTTTTAACAGTTCTTCTTGAAAATAGTCAACTACGAATTTAAATCACCAATCTTTTAACGTATCTTTTGGAAAAAGCTGTTGCTTGAAAATTTTTTTGGGAAAGAGCTGGTGCTCGTTCTTGCCGAAAACGTTTCGTAGATTTCGCAACGAGGAATTGATTATCCAGCATTTCCTCGATCCGCGGACCGTTCGAACTGACTGGCAAGATGCAATTTACACCTGCATCAACCAGAAAACGATCGGTCGTTAAATAATTCATGCCCGGTACGTTCAGTTATCGACGCATTAATTATTGAAACGACAGAAAGCTTCCTCGGGCGTCAACTTTTGTCGCGCTGGATGGCAATTTTCCGATAAAGGTCGCATCGATGGGAATTTTCAGCGTGTCAAAGAAGGTGTCTATCGTTTCACGAGCCCGTGGCATCGAACATTTCTATAACCGACGTCGTCGTTGCTCTAACTATCGTGCGTCAGCGTCCCATATTCCTCGGGCCGTTCCTGTTCCTCGGATCGGCTGGTTCCAAGGCGAGAATAGAAACTACGTTAAATAACTAGGCAAATAAGCGTTCGATACGAGAGCCTAACGCACGGTAACCAACCCCTCGTCGTTTCTACCCTCTAGAAGATTAATGGCAAGCCAGATAGAGGTAATTTCGAGGCGAGTTGCCGACAGGGATCGGCGGTAGCGAATTTCCTGCGAATTTCCGCGCGATCTTCGAAGATCCGGTTCCAAAAATGGCGAGCGGTCGAAAAAGAACGTCCGAGCAACGATATCGAATCGTTAGCTCGGTGTGTGGCGCAGGGACGATCGCCGGTCAGTCGAGAAATTGTAAGCTCGCTGCTCGATAAGGAGCCAATTACATTTTACCCGATGCTATCATTCCGCCACCAGCCGCGATAGCGCCGGCAAACTAATTGGCCGCGCCAGAAAGAAGATTCAGCGGCGATAGCTGTGCGAATTACAGAAAAGAAAGGAAGGACAGAGAGAAAGAGAGAGGGGGGAGAAAGTACCCTGTTCGAGGGCAGGGGTGGCGGAGGCAAGGAATATCAGTTCTCTAGTTTCGTTGTCCTATCTCCGGCGCGCATAATCGCTGGCGAAAAGAAAGCCTAGCGAGCGCAATTTCAAAGTTCGAGGCTCGTTTGGCTGGCTGCCAGCGCTCACGTAACTAACTACTTGTTTTGCCAACGGTGCTGCTTGCCTCCCCCGCGTCTAGCTAGCCTCGACCAACTCTCTGTCTCTCTTCTTTCCTCTTTCCTCCTCTCTCTCTCTCTCTCATTCTGTTCCTCCAAGCTTCGTTCAGCCAGCCGGCTGATCCTCGATTTTCGAAAAAGGTTAACACCTCGACCACCGCGGATGGATCACCATTCGACCACGTGCACGGCGACGGACGCGCCTGCGTGCCCCAGCCTCGAGACCTTACACGGAAATTTCTTCTCTCAGTCTTCCCGTGCCCACCAGTTGGCACGATAGCCCGACGAACGATTGGCAAAACGTTCTGCGAGCCAACCGCCGCGGACATTGGGTCCGCCAGATTCGCGAGAGTTCAGGAACCCAGACCCAGGGGTCTGACACTTGTCACTGCGAGCAGACACCTGAGAAAAACCATCGTTCTTTCTTTCTTTAACCAACGGCTGGTGTTGTCGGCGAATACCGATTTTTCCGAGAGATCGAATCGGATGAGAGATAGAGTGTGCGTCAGTCGGTGATGATCGCTTACCTGGATCCACGGCATGCGTGTAGACTGTGCTCCGGGGGGCCACGTTAATATCCCTTCTGGCCGGTGGAGGCTGCCCGTGGGCACGCAACAACAAAACAAAACACTAATCCGCACAATTCCCGGTGATCGGCACACCTCGAAACGATACACAATTCTCAGATACGGCGATCGTGATCGCGACGATCACGGCCGGTCGATCGTTGCGCTGGCCTGAGCTAGATCAGGTCCAGCGTAGCGGTCAGCTGTCACCGGTCCAGACCTCTCTGTCAATGGCACACGTAGAAGCGCTACTGCTTCACCGTAATGGTAAAACGTGTCCTGTCACTGTCACCGACGCAGCCGGCCGACGTCGAGGAGAGAGACTTTCGGTGGCCGAAAGCCCGCGTCTTCCACGTCGAATTATTGATCTTAACCCTGCGCTTCTGGTACCGCGAGTCTAACTGCTGCGATGCCGCAGGGTTGATCCACGGCGGTGGTTAGTCCTGTGCTCCGGGGGTTGCGACGCAGGTAGAGGCTCTGTCCCATAGGTGTTATCCAAGGTGGCCTCTGGCCGTGACAGTCAACAGTCCCATGCCACTGTGCTCCGGGCTCGGAGCCAGTCGGAGAGGATGCTAGCTGCTGCAGGGAGATATCGGAGTAGGGTAGAGAGACGACAACACACAAACTGACAAAGCACAACCTGTCACTGGGACGATCGAGAGGAGATATCACTGTGCCACCGTTGTTCGGGAGGTGAGGAGGGGCGTAGATCGAGGGTTGCTACGCTGTCAAAAGCGCTGTCAAAAGAAGAGGGCTGTGAATATCGGCCGCGGACGCGAGCACACCGCGCGACACTCGGAACCCGTACGAGCCACGACACGAACCGCACGGCACGACGGCAGACGAGCGAGTGGGGCTTCCGAGCTTTCCCCCACTATGCCGCGAACCGTGCAGCGGAGCAGAGAGAGCACGACGAAGATCGGAGCGAGTAGGCTGCGAACCAGGGCCGCTGGGACGGGATGGGACGCGTGCGAGGCGCGCCGCGGAAAGGTGAAAGAAGGGGTAACGTTCGCGACGGTGGTGGGAGCTCGTCGAGCGGGGTGGTTGCGGGAGGAAGGGGTGCCGAGCCGCACACCGATCCACGGAAAGGGCGAACGGGGTGGGGGAAGGATAGATGGACGTCAGGGGCGTGAGTGAAGGAGGGGCATCGATATCGCCCCTCTTTCGCCCTACCTCGACGACGGTGCAGGCAGCGCGGCTCCACACTCCACGCGACTTTGCGAGTGAAACATTTCGCGGGTTTCGCGGACGCTGGGCGTGGGATGGAGCTCCGCCGGCCGGAGGGGGAATGGAAGGGAAACGTAGTGAGGGAAGACAACAGTATTCCCGTTAATTGAACGACTCTCGTAGAGAACGAGAGGGGTGGCGGCAAGATGAGGAGGCCGGGGACGCAGGGGGGCAGGATTACTCGCAGTAATTACTTATTTTTATTACGCTCCGCCTCTCTGCTTTCCCCCACCTCCCTCTCAACCCCCTCCCGTTTTCAACTCACTGTATCCGTGTTCCACGACGACGAGGACGACGTAGAAGACGACGATGACGATGTCGACAACGAGAAGAATGATGACAGCTGAACTGTGAGTCGTTTGCGATGGTCAGTGTTATTAAGCTACCGCCTACTCTTTTCTTTTTTTTCTTCTCCCTCGTGACTGTGTCAGTCCCGGCCTCCCCGTGCACCTGGCGTTTATTCAGAGATCGAGAGTTCGACTCATCTCGCGAATCACTCTCTCTCTCCCCCCGTTGTGTCCCTTTCGGCGACACGGATTCCTGAATGTTCCGGGGAACGGTCGCTGCGGTAACCGAGCAAGTGAAAGAACACTTTCAGCTAATTGAACGACCACGGGTCCCGGGAATCCAGAATGGTGGCCGATTACTCCCAGTAATTACTTATTTTTATTACTTTCAGCCTCTTTGCCCCGCCCCCTCCCCCGCGGGCGTCGCGTCGCTCGCGCGACGTCACTTATCGCTGGCCAACCACGAGCATCCGTGGCTCCCCACGGATCGGACCATATTTCGTCCCAGATGTCTTTGGTACGTATCAACCGGAACGCTGCTCTGGCTGTTTGAAAAACGCGGATTTCCATCGCGTCGCCAATTAATTTATCACCGACGAACAAACCAACCCCTGTTCGTTGTCAACGAAACCGATCCGACCTTCAGTGACTTCTTACCTCACTCCTGTTGATCCTGCTCGTCGAAACGCAAACACCTGCCAGAGGTAAATGGACAATTCGTTTTGCGGGCAAAGCTAAACTTAAGACAATCTCGGCTGGCTCGGTATTGATTGCACCGACGCGTTCACAAGCTTATAACTGCACACTCTCTGTCACTTCCGATCGATCGTTTCCTTTCGCAACTTTGCTCCACGCGTTTCTGGACTTTGTATCGGTTTTGTGTCGCGTTGATCTTTGTATGGACCTCTCGTCTTTAAGCCCCGAGTGACTGTTAACATTTTCTGCCTCGTCCTACGTTAACCTTGAAGCTGCAGATTCAAATGCAAGCCTTAATCCTTGAATTCGCTATTAGCAGCTAACCCATGCAAGTTTAAATTAATAATTCTCGAGCATATGTTGTTGCTGCTCGAAAATTGAATTAATCTAAGCTAGATTGATTCCTCAACTATTTAGATCATACGAAAACTGTAAGCAAGTATAGCACAGGACGAGTTTGGATAACGGAAACTCAACAACTATCCAGAATATGCGTTCCTATAACAAAAGCACACGGTTAAGAGGTTCGCATAAAGCTGATTCTACTGGATCACGTTGGAATCTGATATTTGATCAAAAGCTTTGTTTAAACTTGGTACTTGATACAACGTGATCCTGATATATCGGTCCACCGAACAGATAAATTGTTCGCAGCAACGTTATCCTTGAATTATTGATAGCAATGTCGCCCTTTATATTTCTTTCCTCGGCAGAAGAAAAGTCCTGCAGCAAGAAGAACAAGTATTGAGATCAACTGGACCTGTTCCAGAGACGAAGACTCGACCTTGTTCAGAACAGTGCCGTGGAATTCGTTCCAAACAGAGATTAACACGCGAACGAGATCGTTCTTATCCAATTTTGGGAAATCAGTGGAATAGGATGTCCGTTATGCGAGCACAAAATTAATGTATCGATCAGACAGCTAGAAACAATCGTTGATCGTTGGAGATCGTATTTTTCAGTGACAACTTGCCGTGCTCGCGATGCAAGTAGAATAAGACATTCCTGTACGGGCAGATGTAGAGCAATTAGTCAGTAGATTAAGACAATCGCTTCAGATTACTTCAAATGGGCTACAGTTAAAGCATTAACCCGTGGAACGCGGAAACTATTCGTAGAGTAATATTTATTTATACTCTTGAAAGTAGAACGATTCTTTTATAGGTCGGACAATCTACTCCCGAACCTTCGACCCACGAAAAAGTTGACGCGGCTCAACTACTACAAAGAGACGAAGCTCGAAAAGCAATTAAGTCCGACGACTAAAAGCAACTACACGAAACGTCATACATCCAATTTTTGTCAAAATTGAGTTACGTGTTTTTCTACCCACGTCGAAATGAAATGTAGAAGTTGCTAGAACTCGGTTTCGAAACTTTCCGTTTGGATATCGTTAAAACTGTAGAATTGCTGCACTATACTGGATCATACATTTCATACTTATACTTCGACAATTTTGTTTCTATGAAACCGAGAAAATTTTTCTGAAACTTCGCAGACATGTTTACACAGTCTCGAGTATTCTCCTTTTTTCTACGTTGCAGTAATTATTCGCCAAAGATGCGCGAAATCTGACACCGAAGCCATCTAAAATGGAAATAGGAAACAATTAAATTCTGCGCACTCGGGAAGGAGAAATGAAGTATTCTTTTAAAAATAACAGCATCAATCTAGACTGGTACAGTTTTCATTAACGCTTCAATATTGGTTCGGAATATGATATATGATGGGGAATGCAATTCCCCTTGATCGCAGAGTTATCTTCGAGTAACTTTTACCATGACAATCCAGCAAACGTGGAGTATCGTAGAACTTGAGTACCCCATGCCACCCGAAAGGCAGCTGGTAACTGTGATTGCAGCTGACAAGTGTCACCGTTAAGGACCATCGATCAACAGTTCGCGCGAATCAACGGTCCAGAAGCGGGACAGCATTCTTCCATCCCCGATGAACGCTCGTTTCATGGAACGTCGGGCTTCAGTCAGCTCCCATCTAATCCAATTGGCCCGCGGGTCTTTGTTTTTCCTATCGCGAGACTTACTTTTACGATCTTACAGGAAAGACTCTCAGCGACACGCTTCTCGATTTCCGATTTGCTCGACACGCGGGTTTCGAAGCCACGCGTGTCTCGAATCGAACATCCGCGAGCTGAAACGCGTCTCACAATACCTGAGCCAGCATGCAGTAATTCAATATTCGACTCACTTGTTGCCGCTCAAATTAACAATCTTTTAGCCCTCACGATTTTCGCGGAACAACATTCGCCTTCTCCTTTCCACTTTCTCCGAAAACTACAAAATTCGATACGTTATTCTTCGGCAGTATGAAACGGTCTTTTCACAATTTTCGTCACAAGTTATTTTTCTGATAAATATATATATAAAAATTTAATACAAATTGGTTAAAGGAGGAATCTTCTGAATCTATTCGAAAGAAAAGTGTTTGTTAGTGGGTGGTAAGACTAAAGTAAGACTAAAAATTGAGAAAAACGATTTTTGAGTAGCCCCGTACAATCTTAACACACCTTAGCACAATTGAAAAAAATGAAAAGTGGGGATTACTCAAAAAATCGTTTTTCTCAATTTTTAGTCTTATTTTTTATATTATAGTTATAAGATTCGAGCACAATGTAGCACAAACGTGGCATAACCTAGCACAATTGAGAAAATTAAAAAGATTAAAAGTGGGGGCAACTCAGAAAATCGGTTTTCCTAATTTTTAGTCTTATTTTTCAATTTATAGTTACAATATTCGAGCAATGTAGCACAAACTTAACACAACCAAGCACAACTGTTAAAATTATTTAATTCAACACGTGGGGGGCTAACTTGTAGGAGGCAACGTCTTCGGCATAAAATCCGAGGCGAGACTCGGCGGACGGGGTATTATTAATTGCAAATCGGTCGGAACATTATTTTTCACCGTTCAAAGCGACCGTGCGCTGACAATAAAATTCTTTTTGCTGGCCTAACAAGATCGTTAGCGACAGGCGACACGGTGGAGCGCAAATCGCGAAAAAAATCGTAAGGCAACGGGTTAAGATCGTTCAGGATCGAAGCGTGTAACTCGTTACAGGTCGACGACCAATTACACTTCCCCCTGGCTTGCGGCCACTTTTCATTTTCTCGTTTTGTTTGCGAGTAAACAAAGGAGAGCACGGGCGGAAATCGCAGCGAACGACAGACGAGGGGGACGGGGATGTGGGTGTACCCTCCGTTCTCCCCTGCTCGTAGAAGTGCTGCCGGACTCGTTTATCCCGTTTAATTCGTTTAATTATTCCATTATTAATTACTTCATTAATTACGATCGCGCTCTACTTATTCCGCGACGGGCACGTATTACGGGGATTTCGGGAGAGCCGGAGGGGTGACGGACGGGATCGTCATAATGCACTTTTAATAATTAACGCGGTAAATAGTAACGCGCGAATGAATTATTTCGCCTCGCGTTCGAAATGATTGAAATCGTCGACGCCCGCGCGTTCCGTTCCTTCGAATCGCGCATCGATCCGCGTTCCCGTCGATCTCTCGTGAAAGCCCCTCGCGATCGTATTCACACGATTAACATCCGTAGCTTACTACACAAGCAGTTTAAAGATGTACTGTTTTCTGAAATCTTTAAGCGCCATGCGCTCCTAAAAAATGGCTGCATAAAACAAACTACTATAACAATTCAGCCATTTTTATTTTGCACGTTAAATCAGGACATTATGTTTCATTTATAGCGTCACATTTTATAGAAGCACATCTCACGACGTAGGCATAAAATTATTCATAGTATGTGAAAATATTGAATGGGTGAATTTTCACTCTGAGATACGTAAAGGGTTAACTCACAGTCATTCAGAAACGAGTAGGTCTGAAGAGTAAAACATTACGTGAGAGCAGAAGAAAGAGATTGCAGTTTCCGTAATGTGGGACATTCTCACAATCTCGAGTTGCATCGTCACATTGACGCCGCAAATAAACGACACACCTTAAAATAATTTAAAAATACAAAGTATAAAGTCTCTCGGTATTGAGAATTGCAAACACCGTGGAAATAACAGATCGTTCGTTGTCGAAAAGCATCGAGAAGAGTCGCTTAAATTTCGCCTTAACAAAAGCGCGTCGACGAGCACCTGAATGGCCAGTGTCCACGACGAAGACAAAGACGATCGAGGATCGACAACGATGATCATCGTACCGGAACGAGCGAAATGTTTATCGGAAGCGTCGCGGCAAACATTTCGAATATGTTTTACAACGGCGCGTCGCGGAACAAAGCGCGGTTTCTCGTATTTCGCAGTGGTCGTTCGACGAAATTCTAATTTCACGCGGCGGGATATATTTTATGTTTCGGCGCTTTTTTCGCGGCGGTTCAGAAGCAGAAACGATCGGGCGTGTGCACGCTGTGCCTTCGCATTCTCTCTTTCGCCTTTGGTTGGCGGGGAGCGTCTATTATTATTATTATCGTTTCTGCTCGCGTTTCAGCCCATAAACAACGCGGTTGCACAATGCCCGGGAACAATGCCGCGCGACTGATTGATCCTTAACTTTTAAAGTGACTTTCCGCGAGGGACCAAGCGGCTCCTCGATCGTCGGTATCGATCCTCCAGTCCGTTGGCTTAGCCGGATGCATTTTCAATTTGCATATCGTAGAAACCCCGACCCCCTCCCGTGTCAATGAACAACCCCGTGTATCGAAGTTTCGCGGGCATTGTCGCGCGCGAACCCGCCCGCGGCCGCACAATGAACGTTTATTCTGTAAACGTCTCTGTTATTTGCTCGGTGTAATTCACGGCACCAGATTTTATATTGTCAAGCATGGAGTTTATCGCTCTCCCCTCCGTCCATCCCTGGAATTACACCCGTTGTTTGCATCCGCGATTTTCAACGCGTTTTAGGCGGCCCCCACATCTTCCATCCGAAACTTAAATTTAAGACTCAAGTGTGCGTGGGACTAGCTTCCTCTCTGGTGCTCGTACAAGTCACGCGGAATCAGAACAATTTATTTATTACGCTCTAACATGAATTTGTTCAGTGAATGGTAATGTACGTATAACGTGAGAAAGAATTGTTGGTATGAGTGTATGTGGAAATTACAGCAAGGGGTTAAACACTATCAAAATACTAGTCGCCTAAAGAAAGATCGCCGATACGATAAAATTAAAAATGATCACCGGTAGGAGGTTTTCGCCGATTCGAAAGTAATCGAGCGCAAGCTGCCCGTAGGCAGATGGGACGGAAAAAGAATAATAAGGAGAGAATGGCAATCGAGGGAACTCGCAGGACATCTGACTATACTCGTCGGTTCATCGTGAAGTTCGAAGACAATCCTCGGCCGGTCTCTCCGGCGCGCTGGGAATTTTATCCTTATTGGATTACGAAGAAACAATCCTAAGTCGTCCTAACGAGTCCTCCGGGTCGCCGGATATCGTCGGTACTCGCGATAGATATCCTAATGCCTCCTGACAAGCGTGCCGGTCCTTAGCTGGTCGGCACCTTTCCGAGCTATCCGGTGCAATTATCCGAAACCACGGTGAGCCTGGTCGTGTTATTGTTTTTTTTCTCCTCTCTGTCCCTCTTTCCACTTTAACCACCCGCTCTCCTGATCAAGATCCTTTCCAGGGATTCGCCTATTGTCTTCGGCGAAGGGCTACGCCGCTCGGGATCCTTCGGCTACTTTGCCAGGACTGCTTTATTGTTTTCTTGCTGGTTGATGCAACCGCTGATAAAAGTTTTGACAAGTACGGTGGGCATCCACGAACATCTCGAAAAAGATCCTTGCACTGTCCCTTTCCCTCAAAATATCTTTTCTATCTTGCTGTTTATCGTTTGGCGTCACGGATCTGATCCAAATAGAGCACCTTCCAACACTTTACCTATCGAAAGCCTTTCTTTTTCTTTAATGAAGATGAGAAAATACAATTAACAATTTTATAAAAAATTTATGTTTTCGGCGCACCGGTTCGATCAATTGTTAGAAACAAGCAATTTTGCAATTCAAAAAATTCTCGATCCAGATCCGGACCATTTTCAGGTGCATTTTTAGGAAAGAAAAATGCAAATTCAAAAATACACCGTCGTTACACCATGCTGGTAGATAATGTACTAATCTACCTAGTACATTATAAACGTTATTAAGTACATTATCTACCAGCACGGCGTAACGACGGTGTATTTTTTAATTTACATTTTTCTTTCCTTTTTTCTTTCACAAGCGCAACTTTTCTCTTGAAAATGTGCCGGACCTGGATCGAAACGTCGAGAATTTTTTGAATTGCAGAATTGCTTGTTTTTAACAATTGATCGAACCTGTTCGCCGAAAACATCGTACATTTTCTATGAAATGTGTTTAGCCGTGTACCATAGATTTTTCAAAATCATGCAATCGGTAATGCGTTAACTGTGTAACAACCGGGAAAGACGACAGCTCTTCATAAAATGGTCCAAAACTAAAAACGAAAAAAAGAGTTTTTAACCGCACGAGATCAGGATGGGTCTCGCCGATCAAGATGGCTACCT
The DNA here is from genome assembly GCA_963971365.1 of Lasioglossum villosulum. Lineage (NCBI taxonomy): Eukaryota > Metazoa > Arthropoda > Insecta > Hymenoptera > Halictidae > Lasioglossum > Lasioglossum villosulum. The sequence goes on from OZ020495.1 coordinate 2,566,756, forward strand.
GGCCGATCTCTGTTCACCCCCAACAAGACCTGAAACCGCAATAAACACGTGCGGGACATCCGCTAGTCGTTCGCGGCTCGACTTTTTTTCCGCAAACTTCCGAAGATCATTACAAGAGCGGCGAAGGGCGCGCAAGCCTCGTAAACTCTCGTCGTAAAAATCGCCAAAATACACGCACCTTACATGGCAGCGTCGCGTAGGCGGGTGTCATATCCCTGTAAAATCATTGCCACTAAAAATCACGGGTTCCCGTCGGAAATTTACAACGGTCATAGCAACGCGCGCGTCTCCGCCGCGAATTTTCTTTTTCTTCGAGGCACCGGCTTCTTTTCACTCGAGACCGGTCCACCCCCCTCTCTCCGTCGATTCGCGAAATACCATATTTTTTCCGTATTTGCATTCCAGCCGCCAATAAACGATCGGCGCGACTGCCCGCGGTGCTACCATCGACTTTCGCGCGCAATTTATTCCGGCGCGTCTCGTTTTCTCTGCCATCACCGTTCCGAAATCCGAAAACCGTGACAAACTCCTCGCATACGTGCTTTCTCGCCGGGTATTAACGAACGGAGACATATTTCATATTTCACTCGGATTGCACACGAATATTGGTTTCCTTTTTTAATATTCATTCTGCCTCGTTTGGAATTTTGACAGTAGGGTTGTTAGGCAGAGATCAAGCTAGTACACGTACGTATATTTCTTCCCTTACGAGAGAGAAAGAGTTCCCTGTCCCCTTCACAATTCCTTTTTCGAAGCGAAACTTCTTTCGACGCGGTAGACGTAAAACCGATCTGCCGATGAAACGGAAATGCGTAACGGAAGTGGCTAGCCCGCTGACTCTCGTGCGGTTCGTAGTTTACCTAAGAGAAAGAGAGAGAGGGAGAGATTTAATTAAATAATACCAAAAAAATCATACGCGTCGAAAACCACGCTAGGCAGAAACTTTTTGCAGGCTAATAATATTTAGAAGTAAATTATGATTGGAAAATAATCCTAATGAAGCGACAACAAGATCAGGAACAACTCTCGATGCAGTATTTGCAAGACATTTAGACATTTAGAGATTTTTTAAAATTGTTTAAACAATACCGTCGTAAACAATTATTCTTTAACTATTTTAACCGCATTGATCCGGAATTGATATCTTTGCTGGTCTGACATCAGGCTTTTGAAGGCTTGAAAAACGAAACTGTCCATTTTTTCACATTTTGCCTTACATACATTTGTTCAGTGACCCAAAAGGTACAGCATATTTCAAATTCAGCCATTTTCGCCGAGGACCCATTTCACGTGGTTTAGTGCGGGGTCCTTTATTAATTGATCGTGTTCGTATAAATGATGGAATGAGGGAATTTTTGCCGGTCAAAGTTCGTACACGACTTTTCACTCGATCGTTGATCCGATAGTTCTCGAGAGAACCACCTGTGAAGGAGGGAGCGAGAGTATCGCCGGAGTTACTGTATCCAAAGTTTTCAGTAAGTGTATTGACTGTTGCAGCAAGAATGCAAGCAGACGACGTAAGTTCGAATGTAAACAATCAGACAAGACGTCAGAACCGATTCTGTTCCACAGTTGAAACGAATACACACGGCTGAATCGATAAAGTAAAAGGAGATATGAATTCCAGGTCTATTTTCTTTCGAGTAAAAGGAAGAAAGAGAGAGACATCTCGTTCCAAAGCGAGCGTCTACGTTGAAATTATGCGGGATCGAAAGCAAAATTCAAGGCTGGCTCGAGTCAACGGTGGACGGACGGCGGCGGCTGCTGAAAAATCGACGCCGAGTAGGGTTTCGCTGGTTGTTTACTCTCTCCCTCTCTCTTTCTTCTCAGTTTCAAATTAGGGATGCTTTCCATTTGCCTGACGTTCGCCACGCCCCGTGGCAGCTCCTACGGTAGCAGCCTGTTCGAATTCCAAACTGACCTGTCCGCTGAGCAACCAGCTGCCTTGGCGTGGGGTCCCACGTTCGAAAAATCCACCGACGGAACCTGACTGCAAGCCACTGCCCCCGAAACCCAGAAATCCGGCCACTGTCATCGGAGAAATTATTATTTGCCGGCGCTGTAAAACCCTGCCAATCCCGAAACATCCGCAGACATTTCCAACAGAAAATATCGCTTGCGAACATCTTTCGCTTCTCTAGAAAGCTTGAAATTGATCAGTACACGTAATTTCACTTGTCCCGAACATGTGACAATCAGATGAACACGAAGGAGACGGAATTTGCTCGTAACACGCGAACAACTTTTGTTGGCACCGACGAAGATAACGTCTCTAAACAATTAACACGTTGATTGAAAAATTCATACGCGTGGATCAAAAAGCCACACAAATCCCAGTCGACAAAACGCGCATGAAATATTAAAGAAAAGAAGAGAGTGCGGTACAAAGTCCACGGACAAAAATGTTACAGCAGAACTAGACATTGCCGATGCCTACGGAGAAGAACGAATACGAAAGAACAGTGTTTCGGCTGTTGAAGTGCGAGAGGGTCCGTAGACGGTGCTCGAAGTATTACTGGGATCGCACAAAAAGCTTTAACGACAGGAAAATTGATCAGAATTAATGAATACGGAGGACCCATGGCACGACGGTACAGGAGAGAAGCGTGTGTGGGGGTGGAAGAAAGACGCGGGCGGTTCTGCACGGTTTTGCACAGGCTCGGCGTAGGGAAGGCCAACGGGAATATTGAAAAGCGGTCCTACGAACGCGATCAAGAGGGCCAATTACCCTGGGGAGAGGGGGTAGTTACCCTCCCCCGCGTGTACGTGCATCGAACGTATTTTATCTACGTGCCTTACGCGAATACTCGAGGCGCACTCGAGCCACCGCGAGTGCTCGCATACGAGCGGCGCATTCGAACGCTCGCCCGTGAATTTACCTGCTCGTTCGTTCGCTCGTATGTTCGTATATTCGTATGTTAGTACGTTCGTTCGAGGAGCCTAGATACACATAATGCCCCGACTAGCTAGCTACGTATGCTCAGCAGCCCCATTGTACGGGTCGCGACCCCGTTAGGGGGAGGCCGAACCAGTTGAGGGCGACCACTGTCGCTGCGAGCATTTATCCGATCAAATTTCCTCCGAGATCATTTTTACCGAGCAGAGAATTTTTCAAACCCCCTTATCCTGCGACTACGGCTTGTAACGAACGAAACCGTTCTGCCACTCGAGCGCCTGCCACGTGGATCGTTTACAAAATCATTGGGGACCAAATTTCTGGATTGTGGATCCCAAACATGCTGTGCAGGAAACGTATGATGTATTCGGTACACAGGTTCTATCAGTTGTTAACAACAAGCAATTTTGCGATTGAAAAAGTTCTCGACGTTTCGATCCAGATCCGAACCATTCTCAAGAGAAAAGTTGCGCCTGTAAATTAATATAATATGCAATATTTATTCGAAAAACCAGAAAACAGTGAAATAATGGCAACGAAACGTCAAGTTATACCTGCTGTGTGTGAAAGAAAAATGTAAATTCAAAAATACAACGTCGTTACCCCGTGCTGGTAGATAATGCTCTAAATCCATTTAAATGCCTGGCCACGTCAAATATTTGACTTCCAGGCCGCGGACATCTAGACAAATGTCTAAATGTTACATTTTATCTTCACCGAATCTTGCATTGTGTTACACAGTGTCGCCTTTGCACATTGCTGGAAAACACCTTTATGTACTTGCAGCTCATTTCGATTTCATATATTTTTTATATTGTTTGCTATCTTCTATCTTTTTCTTTTTTCACTTTCATGTACTTGGCGTAATTTTTTATTTTTTTGAAGTTTTGATGTAGATATACGCGCAAGAAAACGTCGGGGTACGACCAGGGTGAGTCCAGTTAATTAATCGACGGCCCATTCACCGGATGTTTACGAGGGCCATTGTAATTTCTAGATGAAAACAAAATGGAAGGCCCTGGGTGAAAAGGATCGGGCTCGCGCGCGGCCCGTCGGAGATTAAATTGGCCAGTGGCGCAATCTTTACGGCGGACAGGGGGAAGGGGGCACTGAAATCTTAATTCAGACTTTCCCTCCTCACTTTCGAGACCGTGCCGCCATTTCAAAAGCGAAGCTCGTTTTCACGAGAACCTTACGATTGTTGTTCCGCCGCGTAGCACGACCGCTTACAAACACGTTACACACACAGTTAGGTAATTATATTTACCTTCGCAGTTTTATTATTTACGGCCCGTGAGCCGGATGGCTTGTTCGCCACCCCTGCGAGTCCCCACTCGCCCCTTCTCACCCACTTTTGCCCCCTCGTTCCCTTAAATAGGCCGAGTCTCACCCCTTTCACCCCCGTACGTTGATCAATCACCGGACCCCGCGTTTACCAGTCGATGATTATCGAGCAAATATTGCCCGGCGACGGATAACGATCTACAGGTGCTTCTCGCGGCCTTCTTCCAAACCACGATCCAGAGAGAGACGCGCGCGTTCGTTCCTGGATCCTACGATCTGTGTCCTTCCGGCTCAAGCCGATCGGTTTTCGAAGATTAAAAGAATTCTCGAGCATCAACGCAGAAAACAGAGAAGTAAACTTTTACTTGGCTTCTCTGTCCTGCGATTAATGCAGCGACTTTTTATTCTGCACGAAAATTAATCATCTCGTTATTACAGAACGAGTTTCAGAAACCAAATTGAATGTTATTCTCCTTAATGATTGTAATATACGAGAAGTCGTGTTGTATATTTCTCAACTATTTGAATTTCATGTACTCAATTTTGCTATAAACGCATAATAGATCCGCAGGCTATTAACCTTCCGTTACTCGCGCGTATCTCACGGATACATGACTTGCGTCTAATACGTCTAGCGTGGGAGGTAACTTGTGGAGGGGATCGAGCTTTTGTTTATGTTTTGTTTGGAGCCTGTTACATCGTGTCAGTTGACTCCCGAATATCAAATTGTGAATTTCGCTATTTTATCCACAGCTTACGGCAAAATATAACTAGACGCATCAAGGAAATCATCAATGTTGATGATGCTCAAAACAATCTTGAAGTTCCTGATGCGCGAAATGCAAGTACTGGCAAAAGATGCAAGCCGTGTATGGGAGAACAGCGAATTAGATTGACAAAATACAAATGTTGCTCGTGTCAAACGTATTTGTGTCTACAACATGTAAAATTGTATGCGGTGAACAATGTTTCGCAACATCAAATAAAACACGCAAAATGCAATGTCTTTTTCAATGAAAAGTAATACGTAATTGGCTTATTTATTTAAACTTATAGTGTAGAAATACGATTCGACACTCTAAACACACAAATTTTCTTCGTTTCTCTGATTAAACATATGTGTATCTGAGAAACACAGTGCGATTATATTTGTCGGGTAGAAACCGCGAGTAACGGAAGGTTAATGAAGAACTCCTCGTGTTCCTCAGCATGAAAATTCCTTAATTTTCTGGCGAATCAGAAGAGACTCGGGAGATCAATTGTTGAAGGGAATTCAATGAATAGAGAGACGCGATCGAGCAGAAAAATAATCAAATCTCGAACATTTTCCGGGGAGCGTAAACTGCCAGGGAATCGACCGGCCGGATTAATGCGAAAATGAACCTCGTAAAGGTTAAAGTGCTTAACGAAGTTCGGTATCAATGCAGCCCGTTAGCTAAGTGCGCGGCTGCCACGCTGTTTTCAAGATCAAAGGGTTAGGTTAATTAAACGCTTTCTTTACGGGAGCCTCTGTTGCTCCCGAGCTCGCCTGCTAAATCTGTTTCGCCAAGTGCCGATACGTACGACCACGGCGAAGCACCACCCCTCCACTCCCCACCCTCTTCACAATTCCGCGATCGATCCTCGCGAATTTTGCTCGACGCTCGCATCTACGCGAGGATCGATTATAATTGGAGTTCGCGGGCTCAGCGACGCGTCGTCTCAGAACTGAATTTTTACACGGTCGAAATATAGACGTAACTTTCTCTATCTCGATTTTCAAATCCATTTTTCTGCCGGACAGAGGCGCGCCGACAATTTTTGAAACGGGCACACGCGAAACTAATTTGAAAAGTTCATTTAATTACGTGCCTTTCGTTCCCAGCCGATGATTCGATAACTTTTCGTCGCGCCCTTAATTAGCAGAATTTATTGCCGGCACGAAGTGTTCGAAGCTAATGTAATATTAATGACTATTGATGTTCGTTGTGTTCGTGTTTGTCCAACAATGAATAAGAATGGCAAAAGTTCGAAAAATTTGGTTAGAAAATTAGCGGACTGATCGGAACGCGTCTCATTGTTTGTCGAAAATTCGCGCTCGGGATAAATGCATAAAGAGGCCGCATCCCGCAGACAAGTGCGTAGAGGGGTTGTTCGGCGACCGTTAAAGCGAGAGCCCGACGATTTTAAGGTTTCCCAGTCTCTGAAACTATTTGCCGGGCGCGGAACGATTCCGTTCTTTTCCGCGGACAACGGTGCGAAGCGACGAATGAAATTGTTATTCTGCAATTGGCACTCAAGGATCGTGCACGGATTGGCTGTATTAAAATATCGCACGATCTCAACGCGCAATCGTGTCGAAGGTTAGTACCGCTGTACCGCTACCCTGTTACAACGACGACGAAACGGCGGGCTATAGAAAAGTAACGCAACATATGTGTCGGGGATTCGACGTTAAAACCGCGCCGCGATGATGACGATAACGATAATAAAGAGATGAGGGTGGAAGGGGGTGGCCCGTGAAACGAAACAACGCCGAGGGTGTCGCGGTTGCGAAATGAAAAAAGAACAGACCGCATTCGCTGGAATCTGCGCGTTCCTCCGACATTGATTCTAGTTTGCTGTTTCGGCTGCTGGTAAGCGGATATGGGATCCTTCGAGGAGGATCGATTGATCTTGAGGGCAGCATGGTTATAGAGCGCGTGAATGACGTATAATTTTAATTGTTATTTCTCTTAAACGGATAGACTTAAAAAATTTTTTTGAATATTGCATTGTCGTCCAGTTCTGAGCTATATTTCCAATTTCAAGTCTCTAGCTCATCGGGAAGTTAGTTTAAAATCGATTGCAAGATTTGTACCGAACAGGCAAACAAGAAATCGAGATAATAAAAATGTGTGCTCTATCACCCGTGGTAGCGAACTCGATGTACAGTGGATGTACAAAGTGTTCGTACACCTTTTTTTATAATTGATTTTCCAAAAATTACAATTTATAAGCTTCCATGCAAAAATAAAAAAAGCATTTCTTTTATCTACATATGTTTGTTACACGCATGCTAAAAATTTCATCGAAATCGATTAACATACACACAAACTGCAAGAGGTTAAAAAACAAGAAGTTAATAGAAGTTGAAAATGGTTCGATGCGTGTCGCTTTTTCCTGCGTCAAAAGATTTCGATAAAATTTTCAATACGTGTATCGCTACTTACTTTTGTAAATAACAACCTTGTAAATAACAAATTTTTAGAAAGAAATAATAGAGGGGGGACGTTCGCCGGTTCGATCGGTATGGATTGTTTCGAAGTAACTTTGCCGCGCGGTGGCGGATTCCGAAACACTTGCGATTATCGTCAGGGACGTAATTTTGTGATCGTCGTCAGGAACTGAATGATTCGTTCAACATTATGTACGATTATTTTTATTCCAATGAATTATTTGTTGATTATGAAATATTTCTAAGAAAGATTGTACTACTTGTGAATAGACAGCACGCTAAGTAAACAGTAAAAAAAATGTTAATAAGCGAACAATAAACCGAAAACCCAGGCAGAGAACTGCAAGGGAAAACTACGGCGTGTGTGTGGAGGGTGGAAACGTGTCGAGCCATTCCGCGACGTAGGATGATAGCGGAACACGTCGGAAACAATGCTCTGACACCGCGTACGTAATACAATATTGCGAATGGTTACGCGTATCATTATCTGCCGGCCGTTATCGTGCCGTGCCGGCACACTTCGCGCGAGAACTGAAAGAACGATTTCACGGTGCGATGCTCTGCCGTGTCTATCGATACCTGTAACCGGTCCCTGTTTCGCGTATTATCACCGAGCAACTCGTAAAGAGGGTGGCACCCGTTAAACCCAATGAAATTGGGGTAGTTTCGCGAGAGGAGAAAAAAAAATCGTCGAGCTGAATCGCCGTGCCGCGTCAGAATCCGAACCTGTATCTCTGTATCATATTTTCCTGCTGGAGCCGGGATCACCTGAACCAGATAAGCTTTGTCTACAATTCGTAGAGTCTGTTTTCCGTTGCTCTCTATTGGATATACAGCGAGAAGCACTAGAATATTTTTAATTCTCAGGTCATCCCTTAAATCACGTTATCTATAAAGTTCTTATCAATGGAATTAAAAAGGAAGAAGCAATGTTTTTCCATATCCACAGACTTCCAAAAGAAAGTCAGCGTTTCCTTTCATCTAAACAAATATCCAATGTTTAACTGAAGAATATGACGTTTCAGGGAGTAAGATTTTCCTTGAATCGTATCGATTGGAAAACACGTTGAAACTGTACGAGATGAATCGATGTCACGAGTCGACGACGCGTGTCCCAAGACGCAGACACCGGAACGTGGAATTCGTCTGAAAAACTAGAATGCACTCGGAAGCAACGATGATTCCGAAAGTCAGTATCCCGCCGGATTAATGAACCGTCTCGTTGATTCGAAGGCTGATCGCTCGTGCTATTTATTCGATTACCGTGAGCGTGATCGTGATTGGTAGATGTGGAGGCCAATGAAATTCCCATACAACATCGCCCCATGTCTTTCACAGTCCGATGAACTTTGACAATCGGCCGTTTCGGCATTGAAAGGGAACGCGGTCAATTTGAGCCAAACGATCGCTGACAGGCAGAACCCTGACCGCACCGGATCCCTCTAAAAACCTCGAAAACGTCGAATAATGCTCTTAAAGACCGTGACAGCTATTCTTTCATTCGAGGAGGCCGCGTTTCTACCAGGTGTGCGCCACGGTTTCTCTATGGGAAAGCGTGCACTCTCCGAGGAAAATCGTGGATACCGTGAGAGATCCTTTAATGGCCTAACTGCGTCTCTATCCATTGACTTCTTTGTCCAGCTAACTGTGCTTTGGCTCCTCGAATAATCCGCTGAGAATTTTCAACGTGCTTCCGAGACGCAATGCGAACCATTGCGCCGTCATATTCTTTGTTAAACCAATTTAATATTATTATTATTTATTATATACGGACCGAGGTCCTATTATACAAGTGTAAACATTTTTTAAAGTATAATTGATAAAAACAACAAGAAAACATAACAAAAAAAGTCTTAACCTAAAATTAACCTACGTATGGACCGTGCGAAACTAAACAAATAATGGTACTATTTACAAATAGCATTGCGCAATTGTGTTTTGAAAGTATGTAACGTGCCATTAAAAAAATCAATATCCTTATAAAATATGCTTGAGCTAGCAATTATGCGATTTAATGGATTTATTAATCCATATGAGAATTTAATTTCAAACTTCATCAAAAACAATGTAATGAAGAATTTTAACGTATTCACCACTTCGACACAAACTTGCAATGAATTGTTGAATTTGCAGATTAAATTGATCGAATCATTGCGCCGTTAACATCAATATTCTTTGAAAATTGACTTTTGGCCAATAAAATCGCGTTCCTGGACCACTGTGCAGCGTTTCGTGTAAAAAAGAAATAATACAAATCGTGCGACCTACTGACGCCTGACACAGATTCCAGACCCCAAACGGATAGGATTAAAGAATTGCGTGGTGAGAAAGTCAAATGATGGAGAAAGAAGAGTTACCAGGTGGTAAAAGTCAAGATCGAGGCGGAAAACGCGACGGCACGAGTCGAAACGCGACGCGGATTCGAAGCGGAGCAAAGCGGAGCCGCAGCCTGACGATTCCGCTTGTCCCTGGGACGGAAGTGACGTCGCAGGCACCGACGGAAATTCGTACTGGAAATTCCGATGGGTTCGAGAGGTCGAGGAAGGGAGAAGAGGGCAACAATCAGGGTAGACCCGGCATTACGCCCCATTCATCCCCTGCTGCCGCCCCCTTACCACTCTCGAACTGTATTTGGCTGACAATTCTTCATTTGCGTGCAGCAAACTCTACAGAGCGGCCACGGGTATAGCGAAAGGTTTAAACGGCTCGCAAAAGCCCGGCTAAATTTGACTCCAATTTGCCGGCTCATTCGTGCAACGATCGGAAACAAAATGCCTAGGCCGTTCAATTTTTACCTCCTTTTTTTACCCCTCTCTTTCTCTCTCTATTCCACCCCTCATCCCCTGTTCTCCACCCATCCCCTCGACTTGTGACGCTCTTTTTTTCGCGGATACCCCTTGCGATCCGCTGACCGAACCGGCCCATCGATACACGCTTTTCCAAATCAACTGGCATTGTCTTCCATTGCGAATTTTTGATGCGAGCTCGATCGCGACACGCTCCCCACCGCGCCGCCACTACGCGTTCGCTGAAAGAAAAACGAAGCCGCTGTCGACTGTCTGATCATGCACGATGGGAATTAGACGAATTAACCTTCCAATGCACTCGTTTGGTCTCCGCGACATCCATGGGAAAAATTGTTGCTCCTTTATTTCCATGTACGAGTTTTTGCGAACGCTTTCATCGTCGATATACTACTAAAAATATATGAACAAAAATTTAATGGTACTGTAATAGGTCTATTTCGCTCTAGAGTACCTACCAAGTTTACCATTTGAATCTCATGTTCTGAACGACTGAATTAATGATCAGCTGTTACGTTAAGTATAATGGAAATACTATAATATATTTAATAGCTCTTTATGCTCGCGGTAATTGGACAGCGGATTATTTTTTGTGGGATTCTTGGTTTTTGATGCTTGATCCTTTTTGCGGAGGCTTGAGGACATTGCTACGGCAGGGTCAGGCGGACATTTCGTACGGCACAGTTAGGTGTACATACCACATACATACGCGGCGACGTCACTTGGGCGGTATTGTCAGAAGCTGACTAGCCTACCATCCGGGAATACGAAATTCGGTGGTTCCGCGATATTCCAGCGCCACCAACTTACCGGCACTCGTCGCGCGTGCAATCTCCCAGGACGCGTGACAAGGTCCCCAAATATTTTCTTTGCCGGCACCCTCTGCCCAATCCGATTCGTCGATCGCTGCCATTGTCTTTCACTTTGGGGGTTGCTGCCCAGGTGCAACCCCTCACGTGTATACTGCATTGTATTGCGTAAGCTTCTATGGATTCTTCAGAACTGATTTCTAACTATTTTCTGGACAGTTGTACAGGATGTCACGAAATCATATGTCACGGCCAGGGCACGTGGACCCAGGGCCTCAAGCAAACGGGGGCCCTGAACACAAACGAAGATCCAAATTCTACGTTTTTTCGTAAAACAATTGAATTCAATTTTGATTGAATTCTTCAACTCTTTGGGAAAATTCATAATACAGTAAAGTCGCAATTTTTGTCAAACAGTCTGTGTTCTGTACGGACAGTGATAACAAATATGTAGATGTTTTCACAATTGTTTTATTTTTTCCAACGTGACAGCAATTTAGTTGGGGTTAAGGAACTGAATCGCGTGATTCTATATCTACGGTTTCATCTACACTCCCCGCAAAATTGACATTCACCTTGAAAATGAAGGTAAGAAAACAAAATTGTTTTGTCTAATCGTGTTCTATTGGTCATAAGAACCATATGGACATATATATAATTTTATTCATAAATTTAGTGCTAAATTAGTCCCTAAGCTAGTCCTAAGTTAGTTTTACATTTTGTTTTTATTACCTTGGTTTTCAAGGTGAAGGTCAATTTTACGGGGAGTTTTTATGTCAATTTCTATTAAATCGTAGGTGTAGAATCACGCTATGGTGGCCGCCACATATAATTTTGTGACACCCTGTACATACTTCACCGATGTCAAGAACATCGATTCGACAATAACGATCTACTTTTTCCAAGAGCGTTCATTCCTCTTCAAGTTGAATAATGTATACTCCAAGAACGTGAATATTTTTAATGAATGAAATAAATGATAAATCCGTCTCTCGCGCGACCAAATTGCACGCGGTGTTAAATATGGGAACAATTTTCGGAGAGAAAATTACTGATAAATATCAACCCCTCTATGACTTCTTATAGATAATCGATGATTCATTAAAGTCTTCTCTGCACCTTTCATAATATTTCATACAAAATTCACTGTTTTCGATATTTCAATAATACACGAAATCTTCTAGGTAGAAACGATGTTTTAGGTCAATACAGCCCTCCGGCAAATATTCAAATGACACATCTACATAGACAGGGAAGAAACTCACCCTCGTTTTTCTGCGGACTTCGATTCACGATCGCGATGAAGCCGTAATTGCCACTTTCCATAAGAAAGTTCTAGTCCATCAAACGCATCTGAAAATAAAAAAAGAGGACGATCGTAAGAAAGAATGTCCAATGAAATGTTCAACATTAAAAGATAACGTCACCGAGTTCGCGCCGGGAACACGCTTCGCGACGCCTGGCGGTGAAGTTCTCGAATGAACTTCCGCAGGAAGCGGAAAATTCGTCGGTTAACTTCCTAAACGCAGAATTACAGAACAACGCGTAGATAACAAGCCACATCGCGATCGTATTTAAATTCCCTTAACTTTCGACAGTGGGCCCTTTCGCGCGGATCCCCTTAACGATATTTAAAGGGCACTCAAACTGCGATCCGTGTACCGATTAAGGGCATCGCCAAGACTTCCAAGTTCTTCCTACATAATGCATCCCCTACAGGTTTTATTGTCGAACAGGCGAAATTGACTCGCCGTGGCCTTCCAGCTCGTTTTAACGAACTTTCAGTACCTAGAGTTTCATCGCTGCTAACCATTTTCGACGTCATTAAAAAAGAAAATGTTCTAACAGTGCAGAATTTTTGTATTTTACATTTTGTCTTCAATTTATAGAATCATCGGGTAAGAAACAGTTCTGGCCAGTCGTACAGGAGTTGTTTAATTGTGATGACTAAATTGATTGTTCAACCAAGAGAAAGAATTGCAAGACTAAAATCCTGAACCTTTACAGTTCAGCATTACTGTTGTCGTTTAAGGGATGATTTCGAAGACGACAGTAAGAATTAATCGGAACGATGCAGGAGAATTTGCCAAAAGTACCAGAAACTTTCACAGTATAGAATTAGTGTTGTCGTCTAAGGGATGATTTTGAAGACGACAGTAAGAATTAATCGGAACGATGCGAAAGGATTTGCCAAAAATTCCAGAAGCATTCTGCAAGCACTTTTCAACGAAGAAAGCACTCGTTACCGATTATCCAGACACCGTTCGCAACCAGAAAGCATCTCGTCAGCCAGGTGGTCCAATTTGAGGCGACGCAAAGGAGATGAAGGAAGGAACAAGCGTCAGGGGGTGGAGCAGCGGGGTGAGGTAGGGTGTGGACGGAGAGAAACAGGAATCGGATGGTAGGGGATGTACGTAAAATTGATCCATATTAATAAGAACGGTGGTTCGCGTTGCTGGATTTTTGCATAAATTTGAATCGGTGCCTCGGCGCGCGGCTCGCGGCAAGGGTTGCGAATTTGAATAATCGAGAATAATTCCGAAGTTTTCTCGCCGTGTAAACGCAGGCCGGCGTAATCAGCGCGGTTGGGTTTCGAAACATTTCATGATGTAACGTTTCCCGCGGATGTGCAGCTAATTAAGCACTCTCTCTGACCACCAGGCATCGGAAAAAAAATACGGTTGGTTCTACGAATTTTCCTTTCCAACCCCCATCCTCGAAATCCGCCCGCCCCCTTCTTCTTTTCTTTTCGTTTATTCGCACGTCTCTCTTTTCGGTTTCAAGCTGGTTGAATGTGATCCGTATTTGCGATTTTAATGAATCTTGACCGTGCGATGTCTCGCTTCCTGTTTTTACCTACCGCCTGAATATATTATGTTTCTTTATCCTTTCAGTATCGCGATAAAAATTTTCCCGATTTATATCGGAGATGGAATCATCAAAGATTTATGCCTAACAAGAAATCCATTACAGTAGGAAGTTTAACCCTTCTGTACCATTTACTGTATTTCTATCAAGAATTTGTTAATGTACCTCTAAAAATATTACAAAATTTCTCTGAACGTCCATTCTTTACTACATTAATTTATAGTCTTATACTGAGAATTTGTGCGAACATGTTGGTTGGCTGCATAAGGGTTGAAAAATTTGAACAATGTTAATTAATTAGGATTAATATGAACGTAGTAGGATAATCGTTGTAGAAACTGATTTTCCATAAGCGACACTCCAATGAATACAAGAAAATCAAAGTGGCGAATGAAGTAAAAATTCCAGGGACGTAGCTAAAAATTCCGTGGGGCCGATGCGAGTCTTTGGTATCCATAAAAGGACCCCTGGGTGGTAGGACGGGTAGTAATTCGTATCAGCTCGAGGACGATCGTGGCCTGATTTTCTATCGCGGGAAGGAATGTGCCACACTGTTGCATCAGTGGAATAATATGTGGCCCGGAGTACGGGGAACGATGCTTAACAGTTTTTATCTCGGTATGCGGTAATCTGCGAGCGCTCGGAGCGAGCCTCTGCGCAGCGCAACGCGTCTCGTTCCTTCGCCCCGGCAGATTAAAGCGAATCTTATTATATCGAATGACGAGATCACGTGATCAATCACAAAAACACACAACGGAACTGTCGTGCCTCTAATATGAAGCCGGAGGAAGACAGCGATACTCGGGGAACGGGCCACCCGTCGAGAACGTGGAATGTGGAACTGTACCGACAGGGCCGGCAATGCTGCTCTCTTCGCCCCTTATCGATCATTCCGTTCCGTCTGCGATTAAAATTTCTTCAAATCCGCTCGCACGAGCATTACGATCATTCAATCAGAATTAGTCTCATTAATTTTATTAATTGCAAACAGTTCGAGAAGCATATCCAAACGATGTACTCGGATCTCACGGGATTTTGTCCAGGATTGCAAGGGTGCGGGATGCGCGTTCTTATTTCTCAAGAATGCAAAGAATGACGCATTTCAGTAGTCAAAAGTCCTATTTTCTTGTTTACAATGCTTAATTTGCATTATTCGCGATCATGTATTTTTCAGCTTTATGAAAATAGTTACATGCGCAACTTTATGCTCCCGAATAATGCAATTTACGCCTCGTAAACGGCAAAATAGGACTTCCAAGGGCAATCGCGGCCTAGATCGATCATTTATCTAACGTTTTTGACTACTGAAAAACCCTATCGTTGTATCATTGAGAAATGAGAACGCGTATTCGGCACCCTTGCAATTCTGGAAAAACGAGTCTACCCCCTTAACGTCTAGGATCCCCGACAAATCAACAGCGAAACCATGGTCAAGCTCTTTAGAAGCTGGCGCGTACGGTCGGACAAAAGACCATCCGGCAACAATAAGATAATAGAAAATTCTTGAACGCCGTCTCTTATTATGTGCCACATCCTCGGTTCGTTTGCGAGCCGTTCCTCGAACGGGTCCAGGCCCTCCGAAGCTGAAACGAGCCGCGAAAGAGCGAGACGGACGTCTACTCGAAGCGCGGGGGTTGGGGATAAGGGGTAGAGGGCAAAGCGGGAACAATTAAAACACATTTATACGCCGGCCAATTCGTGATCACCATTCTTGTCGGCGCTGGGCCCTGAATGGGTCCCTGGATGACGTATTAACTCATATTTGTCTCTCGACAATACCCGGCTAAACTCTCTGCCCAGGTGTCCGACGTTTTACACTCTTCCCATCTCCCGGGAGGACGTACGGGACGACGAGCGTGTGCATGCTCGGAATTATAATGGGATAGACCATAACAGGACGAGAGAGAGAAAGAGAGAGAGAGAGGGGGGGAACGAGCCCGGCCAATCCAAGTGGTAACAGGATTCTGTGGAAGAAAAAATTTCATTTACCTCGCCCGGGGTGGAAGAGCCTTCTTCGTCTGATAATAGATTCCAAAGTCGATCTATATTGAAACAGAATGAACTTCGTGAAAATTTGAAAAAGCTAGTACAACGAAAGTTTGAAATTTATAAGGGCCTAGACATCATTTTTCGCAGGGTAATAGATCCCGAAGTTGATCTCGATTGGAACAGAATGAACTTCATGAAAATTTGAAAAAGCTGGTGACGAAATTTTGAATTTTACAAGTGTCACATCATTTTCTTAGGGTCTAGACGTTATTTTTTGCAGGGTAATAGTAAAGCGATCTTCTCCGATATATGTAGATGATAGAAGCTGGAAGGGTTTGAGCGAACGTCTCCTGGAATAGATAGCGTGAATTTATATCCTCGAAACATCACCGTCGGACGTCAGCGCTCATTTAAAGTGCCATTATTTCAGCGCTGCGCTTCGATTATGAGCATCAGACGGCCGAGCACTTTCATCCCGGTCATCGTTCCTGTTTATCACGAGACGATACCTCGGGGCATCGATGATCATCTCTGACGAAGAAAAAGCGAGACGCTGAACCCTTTAAGGACGAAGGGAACGGAATGGAGATGGTCTGAAACATTGTATTGTGGCGCTGCTAGAGCGAGAGGGACGTGAGTGGTTTAACATATAGAGTTCGTTTTCACGATCTCGTGTTTTGGATGAAAAACTCTTCAATAGTCAGTTCATCTCGAAGAACACATGTTAAAACATGTTTGGCATTTAAACGGGCTGATTTTTTAGTTGCTCGTTGAACGAGCTGTTTTGATTTAGTGGAATTTTGATAATTATTCATTTGACAGTTGAATCCTCTCGTTGGTCAGGAACACCCTGTATATTCGTGCACGTGCATACCCGGAGATGCGTGTCCGTGTGATATGCACAGGCACGGGGATGCACCTTGGAACGCGTTGTCAGTGGCGTATCTTTGCATTGACATGATGGACGGCCGACGTGGAATTAACAATCTTATCCGGTCATTAATCCCGACGTGCGCGTATAATGTTCGGCTACGCGGACCCTATTAATTAAATTAGCTTTATCTAGGTTTTTTGGATCTCGATGCAGCACCGTGCACGTGAAGCCTGCGCCTTTCTCCATTTTCTTCGATTTTATTTGCATCGCAATAGTGACATATAATTGAACGGGTACGACGATTTAGGAGATTGTTCTATTTGTTAAAGCTCCTACGAGGAAGCGAGAGAAAATGACAAGTTCATACTGAAATGTCTCGCAGCAAGTTTAAATTGTGACTTTCGCCCATAGCCTGTCAATCTGCTTAAGACGTGGGCTCGAACTTTCAATTCCGTGTCATAAATTTCACGGTTCATTTAGTCTCGCTGTTCCATTTCATTATAATTCCTCGCCAGTGTCAATCCGCAATATTTCATCCCTGTCAAGATTCAAATTAACTTCAGCCTGCGCACAGAGAACCACGCCATCCTTAATGTTCATACGAACTCTCAGAGTCCTATCTAAAATCTCTCAGGAACTTCATTGCATGCGTTTATGAGTAAAAACAAATCTCTTCGTTTCTCCGATTACAACAATGAACGAAATATATCGATGTGCGCGTGAAACATAGAAGTAATCTGTTGTTTCAGAACATAGTACGGCGAAGCTTTAACGACTACAATGTAATTGAACGTCATATAAAAATGTTGGACATCGATATGCGGATTAAACGGGGAAGGGGGTGAGGTTCAAGCAATTGCAATCAAGTCAACAAAAAATTCGCTTGCATTCGGAATGCAGCAGCATGGCCGGGCAAAATCGGCGCGACCTAGAATCTCGACTTCGAACGAGAATGTAGCCGGGAGAACAAGAGAGACATAAATTGTCCGAGCATATCGCTCTTGCCCTTCTCTCGGGGCCGAGTGATCGATTAGCCTGCCGGTCACCGCCTCCTTTTAATATCGTCGATACGATACGCGGCTAGAACGCGATATGTAAATTTAATTACGGGATTGTCGTGTCGCCGCTCGCACAGGATCATACGTCTAGTTGCGTAGGTGGACTCGGCGAGCCCGAGTCCTCGGCTTGTTCCACCGGCTCTTTGTTTCGTGTACCACTGATTCGGAATAATAATGGAGCCTCGCGTCCGATGCGAACAAGATCCGAGCGGGGTCTGTGCCTTACGAGATTGAAAGTGTCGAAAGAAATGGCTCGATTTTAGATCTTTCTTGGTTCCTTCGAAAGAAACTTGTCTATAGATGTGTGTATTAATATATCTAATTTTTATATCTGATTTTTTAAATTTGGTAGATACGAAATTGACATAATAACCTGTACAATTCTTAAATGTTTAGTAATTGATTAGATACCGACATATCTAATAATGTAAACAATATTTTAAATAATAGTACGGCAATGTTTAATGACGCTTCAGAGGCGCCACTCCAGTGCTAAGGGTTAATTCGATAGTGTGGATTCCTTTTAATTCGATCTAAAGAGAAATTACCTTCGTACGTGTCTTGATTCATCAATTTTATTTTTAATTGGTGATTTGGATAAATGATTTGTTCGATTTAGAAAGAAAATCAAACAGAATTTCCTCACAGAAACGCCGACATTCAACCCTCTGACCATCAGAATGCAAAAAAGCGCAGAAACACGATACCGTCTCGCCGCGTCAGATCACGAAGTTCGATTCGAAGGGATTAACTCGAGGATAGCGAACGAGATGGGACGTGAATAGACAAGGGAGAGAGAGAGAAAAAAGAGTCGGGATAATAATGCGGCGTAAGAGGTGGTAATGGGCAGGAAACTCGTGTCCTCGAGAAAATAATCTCGGGGAGATTAGGCGAGTCGTTTAGTGGAACAGCACGCTCCATTCAGATGCAAATGTCTGTCAACAGGTACCCGGGCTCTGTTCTGTGCTTACGCGAGATACGCTCTTTTGAAGCCCCCCCTCGGGTCATCCTACTCTTACTCTTTCACGTGTCGGAAATTTTAAAAACGATTAACCCTTCTGACGCTAAGAGGCTTTTTACCCGGGAAGAATACTGATTCCGTCGGACCCCGATGCCGAAGCTGCGAAACTTCCCTGTTTCAAGGGTCTTCCTCTACGAAGATTTATGGATTCCCCTCGGAACAAACCTGAACGTCCACTCGAATCATTGAAATCACCTTCTGTCCACGTTGCACCCAATTCCCCCTAAAAAGGTGTTCAGTTGACCTTTGATCAAGATATTCATTCAAGTTTCGTATTCCTTATTGAAGCTTCCAGGGTAGCATTTTGTAAAGGAATAGTAGGGTCGTGGAAGGTGGTGAAGAATAACGGCACTAGCACTGCGAGTTTGATTGTAACGGCAACAGACATTTGTCCACTTTATTAAAAACCCAAATCGAAGAACCCGTCACCACTTCAGTAAAGCTATTCAAGCAAAGCTGTAGTTCCGCAAGCACTTATTAACAGTCCAAGCGAAACTGTTGTTTCGAACTATTTTAGCAAAGATCCGGAAAAGAGGAGACAGACGGCCAGAGAAGCGCAATGGCCTATTTAACCGCTCAAGCAAAGCGAGAGTGCGTAAAGTAACGTCCAGATAGCAACTATTTTTTCTGCAATCAGTTGTGTCCTAAGAGTCATAAGACTCCTTTTTTTGGCTGTGGAGAAATACATTTACGCACACCCCCTCCTTAGATGACGTCTGGAGGGGGTAGTGAGGGACTCGGCCTCCCTAAGATGTTACGTGGGGGAAAACGGGACTACTCGATTCTTGTCATGTATCCCTGCCCATACCCTCTAAAACCCCATAGTCCAAGGCCCAATGGACCCTTCGCCTCATACGTGTTCGCGGCTAGCGAGAGTTGCGCGACCTACGATTCGCATTTACAACGCCACCTCTACCGCGAATCGATGTTCTGGATTAAAAGAATCAGAAGACTCATGTAGCGAGTCGTTATTATGGTTTTGGCAACTCCGTCACCTCTCTTTCCCCGGTCCTATACATACTAATTCGAGCGATCCGCAACACATTCAGCGTTTTTATTTATTATTTAATGCGTACGTATATCCGAGATGAAGTATAACACATTTAGAAACAAACTGCTTAGAAAACTAGTCAAGAAACAGACTTCGTGGGTTTTAAAACGAGGGAGACATGATTCGTAAGCATCGGGTATCTATCCTCGAAGCAATCCATCAACGAATAACATTCCAGTTCGCGCAGGATCTTCCATAGCACTCAAAGTTTCGCTTTCATGGCCGTGTTCGCAACATCGAAGCGTGTTCACCGGCAAAGGACATCGAAGTGTGGCTGATATCGCTGGTCCTTCCTGCTTAAAGACCTTTAGGGGACTGTGCTCGTCTCTTTCCGCGATTATACGCCGAAATTTCCGAGAAAACAGATGAAAATCTCGCACACGGCGAATGCAAACCAGTCGGAGTCGCGCGTTGTCGCGCGGCGCGTTCCCTCTTTCGTTACGGAGCTGGTTCGCAACGGTTCTGGTTCTGTTTGGTCGGCTTTCGAAGATCGTATCGGGGTACGTGGCCGCTGGAAACGGCCTAAAGGGGCGACTAAATGCGCCCCGACGACTTCTAACGAATCTTGCCGTACTATTTCCAAAGGAAACCGAGGGAGGAAGAGAGGAAGAAGAAAGAGAGAAGAGATGGCCGAGTGTTTGCGAAGCAGGGAGAGAACGGCCGCCTCTAGTCATTGGAATAAGATTAACAGGAAATCGTATTTTGCACCTGCGCGCACCAGCTACGACCTATCTCGACCGGCGAGCCTCCTCTCCGCCTACAATTGCGCCGTTAATCTCGATTTATTGCACCGGATAATAAACATTACGCGTCGAACCTGTCTGTTCAGCCTCCGGCGCCGGAAAGGACCGTTTGCGTGCCGTGAAAAATTTGTTATTCTTTGTCTCCGATGGATACGGGAATTAAGAGGAAACAAAGCTCTGAGTAATGTCTTAATAAATTCTCCGCGAGATCGAAACACTTCCAACGACAAAGTATCGAAAGTTGGACCTCGAACTCGAGCAAATATATCGAAAACATTAACTTCCAGCTTCCAAATCTAATATTAAAACCTGTCGTTGCATATTATCATTCTTTAAGAGCTGCCTTTAATTATAACTGTTTGGTCTATACCGTTTCTATCATTCTTATGTCTTTGTTGTAATATTAATGTATCTTCGGTATCCTATTCTGTTTTGTAATTATTATATACTGTACAGCATTGTATTCTGCATTATAATTATGTTGAAATAAATCTCACATGAGATTGCCTAAATAAAAAAAAAATCCAGCTGACCCAGATGTAGAGAGGACCGCGAGCCGAAATCGCGCATTTGTTTACAAACGCGGACCAGCATAAATCCGCGTGCACGGTCGGCAGATCCCGATGGAAGATGGTCGTCGGGCATCCTCGTTGAACCGTGGAAGCATAATTTTTACGGTGACCTCGCTCAACCGAGAAGAGACTCAGGTATTTACGATGGCACTCGACCGGTGACATGGGTTTCTGAGACCAATGAATTTTAATTCCTCCCCGGCTCGGGGCCTCATTCTACGGTGCCCCGTTGGCAGCCCCGCTGCGACACCAGAACGATGATTTAATATTTTAAGAAAATGAGGGGTCCACCCTTAATTTCAGCTCGCCGTAGATGGGACCGTGTTCTTGGCAGCGGGAGACCCAGAAAGCCATTACCCAGATATTCGATTCGACAGTTCAGAAGATGCTTTCGTATATAGAGGCGAGTTCTCTTCTTTCTCTCCTCTCGTTCCCGTCCTCTCTCTCTCTCTCTCTCTTATTCTGATATCCGACTACTCTCTCTCCATTGGTCCTCGTCTTCTTTCCTTTTCAATAATCCCTCTTCACGAGGCTTACGATGCACCGGACACGCGATCAAGATTCGTAGATTTCGTATATAACGACGGAGATGGACGGCGAAGTTGACCGTTATCGAAGGAAACGCCGCCACTCGAGAACAGATCGGTTTATGCCCGACGGATTTACGTTCCACGGACTTTTTACAAAATATTACGACCCATTGAATTACCTGCACGCGGTCCTTTAACGTTCGAACGCCATTGTGAAACGATACTGCGCGATTTTGATCCCGAGTTTGCAGGATTTGGAATTTTTCGTCGAGAACCACTCGATGGGAACTTTCTACCTTTACTTGCAGAATTGTTACTATTATTATCATTTATTTAATCCTTCAATCCAAATATGGTTTATATAACGTATACAGTATATTAATTACATATTGCATTGTATTACATATTGGCTTAATTCGACTTTTAACTTCACTTCACTTAAAATTGGTTTGTAAAGTTTCAACTTGGCTACATTAATTCAGTAAAATGAAATGAAATGAAATTTTCATTGCACATCGCTTAGTAAAATCAAAAATAATTTACAGGCCTTTAATATCTGGGCCACGCAGGAAGTATCTTGTACAAGTCGGAAGATGGTACTTGTGACGAAAAAGAGCTGATAGAAGTGTATCGCGTTCATCTTCATATTTTGGACATTGCCAAATAACGTGATCTAGATCTTGGGATTCAGCACCACGCCTACAAGTACTGTCTAAAATAAATTTTACTCTGACCAGCGAAGCATTTTAGAGATGATATCCGTATGAACTTAATATAGTTTTTTTTTCATTATTTATTTATACAGGTCGTATCAATGTCAAGGTTATTAGCGAACACGAGGATTTTGTCATTTGATTACAATATTACACCTTTATAGTTATCAATATTTATAGGTATTGTGGGGAGACCAATTTGTAGTTGTTATACATATACAAGATTACAGAGTGTGGAAAATTAATATAGTTTTGATTATTGTTGTTGATACAAAAGAAAAATACTTATTCTTAATCTCAAGGATATGATAATTAGTGGCGTAACGAAGTGTTGGCTTTTCCCACGTTCTAATTACGCTCAAGGAATCAGTAATAAGAAAAATAAGAACGTTTATATCATTATATGAGCTGATGATATCTAGTGCATGATTAATAGCATAGCACTCCGCAGTGGAAACTGATGTTCTTATATCTGGACTAATTCTTTGTGCTATATCTAATTGCGGCAGTATATCGCAGCACCTACTGACGGAGAACTTTTCACCTTGCTATCATCTGTATAAATTACAATAGTATTGGGGAGGGGAGGGCTAGATTCGATCAACTCTTGCATAATTATTTTTCTTTTTTCGAACAGAGGGAAATCAAGCATGAAGATTTCAAGAAGAGAAGAGGAGAATACTTAGCAAGGGGGTCTGATGAAATAAATCAGCAATCTAGTTAGAAGTATAACGCAGAGGTAGACGGAAAAATGCAGTGATGGCTGCGGCGACGGGTCCGTAGAAGCACGCATTCCACGCACGTGAAGGGCCTCGAACACGGGGCCTTAGGACTGGGCCCCGACGTCGAGGAGGGGGTGGAAGAAGGGGGAGGGGACCGCGACAAAGGACATTCTAGGGGGCGATTCCTCCCTGCTTCCCCCCTCCCCGTTGCGGCTTTTTTCTCACTTTTTCTCCTTACCTGAGAGACCGCGGGACCACAGCGTCTCGACGTTGCCGGTTCGACGACTTCGGGGTCTTGTGCCCTGCACCTACAGGCCTCGAGGGGCCTTATCTCGGGCCCACGCAACGGCACGTCATGCTACGCTATTTTTTCTTCCTCTTCCCTCTCGATCGATCGGACTTCACGGAAAACGGATGTCGACAGCGCTTCGACCTTTTTCCGGTTAGTGTTCCTTTGAAATTCTACTGTTCTTTTCCTCACGCGTCGATCCTCACTTTTTGTTATCATAATGCTTACTCGAATTGATGTTTGAAATTCATTGTTGAATTGTTCAGGCGTTTTCTTCGTTGAATTTACCGAGGTTACAAATCGAGGTACACAGCTTAAGACGCGTACAATGATTTTTAACAAACCGAAAAGACACGATCATTGTATCTTCATTAATCAGCCCTGCCTGTGCGATTCGAAGCCGTATATTTACCACCGACATCTCCACAAACAAAACGAATTGCACAACGAACATTCACTTTACCGACACAGAACAAACTGTTCATAGTGTCTCGCAATTTCTCGATGCTCGTATACCAGCGCAATCAACGTCTCGTCAATTACAGCGACTGACGCTTAGGGGCAGCAAAATTAAACGAAATAAAAAGCAGTTAAACCGCTGGCTGGTAGTGTTAATGGTATTCGAAGACGGCAGTATCTCGCGATCGGAGCACACAGCCGCCGCCGGTTGCCGGTCGCTAAACGAGTCAGATTCGTTAGCGGATTCAAAGTGCAGGTTTGTCTAAGCTGCTAGATAGAGAGGGAGAGAGACAGGCTAACGATCTCTCAGGATGCTGTGCCCCGGTACGGACGACCGGTATTCCATCGGAGGGTCGGTGGTTACACCCAATTCCTCGTCGATGTAATTGAAACGTAACCCCATTGTTAAGGCGTAATTGACTGACACCGTGCAGCCTCTGGCTCGCCTTGGCCGTGTGCTGACTCGATCCGATCGAGGCTCGCGGCAAAAACACCAATCAGGATGCCGCGGGCAAAAAACCGGCCTGGTAAAACGACTAGCTATGGTTCTAACTTCCCTCTACGCGTCTCTGTCGCTCGCTATGATCCAACTCCTTGGAGACAGCCTCTAGAAAGAAGGGAAACGATCACTATGGTTCTCGCGACAAAACCAATTTCATTCTTTACCTCGAATCGGGCCTCGATTTACGATTGTCTTGCTCGATTTGTCTGATCGACGCGACCGATCGACTCTTGACGCTTGACAACTTTCAGAAACGTAAACAACGAATCGAGCTGCGTTGAAGAAATGTCTCTTTGAATAATACGGGTTCAATGGACATCACCGACTCCAGACTTGACCGACAACGAATTTGACCGACAACAAATTTCACTAACTGAGGTGGTCGTCTCAAGTCTTGTCGGTCAAATTCGTTGTCGGGCAATATCGTAGTCGATCAAAGTCGTTGTCGGTTAAAGGCGTTGTCGATCAAAGTCATTGTCGGTCAAGTCTGAAGTCGGTGAAAACAATGTCGGCGAAATCTGTGTAGGTGATGTCCATGGAACCCGTATAATACAGTAAAGATCCAAATACTGCCCAAATTCGGACAAGGTACCGAACGTTGTCTAGGTCTACTCCACTGCGAACATTCATTCTGTCCTTGACTATGTTCGACTCTCTATTGAAGTCTCAGAATTGAAGCGGTAGACGCAGCTATAAATCAGGAAGACAAGTCTAGGTTTCAAACGCTGTCTGCACAGAATATCCCTGTAAGACAGCATTTGGATCTTCACTGTACAATGTTCTCGGCAATCAACGGAAACAGTCCTGCGGTCTACGAAGAACAGCAGTATAATTGTTCCTGGTAATGATACTCATCAGCGATCTGTTTGATGAGCAATAATTTTTATGGGCGCTAAAACACGGAACAAAGAAACCGATAAATTCCGTCCTATCGTTTTCGACGGTCGCTGACAAAACCGCTCGTTATCGAGCGATCAGCGTCCGCCGAGGGGAGAGAAAAGTTGCGCAAACCGTTAGGACGATCCCGGACAGGTTTCGGCGCGAGAAACCGTCGCAGATTGTAAACGCCGATAAGCTGCTCCGTGGCAAGAAACCGTCGTCTTTATGTGGCGAAGAGGACCGCGATTATTGTCCAAGGAGTATCGGCGACGATCCTGATCGCAAGAAGTTAATAAAGATCCTGGAAACCAGGGACCTCTGGCTATCACCTAGATCCGAATGATCTCATCCCCTCTGCACGGTTCAGGTGCGTCGTTGCATTCGTTTGAATCTTTATGATCGATCGAGGCGCGATCGGCTTTGCTGATTAGTGCTGCTAGCGGCCGGACGTGTTCCTTTATGGAGTGTGAATAGTTAAAGAGAACATTTTCGGTTTTATCGGTCTTGAAAAATCGACCGGCTTGTGTTGGAGTTATGGAAATCGCGTGGGAACAGGGACCTTCGGACATCTGTATACAGGGTGTCTCAAAGTTCCTTGAACATCCGGAAATGGGAGGTTCCTGAGATCATTTGAAGCAACATTTTCCTTTGCAAACATGACGTTCGTGACTTCGTTAAGGAGTTATTAACGAAAAACACGGACCAAACACAGCGCGACCTAGACGCGTGTTAGCACAGTCGGCCCGGTGCGCCAATTGTCAATTGGTCAACTGTATCAACACGCGTCTAGCTGATTGGAGTGTGTTTTTCGTTAATAACTCCTTGACAAAGTAGCGGACATCATTTTTGCAAAGGAAAATGTTGCTTCAAATGATCTCAGGAACCTCCCATTTCCGGATGTTCAAGGAATTTTAAGACACCCCGTATAATGAGATCAGTGGTGACTTAGACAGTGTATTTTCAGGATGATCGCGCATTTCAGCTATCGACAAAATTTTGAATTGTTTGACAAGAGAAAATAACAGATACAATGAAGACGATTAAAAGAGGGAGCAAAATGCTTGGCCAGTAGAATGTAAAGAATGTGAGAAGGTTAATTGATTATCCGAGGTTCGTCGAAAGACCGAGTATGACGGTGTAGCTAAAAAGTGGAAAAGTTCAGGGTGGAATTTGATAGGGTGAGTGGCAAGGGGTAGATTCGAGGATGCAGCACATATCCCCCGCGGTATGCAAGCTTCAGGGAGGGGGTACGGGAGGAGGGAAGGGTGGGGTAGCTATAGAAGCTATCTAAGATCGAACGGAGTCCAATTACCGACGTTATTAATTAATCCCGTACCCTCGCTGGCCGGTCCATCGTCTCTCGCTTCCATTCTCAACCCCATCGTCGTCCGTCTGTCCGCTAGAGATACCTGCTACGGATATCCCCTCCAGCAGCCCCGTGGCCCCGTACTCCATTACCGTGTGCTCTCCGGGTCTTCGAAAGCTCCGGAGGTGCTTTAAACACGTGCTCCACGACCTGCGATCTCGACCCATTATCTCGTCGATGAATTTTCTGCGATTGAATGTTATGAAGACGTGCGGGGGCGTGGCCGGCGAATATACGAGCCACGCACCGACCGACCCCTCGTGTTCTAGCTAATGGACGGAATCTGTTTCCGCTGGCTTTTCTAGGAACATTTCCAACACGATCAGGAACAATCTCTTTACATAGAAGCTGGTCGTCTTTGTCGACTCGCTGAGTCATAAGGAAATGAAACGAGACTATGTTTATAGTTGTATATTCGTTTTTGTGTTCGTAGATGATTGTTTATTCGATACGAAAGTGTACAAAGGAATAACACGATCTTGTACGTCAAGATAATCTTCTCGTCGGTATTGAAAAACAAAATTTTCTGTACATTATATATATATAAATGTTGTATATTTATGAATAAATAATGTTGTATATATATATATATAAATGTTGTATATTCGCGGATGGAAGCTGTCTTTACGTCGGGCTAGAAATCGGCGGGAGAACGACGTCCGCCATCGTCGACGAACAATTTGTATTAACATTCGCCGTGCACCGGGAGACAGCGATTACCGTAATGGAAGAAAATGAGACCGCTGACAGGCGCCATTAATAGAAGCCGGAGCGAGAGTAGACAGCGCTCGCAATTTCGAAGCGGATCGCGGATGGGGCCATCGAGAATTAAGTCACTAAGGGATCCGAGTTGAAATTTATTCGGAAACGAGGGAAAACATCGGAGCCTACCTCCGGAGATTATCATCTTAACGGCCTCTAATTACGTCTGAGGCGTGTATCAATCGATTGACTAGCGACCGGTGAAAGACCGATCGCGCATAATGACCGCCATTGCTGCGCGGGGTGTGACGAATCGCCAATTTGGCCCGACAAAATTCAAAAAGAACGATCCCGTCAGTTGGATCGAGCATGAATATCAATTACGAAGATCACACAACCACTTGCTAATTTGTTGTCGAGTCTCCGTACTTATTGCGGAGGGGTTGAAATATTTGAGTGATGCTGGTATAAACACGACATGATGGATCATTGCAATGAATGAAAAGCAAGTTCTTTGTATTAAGTAATTGTATTCTTTGTATTAATATATAGAATATAATACATAAAATATAAAATATATATGTATATATAGTATGCATTTAGTTTTATGCATAAATAAATTTTATGCACTCCTGTGCATCGGTGCATCAGATAAATGCAACTGCACTTTTAAAAAAATGGAAACCTATTTGTTGTGCTCTACATAAAAGTACTACATACTTATGCCCTAAACTTATTCGTTAAGAAATAATCGAAACTAAAAGTTCTGTCAGTTATTGCGGTCGGTCGGTCAGCCTTCCGAAGTACTGGCTTTTCTGCTACTATCATACTTTCGGAGTTATTGTAGGTGGCAATAGTTACTGCCTCACCCTGTATATTCTATATTACATTCACAGATAAACACGTGCGTAAATCAGCTGTAATTTGAACGACCAAGCTCTTTATAACAAGACCCACCAAAATTATAACTACAAGGAGTTCGTCTTCAATTGGATTTGCTATGTCGGAAAGCCTCTGTGACAAACTCAACGAAAGATGGCCAGCAAATCGACTCTGCTTCAGGCAGATCGTTGTCGCGGATCTCAGCGTCGCGTCGCGTCGCGTCGGTGCCATTTCTTGCTGTCTTCGTCTTGTCATCGTCATTAGCGTCGGCGCACGGTATGTATAAGAGAGTTGGTTCGTTTATACGAAGTAAACAGTGCGTGGACGTGATTTAATTGAAACCCGAGGTGGCTCGGCGGTGTGGCGCGCACCTCTCGCCGGGGACTCGTTGTATGACTCACAGAGTGCTCAGTCAAGAAGTCCATTGACTTGCCGAGTGACGTAAGCAATTAGTGCGCTGTTTTGTTTGCGCAAGTACACACGGCTTAAAGTTGTTTGAGTTCGAGTTCGAGTGGTGCACGGTTAGGCTCGGTGACTCGCCTCAAACCCTTCTTCCAACAACTTACTCCCCCACCTTGGGACACAGGGCACCTACAACCTTCGTTCTCTCCTCTTCTTCTTCTTTTTCCTGTTGCTCTTGGATATTCTTCCTCGTTTCTTGCTCTTCTACTTCTTCTGCTTTTTCTTCCCTCGATCAGACCCTCCAACTTCTCCCACACCCCCGCAACGAAGGCTTTTGTCTCCGAGAACCTCCTTTCCTCCCGTTTTCCTAAATCCCAGAGACGGTCTACCACCTCGCCAGCTCCTCCTTGAATATGACTCGCGTAATTACAGCGAATTGTTGCGCTGATCTTGTAAGCGGATCCGAGTAATTGCTTTCGCAATCGCAGCCCCCCAGGAAAGAAGTTTCACACGATCTGGAAAGTTGTTTGCCGCCTGCTTCGTTGTTTCTTCGGCTATCCGGGCTGGCTCGATTCCTTCTTTGATCGCACACCGAACACTGTTGCACTGTTGGATTGTGGATCGAAGGGAACGATGACCTTGCCGCCGCCGCCGCCGCTGCTTCTTTCGGGGTGACCGGGTAGCTTGTCAAGGGAGTCGAACTGGCTTTTTTTCAAGCGAACTTCATTATCTCGTTCCTGGCCAAGCATTTATACTTGCTCGTTCTTGCCGCAGATTCTTCGGTAAGAGGCGTTGAATTGAAGCGTTCGCCAACAAAGTTGCGAATCCGTGAAATTGTTCTCTGCGGGTGTGTGCGCTCCGCTGTTGATTGCTCTTTGTGCAATCGGTGGGAATTTTAAAGTGTTCGGACGATTTCTGGTCCGTTGCTGCGTTACGTGGCCCTGAATCTTTCTCGTATTCATGGTTCTTTGGGACGCTTTCATCACTGCCATCTTGATATTTATAAACGTCAACAACCGGCTACCCACTTTCGATTTCTTCTTAAAAGTCTCTTCTTTTTATCTAGGAACTTTGCAAATATACTTATAAAATACAGTAGGCTATGGATGACTTGAAAGTTTCGCACCGTGTGCTGTTACAAATGGATTTAGTATGCAATGTTGGTATTCAGAAACGTTTCCGCTCTTCAAGATAAATTGCGTTCCATTAATCAGCCAAGGAAATGTCAAGTTCTTAAAATTTTCGCGCGGGAGTTGCAATGACATGGCGAATCAGGTTCCAGCTGTCGGTGTATCCTCGATTCTGGAAATCAGGATGACGAGGAACTAACCAGTATTTGAGAAAACTGCGAGGTAAACTTCGTCTATGTACACCGATTCAAAATACATATTAGAATCATCTATCATAGCGTCACCGTGGCGAGACAGTGATTGTGATTCATTCAACAAAATAGGAAGTTCGAATAATCAAGATTTGCACATCAATTTCCCATGACCCACCCTGTATACTGAAAGCAATCGTAGCCGCGGCCAGTATCTGCGCCGTTATCATCAACGATGTCTTTTTCCCCGTTCCCACGGCAAGCAGGAATCTAAGGTAGCGTAAACGACGTCATTTTTCATTCAACGTTTTACTATAACTTCTGAACTATTAAAAAAATTAATCCATTAAATTAAAAAATTCTATCTTTTTAATAACGTAAAAACAAATTTAACGTTGCATCGACAATTGTTACTTTTATTACATAATACATTTTGTTAATGTTTATTCAATTAGTTTTCGCCGTGTTAAGAATATTATTATTCGAGACAAATGTACGAAAATAAATGAAAAAATTATTTCTTACATTACATCTGTTTTTCACCACTAAAAATTGCTATACCGGTATTCAAAACATTGTTTGCATTATTAGATATATCGGTATCTAATCAATTACTAAACGTTTAGGTATTGTATGAGGTATTATACCAAAGTTGTATCCATAATATTTAAAAGATCATAGGGAACGGAAATGTTTAATTTTCCAGTTAAAATATCAGTTTGAGGCAGAAAATTTTTACTGTATGTGTAAAATATATCAGAACCGCAGAATATTTTGATTAAGCGGTTAATCAAACAAGAAAAGTGGATATTCCTCATCTTCTTCGATACCGTCCGTATTAAAAATTTGAAGAAAGAGCACAAAACGACGTTCTCGATTAAAAGAGCGTCACTAACTGATTGGGCCAGGTCTCGCGTGCGATCTCCAATGAGCCACTTGTCTAAACATGATTTCTGCCTTTTGTTATCATTATTTTAGATACTCGGCACCTGTTCCATACGCAAGAGGTACCTCTGAAGGGAAACACAAGTAAAGCCAAACAAGCTGCGGAGAATAGTTGCGTTTTCGACTTTTGTCCATAGACGGCCGCACTGTGCGACGTTGCGGACCTGTTGAGTCAGCGCGTCAGAACGAATCTGGACGGGTTCAAACAAGTCGGTCCGGCTCGACCCGACCTGGACCGGGTCGTACACCTAGCGGTCGGTTACCTGGCCGAGCTAACGGGCCTGACACGGTTCTCTCGTGCGCGTTATCGTCGTGACCGGCTCTCGCGGTCACGGATCAACGTTGCGGCGCGTTTCCAAGCCGCTGGGATTTCGGGCTGGCCGCGGCTTTCCACGTTTCCGAGAAGAAGTTTGCACGTTAAACAGGCCCCAGGCTCAAACGGGCTGCCCCTACAACTTCCCGAGATAAGCCGCGCCGATAGAGGCGTAAACTCCGCTCTCCTTCACGCCTCGGTCTCCTCTCCCCCTCCCCTCCACCTTCCCGTGCCCCTTGTCCCCCCTTCGTGGACCCTATCTTATCTACTACAAACAAGAATTACGTTTGCCGCGTAATCTCCGGCCGGCTCGCGATTTATTGCACTCACCGGCGGGCCCTCGCGGAATCGGAAGATCGCACACGCGTCACGACCCTACTCTCTTCTACTTGCTACAACCCCCCTCTCTCACCTGCCCCACCTTGCCTCCTCTTCTCACCTGTGGAAAAAATGTTTCCTTCTCCCGCCGGTTGATGGCGGACCTCTTATATAAGGATGATTTAACTGGCTCGCGATTTGGGACTTCTCTTATGAACCCTGGGCCCACATTCTACGGCCCCATGTTCTCACACCTCGCCCCACCATTCTTACCTCTCTGGATTTATTTCTACAGAGCTGGGTAAACTTAATGGGAGTTATTTCAGAGTTGGGAAAATTTAATTATTTTTTTAAGTCATGGCCATTACAAATTGCAACGGCGCTGAAAAGGATAAGAAATTATTTACCGCCTCCTTTGGGGCAGAGCAAATTAAATGATTTGAGTATTTTATCCATAGACAGTGACTTATCTAATAACTGAAATACGCGTGATGTTATTAATCAGTTTGCAAAAGCGAAAGCTAGGAAAATAAATATATAAGTTATTTTTGGTTTTTGTTTACTTTAAAGTTTGTTTTTGTTCATATAGGCTTTGTATATAATTACATATGTATGAATTTTACGTTTTTGGTTAGTAATTTAATGGTAATAAGTTGACTTGTTTCTACTTCTGAGACTTTTGTATAACTTTGTCGGTCAATCTTCACCCGCTAGCCATCCCGTGTATTTTCTTATGAAGAGGGGCGCATTATTTTTCGTAGCCCACGGGCGTCGAATACCTTAGGACGGCCTTGTTTTCAAGCATTATTTTTAATACGACTTCGAAGAAACCTCGTTCCCATGTCGCGACGGATTATTTGCGGGCACAATTAACAACGCGTCGAATTGATGGTGTCGTCGCAGGTGAAATAAATTTTGTGTAGATTCATCGTCCTCCGATAATGCAGTTTCTATATTTGTTTAGGTAACTCGCCGTCGGATAAGGGGGTTCACAGGTTCTTTTTTCGTGAACAGGAGGTTTTTAAAGGAACCTGTGCAGCGGAGAGATTGTGTGCGAGGATGCGAAGGCACTGTTTGACGAGTGTCAGAGAAGCATTAAGTGGTTAATGTAGTTTCCTGGTTGGTGGTGGGAGTATTGGGTGGAATGCGCGTGCAATATTGATCTTGGAGAGGTGTGCTGGGTTGTTTATGGACGAGACTCGCGACTTATCAATTCTATTGGCCTGCGAGTTGGGAAAAATCGTTTATCACTGAGCGTCTAATAAATCTCCAGAAAAACATGTAAACGGCAATATCAACAAGCCGATAAATGGAATAATATTGAATTAATCGTCTTCTATTTTCATTACGTATACAACATGGATTCCGCTTATTCGAAACGTGGTTTAATCGGCGCATCAAAGGACGGTACACCTAATCGAATAGCTCCGGTTCTCCTTGCTTAATTGAGACTGCCGCTTAATCGGCCAAAGGACACTAGACTCGTGATGTGCCCGAAATAATTGGAGTCCATTGTGTTTACATCGGTTCGTCTGAAGCACATCTGTCTTAAAAAAAAGAATAACTCATTGGAACATTTGTAGTAACATTAGGTTGTCCTAAAAGTTTCTTTCACGATGTGCACATTCCATATTGTTAGATACCATCAAAAAAATGTTTCGTTAATTCTTAATTACACTTTTCTTATAAAAACTACTCTGAATTTGCATTGAGCACTTAAATCGAGAATGAAACGAACTTTTGGAACAATCTAATATAATATGATGACCTAAAGTCGACCTTGAAAAAATGTTTGAAAATACCAAAGGACATTTTCATGTTACAGAAAATATGTTACATAATAAATGAAATTGCACATCATCGAGTATCGAATACAACTATGCTGGAAACGAGCGAGGCGCGACGTTTCGGATTCTCCGATGACCTCGGGTCAGGAGTAAACGGTTCGGGGCCTTAATTACTCGGTCGGGTGGCAGGCCGTGACAGAAACGTCGGTGTCGACTTCTCTCGGTTCCCTTTCCCTCTCTCTCTCTCTCCATCTCTCTGCAGTTTCACCCTCGCGGGGTTCAACTGCTTGTTTTCGCAACAATTCGCACACGTAACGTTACAATGTAGAGCCGGGGCCGTTCTCGACGTGGCGCGGGGCGTGCGTCCGTGTGCGGCGCAGGTTTTGCCATAATTACTCGACCGGTAATACAGAACGGCCCTTGAGTGGCAGCTCATATTACTCGCCTAACCCGCGTGAAAACTAACCCCTTGGGGAATGAGGCGGAATGGGAATTACCGTGGCCCCGAGTCGACGGGGAACGGTGGCCACGGGGGACCACGGGGGGCCAAGAGGGGGCGGGGGCACCGCAGGAAAAAGAACTAACTCGACCGTCCTTTTCAGCGATCTCCTCCTTCGTCGTCCCGCGAAAGTCTCGGACGGATTTTTTACGAGTATCCTCTGGTGGCGTGTCAGAACGGACAAATAAATTGCGAATTACCGTCGCGGGTATTATAATCAAGCCTGCCCGACCGCCCTCGGCGACTCAGGTACCGCTGGGAGTTGTCGCCAAGCGGATTTGAATTTCGCGCGGCCAATTAGACTCGTGGCGAACACTTCCGGGGACGTGCTGGCACCTGTGCGTCCCGAGGAGACTCGAATTCTTGCTTTGCAACATGGTTTTCCGCGTCCGTGACTTACCGCTGCAGTCTGCTTTTAATATCTTTTCCATTAGCCGCCGCTTTGTTGTAAGCTACTACAGTAAAGATCCAACTGCTGTCTTGCAGCCGTATTCTGGACGGACAACGTTTGCAACCTAGACTTGTTTTTCTGATTTATGGCTGCGTCTACCGCGCCGACATAGAGAAGGACAGAATGAAACACTGATCGGGTGGCCGAAGCGTTTGTTTCTGTCTTTCTCTCTTTCTTTCCTATACGCTGTTCTTTCTTGCGACCGAAACTTTCTTCGTCGATTACATCACTAAATTATAATTGTAACCGTATCGTGTTTGATCTTGTTTTACGCAGAAAAATGCCAGAAATTCGTTTTCAAAAGTCCCATAATTGACAGGTAGTGGAGTGAATAAGCCTAGACAGCTTTCGGGACTTCGATCCTGGACAATATTTGAATCTTTACTGTATAATTCACTGTAATTTACATAGACTCGTAGTGACTCTAACTTCGGCTTGACCTTCTTCGCGGCGATGTTCTTATCCAATTAAGAGAGCCTCGGGATGCTCGTCACTTTTAACGACGTTCACTTTTATCCATGCACCGTTGCGAAACGGACTACTATTTCCTTCGTGCGTTTTTATTTCTGTCGTCTTCATTCAATTGCCCCCCTGCCCCCTTGTTGAAGGAATAGGTGCTGGGACCACCGGCGCGACGCAAACATTTACGACGATACACTCGGCGGAATGACCGAAATATTTAATTAACGGAACAATCGCCATTAATTAAACGGAAATGAATAATAATTGTGCCGGTTATTAAAATTCCTACAAGCTTTCGACGAATCCGCAGCCGTTAGAGAACGCCGCACCGTCCCACCTCCCCTCCATCTCCGAATCCCCGGCTGCAAATATCGTTTAAATTTTATATCTGCTCTCCCGGTATTTGTATTAATTACTGGCTGTATTAGCCTAATTAGGCTAATTAGACCCTGGATATATATTTGCGCAATGCGGGATGCAAAGCCCAAAGGACCGGCGCGGCGCGCGTGTTTGCCCGCGCCGGATCACTGTGATCTAGACTCTAAATCCCGCGTCCGGCGAATTAGAAATTTCGGAGGACCGACGAGAGACTCGTGAATAGATTTTGTTTTTTTCCCCAGTAATTCGCTCGGGTTTTCGCGGAAAATGTTTTACCGGCGCGTGCAATTTTTTCCGCGTCTACGCGAGCAATGTCGTGAAACAACTTCTGGCTAAACGGTTCAAAAATTCATCGCCAGAAAGCAAGTATAATACGTCAATATTTCTTCCCGTCTTTTTTGGCTGACGACACTTACGGCGAACGTTAATTGAAAAACAGGAATTCACACGAACATTCACAGACTTCAATCACCGCGTTCCAATTCATTAGCCATAGAACCACCGCACCGGTTTTTATCACATCCCCGGCATTACCCGCCGATATTCGAACGAGAGTACCCGTCTAATTCCGCCAATCAAAATCGCCGCGCGACACCCGAAAACTACAATACCAACAGAGACTTAATAAAGCAAATAATTAAATGTACCGCCCTGATTGCAGCGAATCTAATTATAGTGGGCGAGGGGGTGGCGAGGGGTGAAGATAGAGGGTGTTCCAGTGGTCGTTTCTCGGGAGTGGTCCCTCCTCCTCGAAATCGTCTAATTTGCCTGATGAAAAGGGTGTCGGGCTTGGATTGGGATGGGGATGCATTGGCGTCGGGTGATTATAAATATTCTCTATCATATTCTCTATCATTCTATCATTGAAACAATTGGCTTGTGATAACTCAAATATGGTATAAATATTTTTGATTCAATTTTGTCTAAATGTCTTGCAAATACTGCATCGAGAGTTGTTCTCGATCTTGTTGTCGCTGCATTAGGATTATTTACCATTTCCAATTTTAATTTACTTCTAAATATTACTAGACTGTAAGAAGTTTTATTTTTTTTATTTAAGACTAGCTCGGCTAACCATCCCCGCCACTTCCATTACGCATTTTCGTGTCGCGAATTCCGTGACTCGAATTAGGCTTACACCCTGCCAAAAGAAGTTTCAGCTCGCAAAAATGCTGGCTGGTAATACCCTGAAGACCCTGTATAGGTGATTATCATCGGTATAGGTTAGACATTTTATATGCATTGTCGTGCGCTTCTTTTTTCTCACGGGCTCATTGAAATAGAGGTGGGTGCCGAGTGGGGTACGAACGGTAAGCGGGTACAACCCTTTTCTGAACCCAGTGCGTCCTCCTGCGCCCTCACGCGTCCACGTCGCACCCGCCGTCTCTTTATCACTCCACCCTTGCGGCACGAACGACGTTACGAGGGCGATACCGGGCAACACTACGATACCTGCACGAGGCGGCCCTTTGTTCCACCGTGTCCGCCATTGTGCCGTTTCCCGTTTGCCAGACTATCGCGATAAACAGCCGGAAAAGCCACGATGAATGACGCGACGCGCTGCGATCCGTTGCGTCCCGTTGCGTTGCGTTGCGTTGTAGTCTCTGCACCCCGCGACCCTCGTTGCGTCGATATTCGCGGATTCGAAGGAATTTTTTCGGAGGACTCCTGACGCATACTATGGTCTGGAAATCCGCTTTTTGAGCCGAAAATAATTTAGCGTTCTTTTAAAGTGACATGTTACAGTATGCTAGGTCGTCGAATTCGTTCCGATACCAGCAATAATATTATAGTCAGAAGTATACGGGTTCCATGGAAATCACCGACACAGATTTCGCCGACACGGTTTTCACCGACAACGATTTTAACCGACAACGAATTTGACCGACAACGAATTTGACCGACAACGACTTGAGACGACCACCTCAGTTAGCGAAATTTGTTGTCGGTCAAATTTAATGTTGGTCAAATTCGTTGTCGATCAAATCTGGTGCTGGTCAAATTCGTCAAAATATCTGCGTCGACTGCCAGAAATAAAAAATAAATTGAACGAGACGAGAATTTTGAAATTCATCTACTCAATTTTGCTACAAATACATAAATGTCCCTGAACGTTCTGGTACGTTTCCAATTATCATCGATTACATAACTCTCGAAAATATCCGCCAGTCACTGATTAATGTTTTCGAGTGAAAAATTGGAACTAATCTGATTCTTTATTGACGGATTAGCGCGAGCTCCAGTTATCTCGTTTGAGAGGTACGTACCTTGATGAATGATAGCTTATGGAGATAATGGCGCGGTATGCTTTGGAAAGTACACTTACACCATAAGCTTTGTAATACCTAGTTATGAAAGTTAGTGGAGCTTGTTACAGCGCGAATGGCGTTCGTAGAATTGGTGGGAGTTTCATTGAAAGTGGGACATCGACATATTGCAGCTTTTGTGTGTTCGATTAATTCTCTTAAAAAATCAACTCGCTTTTCTAGTAATCAATCATCTGTAGCAATCGCTTTTTATTAAGGATTTTATCCGGTTAAAAATGAAGTGAAACATTCTTTGTACATCGACATGGAAGAATTCTTTGCACATGAAAATTGCAGAACAATTTTTTAAACTTGTGTTTTGTCTTTGATGTTTGCATCTCGTAAATATAAACAGTTAGTTTATTTAAACTATTTCGAACGTGTCGCTAATAGTCTCGGTAAAATGCATATAATCCGCAGTCTAATACTAACGTTCGGACTGATCCCTTGAAAAGTGTCCTGACAGTATTGCATCGCAGTATCTTTAATCGTGTAGATCGATACGACGGAGAACAGGCGGCGTGGGCGATTTACAATCGGCGGTGAACGAGATCGCAGGCGAAACCGAAATTTATTAGCCGTGGCGCATTCGTTCCGTTAGTCGATTAGGCTTTGCGCCTTAGAATTGGCCGATAAATAATAATTTGCCATCACGGCGACGTGGAATCGCGTGTTTACGAACCTCGATACGAAATAATCGCGCCGCACCGTTCGTAAGGTTGCCGAGAAATGAATTCTGCGAACACTTCGCTACATTTATCCGCACAGCGTCTATAAAATTTCTCAGAAACACTTCGACAATCAGAAGAAACATATTCTTTCATTACTTTTCGATCATGAAAAATATTAGATGAAGTTTTATTATTATAATTCTAAGGTTTCTTAGAGCGTAAGTTGGGCACCTCTATGCACATGACCATGAGCACTGATTGCCCTGTGGGGCACTGGCCTGATTCCGTCGGAATCGAGAGCAACGAAGCCACGCCTACTCACGGTACGCCTACTCCAATTTGGCGACCTTGACCAACCACATTAAGACGTCGTCACCGATTCTCCCGGCATCAAACAATTTCTGTGACTCTTCCCGAGTCACTCGAGAAGAAGAGGAAAAAGAAACTGTACGTGAAAAATCAAATCTCTAAAATGAGTGCAATGATTAGACCAGGGCCGGCGCAAGGCCTCGTATCCTGGAATCTACTTTAAATGAAAAAATCCAAACGCTTTCAGAGAAATGTACTTTTCAGAGAAATTAAACTAAATCAATAGTTTTTTTCAAAAGGCATACATGATTACAGACTTCGTACTTTCATTGAATATTTTGCAAGATCATATTTGCGAAGATCCTACGAATTTGCATAGGAACTGGGCATAGCAACGCCTGACATTTATTAGTGGTTGCGCGTCAGTTGCCGTCTTGCTGTTCACATGTTTTAAACAAAAACGCTGAAAAATTGTTTAACATTATTATTGGATTGGATTATTACTTAATATTCATCATATCAAATATATATAATATGTAACAGCATTTGTAACATATGTAACAAATTTCCGAACCCGGCCCCGCAAAAGGTCACGCCGGCCCTGGATTAGACTGTGCACAATTTAGGATCGCATAGTGTCTACGTCTTGTTGAAGATCGTAAGAAGGCTCGCGAGGTGTCGCAGGGCAGGGAACGCGAAAGATTTTCAGTCGGGTCGCAAAAAGACCGGTTTCTTGTCGGCGCACGACACTGCCATTGTAACCTTCCTCGTTCTCTTCATCTCCTTGGACGGTATCTTAGCTCTCCTTCTCTTGCCTTTCTCTCTCTCTCTATTTGCTCTGCTTTCCGTTAGCGGAGGTTAGTGTTTCGAGAGGAGAGAGAGAGAGAGAGAGGGAACCGTGGCACGACAAGAGGCGAGAAGACGGAAAGGGGGTTGGAATCGGAAGGGAGACGCAAAGGGGGTTGACTGGACGAGAGGAGAAGGGATCGGAGTGGCTCTCGACACGATCGCGAGATTATACCTACACCCACGCCAGGAGATAATAGATAGTAATTGCAGGGTTGTCCGGTCCGGCTCGGAATCGGCTCGACAGATCGATCGCCGTGAACAGAAAAGAGGGAGATAATGATGCGCCCAGGAAGAAATCGTTCTCACATTATTTTCTCGCGGCGCAAGCACCGACGTTATTATTATTATACATATGCCTGTGTACGTGGGCGACCGGTACGTGTGTGCCCCGTGACGGTGCTCGAGCGAAAATCGAAACGGAATTCCCGTTCGACCGATCCATCTCGCTCGATCCAGACGCCATTTCTGAGATTGCACCGATTAGGCGACCATGCTTCTTTTATCGTCGCCCGGGCGATGCTGATCCTGAGCTTGTTGTGGGATCATCGAGATTTTTTTCTGCGAATTCTGATTTCTACAATAAATCACATTTAGGGACTGCAATCCCGCACGGTTTCAATCTTGCGGGATTGATGTGGGATTTATTTCAATCCCGCGGGACGAAGGATTTAATTCTTCAATCTAATATATGTACATTTAATAAAGAAACAAATTTTATGAACGAAATACAAACAAACTATAGACCTACATAAATTTAAAGAAAATAAATCTCTTTCTGGAACTATGATTGAAGTATATACAAATACGTATAAGTAATACACGTATATATATGTGTGAAATAATATCAAATATATAATATAATAATCTCATATATATATCTTCGACAAAACATAGAAATAGTTCATCGTGCGCGTCGTCATTCGCAAAATTTTGATTATACGCATGGTTCTGCAAAATTTGCGGGATTCCGCATTACGCGTTTAAAAAATGCGGGACCAAAAAATGGCGCGGGATCCTGCGGGATTACAATCCCTGAATTCACATTGCGCACTAGTTGCCCCAGATTGAATCGTTTACAGCGAAACATATTATTACGATATCAGAGAATTCAGATGCACGCTACTTCGGAAATATCCATGTACTGTACCTGCGGGATTAGTCCGCAGGTGTGGCGTTGTCTAGCATTAAACAGTCGATCGAATTAATTACGATTTGCTTGGTTGAAATTTCGCGCAGCTGGCCAATTCAGCAAATTACTATCGCGAAGTATCAACGAATGCTACATCAAATTTGTTTATCCAGACAATTGACTTTTAATTAATTAACGATTGTTTGTTGTATTCGTACAGCAGTGTAATCGAACGAATTCAATGGAACTGCATCGAATAACTGAAGCAACGTCGCCTACTTTTTCAGGATATGCAACGTCAAGTTGCTCGTTGTTGCATCATCGTGGACGTAGCGTTAAAAATCGGATCTCGGACGGCAATCGACGCGCGGCGGATCGTTTAAATAAATTCCCGGTCGAATTAAAATTGTATTCGACGTTCACGTGACGACATTAACAGACAGCGGGGCACTCGAGCCTGGCAAAAGGACAGGAATCGATGGAAAGCAGTCCGTTTTCGAGCTTTCGGTCCGCTCCTCGAGCGCTCGTCGTATTAGCATATGCAAATACACCGGTAAAAGGGGGTCAAGCTTATTTATGTATTTCGTTGCCGATGCTTTTTCCTCCCGGCCACGGATCGGAGGAGATTTCCTCCTGTTCGAACGTATTTTTACGAGTATCTGTTGCACTCTGATTTACGGTCCCTTAATGAATTTATAATTTCCGGCGGAAGCTCTAATGGGAAACAGCGCGGAACCCAATCCGGTTAAAGTTGTTTGTCAGCGAAATACGCACGGTTAACGTGGATTAATGAACACTTCTCGATGAATATTTACAGCGTAAACCGGTTCAAGGTGTTCCATGCACGACCCTCTCGAGTCAAACGGATTAAAAACTTTCCGAAAAAAATAACCGAAGCGTTAAAGGCCTTCTATTAGAGCGCCGAAGTCGATCAATAATTAAACGCGTTCTCTGATCTAGCTATTCCTACACCGGACCCCTGATGCGCTTATGGCAGACCCGTCTGAATAAATCGCAACAAATTCGAAAGTTACTTTTAGCGTAACGAAGCGACTAAAGCGGAAAGTTGACGTTGGCGTAATTTCACTCGTCGTAAATCAGCGGAGTCGCGAACTCGCGTAAACGCTCGCGGTCGAAACGAGCATTAAGTGCACCGATAATTCATTATGCACATAAGTACACCAATTTGGATATTCAAAATGTGCGTGGATGCACCTCCTCTTTTTCCGAATGCCCTGGAAATTGACTGGGATGTATACGTTTAATTAGCTAGAATAAAATATTTGGAGAATCTTCGGTGGCCTTCAAAGGACCTCGAGCTAACGAAGCTATTTTTCCTTTAATATTCTACGTTGATTTAAATCTCAATCTCGAAACTGAATAATCAAAGTCGAACCAATAATTCCTCGTACTCAAGAGCCAGCGAAAATCGCATTTTGTAAATTCCCGTTGAAAGCAGTCCCGTTACAAGTCGGCGAATTATTTGCACCGTCGTGTCGCGCGCAGCCATTTTTCAAAGTATTCGCTTGTCAGGGCCGGCCCTAAATCACCGAAATTTACGCGCAGGATATTTTGAAGCGGCGTCTGTTCCAAAACACGATCTCGGCAGGGGGAGGAATTCTTGAAGGCTCCGGTGGACCTTTTCCAGAAATGATTCAGCGTTTGGAGCACGCAGGATTCCCACAGTTTGCGAGAGATCCTGCGATCGCGAGCTTCTCCGTCCTCCTCTGATCCTTCGGGTGCCCCTTCTCCTCGGAGAATGACCCCCACCAGCCATTCCAGTTTTAAAGAGTCGCGCGGGGGCCCCGTGGATGCTCGAGCTGCTCGTTTTCTATGGATTTACATTATTTACAAACTGGTTTCTTGCGATGTGAAATAAAAATCGCTGTCCCCCGACAGAAGCGCGTCGAAAAAACTCGCGGAGATGGGGGCCGGCTCCCCGTTGAAAGACGGACGAGTCTTACGGCGATTCGCGACGTATATGTACGTCACTGTGGTACCTTAAGTACTCGAAGTCGGTCTGGACCTTAGAAAAAACGTACTCGCGAATTATCCAATTCCTTGATCACCGGAGCCCCTCAATTTCTGCCTCGTTTTTCAATCGGTTTTGCTTTTTTCACCCAATCAAAGAACCCTCTGAATTGTCCCCCGTTTTTCGGCTGATTTTGCGGTTTCGTCCGCTCGGGACCCCCCGATTTGTCCCCGATTTTGCTTTTTCGTTCGATCGTGGGGGGCAACGGTACCAATGCGCTTCTTCTAGCCTTATTTTGTTACGTATATGGATAATCAAGGCAATTTTCGTAATTATTAGCCGCAAAGTAAATGGCTGTTCGAGCAGTTAAAACACGATTACCCCCGCCGGAGCTGTAAAATACGTGGCACTTGGACCGTTTTTATAGGGGGCAGGTCGTGTCTCGTGTTATTAAAGTTAATTAATTAAATGTATACTGTGATATAAAAGAATGGTGACCGTACAGTTTTTTTACACTCCGCCGTGCAGTATTAGATTGCGACGTCAATGAAAATCGGACACGAAGTTATGCAATCCTC
Organism: Lasioglossum villosulum; assembly: GCA_963971365.1. Classification (NCBI taxonomy): domain Eukaryota; kingdom Metazoa; phylum Arthropoda; class Insecta; order Hymenoptera; family Halictidae; genus Lasioglossum; species Lasioglossum villosulum. The sequence continues at coordinate 2,609,655 of OZ020495.1, forward strand.
TAATATTTTGCTGAAATATTTCTTTCACGTTGACTGACCGGTGATAGAGACGAGCCTAAATAAAAATTGACTACGTCGACAGTGCGTAGCAATATCTTCGCCGAAATCCAGGCGACCAATTAAAAGAAAAATCATGTTTGACGGCGGTCCCCAATAATTAATTAACTTTTCACTGGTCGAGGGAGTAAACCGGCGTATTGACAAACGAGCATTGTTCCTTTCCGCGTTATGCGCCGTTTGCGGGGCCGCGAGATAAAACACGTATAAATTAAGTTAGCGTTCGCTTTACACGCGAAACAGGCGTCACTGTGGAGCGGCGTTACAACATTTTTACACCGGCGGCCATAGATTACACGCAGCCGCAAGGTATCTAAGCGAAAATAACCGGTTTTATCTAAATTGCGTTGTACCGGTGATTAGCGAGGGGCCACCCCTTTTGTTTCGGCACGGCACCAGCGAATTTTCAATTTGCCACACGGCTCCGCGCCGACCTTTTCAAACAATTGACACACCTTTATCGGCGCAGGCGACTATAAAAATCCTGCAACAGATTTATTTAACGACGTGGCGCAAGGCTAATTGATTTGTTCGTTGCTAGCGAAATGAACTGGTACTGCTGCGTTAATTAATGCTGGACCGTGCGCGTTTCTACCAGCTTACAATCCCGAGAATTTTTCTAGACGTTCTTGTTAGGCCAGGACGAATGTAAAAGAATGTGCGTCGAATTTTTTATTTCGATCAAGCAGCACTGTCCGGTAAGACAAACCTAAAAATTCGATGACTGACAACGTCTCTCGCACTACCGGTTACCAAGAAAATGTCGGAAGAAGGACAAAACGTTGAAATTCCAGGATTTCGCAGACCGGTGAATTTTACAAAATCGCCGTAGGACGCGGTCTCGGTAAAAAAGCAATTTATTAACACTCCGAACAAGTGGACAGGATAATAAAATCTGGTCCGACAATGTTTCCGTGGTCGAGTCTCGATCGGAGATCAGCTGGATCCTGTATCTTCCGGGCGCGTCGCTCTTAATTAACGCCTTTATGCCGATTAGGCCACTTGTAATAATCACGGTACCGTTGACACTCCATATTTCACGGTTTTAACGATCCCATAAAAACTCGGGCTCTGTTAGGCAGAGAATTTTCAGGGAAAGAAAGAGAAAGATTAAGATTGGCTGAACGTGGACAGGGAGAGAAGACGAAAAGAAAGAGAGTCGACGATCGTGTCACCCAATCAACCGGTTGCCCCCGGCGTGGCGAATTAATATAATTTATGAAAATGAGGCTCACCGTCCGATGGCCAGTTGATTCTCCGAGGCATTCGTACATTCGAAAGCCACGCGATTCAGCACCCGGTTAAGAATTCTGTGGTTAACTGGTCCCTTCTCTTTCTCTCTTTCTCCCACTCCGTTCCTTCATATCGGTTCCACCACCGATTTTTCGTGGCTCGGTTATTTATTTTATGTCCGGGCCTTTGATTGGCCTCCTCCGAAATTCATTACACGGTTTACGTTATTAATGAACGCGCAGGATTCGCGGGTGATTGGGTCTTTTGAAACTAATTTCGGGAATTTGGCGGCGGCGGCGGCTATGGCCGATCGATTCACTTCTCTGGGGCCAGGCGCGGCGTGTATTCAATGTAACGCTCGGAATATAATTGGATTTGTTCCTTACGTGTCCCGGAATCGACGAACTATTTGTGCGAGATTTTATTGCGTGTTTTTTCATTCTTTTTCTCTCTCCTCTTCCTTTCCTCTTTTTCTCTCTCATTCTCGTTGTCTCCCTCTCCCGACAAGGAAGGAAACGCGAAGTTTGCACGAAGCTGCACACTAAATTAATTACGAATATAACTCTCTCGATTTTACGAGCTTTTCGGTTCCGTGTTTATCGAGATCTTCTGGCTGCCGGTTTAAAAAACCGGGCAGAATCGACAGGAGTTTCATTTCAACCGGATATTTTCGCATTCGCTTTCGTGATACTGTTTTCGTGTTCGCGTTCCCGGCACGTCTCGTCCTCCTTGTCCCTCAAATTGTTCGCCGTGCTACATTTTTCTAGAAGCCTGGATATTAAAACGTTTAAATTATGTTACTTCACTTTTGAAGCCACTGTACTTTCTCCCGGAAGACACTCAGACTCATAGCTTAAAGCTTCGTGGATCTAATTTCGAGAGCTCCTGGTTTTACGTATCTTATTTAACCCATAGCAGATAAGAGGTGGCACTAAAAGTTGCTGTACCATTATTCAATCTTTACACGTTTAAGTAAATTGTATGAGGCATTAGTCAATTTCATATCCATAAAATAAAAAAATCGTATGCAATGAAATTATGCTGGGCCAGACGAAATGTTTAATTTTCAAGTGATAATATACCATTTACTCCGACTGGAAAGAGTTGAAGAGATTCAAATTATTCGACCATTACACATTTCAGTAAATTGTATCAGGCATTAGTCAATTTCATTTCCATAAAATAAAAAGAAATCAAATACAATGGAATTATGCTGGGTCAGATGAAATGTTTAATTTTTAAGTGAAAATGTACCATTTGTTCCGACTGGAAAGAGTTAAAGTGTTTTAAGACCTTGGGATTCCATCTAGGGACCTCGGGTACACCTGGCAATTTTATCTATGGACTCTATGCTCATAGATCTAGATCCGAGAGTTGTCGATCATAAAATATCGCCTACCAGATCGACTAGAGAGTCCTCGGGATCGGGGACACCAATCCCCAAGGATCTAAATATGATCATCCCCTAACCCACGGATCTCTGGACCTTCTAAGAATCTCTGGTATGAGTGGTTTGGTTTGCGGAGTCTGTAGGCATGGCCAATGGACTCTAATGTGTCTCTGGCTTTGGTCCTTTGTTACAGGGAGTCTAGGCTAACGTTCAAAGCTACCGGAAGTCTTGGGCTTGTGCCCTGGAATCTAATCTGAGTTAAGCTTAGATTGGACTTATCTTCGTCTAACATTCTGCAGCATACAGTTGCGTATAGATTTCTATTTACTCATTACTCACCTAGATTGTTGCTCGGTACCAATTCGCCTGGATCTGAAACAAAAGATGAAGAACTTTCATGATGAACACAGACTTTGAAAATTATTAGTTGAGATTTCACCTGAATGAATGTATTTAATTATTTCGTGAATTTATTACTGATTTACAAACAATCAGAACCACTCTCATCGTGGTTGATGGTATTCAAAATCAATATTGTAGCTGAATAAGTCTAAGATGAATTATCTTGATTCGTTTAGCGATCTCAGGGTTGAGACTGTGCACGAATTATTTGGTGAATGCAGAAAATAGCGAAGCAGATTTGGTGGTAGTAGCTGAATAAATCTGAGATTAATAATCTTGATTCGTTTATCGATCTTAGGGTTGAGCTTTTGTACGAATTATTTGGTGAATGCAGAAAATAGCGAAGCAGATTTTCAAAGCTATTTTGCGAGATTTTTCTGGTAATACTAAATTCTTCTGTATAAATCGGCAAGGTTGCACGGGCAGACGATCCGCCACATTCATCACGCACAATGGGAGAACGTATCCCATCGGAAAATCGCAACATCCGTGTGCAATTGGTTTGAGAATTCGAATATTATCTCTGTTTATTGGATCATATTAACGAGCGTAAATTCCATACGTTCAGCTTAAACAGCAAAAAGGGATCGCGAGACTGCAATTTTTTGACCGGCACACTCGCACGCACAACACACACGTCCCGTTTCCCCGGCCCTCCATGCGTCCCTTCATGCGCCCATATGTTTTTTCACGGTGCGCGCAATTCACAGATTAAAGCTTGAAACATTTCGAAAATTATTCGTCGCATTTAACGTTTCGTTCGTTCAATCGAAAAATGGAAAAGGAATAGGATGGGATTGCGCATTCTGAAATGCCTGAAAGGAAAAAGTTTGAATAATTTAATTAGCCGAAAAACGTTCGGTGAAATGTTTCCACGAGCTTATAGAGCATCGCCGGAACCCTTTGCCGATTTTTATACAATATATTTCCATGTAGCCGCCGTTGAATGCTATTCGCGACTTTGAATAATTAATCCGCATACTCGCCCGTTAATGAGAAAGGCTCGTTCTGTAACAATTGCACTTTGACGTTCTTTATGGATAAACACAAATAAAAATCGAAATCTGTTCTTTCAATTCTTGCTTTGTTCCGCCGAATTGTACTGAGCGAGCATAAAGAAGTATACATTGCAACCGTAGCTGATAATAATTTTGACAATTATTCGTTCGCACTTTTCGTTCTGTTGTTAAACGAGAATGAAAATATCCTGCATACAAAACAGGTGTCTCTGAAACAATACTTAAAAGATTGATTGTTCGAATCAAACTTTTCTGAGAGTTTCTTTACTTTTTCACAAATTTCTTGACGCAGAAATCATCATTTCCTAATATAATCAAATTCAAAGTAACAATTACTCCTTATCAACAAAAAACTGAATCAATTCGCGGTAAAAGTTCAGTTGCCGGTCGAAGGATCTCTCGAAGAAACAATCGCAGCGGATCAAAACCCGCGGCATTCGAGTCTCGCGTTTTCCCCGGCAAGTTCTCGAAATCATTGTATCCAGAGGGTAAAAGTTTCATGATCCGATGCACAGTCGTTTAGTTATGAAAAATCCCTAAATGGCTTTGTCTCGAGTGAATGGCCTGTCGAAACCCCTCGACGATACAAATGAGAACACGGTGAAATAAATTCCGTCGGAACAAACGAACCGCCGTTAATTGTTTCGTTCGAACGCGGATCTACGTCGGGACGCATAATTGGTCATAAAGAAACAATCATTATGCAACACTCGGGCAGCTTAAGTGATCGTCTAGCTGGAGAGAGAGGTAGAGAGAACAAGAGAGAGGGAATTCAGCTTCCCACTTACCGTTAAACGAACCGTGTATCGATAACCATCGATAAATCTGAGGGCTAGCTTGCTCCCTGTGTGCACCGTTGTTGAATAGGCGACAACGGCGACGTCCGCGTTCCCTGTGTTAATACTGTCGCACAAAGGAACTCTCACAGACGCGTTTGTTCCGCGACATTATTAATTGCATCATTATCCCGCGCCCGCTCCTAACCCAAACAAATGCTAATCGGCCGAACGTCTTCCCTATTACAAATCCTGGACCTCTGCGATCATCGCGAGAGTCGATTTACCGTCGATCATCTCCTCGATCGTCTCCCAGAGTAAATCGCCGACGTACCTCGCTGAACTTAGCCCTTCTGCAATCCGAACTGTTACTCCTCAAGAAATTGGTAATTGTAAGCAACAACATCAAAATTGTTTCCCTCAATTAGAAGTAAGACAAACATCTTTTCTTCTTTTAATCATTTCAACAGACTGAACTCGGTATATACGTAGTCTTCATTCAGCAGCTCTAGAAATCGATTTTTTCTCGCTTCATTCGATGCTAGTATGCGTAGAAATGATGTACCCAAAAGTTTCAGCCGGAAGTTTCAAGTAGTCAAGTATTGTATAATCCATTATATTTTCTCTTCTGTGGGTCGTTTATTATTTATATATATTTATTTATTGGGTCGTTTATTATTATTATAGAAAAATTGGAAATTGAAAGAACGACCACAGTCGAAATAGCTCTGCGGAGTTATTTGGCCTTGTTTAGACGAGTCTAAATGTTTGATTATTATTTAAAAGGCCGTGAGCTTCTCAATTTATCGATCGTCCCAGTCGAGTACACTTTTATGTAGAATGATGAGGGAAATTGTGGTCCTCCGGGTGCCATTTAGAGTCCGCCCAGCAACTTTTTATTCCATTTCCACCCAGAAAAATGAAATATTGCAAGGGACCAAGTCCTATGGACCAGCCTGTATGCACATCCGTAGCATGCAAAACGCAAAAGCCACCGCTACCACGTTTATCGTCATAAAATAAGAAACTCAACAGAAGTTCGTTTCAATCTCTGTCCGGGAACTTATCCGTCGGTCGACGACGACGGATTACAGTTAAAACTGGCTTCAAACAATTATTCTCAACTCGGTTGAACAATTTATTTGCAAATGTTTAACTCTTTAATGACAGCGGAACAACCGCGCTGCCGTGTTACATTGACAAACTTCTGCGATCTTGCCTCGACCAACAAAATTCGTTCAAACTTTAATACAACGTCAAGTTCCATCGGCGAGTCCGCCATTTTACATGCAACGACGTAATACCAACATCTGAACAACATAAGCGGTTTGCTGAGCAAACTAATTGCAAAAAGATTAGGCAATTTTTACAATTCTCAACACGACGTAAAAGAATGCGACTCAAACTGACCCGATTTTCCGGGCAGATAGACATTTCGGTCGATTTCCTGGCAAGATTCACCGATCGCAAATGTTGGCCCATTTTGCGGCAGAAAAGCCGCGTCGGTTAATAAGAATCTCGCGGTGGATATTGAGCAAACATTTCCCAAGCTGCCCTTATTAATTTCCCTGATTTCCCGACAACTTTACTTTTTCCGTTTCTCCGCGGAGGAAGCCGCGATGAATCGGCCCGGCTCGAAGAATCGTAGACAAAAAGACACGTCTCAATGGATTATTTGTGCTCGGCGGAAACGGGAGCGACGAGAGAGAAAGAAAGAGAGAGAGAGAGAGTGAGAGAGAGGGAGAACGAGGGGAGAAGCAGCGAATAAAACGCAGCAGCGGACGATCGCGGTCGTGTTGCGTTAATTATCGCGGCACGAAGTCGCGTTTCAATTTTCCTGCGCTTTCTCGTCGGGGAAAAAAGAGAGCCGAAGGAGAGACCGCCGCTCCCCAGCGGATCCGGACTCGATTATAATTATCAGACTTATTACCGTACTGTGCGACGCGATTCATCGGCGAATCGATCGAACCGTGTCGCGTGCGTTGAATTTTTATTTGAATCGCAAATCGCGGAGCCGCGATCCACAACGTTTCAGCTGTTCGAGAGCTTAATTTGTACACAGAATCGAAATGAACACGATTAATATTAGGACAAAAGCTTCTTAAAACAGTACGGGTCACGTTCAGCCATGTAAAAATGTATCAGTTCAATTTTACAACAGTATAAAATAACGTGTAAATACTTTCTTCTGAGTATTCACTTACGATACGCGAATAAACAAAGAATAATTATGTTAACGGATCAATGGTTCGATCCAACTGTTACTGGAAAGCAATTTTGCAATTTATAAAAATTCAAATTTCGACGTTTCGTTGTTTTAGCATTTCACAGACGAAATTTGAATTGTTATAAATTGCAAAATTGCATTTGAGTAACAATTTGATCGAACCATTGTGCCGTGAACATCATTATTGTTTGTTAAACCAATTTACGATCGATAGAAAAGAAAATTTATACGTGAATAAAATCTGCAGTCTACTGTCATAAATGCGAAGAGGCACTTGGATAAGGGTTGAATAAGTTACATTGGTTGTATGGAAGTTTCGAGATTGCTGGGTTGTAGGAAACAAAATATTTGATTGCACCGGTATTCACGGGTTATTCCCAGGATCTCGGGCATTTTGAAAAAGACGCGTACAATAAGGTTTCCCGCGGTTTCAATTAAATTTACTCGCGGGATCGACGGCGGTGCAAACCGGCGCGATGCGGCGGTGATCGTTGTAAGAAAACACTGAATAGTGTCAGAAGCGGCGCGCGCTTGGCGCATACGGAGTAGCTGTTTCATGTCCAATTTATTTCCAGGGCGAACGAGCGCAGTAAAGTAACTCGCGCGGGCCCGGGCACTACGTGAGAAACGATACATACGGTACGCTTGCTCATAATATTTGCGAGTACATTTTTTAGCATTCACGGCCGTGTGTGTCGGCCCGGAGAGAGAAGCGAGCCGTACGCGCGCCGCAACGAGACAGAAAACGTGGTTGGAAAATGGCTGCCCCCTTCGTTACAGGACAATTTCACATGGAATTACATTTGTTCGGACTATCTCAAGTTAACCCTTAAATAGCCTTTAATGGTGCTCTCTGGCTCCCTTCAATCCAGAGGAGGGCCTTATTCGGCGAAACAAATATTTCAAATACTATTTAATATTTTATACTTTATTTTGCTTTAAGAAAATAGCATCTTAAATAAGATATACAATTTCGAAAATAAAATATTTCTTTTTTAACAACCGAAAACTCAAAATAAAATATTGTACTTTTTGCGTCGTTATACCTAATACTTTTAAAAATCGCATTACAGGTAATTTAATATTTCTTATCTTAGCAATAATTTCAAGAAGAAATGGTACTTAATATAAGAAAGAATATTATTTGCCACATTTTCGTTTTATTTTTTCGTATCTGTCAGGGCTTTAATAGGAAACTATTACTACTCATAAATCTATTGTATGCGAACCATTATTTTCAGCAATAATATTTAAAATTGAAATTGAAAATAACGACAAAGTATTTTCTATATCCTTAAAATAAAATACTATTTTCAAAAACTGCTGCCTCAAATAAATTATTTTATTTTTAAAAGTTACTGCATCAAACAAAATATTTTATTTCTCAAAACTGTACACGCACTTGGAAATAAATAGAATATTTACTATTTAAAATACTATTTTCCTGAGCTCTGCTTCAATCGCAGCCTTTTAGGTGACCTTCGGACGACCTTCAGAAAAGTTGTTGTATCTTCACAAGTCTAACAAATTCTCTTTAATAATTACAATGCAATAAAATTTCATTCGTTCGTAATTAATATCGAGGAATTACTCTCCGAAAAGCGTAACTGAAATGTCTCGGAAAAATCTTTCAATCGGAGAAAGAGAATTGGGGAGAACGCTTCGAACATACCTCCAGGGGGATGTTTTCCAGTTACCCGATAAATTTTCCGTTGCTCTTCGAGGATGCAGAAAAGCACACTCGTGGCGCAGCGCGGCGCGTCTCCTCCGAATAAATGGTAAGCATACTCGTTTGCTCGCGACACGTATGCAAAACTGAAACGGACGAGCGACCTTAAATTTAATATACGAAAAACATTAAAGCCCCCGGAGAGACGGTGAATTTTTTACATTTATCGCGCTGTAAATCCGTGACGGTAGTTTTATTTGGTGCGTTCCGCGCCTCTTCAACCTGCTCGTTGAATTAGACGGTGACGTTAAAAAAAGGAAAAAAGAAAGAACGGAAGAAAAAGAAAAAGGTGTGGGTATGTAGAACGGTAGCGTTCAGCGAATTTGACGTGCGCCTTTTCCTTTTTATTATCTCGCCCACCGGTAATGCTTTTCGGTTTCGCGTTCGGTTAATAATTTTCATTCCGGCGTTCCCGCGCGTTCAAGATTAAAACATTCTTGGTGCCATTAGCCGGGGACGTATTAACGCTCGCGTTGACGAGCCTGCGGAACTTCACGGAATTTTTCGCGTTCCTTTCGACGCCGATCATTTTATTGGGCGGCCATTTTAATTTGATTAGCCGTCGAAGCGCGACCGCCGGCCTAATTGCAGGGAAATCATCGTGATTGGGAACGTGATGTTCGATCGTTGTCCGAGACGTTATTAGAAACGATCGAATATCGTCGACACCCGGTCGACATTGTTTAATTTAAATATTAATATCTTAAACGTTAGGAGACGGGCCCTTCCCGTTCGATGGAGAATATCTCACCGGAAACTCATTAATAGACCCGTGTCGATGTATGTATATGCTAATGCGCGTTTTTGCCGACTAATTTATGGAGATAAGGTTTAAGGGGAATCTAATTATCGGAGATGATGGCTTTAGTTGGCAATAAATTGAAATCTGCGATAGACATCGTGTAAGATTGTGTTTTATTGCGCCCCGTTCACTCGGCCGCGCTATAAACGCATGAAATTCATAGCTTGGCCCCGTCGTCGTCGGTGAACCGAGTTAATTAACAGTTTTACTCGAATTGATTAGCCGAGGCGCCTCGATCCGCGACGACACCGGCCGAGTTACTTAATTTCTTGCAAACCGAACCGCGGAATTACATCTTTTTCTCCGAGATCGTTTTTTCTTTGAAGCGAATCTTCTTTTGGCGTGGTAGGCGTAAAACCGATCCGACGATGAACTTAACTCGTTTACCGACGCTTCTACGATTCCGATATACGTTCTCGCAAGAAATCGCCGAATAAATTTGTGTTGCCAAAGCTCGTATTACGATGAAAAAAACCAATCTTGTAGTCGCAGCGTTAATGGACGGGAAATTTCCGCGGAAAGAGTCGAACGGCTCCGAATCGATGGAATGTAACTGGTAGTTTCTCGTCGCGGTAAATTGCAAAATAGTGTTCGAAACGGTTTCTGTTCGGTCATGTGCCCTCCCACCAACAGCCGCGTTCGGCCAGACACATTCGACCATTTATATTTCCGTCTTTCATGTAAGTAGCTTTATTTGAAAAAGCACATTAGACGGCCGCCTACGTGCCGTCCTCTTTCGCTTTGGACTCGATCCAAATACGAAAATCATCTCTATACCGCCGAGAGCACCCCCGGGTATAATGCGGTACAGTGGAAATTTGTAACCTTGGCATTTAGCGGAATTCCCTTTGCGGATCTACGGACGTACTTTCCGTTAATCATTTTCATCGATCCCATTCCTCGATATTGCTAGGCCGGCCCCTTTTTCGGATACAGTCGCCAGTATAATCGACGGGACCATTACATGCCGCCATTTGTTTCCCGGATACTCATTCATACGGAATTTCGAATTATTCTTACTGGATTTTATTAACTTGCTAATTTCGTTTTGCAATTATTTCTCGTCTGAGTTATTCCGAAATTGTTCTGAGACGTAACTATTCGTTGTGTGGCCACACACCGCTAGAACACGTATACGTACACGAGATTTGTAAGGGTCCGGGATTTGACGTCTGACATCTTAATAATGCAATGACTGGATTTCTTAGTAGTCAAAATCGCCAGATGAAAGATCAATCTAGGGTGCTATTTGGCTCAAAATTCGTACTTTTTACGTTTACGACACGTAGTTCTCATTATTCGACAGCATCTGCGTATCACTTGACAACTACGATAAGCGGCAGCACTGTCGCCTTGCGCGTTGTTTCGCGCGGCTCCATTAAATTGTGCCGAATAATGAAAATTACTTATAAAGACAATAAGTGCAATATCCATGCACTACTTTATCGACGTGTACCTATCTGTAGTTTGTAGCTATAGGTGTGTGTGTGTGACGATAGCGTTTCTTTTGATTGTTCGTTCGATTGAGATTCAGTCTCCCCAAGCCGCCATGCGACACGCATGTATATTTTATATTAAAACAGCTAATTAATGTGTGATAATAATACGTTGTTTTTATTATCCCGAATCATCTGTCACTAGGAAATTTTCGGGCAATCCGAATGAAGTGATACCATTAATTCCGTCCTAATAAACAGAAAACTGAGAGATAAGTAGCCGAATCTGAGCGCGGGGGGATTTAAATCACTGAAACGCGTGTAGCCCGGGTTACGATTAATTTATACCGGTACGACGAATGTGAATTCATTATAACCATAAAGTATGGCTAATTGGAAGCGTAAATCTTGAACGACCGGGCCCGGACGGACGGTCCGCAATTACGGTGGAAAAAAGGAGAGGCTAACACGAGTGGATCCGGGGTAACTATCAAAAGGTACTGTACCGCGTGTGGCATTTACGAGGGCTTTTCGAAAAATCCAAACCCGGTCCGGATCCCGCTGCGCGCACGACGCGCCGCACGGTTTATTCCGTCTGCTTAACGTTAAAGGGACATTAATGTATAATTTACATTCGGCCAATTAAAGGCCAATTAGATACGTTTTCGTGGCACAGAACGGGAGAGAGATAGGGCGCGCGCATACCATAAAAACATCGTGTACCCGCACGCCCATTCTGGGACACCATATCGTCGGCGAGCGCTTTGATGTCGATCCTTGAAAAAAATTGTCTCGTCCGTCCGACTTGTTACTATGTAAATACTGCAAGCTTTGGTATTAGTGTTCTAGAAAATGTATGATGTTTTCGGCGCACAGGTTCGATCAATTGTTAAAAACAAGGCTAATTATTTGCATTAGGGGCTTCCTCTTCGGAATTGAATATGGCCACCGCGCCGGTGAGGCCTAGTAAGACGCGTCGAGCGAGTATAGCGCGAAATGCGAAAAGCGGGCCCCTATAGTCGCAGAATACTAGGTATTTTTAGTTGGAGAACGGGTTTAAGTCCCTCGAGGGTGAGTTTTTTGAAGAATTTTCTCATCCTCTCGAAAAAGGGGCTTCCTCACCGATTTTGATGACCTTGAAATATGTTCTCATTATTCTGAACAATTTTTTCCTATAGTATAACGTATAACTAGTACATTAATGTGTAACCAGCACATTATCGATCACCATGGTACTTTTCTTTTGAAAATGGTTCGACTCTGGATCGAAACGTCGAGAATTTATTGAATTGCACAATTGCTTGTTTTTAACAATTGATCGAACCTGTGCGCCGAAAACATCATACATTTTCTATAAAATTGTTCCGATCGACAAAATTTAATATTCGTTATTAGTCTTCGTCGTTCGTCTTTCCTCACCACCGAGGGACGTCTTTGACGTTCGTTCGACCATTCGTACGGATTTCATTGGACAGGCGAAAAGAAGGAATGGTGGAGAGCGAATCACGGCTGGCAGATAATGAAATTAGTCGCGGTGCAGATGAACCGCGCTGCGCAACACTGCTCCGCGAAAAATAACGACGAATCCGAATTGCAAATTCCCCGGTTACATTATTTCGCCGCGCTGTAATGTTAGGCGATGATTGGCGACCGCTGGAAATGTTTGTGCTGCAGCTCGTAAGACGGTTTTTAGATGGCTAAATTTATTTACAGTTGCAATCTGACTGTAATTAGAAAGGGTTTAACGCAGGAGTTTGAATTCCATAATTTTATTCCTGGTTGACATGAAATTTTCAGAATACGTTTAATTGACACAAATCTAGAAAACGTATTTTTTTCAATTTTCAATATACAAAGTACAAAGGTGTACAAAGTGTTGGTACACTTTTTCAAATGGAATTACTTTATAAACGTGCCAAACGTTCTGATTTCTTATAATCAATTAGAAGCATTGGTTTATCAAATGATATCCAAAGAAGATTTTTAATAAAAAAATTTAAGGGGAAGCTTTTCTTATTTTTGCACGCAACCCTGTAAATTGTAATTTTTGGAAAATCTTTTCTGCAGACCATTCAGTAAACCAATGGTTCTAATAGATGATAAAAAAATCAGGTCGTTTGGCACAATTATAAAAAAGTTATTCTACTTTAAAAGGTGTGCGAACACTTTGTACACTTACTGTATATTGGTTCGAAACGAACTTCCCGGCGAACGTAATAATGCGTAAATCTTGAATCACCGTGTCACGCCTAAGTGCTCGTAGTCGGAAGAATCCCGTGTGCATTCCAGGCGCGTTTCGCGCGGAATCCGCGAGCGTTTCGCGCGAAGTTCCGCTTTCTATCGGAGGTTCCAGTCCGGGACAAGTCGGCGGCGCTTTCTAACGGAAAATCAATTTCCATAAATCGAGCCGTGGGCTAGGGTACGCAAATGAACTCGCGGGGGAATAAAGGTCCGGCGCAGTGGTCGCGGAACAGCCGCTGCCGCCGCTTTCCAACGGTAAATTAATTCGCGGCGGGCAAAAGTTACGACGGCACGCCGGCCGTGGGAATGTAAATAAGAAGAGTGGCCAAGTAAGATGGACGCTTTTATTCGTAGCCGGAACTCTCTGTTTAACCGGCTAACTGTACAAATGAGAGAAACAGGGACAACACGTGAACGCGAGCGTGTGGACTTCGCTATTGCCCGATTGGTAGGGAGGAACGAGGGGAAAAAACCGTCCTCCGACGCGCTGCCGCGTGGAAACCTGTCCTTAATTGATAGGAAATTCCTGCGAGCGCGAGTGCCTACCTGCCAGATTTTTCAACGTCCCTAACAGGTTGGAACTGGATACCTCGGCGACGATTTGTAATCCGCGCGCTTCGATCGCGCGCAGCCCTCTGTCCTCGTCGACGGATCAGCTTAGGGCTTAGGAGGATCGAGTGATCCTTGCCGGTTCTTATCCGACGACGCGCGACGCAACGATGAATTCCACGACGATCGACTCCCTTCTGGAATCGCGACGATCCACCGCTTCGGCGGTGGCCTCGCTACTCGCAGAATCGATCACTTTCTTTCCAAACGGCACATCTTATAGAGATTCGTTAATGTTTTTCGCGGGTAGGTTCGATAAAATATTAATTACAAGCGATTTTGCAATTGAAATTATTCTCGACGTTTCTGTTCAGCTATGGGCCATTCTCGAGAGAAATTTGCGTCTGTGAAATACTGTATAATGAATTGTATGTTTAACGTCATAGGGTAATAGCCAACCAAACTTTACCGTACTTGTTATTTGTAAAATGAATTACAGTGGAAGTTAGAAAAATGAACGACGTATATCGACGACACCAATCAGAACACAGTGATCGGTTACATCTTATGTGGTTTCTTGAAAATTAGGGGGTTTAAGTGGTCCAATGCGTTTACAGAACATAGACTTTTGAATTCGATTTGCTGAAAGTTATAACTTTTAATTACTCGCACATACTGCTTACAATATCAAAACTTTAAAGCTAATGGTTCAAGCCTGAACAAAGTTGTGGACTACACTAGCAAATATTTACTTCCCATTGAAGTTGATAGTTTAATGAATGAATATTTGTCTATGCCGGAGTTGGAAGTTCCATGTAAACAGTTATACTGTAGAAAGTGAAGTGTTGGTAACTGAAGGGGTTAAGGTTAAAGAAGATCAGCGATGTTGAATCACCAGTCTAAGCAACAATTTCATTCTTTTTCTTGTTCCAGCACTGCATAAATTATCCCAGAGCTATCATGCGATCTGGATGTCACTGTAGACACTATAGTGGACAGTCGTATAGTATCTAAGCGCGAAGCGAACGACATAGTGCAACATGAAGACGTCAAGATCAATTAGGGATTAACCACAGTGGCGACTCGCTAAGCGCTATAGTTTCAGCTTGATCGACGATTACCTCTGCCCATCATTTTTTTCCAACTCCGTAGATGGAGCAGGCATTCGGTTTATCTACGATCAATGATCGATGAAGACTGAAAACGTCTAATAAACCTGCTTCGATAACTGTCCAAGTCTATATAGCTCCTACATGTATTAACATCGCGTACAGGTTGGTGCGCGCATGACGTCGCTTTTTGCACGATGAATTATAGCATCTCCACTTATTAATAGACTGCGGCTTTTATGCACTCGCATCGTGCACGACGGTCTGCTGCTAATTACGCTGGCCGCTGTTTGGAACTCGAACGAAAACGTCAAAAACTTAAGTGGTTGTCCAGCATCGGTTCTTAAAACTCTAAACAGGGTCGAAATTAAAAATCCCCTCTTTTTCGACGGGAATACTACTTTATATAAAGAATATCTTCGTAAAAAATTTTGATCGTAATGCAATCTCAAAAATTTTGATCCACCACACTTTGATCGAGTAGCTTCAATCAGACATTAACCCTTTGCACTTGGTCATTTTTATTTTACGATCTTATTTTAACTAGAAAGTTAAATATTTCTTGCGACTTGAATTTGGTTAATATGAAATTGATAAAATACATGATACAATACGTAAACGTTTAGTAATTGATCGGATACCAACATATTTAGCATCAACAATATTTTCAATAATGGTGCAGCAATTTTTATAGCAATATTCCTTCCAACTTGAATTTGGTTAATATGAAATTGATATAATACATCATACAATACGTAAACGTTTAGTAATCGATTACATAACAACATTTCTGACATTAAAAAATATTTTCAATAATGGTACAGCAATTTTTAGTGACGCCTTAGAGTTACCACTTAAGAGCTAAGGGTTAAAATTTCCTGAACCTATAGAAAATAGTAGCCATTGCTCGCTATAGTTCCGCGTGACGTTAAGGGGGGCAAACAGCACATTTAAGTCTCCCTTGTCAAAGTGCATCGCAACCGCAACTCTTTCTGGCTTTCGATGGCCCAATAAACGATTGCCAGGTGATTCGTTCGACAGTGGATCCCGTTATCCCCGACTCCAGTGACAGATAGTCTGCAGAAAGTAGATCTCGGGTCGGCGTCGCCGGTCTTGTCGCACGCGGAACAACCATAAATTTATCGAGAACTCGCGTGGTCGTCCACGCGATATCGGTTAATTCCTGGGGGAACGTCGCGTCGCGCGTCCCGGCGCTGTGCTTACGTAGGTGCGTGCGCAATTAACGACAGAGAGCCGAGTATAATGAAGACCGGTCGAGTACTGTCCTGGAACAGCTGCGAACGAAGGTGAACAGTAGGTTGCCGTGTCGGACGGAGCGAGACGAGAGAGACCAGTTCATTAGCGACACTCGCGGACTGCCTCGGAGACGTCTGTTTTATTTATTCGTTTATTTTTCACCTACTCTCCGGTGCCACGGCAAACCCGCCTTCGCGTTTTCACTCGCTCGACCGTAGCTCGACGTCGTCGCTCTCGATCGCTCGTCTCCGGATCTCTTTTATCGCGTCGGACCCAATGATGGCACCTTTCACGGGATCGAAAATATCCTACAATCGAAGTCCTTTTAATTTAATTCCTGTTCAATATGGATTTTAATTAACCTTCGACTAACGCCACTTTCTGTATAATTCGTTACGTGGAACTTCATACGACTAGATCATGAATACATTTTCACTCGATAAAATCACTATTATAATGCAAAATAAATATTTGCTGGTGTAGCTGACACTTTTGCTTATGCTTGAAACACTAAACTTAAAGTTCCGAGATTGTATGTACACTAAATACGACTATAAAAATGTAGTTGTTATATATTGAGTATATTCTTGGCTGGCGAAGTAGGTTTAAAAGGCGCTCCCATAATACTTTGCGCAACTTTCAGTCCCCGCTGTTACGATTGCCCGTGGAACGACTATAAGCGACCACGAATCAGGATAGAATGCATTACTTTTTCGTCGACTCACGATCTGGAACCTCTTGCACAATAAAATACAAACTGACAATGCCGCGGAGCTCGCGTTGCATTTCACTGATATTACGTGTTCGATCGTGACATAAATTTAGTAATATCACGAGCTCGTGCAAGAGACAGACGAACTATCAGCCCCCTCCCTTTTCACACTGAAAACTCCGTTTAATAACCGCAGATAGACCAATGAAAGAGTTAGGAAAGAATACGGGACACGCGCAACGCAAAGAAAACAGATGCCCACGACCTAAAAGAGAAAAAAATCAAACGGAAGCGACACAGGTCCACAAACAGGAGGAGAAACCGAGAAATAGCGAGAGGAAGTGTACGAGGCGCGAGTCAGCCCGCGAAAAACAAATTTCCGAGGCGAGGTCCTTTCCCATCGAACGGTGACCGCAAAACCGCCAATTTTCCCGATCGGCGTACGTGCAGGAGACCGTATGGGAGGGGTACGAGGCGTAGGAGGAGCATCAGCAGTAGCAGGAGGAGTATCAGGAGGATTGGGGTACAGTTAGGACTGGGGTGTAGAAAGGGACGAAGGCGGGAGGATGAAGGGAGGCGCTAGCAGCAGCAGCAGCAGCAAGCACGGGCCGTGGCGGCTTGGCCGGGGCGACGAGCGACAACAGGTTGAATTAATTGACAAAGATAGCATTTTCCGCGTCGACGTGCCCACCTAAACGCAAATATTCGATTGCGCTCGACTGGTTCTAGGGTCACACAGAGGCTTGCGACAGGACGCAGGGAGAGAGAGCGAGAATGAAGGTTGGTAGCATGCCGCTCGATGGATAGAGCAACGAGGGGGTGGTTCTGCCAGAACTAGGTAGGTGAAACACGGTGGGTGGATGGTCGGGAGTGGGCCCGCGGTTCGGTTGATCGAACACATTTTAATCAATTCCATTAGTCCGGCCTGTAACCGTCCACACGGATATTTGACGGTGCTCGTGATGGTGGCCGGAGAGCGCGTGCTCGCTCCTCTTCCTGCTTCCAGCCAGCCTCGGGCTCGGCTGTGTGAGCCTGTGTACCTTCGTGTGGGTGAACGTCCACGTATGTACTTTCTCGTGTACGTGTTCGTGTTTGTCAATGTGTCCGCACGAAGGCGCAAGAGAGTGTAGACACGCGCAGGTGTGCAACACCAACCCGACTCTGGTGGAGACCCGATAGGTAGTCGCCGAACGGTCCCGGCCGGTTTACGAACGGCGAGGGCGTCGGTCGTTGGTTCGCCAGCGACGTCATCGTTTCGGTTTACACGCGCCAATCATCGGCCGACTAATTGGTCGGTACTCCGCGACCGATTCCGCGCTCCATCGATTCCGTGTGCCCGCGCGCCACCACCGCCACCACCGCACCCCTGTCCAAATCACGCGCGTTTTCGTCAGAATATATCGCGATTAATGGCGTTACCCGCCTGGCCCCGCGCAGAGACGATTACCATCCTCCTTTCGCAACCTCCGGCGCCACTTTCGGCCGCGTTCTAGCGTTTCTCGTGTAGATGGCTCGGGGATCTACTTAGATTCTACTTTGGATCCTTCGGGGATGATTTGTGCAAAGGTGTAGACAGTCGTTGGAAATAAATACACAGGGTGCAACAGAAATGTTGCGTACGTGAAATTACATCTGGAGTCAAAGATGACGATAGATGGATGGCCTAGAGATCTTAGATTCTACTTTGGATCCTTTGGGGATGATTTGTGCAAAGGTGTAGAGAATCGATGTAAATAAATACACAGGGTGTAACAGAAATGTTACGTACGCTTGAAATTACGTCTGCAATCAAATCTAAGGAATATTTAGGTGAAAATCTGAGGAGGATAGCAGGATACATTTTCGATGCGTCGATGGTTGGCACCGACCAACCATAATCCAATTAATGAACATAACAGCTATAATAACGCGTTACACCGGCAAGTTTCGAGAACGTAAGACTCGAGTTTCCATTGGCCGAATGACCGAGTTTAGGAGTTAGGTAGAATAGACACGTTACCGGGCGCGTGTTGCCTAATCATCGCGATCCCAGCGCGCGGACCATGGGCGTGAATACCTTCTAAATTAGATACACGGCTGAATGCCGTCCGCAACTGGTACCTTCGTTAGACACTTGTTTGTCAGACACCAGTAAACCAATACGTCGTTAATGAGACGATACGGTCGGACTTTCGGTGAATACAAGCACGGACGAGGTATAGGAGTAGACCAATCATGAGCTTTCGTGTCTCACGATCTGAAATACCGACGTCGATGGAAACAACTCGCTTTCTTACATTACAAATGCATCTAGCCACGCGAAAACGATCGAATCAACGCTGTTTTTTAGATCGTGCAATTCTATCATTTTGTTCTGACCTCGCCGAGAAGAATGTTTTATTAATATAATTAATAATTTCTTATTGATCGAAGAATCGCACGTTTTTTTATTGTATTTTGGTAGGCATTCTTAGTGCGTTGTTAACTGCAACTGACTGTCCGGTCACTTCTGTCTTCTATTAGTTTGGATACGGGAGTCTCTAGTAGTATTTCTTGAGCAACACGCATTGCATAATAGTTTTGCTGATAAAACGAGCAGTGTCTGCTCGTCACCACGGAACATTGATGCACGTTTCGTACACAGTTGATAATTTACGTGTAACGTCGAAGTTGTGGCAGTCCCTCGGCTCGCACGAAATTAATCCCGTTGTCGGTAGCAGTTTCGAAAGTGAGCGTCGACAAAGCCGATAGAACGTAAAAATTTTCATACGTCGTTCCGGGGCCGGTCGGCAGCCGGAACACGCTCGATCTTATCGCAACGCGATAGCTCTGAAAACGTAAATTGGATCTATTCAAAATTTCATTTTTCCGGCCGGCCGTAAAAACGGGAATAAATTGAACTACTAAAAGTATTCATATCTTGCCGCTCCACTTTTACAAGTTCACGTCGATGTAACCTTATTACGCGGATTCGGGCCACGGTAAAGGGTCGGGGGTGTGCGAGGGGTGGCGTGTTCGTTTGCGTGGGGGTAAAAGGGAAACGGGGGTCGAAGAGGTAAGGGGAGGGATACACCACAAATATGTATCATCGTACGCGAACGAACCAGCCGTAGATAGGAGAGAGAACGACCAGATATTTCCGGAATTTATGCTCGATTATTGCCACAATTCGAACCACCTGCAGCAACACAAAGCCCTTGGGCTCGGATTAAGGGTGTCTAATACACGCGGCAAATTTTGATTGACGCAAAGATCGGTTCGTGACACGCGCCCCGATAGCTGCCGGGACTCCGAGAGTGGATTTCGATCGACCGGACATCGATACACAGTAATTTTTATGGCGGAGGGGGGTAGAGAGGCCGAGCGTTCAATCGAAACTCTTCCAGCTGATTGTTTGGACTTTTATGGGGAATATAAATTGTAGTGGAACATTCTATCCACCGGATCTTGCGGATACTCGCGTAAAAGCTCGAGAAAAAATTCGAGGGCGTCGTTTTTCCCGAAGTACATCGTTGCGGGGATAATAACATCTTCAAATGGTTTTCGGTGGGATTCGTCTGAACGTTTTATAATAATCTCTTGAGGTAGAAATGTTCCTAAACATGAACCTTGATGAAATGATTGACGATTTGAGGCAGAATCGTTTGCATGATGTTTCTGAATCGTTGCAAATAGGGGTAGTTGTATAAAGGTGTTGTTGAAACGTTTCTAACGGTAACACACGCAATTTACAATAAATCCCAGCCCTATTTTACGCACTTCGGCATCCCCGAACGAAGACTGAGATATTTCAGAAGTTCCCCAGCGTTTGTTTGCAGTGGGATTTGTTAATTGGGGTTAAAGTGGCCGACGAGTCTCCGTAATGAGTGTGTTCAGGGCTGCGGAAGGGCCAGGAGACGATTTTTAATTGGTCCTGACAGGATATGCGTTCCGGGGAAACGAGAATATAATATCGCGAGGTTGGTTGCTATTTACAATTAACCCAAGCAATCAAGAGGATTTATTTATCGACGTGGCAGGCGGAACGCAGACCTCGTAAAACAGTCGGGGTTAACCTTTTAGGCTAATATGACATATAGGGACGGGAACCGCACTGCTTCACCGCAACGGCGGTTCCGCATACACGCGTGTGCTTTGTGCAACATGATGGAAACTTTACGTTACACGTTCGTTACACACTGTCTATTGATGCCCGGGCAAACTAAATGAACTGACGGTTCATCGGCGAACGTTCAACCCAGGGTCCGATCGTAATAGGGAACATTAGAGATTTATTCGCGGCGCTCGCCGATCCTCGGAAATCCAAGGGAATCTTTTCCCCGATGAAAATCCGGGAACGATACATCGATTCAACGGTAATTTCAACTACCCAAACCTCCTGTTCACTGGACTGAACATCTTCATGCTAAATCAAATCTTTCTGCACCGACCGCAAGATACGAAACTTGTTCTGTACCAGTTCTTTCCCATAACAATTTTATTAAACTAGAATCTAGAGACGCGGCAGCGTCTCGACGCCAAGTACATGAAAAATTATCGATGTCAACTGTCGCCACCTACCGCGCATCTTTTACTCGTAAACCGAGCATTCTAACCTAACCTGAATCTTCTTTCGTTTATATCTCATCACGCCTGCAATATTTCCTAAATTGAAAGGCATTTTTCTCGCGTAAACCGCATATAAGCTTTCGAATAAGACCAAATTCAATAAAATCGGTATACGTGGGACAGAGATTCGTGATATCATGTCATGGGTCAGTCAGAAATGGTTGCATTTTTCGAAAGTGTACTCGTATCGTCAGAGTATAAAATTGACAAATTACCTGAAAGCCTGCGAAAGGCAAGGTATTGATGCTGATAAATGATCTTAGAATGATTTAAAAACGCAAAATAATGAAAGTGTACTCGTATTGTTAGAGTTTGAAATTGACAAATTATCTGAAAGCCTGCGAGAGAGAAGGTACATATTTGATTTCCAGGTCGCCTTTGCACATTACTGGAAAGCACATTCATATTTCACATATTTTTCATATTGTTTATTATCGTCTATCTTTTTTCCTTTTTTGAAGTTTCGATTGCTTACATTTTCTGGATGTTTCAGGGATCATTTTCATTAAGATCTTCAGTGCATCTATGACAATGTCTTCTTAAGGGGCACGAGGAAAATCCAAGAAATAACAATCATGCCACGTAGCACGTCATAAATCGTAAAAATTGTGTGCACCTGAATATTTAGTGTTTCACAAGATTCAAAATTGAGACCATCAAACACTTTTGGACTGGAAGATTGAGTTAAATTTGATGCAGTTTAATTTCGCGGTTGCTAAAAGCGTCTCACTCATGATTTATTATAGTAATGCAATCGTGTCCAACCCGGATCACGTGAACAAGTTCCCGAGAAAGAAAAGAAAAAAAGCATAAATGCTGGAGATATTTACGGGATCCTATTTGCGTGGACCACCCTGGCTGAACGAATTTTTTTCGTCTGAGCGCCGAGAACTGGACGAACTTAATTGATGAAGTGATTACGCGGAAATGTAATTACTCGACGCTGTAAATGAAGATTAAAATACATCTTGTTTCTGTTTCAATGGAGGCACCGTCCTTCATTAATTTTTATATAATTGAGAGAAGAACTTCTCGTCTACTTGATGCAAATCACTGTTTACCATCGTTAGCAGAATTCTGATGACTGCAGTATCGTTTTCAAGAAAGATTAAGATACGTATCATTTCTATTTCAGTGGAGCACCACTCTGCATTTTCATTTATTTGTAATTAAAAGCAGAAACCCTCCTGTTTACTACAATCAGTCGAAGTTTAATGACCGAAAAACTTCCGTTTCGTTAATTAATTTTTATACAATTCGGAACCATCCGATGCAAATTATTGATCGGATACGGGATCATTAGAATTCTGCTGACTGGATCATTATTTAATAGGCAGTCTTGTGTTTATGGGAATGATTGTGGAAACGGAACAGAGAAATATCACGCGCACAGTTGCGCGAAACAAATAAAAGTCCATCGGGTTTCGTGTTCCGCGAGAGCCGGTTCCATTTTCCAAAATCGTTTAAAAACCCGGCTAAAATTTTTCAATGTTTTTTTGCGAAAATAAATTTCATCCAAACCGAAGGGACTGAACAAATAGCTTCCTGTCCCTCGGAACTCCCGACCTTTCCCAACTCCGTGAAAAGCTAGTCGATCGTCGGGGTGAAAGCACTCGCCCTCAAATAAAAAAAAGAGGGAGAAAGAGAGAGAGAGAGCCGCACGCACACACAGAGAAACTATCGCAATTACGTATATATAAAGTTTGGAAAAAGCTAATCCAATACCTTGATTAATAGAAACTTCGCCCCGGAAGTACAGAGTACGGTAATCTAATTCAACGGTATTAAATCAGCGGGAAGCTCTTCGATGTCCTGCTATACTTCCAAGTGGATTACAACCATGAAATGAGATTTCATTTCGGTTTATAAACGACGGAGAGCCTCGGTGTATGCTCGGTCCTTGTTTATCGTTTGGCATGAATAATGAAAGCTCCGATCAGCCCCCTGTTCTCCGTCAACGTCTTATTTTCATTATTAATGATTGACCTCTTGCACTCAGAGCTAATCTCGATAATTAAACATTTCTTCCGACCTAGATTATCTCCATTCCCTATGATTTTTGAAATTATATGGTTATGAAATTGCTGTAACACCTCGTACATAATAACGTAAACAATATATTAAAGAATACCGCAGCAATTTTTAGCGGTGATAACAGATTCACTATTCGAGCGTTAAGGGTTAATTCCGACACTTCAAACTTTATCTATTTTTCGCACGAGGGATCTTTTGGCCAGCGAAAAAAGCAACTGTAGCATTTTACATTCGACGAAATTAATCATAAAAAAGGGGATTTGCAGAAACATCCACGGGCCGATTGAATAGCGCCGATTTTCTGTGATTTCGAGTCGAACGCGTGAAAAGGATGAATACACCGATCGACTAGGTTAATGTTCCTGATGCAGAGATTAACGTGAGCCTTCATTCGATGTATCCGCGAGTACGATAGGAACGATCCGTATTTTTTAAAGGCCGCACGCGCGCGTCCCGGGATCGTTCGACGGCTTCCGTTGTGCTAGCCGAGTGTTTGCCGTTTTATACAGAGCATCAAAAATGAGAGCGAAGCCGCGGCAGTAATAGAAGATCAGTTTTATGGCATGTTCAGGCATTTCCATATTAAATCACGCTCCGCGGGAACGTGAATGCGGTTATAAAGCCACAAAGGCGGCTCATAAAATATAAAAAAACGAAATTGCACGGGTGTAATTCATGTCCCCGTGTTTCGGACTCGCGGAGCCGAATCAAAGGTTACAAAACGCGGACCCCCTCCCTTTGGCCCCTCTCTTCACCGTCCACCTGGCCCACCGAGCAATCTGATTAGACACAATACAAAGATTTGCATGAACGGCACTCGCTCTCTTTGAACGCGCACGCGGCCGAAAAATATTCGCGTTCCCACAGTGTCGCGGAAATCCAGTTCGCGTTCTTTTACCTGGCTCCCGGCAAATATTCAACAGCCCCCGATAAGACCAATTCGCGTTTCCGGCCAGAAGCTCGCGGAAAATCGATGGGACCGCCACACAATTGCTTAATCCATTAAATAACTGAACGGTCAGCTCATTACTCTAGTTACATTATTTTTATTTATAGTTACATTACTTTTCAAACGCAAAATTTAGTCTTGAAAATAATCCACGTAAGAATCGAAACGTTCGGTTATTGAATTAATTTGCAAAATTGCTAGTGTTCATATCACTGATCGAACCTGAGCGCTGATACCGTCATACAATTATTCTCAAAATTACGATCGAAAAACAATTGAAGCTCGTTACTCTGATGCGGAAAAAGTTGGGACTGTGATCCAGATTGTCTTTATAATGTTTCGATGTCGGGATAAATTTTGTATCGGCTTTCGCTAAAGAATTGTTCAAATATTAATTAATTGCTGCGCGATTCTTTTCACAGCCTCAATAATTTTTTAGAACAATGTTGATTCAATGGTGAAATGCATAAGCGCGGCTTTCGGGAATGATCGATGCTTCACGTACGCATTGTAATTCGCAAAAAATGGGAGGAGACGATAAACATCTTATCGCGATCCGTTCTCTGTCTCCGCGCGGTGGCATTGTACTTTTTATCAGGTTGCTCGAAATGCAGCTATTTCTGGATGCTGTTGACAATATCGAAAGGTAGGAGGCTCGAGGGGTGGGGATAAAAAAGAAAAGTTTAATCAACCGCGCCGGGGAATTTGTTATACACGGTTGTGCCGCGCCGGAAACAACACGGACAGACAATGTTTTCACCGTTTATCGAGTGGTTAAACGCGGCCGTCTTGCCCTGCCGTCCGCCCCGCTGCATATTCCCACGATTTAACAGAATAAATGCCCGTTTACACGTTGTTGTTTCGAGAGCTGAACAAACATTTTATGACATTCGAAACAATGAAAGTAGGGGTCGGGTTGCTTTTTAATATGGCCCGTTTAACAATTAATCGATGCCAGAGGAAAAAAAGAATAAACATGTGCAGAGGCTGAACCATACGCGTCGACCGAGCAAATACTTTCTCGCTACTCGATTTACACGCGTCGAATTGCTTTCGGACTCTAGGTGCACGGTAGTGTATCAGCCAATTTCTCGGACTACCTCCTTTTACACGAAACGACTTAGCAGTTCTTTACACTTGTTAAATGCTATCGTGTCTCAATTTTGACAAAACATTAATCTTCCAACATTAGTAGGTTCCGAGATATAGGACCTCAAAGATCGCTTTTGTCACTGACTGAATGATTGTCACATAATCGAAACCTTTTGGGTACTACATGGTAGAAGTTTGGTACACAAGTCTACCATAACGAACACTCAAAGGAATAATTATCCAAGTTTGAAATTTTACACCTTAAAGGGGTTGTATTGAAAAAAACATTAGCATAACATACACAAGTATACGTTTTATTAGCTTCGAAGTTGCAACGAATGAAAAAACAACAATTTTGATGAAATCCCAACAAATACATCTTGTAAATAGGAGGATACCTCTTGCAATACTGAAAAAAGCGTTCGTAAAAATTTGTTTAAAAGACCGCTATTTAATTTTTGAAGAGTTACGTGGAGGGCTCTATCATTCAAACTTGGCCGTATTTTGTTTGATCTCGCAACTCCTTACGGCCATAGGAACTTGATTCTTGTTTACAGGATGTTTTTGATGGTTTTCCATACCCGGACGAGAATCTACACGATGATCTACAGAAGCATTCCCAGCGATCTTCCGCGAACGCTGGAGAACAAAGACTGAACATGTACAGAACGATCGTACGCACCGAGCGAATGAACATTTTTGACAGTTCAAAACATTTTTCACTTCCAAATTGTCTGGATGATCAACGATGGCACTCGGCAACGATTTCGTCCGTTTCGATCGCTCGTTGACACCCACGCGACACTCGAAAGCGGTACAACTCGCTCGCGGCAGCTCGGTTGGAACACTGAAACGAAAAATCCCTCTTATCTCGCAGCTCGCATCCCTCGCGACAGTATTTGCGAACGACTGTCCATCAACTAGCCTCCCCTCTCCACTCCCCTTCGCCGATGATTCGTAGCGATCGAGGACCTGCTCGGAATAATTGAAAATATCCAAAAAACGCGGGCGCCGGCACCAGGACCAGAAAGCAGACGGAGAGAGAAAAGAGAGAATATCAGAGGAGTGGGGTCAGGTTAACGTTCGAGGCCTAATTTATATGTTAATTCGCCGAGCAAACGATTCCCGGAATGGCTTCAGGTAACACAGGGATCGGACTCGATCTCGTTCGTTTCTCGTCCGCCCTTCGTTATCGATCTCTGGAAGCAGAGAAGCTTCCGCTGATGAGATACAGGCCGAGTGCTATTGGCCGCACACATGGGAAATTCTGGTAATCCGGGTAATCATTACTTGTAGGACACCACTCAGACATGCATGGAATACGACGAAAAAATGACGAATGCCGCGCGCACATGACTCCGGGAACAGACGCGTGTCTCTATCGATCTTCCGTCTTCTTTTTTTTACTTTGTGTTCTCCTTTTTTTTGGTCCGCGAGGATCGGTTGTTCCGAGTGCGACTCCCCCCGCTGTGCGCGATTCTTTTTTCTTGTTTTCTTTTTTTTGTTTTGGTCCTTCGCGTCTTTTTTTCGGCCGGGTTTTTTGTTACACGTCGGCCGCGAGAGCAGCCCAGGAGGAAGAATAGAGCGATACTTTGATGCGCCGACGCTCCCGAGTTTTGTTACACAGAAAACAAATTTTCCCGATGTTGTTTTATAACGACGGATTTCGACGCACCCCCGACGTTTGTTCGCGACCAGCTTTGCGCGCGGATATTTGTCTCTTCTGCTCTCGATTTTTGTCTCTGATGGCGCAGCGGCGGACCTTTTTCCCTTTTTCGCGTGTTTCGCGCCGCTGGAAAATCGGATCTTGCGGACCGTGGCTGGGGGAGGGCGAGTAGACCGCTGCGGGACGTGCTAATGACAATTTTTGTTAACGGGTCTTATCGTACGCACGATTATCGAACCACTGTTTCAAAAATTCTTGTGGTAGCTGAGTAATTCGATACGTTGGACCACTAGTAAATTGTGTTTTCGATTTTTTCATTTGTGCGGTGTTTTTCGATGTTCTTACCGGTTAAGGTTTGTTCAATTCTTGTCGTCGATTATTACGAGACTGTACCTCTTCAGGAACGATCGTTTTTTTCTCAGAAGAGATTTATCACAACGTTAGGCTATTACATATGAACATAAACAAAATATAAATTGCGAGTAATCTTAACGAACAAAACAGAACTTAAACACGTAGGTTAGTTTTTAGGAAGGAAAGAATAGAGAGGTAAATCCCAATATTGGGACTAGCCAAGAGACAATCGTATTTTATCATTACTACTATCGATGCAATCTATACGTTTTTCCAAGTGTTAGTTTTTCAGAACGTAAAGTGAAAAAATTCGACGAGAGTGCGCGCGCTATTGACTAGGGATTGTCTGGCGAGTCTGATCATGGTCGGCCAATTCTACTTGTAAATTCTACTATCCGGGAGCCTCATGAATTGTAAAAATTGATGCTCCCTTAAACGAAGCCTCATTTCAACAATGGTATTCTTTACTTTTCACGCTGTTCCAGTTGTTCCATTCGACATTATTTTGCAGACCCAAATTTACTCCTGAAAATGATCCACATCAGGATCGAAATGCTGAGTTTTTCAATTAATTTGCAAAATTGCTAGTGTTTATATCACTGATCGAACCTGTGCGCCGTTGATATAATTATTCTTTGTTCTATCATTTCTGTCGCAAACGCATAAAATTCGCAGTCGGCAGTTGGTCCCCGAATCAAATAAAATGTTTTATTTCAGAGAGATCTATGGATCGTCTAGATGGGACCAAGGGCTCGATCGTCTTCGAATTGGATGAAAGCTTGGCCGCGGTTCGCAGCGCGCGAGTCTGTCGGGCCTCCGTCGCCCGATATTTAGCTTGTTTTCGCCTGTCGGCGCTTCCGAGGGAATTTTAATTAAGCGATTTAACGCGGGCAAACGGGACCAGCGGAATAGAGGAATTTAATTTTTTAAAATAACCGTCCGCGCGGAGCGGGGCTGGGCGCGGGTGTTCCAAAGGCGGCTTCGCGAGCGCCAACGTGAATGCGTTTTAATTTCGCGCCCGGGCAACGGTATCACTCCGCGTATTTAGCCCGGTCTATTGAAAATCCATAGGCGGTAGAATATCGTTAAACGTGTGTCGGGAACAACTTTAAAAAAAATATTAATAAACTGATGAAAAGCGGCATTGTATCCCCGCGGAAAAATAATCAACGCTAATTGAAGTGCGCGGCCGCACCGTGCGTTCGCAGCGCGCGCGCACACCGCGGCGATGATGCGGAAAAACAATGCCGGCGGCCGGCGCGCCGGTTTCCTGTGCGTGGGCATCGATTAAAAATTAATCATCCCAATTACACAGGCTTTTTTCCGCGAGACGGCGTACCATTTGTTGCTGTAATTGAATCTCGAAAAATTCAATGCATCGAATATCACTGTCCGTAATGCAAACCGAACGCGCCGCTCCGCGAAATTTACGATATTTATGCCTGCATTATTATTACAGATTTTCATTATTGCGCCTTTATTCGCAACGGACCCCTTTTCCTCGTTGCCTGGGTCTGTACGATTCTATTCAATGTAATTGAATGAAAAATATTTTTTTAATCCGTAAGTCAGCAAGCACGCGGTGAAAATTTTTCCGTTCGCCCCATTATCCGGCGGAATCCATTTTTAAAGAAGGAAACAGCGAGCGAAGCGGTCTTACGCGGATGTTGTTGCGGGCGCGATTCACTTAATTAGCGAAATTACTCCAATTGATATTTTTCCTCGCACGGCCTGCGTAATTTTTCTTTTAATTATTTCCACGTGGTCACGCTCCCGTTCTTCGCCGAGCTTTATTTATTGCTCGCTGGATTTTATCGTTGCTAGCGGGTCGTTAGCTTCTAATTTCTGGGAAAGTAATTCTTCGATTACTAAAATAATTCCTTGAAAACAGCCGCGTAAAACATGCACTAAATTTCAACTTTATTATCCCGCTGCAGTCAACTGACGACTCTTAAACGCCATTAAAAATCACGGCAAACGCCGTAACTCGTACTAATTTGTACGTTACTAATATGCATTTAACGTACTGCTGAAATATTATACGCGGAATTCAATTTCACCCGTATGAACCGAAGAAAATCGTCTGCGATGAAAACGTTCTCGTGTTAAATATCCAGATTCGCATCAGCCCCGAGTGTAAAGGGTTGAAAACGGTCACGCAAAAAATGTAGAACGAGAAAAATTCGGAACGTAAGTTGAGCTCTCGGCAAGTTGTCGAAGTTGACAATTACAGAGGCTTTACCAACGACAGACGGCGAAAAATTACGCTTGGGTATATTCGAGCGTCGGATCACGTCCAAAGGAAACGATAAAAGGCAACCATAATAACTCTTTCCCGCGTGAGCTGTTGCGAGCAGAAACAACCGCTTAACTGGAATGTCGTTTTCATCGGTGATCCACGAGCTGGCCGTTCAGCCTATAATGGGCCTTCCGAAACAGTGGCCGCCATGAGGAATGAATCGTACGTGACCGATCGAGAATACGATCGTCCCATAGACCACAAAAATTAACTCTGGAACGACATTCTGGAGCTGCCAGCCACTCAACAAAATTTCATTTGTCCATCTTTGACGAAACCCAGCTTCGAAGTTCGCACACAACTGCTTTTCACCCTCATACGCAGAGTCACCCTAACCACAGGGCTAAATGGGCTAAGCCCTGGGGAGCAAGCCTTTTGGGGGCGGCAATTTTTATCCGTGTTACATTCTTTCGTTATTATTAGTTATTTTTATTCAAAATGTTTTCAAAAATAACCAAATAACCTGTTCTAAATGAAATAGGAAATACTATATGTATACGTACCTTTGTTTTTGAACGAATACGCAAAAGAAAAAACAGTACCTCGAAAATATGTCGGTAGTACTTAATTAAATTTGATGCCAATAACGAATTCCGTATAAATATGTGTTATGCTATCGTTGATAAAATTCTAGCAGAAGTACAAAAGAGAAAGTGTGCCTATGATGAAGTTTACTCAAAATTTTGGTTTTCGGTCAATTTTAAAGGTTCAAATGAAGGCACTATTAGAAATAATGCTGCAAAGTTGTGGGAAAGGTATATGGAAAATAATTTTATTTAGAGAAATACGTCTCACAAACACATATATAGAGGGACCAATGATTTTGTAGTATGTAAAAATAGTAAATGAGTGAATTTTCACCCTGAGGAACGTACGAGGGTTAAAAAGAAAATTGCTCGTAATAGTAAACATTTCAGTTTGGAAGCTAGCGACCACGCAATGGCGTATGGGGAACGGAAGGGGTGTCATGTTAGTATTAAATGCAGTTTTGTCAAGCGGATTCAGGTGGGCAGAGCTCTTCGATAGAGAGCCGATACCGGACACCCTCGACTTTATTTGTTAAATTACTCGCAATTAATGATTAATTCCTTTGTTAATGGCAAACATCGGTGTAATTGCTGATTACAAATTAATTTAGCCGGGCCGGGCACACGGGACGCGCGGCAGGCGTAATTCGAAATTAATTACTATATGATCCGTGATTTAAATTTATAATCCTATTCGGCCGGCATTCTAATTTCCGAGTTATTACCGTTGCTGTCCCAATTTCGATCGAGGCTCCCGCCCATTAATACGTTCATCCCTTGCACGGTTGATCACGCGAAATTAGGGATTTCCTTGCGACAAAAGCTGTTTAAAAGCGAAACGCTTCCCAATCCTGTGCCCCGGCACCGTGTTACATGCAATATTCAGTCACGCGCATGTACACGGTGTTCACGCAAAACCCACTGGGGACTGTGCAATTTTACCCCGGCAGGAAATTCAGTTAGAAACGGAAAAAGACCGATACTTCGTTGCTCTCAACGAATTTCTCGACTTGAAAATTATTTCTCCCTTGCTAAACTCTTTCTTTTTTTTTGTAATTTTACAATTCTCGCTGTACATTTCAGATACCAATGTATCGGACACTATGATATCCAGAAAACTACATCGAAACTGCAAGATTCAACCAATTCCGATTCTGTCGAGTTATAAAAATTTCAAAGGCTGTAGAATAAAATTTCATTTCACAAGAGTCATATAAGCTTCACGAACACAGTGATCCACCAACGTAAAAAAGAATAGTAGAATTTTCTAAAAGACCTGCTCCATTCCCGATTTTTACGCTGTACAATATTCGAGTAACGACCACAACCTAGCTGTTCGCAACATAATTGTCGACCTCGATTGATTGCATTCGAAAATAAATTCTAGTTGCGACCAACGCTTATTGAAAAGTATACGACGCAAAGGATTGAAACAGCAAGCGCTACGACAAATTTGCAGCCATTACAGTAAAGATTAAACAAAAGAAAAAGGCTCAGCCTGAATCTAACTCAATTTCCATGCAAGGGGTACATTGCCCCCGATCTCGAACCGGTTGCTTAGAAGACTGTTCGAAGACGACTCACCCCATAGAGCCGATAACCATGGTCCATGGCAGGGAAACTCGGCGAAGGGATAATACCGAAAAACCGAAGCTCCGCCACGACAAACAATACGGGGGTAGAGATCTAGATCGGGGAGCGTTCACGTTCCTCGTAAACGTTGGCTGGAACGGTATCCCGAGTTCCTTGTCGGTGGTCGTTCCCTTCGAAAATCCTCGGCCGTATTCTCTAAACGATAAAGACTTCGGTGATAAACTACCCCTGCGCTGCTGCCGAAAAATCGGCGGTCTTCTTGCTGGATAAAGAAAGAGGGAGGGAGAGAGAAAAAGGTAAAGGGGGTTGGTTTGGTCGGTACGGTAGGTGCCGGTAGTACCAGCACCTAATCAAGCAATAACTATTTGTCAGTTCCCCGGGCAACCTAAATCCAAGCTAATTCGACATCCGTGTCGGACACAGATTCGCTATCGGGTATCTCTTTCTATCTGGACGACAGCATATTCGCATTAGCCAGCCCCGCAACCCACGCTCGATCGGCGCTCTCGACCACCGTCAGCAGTCTCTCCTCTCCTCTCCTCGCCCCTCACCGATATTACCCTCCTGTGATACTCCTTCTACCATTGGAGAACTCTCATTCACTCCAACCGTATACGCTCTGTCGTCCCCCTTTCTCCGTCCTTTCTTTCCTCGTTCCGTACCCCCATCTCTCTCCCCCTCTCCCTTTCTCTCGACGTTCCCTTCCGATGTCCCATAGACTCCCCTTCTCCCTTTATCTTTCTCCCCGCTGTTGATCCCCCTTCTGCCTTCCCGTTGATCTCTGCTCGCTGTCGACTAAGTACGCCATATACCCACGTGCATCACACCATAGGACCAGATCTCGACACGATTAGGGCGGTACTCAATTCGACGTTTCGTCGATTCGGCCCCTTCTTTCTTTTCTCCAACGATCGCCAAGAACCGTCCTCTATATGGCCCTGGTCCGGTGACGTTTTTACCCCGAAGCGACCCACCACGACAGAGCCACCGTAAATGCGACAACCCTTTCCGTGTGAGCCGGGAACTGCCACTACCGAAGAGCACACCAAACCCAAGCTACCCAGGATTCACCGTTCGATTGTCCACGGTTTTTACATCGTGAGCTCCACACCGGTCTTCCTTTTTTTAGTCTTCTTAATGCCGGCGATCTATTTCTGCGATCGAGAGGCCACGGGGTGGCTTTGCATTCTTTCGAGAAACAGGAGGATCGCTTATGCATTTTATTTCTCTAGCACTGCAGAAGAGGAAGAACGCATCGTTGCGTACAATTTTACTTCAAATCGTGATGAGTTGAATCTTTTAAAAAATCAACCACTCGAAAAGGTCGAAAATTTGTTGATCGATGATAACGATCTAAAAGATTCAACACCACAAGGAATAAATTGTAAAATCAAAAATCTTGAAATTACAAAAGACTGAGGATTGGTACGATGGAATTTTGAGAAGTGCAAGACTGATTTAAAAAATCAACCACTCGAAAATATCGATATTAGTTGATCGATGATAAAAATCTAAATCAGTCTTGAACTTCGCGAAATTCCATCGTACGAATTCTCAGTCTTTTGTAATTTGAAGATTTCTAGTTTAAATTGTAATTTTTTAGTATTTTTTCCTTATGGTGTCAGAATAGTAACGAATGAAATAGAATTCTGATTATCGCATACTGCAATGTTAGCGCACCCCCAGTATTCTTCCTCCAGAGACTTCCGATGTAGTTTCATGTTTGGAAGCAATTACGGGTTGCACTGTACATCATATTTTCATAATGATCCACGGGTTACGTTTTATCGCCAATTAACGCTGGTTGCATTATTGCAGTCTAACAATGCATCTTCGTAGTGGTCGGTAATGCAGCTTTCACACGAAATAGTAAATCAATCTTATCGCAACGATTAAAACCGCCGATTACGATCTACGTTCGGTATTTATGTTGAATATATTTTTTCTGTTGAATATCCTTCACTTTGTGGCTTAACTGGGTTTCATGTAGACATCCAATTTTAAACGAAATTGAACTACTAATTTTATTCTGTTCAAGCTGATGCATTAAGATTTTTGAATGAACAAACTCGATCAAATAATTGATCCAATCATTCGCAAATCGGAATATTTATGGGCCGCGTTATCGTAACCAGCGATCCATTTGCAGCCAGATTTTTCGCCGGCAAATTTGTTACCCGTCCCGCTGTAAACGTTATTATTTACACGCGAGCCTGACAAATTTCCATCCGCGACAAAAATTGCTATTTGCTTTCATTAAAACGTTCCGAAGGAATATAAATATATCACGGCGGCGCTCGAACGAAATTAGAATTTATAATTCCGGCCAGGGGTATCGCGCGTGCAATTTCCCACAGCAGTCCTTTTTTTCACCTGCGCGCTCAGCTTACGGTTAATATAAACCGCTGTTCCGATCGGTGGCGCGCTAAATTCGAGAATCGCGATTTGTATCAATTTTTTAATCAGTTGGAGGACGAAACACCCTATCTTTGGAATTCACGATGGTGCACAAATCAACCGGAATATTATCAATGGGAATTCGTTACGCGAAGTTGAGAAACTTCTCTTTTCTTTCCCACTTCGCACAAAATATGACCCGACAGACGTTGTTCTGTTCAAATTTTGATAAATTTGTTCGAGTTATTTTCTTGAGTTCATACAAAAATCCCGTAAAAAAAGCTCTTTCATATTTTCCCGAATTTTCCATTTTTCCAGGCAAATTTTTCTTTCCTTAAGAACCCCATTTGGACTATTACGAACATTTAAAAAAATTAGCCAAATCGGTCTAGCTGTTCTCAAGTAATTTTTATTTATTATAAATTTTTCAAAAATAATTATTTGTGACAATTATTTAGCAAGCGAAAAAATTTGATCTCGCTTGAAGATTCGATGGTTCATTTCACCGCCTCGGGTTCTTCGATTTGTTTGAGCGCGGCTCGGGTTCGATTCGAGCAGGGAAACAGGCTCGCGCGACGCGACTCTCGGAATAATTCCGAACAAATATTATTTACAACACTATTAAAGTTCATTCGCGCGAGACGGCCGCGTTAAACGTCGAGCATTTATACCGGGTGCGGACCGGTGTTTGCGGATGTAAATACCAATCCTGGAGCTCTTTCCTTCGTGGCTCCTGTGCCGTTGCGCTGCTTGCCGCGCGTTATTCCGCGCCGACGGACAAAATCCACGCGTCGATGGAAAAGTTCCCTTATTTGCATCGGTTATTGTAACGTTTTGGAGAATGTAATTCGTTACCGCGGCACGGAATCCTGCGCGGGGCCTGGATTTTCAACTTGCCATTTGGTATTCCGGTTGTACCTCAATTACGAAATACCGTCGCGGCTTCCGCGCACCCGGCTCTCAAACTGGAAAATCCGTCGGCGACGTCGACGATGGTTGGCGGGAGCATTGAAAAATACGCGTTGCACGCGGCCGCTGGAAAACGGGTGTTAATTTTATCATACCGTTTCTCGGTGACGTTTCTATCGGTACACTTTCCATCCCTCTGTCTCCTCTCTTTCCTTTTCCCAACCCCCTGTTCGTCCCTTTGTCTCCGTCTCTTTAAACTTCGCGACGAGGGAGCTCGTTCCATTTTAATTAGCAACAATATGCCCGGGAATAATTTATTAGATGTTTTTTGGTAATCCCCGCGGAGGTCGGAAGAGGATTAACAGGGACACTTTGATAATTTTGCAATTAAATGTGTAATCACCGGAGCAAGCGCAGTTGCGTTTGTTCGATCCGCAAGACGCGGTGAATGTTTTAATTACGCGTAACGGCGGCTCGTTTTCCTCTCGTGGCGTTACAGACCGGAAATGAACGCGCGAATTTCTTTTTCGGAGATCTGATTGTGTCTACACCTTCAATTCTGTCGGAACACTCTAAATATTTATTTGTGACCGGATCAAATGAGGAAGAGGAACTACTCCGGTTTAGGTTGGGAATCGGAAGAACACCGCAATAATGAACACTATGTATATACAGGGTGTCCTAAAATAAGTGTAACTCCGCGGCTTTGTTTAGCAGTTGTTATCAAAAACCACGGACCAATCAGAGCCCTGCTATAGCGAACAGAGTCCGACTCGGCGACAGGTCCCGCACACGGGCTTCTACGCAAAATTTGAGAATTCCTCTCGTTTTCGTTCGCTCGGCGCGATGCTCTACTTGCCGTGCGTGTGTTCGATACGCTGTTCTAAACTCTTCTGCTTAAATTCGTGCGCTCACATTGTTTTTCACCTTCGTTGGTGCTAACGGTAGTAGCTAGGGTGTTTGAATTCAAACACGTGTAAATTCAGGAACAGAGTGCGAATAGTGAGATTAGATGTTGGTGAATGTGCAGTGCATAGATAATTATTAAAGATTATAGTCAAGAAGAACATCTTCACATGGATTGAGAATCACCGTCCATTGCAATCGAGGAACAAGAATCGGTTCCGATTAATTCGAAGGCGAGAGATCGGCCGCGAATCCGGTTTTGTAAACCGAAACGTGCACCGCCGGCTCGTAAAACACGGCGGTCCATGCTTTCGGGGATTAAACGCATCACGTAACAGGAAGCTGCGTCCGGCGAATCCTTAATTCGCGAGGCTGAAGGACACCGTGACTCGCGTGCGTCCGCAGATAACCGACGGATACCCTCTGCTAATTGAGCGATAGTCTTCAAGGATACACTTTTCTCTTGCACTCCCTTTTCACACGTTCGTCCACCGGGTCGTATAAAGACCACTCCAGATTAATTAGATTAAAAATAAAGCACTGTTCGAATATTATTCTTCGAGCAGACAATGGTTCCAGGTTCATTTCAGTTATTATTGCGGAGTAATCGTGATCAAAGATTGACATTGGCATATTTAGCTTAAATGAACAAAATCTGAGAAATTTATGCTGCACTCTCTCTAGAATGATTTCGTAGTTAGACCTTTTCGGAGACCATATAATCGATGCATATTCCGATAGCGGACGTACGAGAGAAATATATAGCAATCTAAGCGTGCGGATTGAATGAAAATCAGTGGAGAAACTGATTATTAGAAAAGAGCCTATCCTCCCAGTCCCAACTAGTTCGATAAGGCAGCACGAGGACACGCTTTTTGCATTACTATCTGTGCTGCCTTATGCATCGAACTCATGCCACTCATCTCCTTGGGCTGTCCGCAATAATCAAATCATGAACACCGACGTACCCAACACCTTCCCAAACTTAAAGCTGAGCTTCCTCTCAGACTCAAAGAAGAAGAATCCGACAGTACTCTGGCAGTCTTAGGCGAAATTGAATCGATCAGGGGTGCAGGCAGGATCGGTGCAAAAGCCAAATGATATTCGCACCCCTGGCCAAGAAGACGAGCGCGAAGATGGATTCGTCGACGTCCGTCGAAAATATTCGGCAAACAATGCTCGAGCCAGAGGAGAAAAAATCTCGAACTGAAATCCAGAAGCAATATATCAAGAGAGTCGATCTCCGCCGGAGAAAGTGGCGTCGGTTTCGCGTGTCGGTTCGCTGATTGGCTGTAGCGGCCGAGTGAAATGGACGTTGCAAAATGACCATTCCGGCGAGTCGGCCCGGAGCCGGAAAAATCCTGAAGAGACGCGGGATTATCATAGTCGTTAATCATTCGCCGGCGTGCCGCGGCCCGTTCGCGGTGTAAACGATCCAACCGCGATTCACCTCGATCCTCCTCGATCGTCCCCCGGGGCCCTCGGTTCGCCATGGGAACGCGTAAATCGTTCCCGAGGACGTATTAGAAAGCCGAGGAAGCGAGAACGGATCGGGGCCGAGAGAATGCCGCGCCGGTAACGAGAACAGGAATTCGGGGAGATACATGTGTCCAGATAGCTGGGCAGCCTCTAAAATGAGATATTACCCGCTCCCTAATGAACATCTTTATCGAATTAATTTATCATTCGTCTTCGGTTGCGCGTCGCGTATCGCCCTGCAAAATGGTAAACGTCTCGTCTCGTCTCGTCGTCGCGCGACCCTGCTGTCCGGGCCGGTTCTCACCGGACCGCCATTTTCTATCGTGGAAACCAATTAACTCTAATTATCGATATCCCGGGCATTAAAGCTATTGCCGGTGCGCGGCCGATCCCATCGCTGGGCAATTAAAACGCGACTGAACGGTCTCCTGGATTAAATATAAATAACTTTTTAAAAATCACGCTTTTATTGAAATGCACTAAAAACGAGAAAATCATTTTTTTAGCCATCAGTGACTATAAATAAAAGCGTGCAACGATAAACTATATCGACAGTGATCTTCGTGGGCGCTCCACGCATTTATTTGTAGTCACCGATGACTAAAAAAATTATTTTCTCCTTTCTAGTACATTTTAACGTAAGCATGGTCTTTAAAAAGTTTTTTTATTTATTGTTCTTTCGGGGCGTCGGATCGAAAAGGTCCCTGGCCGGCGAGAGCCAGCGTGTCCGGACGAGAAGAGCCTGAAACTGTTGATCCAGGCGACCTTGAATACCCGCGAGGCGAGGCAAGGCGAAAAAGCAGCGGCGCGCGTTGCGCTGAACACACTGCACCGCTCCGTTGCACTCCGTTGCAGGACAAACAGACGAAAGCGCGCACCGAACACTGCAGAGAGAGACTGGACCGCTAACAGAGAGGCTGTATGGCGTCTCTGATTGCCCATTGTCCGACTAATAAGATATTCTATCATCTGTGGTCGTGGCGGCGCGGCGGTGGCCAGGGCCGTTTCGTCAGACGAAACTTTCCAAGCGGGCACCCACGGCCAATCACCTTCGAGATTTAACCGAGATCGGCCAATCGTGGATCGCCGCGGACCATGGGGGCACACGGTGCGTTTCCTACTACGTAAGTGCTCCGACGGGCTCGTTTTTCTCCGGCTGGTCGTTTTGCCGGGCAAATGAGCTCGGCGTAAGTCAACCGATAAATAATATCTGACTTCGCGACCAGCTGCGAGCTTTAATGCGGCCCCGTGTAAAAGTGTAATGGGGGCTTAATTGAACCCACCCAGGACATCCACCGGACGTCTACGTAGGTAGCCCGTCTATTTATATTCGCCTGCACGGACGTCCGATACCACGGTTCGGATACCCTACGGATTCTGCGATACCCTATACGTTAACCCATTCGCTCGCCATTCCTTCCATAAACACCGTAATTAAGGCTACTTTGTTGTCGGTAATAGTCTCTACTTAAAACTTGATCTTATGAAAAGATTAAGCAAGCTCAATTTGTTTCCACCTTTAAATGCGAGATCCTTTCTTTACGAACCAAAAAATTAAAGCATGACATCTTCTTTGAAAATTTTTCAAACGATGCAATTGAAAAAATTAAATTTAAATTTACTACTTATTCTGCTACGTCTACGCCACTAATGTACAACTATAAAACACATTGATCAAATGTAAATCGAACAGTATGTTAATTCTATTGTATAGCTTCATAACCACCTATGGGGAGTTCCACTTAAGCTCTCAATAAGAAATATATTCTGTACGTAAAGGAAAGTTTATGTTTGTATTTCCAGCACTACGAAGCTAATTGGTGCAAGCTGAAATGAAAGAAAAATGACAGCGCATGTAAACGTTCAGAATTACGATAGTCCTTCATAAACATTGCTAGTAAGACTACCCTGTTACCCATAATGTTCTGCATAGAAATTCGTGTTTATCGAGTAGTTACGTTTGGAGCACCTAGAAGCCAATTAGTGCAAGTCCCGGATCGGAATGCAGAGAATGCAGCAGGGATTCCATTTACTTCGAAAATAAAACATTTTTCTTGATGGACCAAGGTTTCTAACGTGACATCGGTATGAAGATATTTGTTCGAGCTTTATTCCGAATACTTTTGATAGAAATCCGAGAAACAAAAGTGAGACGACCGAAATAAAAGCATTTGTTTTCTACATACGGCAACGAAAACAGAAATGTTTTATTTATCGGTCCGTCGACTATTCGAAGCACCATTTTAAATATTTTTTTCATGTCCCAGCACGAC
The DNA here is from genome assembly GCA_963971365.1 of Lasioglossum villosulum. NCBI lineage: Eukaryota > Metazoa > Arthropoda > Insecta > Hymenoptera > Halictidae > Lasioglossum > Lasioglossum villosulum. The sequence continues at coordinate 2,649,659 of OZ020495.1, forward strand.
GCTATTAATCCCGCTGTAAAACCGTGTAAAATAATAAATGAAAAAGTGAGGGACGATATTCGCGTAACGGTGAACGCTAAAGCATTTGGCGTTGAAATCCTGGGATAGTATGATAGAGCACGGATATTACGAGGAAAGGAATTATAATAATAAGAGGATAAGTAGGAAAAAGAAGGAGCTTGGAATTTGGCTGAGCGATGGCGTGGGATGAATAAAGAGGACTCTGCTCGAGAGTTTGGGGACGGGGTATTGGATGAGTGATGCGAGAATATTGGTACGTAGAAGTTCAAGAAGATATCTAGAGGAGAATATGCGTGAGTGTTCTTACGGATTACATAGCAAACTTCCAGAATTTATTCTCGCTTCGGTAGATATCAATGGTTGCATATTTAATAACTGGAACTGCAGAGGCTCAGGAAAAACACTTTTACAAAGTCAGAAAAATTTTCTTTCTCGACACTTTCAATACATTCTGGAAGACGAATCTGTATTGGATTCCGTTAGATCTCGGATTTCACGATCTTGGAAAAATCTCTCGCCTTGCTACACGCGTACAACTGTTACTAATATTAAGTATTCCGGTTTGTCGATCGGAAATAATAGAGATTTCTTAATGCTTTCAGCGCACAAGTTGATCGAACCTGTGCGCCGAAAATATTAATCTTGAAAATGATCCAAATTAGGACCGAAACGTCGATTATTTGATAATTAGCAACATTGCTTATTAAAATTTTTTGTTTCTGTATTAAACGGTCGAACCGTAGCGCCGAGAACATTCAGCATTTGTTATTAACAATAATACGATCGCTATAAAAAAATTAATTAAGTGTATATATATATCCATATGGTCCTTATGACCAGTAGAACACGATTAAACAAAACAAAATTTTGTTTTTTTGTAGGTGTAGAATCACGCTATGGTGGCCGTGACATAATTTCGTGACTGTACATGTAACAGACGATCAAGAAATTATTATTTTGTTTCGCTGTTCTTGCCGGCGTGCACCGAGTGCATCGAGACCGATCGAAATGGCAGGCTGGAATAATAAAATGTGTTTTATCCACCCCTGTTCTCGAAACCATTGATATTGTAAGCGAACAACCAATATCTTGGCGGCGAGTCTGCTGTGTCTGTTTCATGATTAGTGGATCGACATATCCTACTGCGGCGTAGTCTTGTGGTAAGACTGGTCATGCATAAATCCTCTTTACTACTGCGTTTCTCAATGAAGTCGTATATCGGAGGGTATGGTAGAACTTCTTTTATTACCTCCCTTGGATCCGATGTGGAAAAGTGGTGGCTTTAAAAACGTTATCTTGCCCGCATCGTCCGATAATTGGGTCTTCGCCCATCGCGCAGGCCCATAAAAACCTACAAACTTGGAATAGTAAACATCTTGAAAATGAATAAACTCACAATTCCTACTGTTGTATCCTCTTGGAAATCTGCTGGAGAAATTTAAAACTCTAAACAAGATGATACGGTGAAAAAGAAAGTATTCCGATTCAGCGGACTTGAGATCGAGAATTAAAAAGTTGAGTACATGAAATTTAAAAAATTTCTTTTTGTATATTGCATTGACATCCAGTTCTAAGCTATGTTTCCGATTTCAAGCTCATCGGGAAGTTGGTTTAAAATCAACTGCAAGATTTGTACCGAACAAACATTCAAACAAGAAATCGAGCTAATAAAAACGTGGTAAGATTGACGATGTCAATATACGATTTCTCCTCTGTTAAAATCGTTAAGGAAAGAAATAATATTCAATGCTCTTTCTTTTTTTGTAATTGATGCAGACAAGTTTTATTTCGCACGAAGATCCGCAGTCTAGTGATAAGATATAGAGGAAACAAACAATTTCTGGTCCCTATCTTGAGCATTTAAATTTGCTGCTCGGAGGCCAATTTCTGGTCAGATCTGTTTAATTTGCAGGTTCCCGCGTAAACGGTAAATAATGGTTAATCAAGCGGGAATCCCTGTCAGGCGGGAGGAGAAATTATTGCGCAAGAGATTCGTTTACGCGCACAAATTACAAAACACTGGGCGAGAGACTCTCGCGTTAACAATCTTCCGCGAGTCCGTATTTTCCCGGGGGCGGTTTTTTTCGCGAACCACCGTGCAAAAATTATTACCGCCGCGCGCGGTCTCCGCGATGAGGTATCGCGCTCGCTCGCGTGCGCGCACAAAAAAAATTCTGTTGTCGTGAAGAGAACAACGCTGCTAACTATTTCGGCCCCGTGCGGGAACAATGGGGCCAGCCCCGAACAACCACTCGGCGTGTCTGCGAAACAATCCGCGCCCGATGCTTTGTTATCCCGACGCCAATCGCGCGATTACTATTCCGTTCGGACGAGAGAAATTTTTTTCCTCGTTCTTGCGACGATCGAATCAAAGCTTTGTCGCGATACTCTCCCTCTCTTTCTCTCTTTATCTCTCTCTCTCCCTCTCTTTCTCTCTTTATCTCTCTCTCTCTCTCTCTCCCTCTCTCTCTCACGCGCTACTCGTTACAACAGTTACACAGGACCTCGTTATCGATGTATTTAAATTATTGGAACGCGCCGCCGAATACCTGTTTGCTTTCGTACTGGATTTTTACCGTCGCGTCACGCGCGCACTTTGAATCACATTTAAATTACAGATCGCCCGTTGAAAATTAAAATTATAATTTTTCCGCGTGAACGGCGATCATTACACAGAGTTTCGCGGGGATTCAGGTTTCTATGAATTTCATTGCGGGGACTATTACCGTCGCTTTTCGTACGGGTATAGTTGTGAATTTTGTTGCGAACTTGTCAAGTAGGATTATGATTGTATGGAATTTAGAGCAACTTCGTGAATGAAGCAATTAATAAAATCTTTTTTATTTGGAACCAAGTTCTCTAGGTCCCGCTTAACGTGGTATCGCTATTGGCCGAATCAGAATCAATCCGCTGTAGCCGCGCTCTGATTGGTCCGTGTTTTTCGTTAATAACTCCTAAACAAAGCCACGGACACCATTTGCGTAAAGGAAAATGTCGCTTCAAATGACCCAAAGAACCTCCCACTTCCGGGAGTTACGCTTACTTTGAGACATCCTGTATAATTTTTCAAACGCAAAAGTTTCCTTCTCTTGAAAATGATTCACATCAGAATCGAAACGTTGGGAGTTTATTAAGTGCAAAATTGCTTGTTTTATATTATTGATCGAACCTGTGCGCCGACACCACCACCCAATTATTATCAAACTACTGGATAGACCAATCGAGTAAAGTGTTAAGCACCTCGAAACAAAGCGCGTTAGCCGAAGCCAGAAATGTTCGGAACAGCATTGCAACGTATCAAACGCCGGGTTTTGGTTACACGATCGCCACAGGGTAAAAAAAGTAGGTTCGAAACAGTCAGGGGACAGATTCGAACAGGGGAAATCGTCCGCGACGAAAATCCCCCGGCAAGAATCGGACCAGGCGCGAATCATCAGATACCGGTCAGCTTCGGTGCTGCGCCCGAATCTACCCGCGAATCTCTGTAATTGAGGTACGGGGGACAACTGGGGCTGAGGGGGTGGTTCTGGCGAAAATCGTCCAGAAAAAAAGAGAGAACCGAAGGACAGGTCCGTGCGATTCACACGGAAAGCCCTAGAAATCCTCGTGTGACGAGTTGGAACCGGAGATCCTCGATAACGAAGGAAAAAGAATCGGGCAGCTTATGGTCGAAATCGGCATATTATTCTCCTTATTGCGGCATACATCCGCAGCGTCACTTTAATAAGAAAAACGCGGTTATGTAAAATTTATCTGTGTAAGGAAGATCGCCGGACATCACATAATTTCACTTGTTTCGATCACTGTCTCTAAACATGGAGTATCGGTTAAATTGCATTATTTTTTTTTAGACGAATTGCATTATTTTTTGACGACGAAGAACGTTCTAAATCGCAAAATTGCTTGTTTTAATAATTGATCGAACCTGTGCGCCGATATTATGACAATTTCTACTTTCTCGAGCTTTCGAATTTGTTTTCATGACTTTTTTTGTGGTAACACATCATTCCCGTACCATAAAGCTCAATTAATGCACAAATTCAAATTTTTTGAAATTGTGACACGTAGCGTTTTTCACGTGTCACATAATTTCACTTGTGAGGTGTATTGCCATTTAAAGTTTTCATCGCCAATTCTGAACGGAGGACATCGATTAAATTGCACTATTTTTTCGAGCCTTTCAAATTTGTTTTAATAACTTTTTTGGTAAATACATCAATCCCATTCAATAGAGCTCAATTAATGCATAAACTCAAATTCTTTGAAATTGTGACATGTAGCGTTTTTCACTTGTGAGGTGTATTGCCATTTAACGTTTTCATGGCCAATTCAGAACGGAGGACATCGATTAAATTGCATTGTTTTTCCGAGCCTTTCGAATTTGTTTTAACGACTTTTTTGGTAAATACGCAAATCCTACGCTCTACATGCGTTTTTCCTTACAACTAAGCATGCATACAACAACTCATGTAATTAAACAGTCGTTTTCAGCACCGTTTGGAGCTTCGAAAAGATTTTCCCGCATCTTTGTTGCGTTCTGCGTTTACGGGGGTGGTTCCGCGGGGGTGGAGAAATTCGCAGGCCGTATGTTGTGGACAGTGCCGATCGGAATCGCGGCCAATAACGATAACTCGAGGTGGAAGCCGGGGATCGAGCGATTTACTCGCTCGGTGAGGAATCTCTTCGAGTTCAGAGGGCAGCGCCCTTGCTGCGCGTTAACTCTCCCCCGCTGCGCGCACCGACATGCGATGGTACGGGGTTGATGAATGGATTCGACATAACGTTTGGGCTTTCTTGAACGTGGCCAGGGGGGTATCCGAGGGGTAGGGCACAAGGGGGAAGAGAAGTTCGGAAGCGGAGGAGATCTTGCCTCTGTGCCATTGGGAATCGGCCAGTGACCGATCGGGTATTAGTATAAGACGACAAGCCCTCTCGTGGGCGTACCGGGCTCTACGAACAGCACCATCGTCGAGAACGAAACAAATGTGCACGTTCCTGAACGGGGTTGCTACGCGGAGAGGCTTCGTTCCGACGCGGGACTCTTGTGTTCTTCACTCATCCTCTTTCTCGCCATTGCTGATTTGAGGAATGGCCGCTGGCCTTGTGAATTATACCTCTCTTCGAAAGTGTACAGTGGGTGTACAAAGTATTCGTACTGTTGCGGAGGCTTCGGTGCTGTCTTACCGGCGAACACGTTATCGTTATCAATAAGAAATATTTATTAAATATACAATAGTCAGCAGCGGATAAATATGTAATTGTAGTTATGGGTTCTCGCTTCCATGACTCGAGAGGATCCGACGTATTTCTTCTTCTTATCAACAACCTCGTTGTCCGGATACCGCAATATCGATCTGACAGGCGACTTCTCTCGATCTCTGCGATATCCTCAGAATATCACAGGGGGAGGCAACTTCATCTCGTGCCGTCGTAACAGTACACATAAAAACGAATAACTTTTACAAAATTCGACCCACCAGCTCGAGTTTTTCTCAGACGTTAGAAGGATTAGTTTACCAATGTGTAAATAATTTAGAAAAAGTAAAGGTCACGATTTAAAAATTTTTTATCTGTGCCTATAATGAAAATGTAAAACATGTATTGCGTAAATCCTAGTCCATTATACAGGGTGTCTCGGTCAAAGCAGACCACCTAAACGTCTCCTTTATTTTTAATGACACGAAAGATATTTATGGCATAATTTAAATGGTATCGAAGAAGAAATGTCACAATTTTTTAAATCAATTATATACACGTAGAAAGTTTCATTGTTCATACCCAGATAGTCCCTCGAACCAACCCCATTGTTCATAGCGTATAAATTGTTTTTTTTTTCAATTAATGTGAGCATAATTCAATAAAACATAAATTTAATCAATATTAAGCAATGAATAATTTTGGCTAGCTAGATCGGCCAAATACAAGTCCTATGCGTCGTGGCGCGAAATTCAAAATCTTGAGACTTCGCGGACCCGTGAATGAATCGTCCAAAAGTTTCTTTCCGAAAAAAAGGCAAAAGAAATGAAGGGGAACGACGGTGGCTCGTAAAGACGCCGGTATCTTCTCCGCGGCGAAATAAAAATATCACGCTGCGAATTGGTCGGTGAGCACCGGTGATTTATTAATTCGATTAAACCCTTATAAGAAGCGTACCGGTGGTTTAATCTTAGTTGAGTGCGACCGAGCATTTTTATATAGTGCGTGCTCTCACGCGAACCACTTAATGCGGCCCGATTGAAGCTCGCGTAAACGTTCCCCTTCGACGACTATGACCCGCGCACTATTACCAACCCCCTTCCCAAGCCTCCTCCTCCTCTTTCCTCTTTACTCTCTCTCTCCTCATCCCCCATTCTCTGCCGATCGTCCCGGCGGCGTGTAATCTATGAAAACATCGGACCCGAGCGATACCTGTTATTACTTCTAAATGTTTTTCCGACAATGTTGCTTTTTTCCATGGTCGTGCCGGCACGGCGCTGCGTTAAATCAGTGTTCCATTAAATATACACCGTTATTATTCCACGTCGTACATATTTATTCTTCGACTTAATAACTTTATCCACCGGGATACCAACGGTCTCGGTAAACCGAACACTTCTTTTTACCAAAGAGCTAGCTAACTTTTCGATTTTTTTACGAAAGACACACGCAGTCGACGATTCTGAAACTTTGTGGATGTTTTCGCCACGCTTCCGTCGCGTTCCTGTATTTTTTTCAGTTTCGTTTCTTTAAAAATACGATCTATACCGAGCGTTGAGAAATTCCAGTCTGATCTTATCAGTCTAAACCTTGCCTAGTAGGTTTTCTTAATTTCTTCGACCAGCTTGCTAAAATGTCGAACATGTTGCAACGGCAACAAGAACAGTATTCAATAATGCAATCATCGGCGGGATCAGAACGGTAGATTCGAATCGCGATAGATAAATTTAGTTGGCGTTCTTAATTGCCGCTGTTTTTCCCTACGACTACTCTCGCAACCGGCGTATTAAATCCGCGTTTCGTTAGAGGCACGGTATTATTCTCCGAGTGAATGAAATTCTCGAAAGAGTATATCGGGCTGATCTAGTCGTGTTCGTCAGCGTCGATGTGTGCTCTTAATTAGTGGCACATTAGCGTTAAATTAAATACGTGGCTTTCTTACACGGTTTGCATATACACGGTTATTCTTCCGCGGATTAACCTCGTTCTCGAAACACACACGAGACCGTGCGGAGTATTCCGGTATCGTTATTAGAAAACTTATGAAACGGAAAAAACAAATTTGCCTTCCCCAAGTCCTTAATTGGCGCGTCCGACTTTATTAGAACGGCAGCTCCGTGCGTTTCTTGTAGTAACTGTGAAATCCCGTTACGATAGCGTTGCCATTGAATAATCGTTTGGTAGTGGCCCGTTTCGTCTGTATATTTATTCTACCAGCTAATAACATTATCCACGGAACGAGGGCGTGTTATCGCTGACAGAGTGAGAAATATTTATTCGCGAAGTTACCGATCCAAATTATATCTGGGTTTTCAAGATCCCAGACGGACGGGTTATTAGCGATACTTTACCGGCGACTACTCTTCTCTCGTGTCTTATCCGATGCATGCCTCTTAAAATAGTTAATTTGACATGCGCAAAAATTCAACTTTGTTGCGCTTTAAAAATCGAGAAAGGAGAGCAACGAGAAAGAAAGAAAGAATACGATAAAAATTGATTTCACCCCTTAACGACTTTGCTACGTTTGAAACAATATTATTACAATGTTCTTAAATGTTTCTAATCTATTTCTGTTTTATTTTTCAACGAACCGATGTCTTTGTAATCGTATAAATATCCGTAGTCATCGATGAGGAGAGCGACGTTTTAATTGGCGAAATTATAGTGTTCATTTTGCATTTGCGACTTCAGGAATTGGATGTACATTCCCTATGTCCTCGACGAATGAATCGAAGAGAAAGGATAGGAGGATCCCGTTAAAAATTCAAGAAGTGTGCACAGGTTGGGCCAGTGGAGATTTTTCCGAAATGTCGAAGGATTGAAAGGATCCAGATGTGCGACGAGAGTACAAACGTGAGGAGTACCAAAATTCGAAATGGATCCGGCGTGTTACGGTGTCGCGGCATAAATTTACGACGCGATTAACTTCAGAACGCTTCGGGGAGAGAGCCCTCGGTCGCGCGCCGCCCACATCCCCGAAAAACTTCTCCCGGCCTTATTAAAAAGACGAGGACTATCAAAGCCACTTCTCGGGACATCGGAAACATTTTACCAACGCAACGTTACGCCCATCATCGGCTATCTGCGAAATCGGCGAAAGTACATTAAATTACGGGTCCGTCGCCCCGGCTACAAAGCAACACTCCCCGCCTCCTTGCCCGATACTGTCAACCCGTAATCATGGTCACCCGTTCTGACGCTGATGAAAAAGCGTATTCCGTTTCGTTCGATCGAAAAGAAACCGAGAAAAAAGATACACCACTCGAGAAAGAGAATGTCTCGAATGCCTCCAGATATCGATAGTCAGGAGATGAATTATGATAGCATTGTGACTAGTATACTGCGGATCTCTATGCACTTATAGGAAAATGGTGTAGAAATTCAAAATTGTCGGTCAATATACAGGGTGGACGATTTATCCGAATACATTGAAATGTGCTAAATTTTCACCCATTTTGATTTTTGTCGATTACAGTGCCATCTGTGAACCAAACTGCAAAAACTGGTAGGTCAAATTGGGTTACTTTTTCTGGAGAATCCAAATCTGCAATCAAAAATGAAGATAGGGAAATTTCCATTGAAGATAGGAAAATAATTTCCTCTCCCACCCCCAGAGGGTGGCGGTGGGGACTCGAGTTTGGTATCATTGGATGTCCCTCTTCGAGACGAACAAGTTTCATTACCCACTTTTTTTGATCCGATGCATAATTCTCGAGATATTTCAATGTCTTCAGATAAATCGTCCACACCTGTATGATTTCTCCTCCATGAAAATCATTAAGGGAAGAAATAACATTCAATTTAGTTTCTCTTCTTGGAGTCGATGCAGACAATTTTTATTTTCCATAAAGATCTAGTGATTAGCGATAAGTTAGGGTTCGTGAACTCTGAAGACCATTATCAGTGTTTCTGCTCGCCAACGCGGAATCAGTTACTTCCATTAGTATTCATGACACACCCACACACCGCGTTAGCTTAATTGTTGCTGTCTCTGGTGTTATTGAGTAACTTGATATTTATCCTCATTGCAAAACGCGGTGTAGGAGAACAATTTTCCTTCTGGACGTTTATCAATGGAAGTGTTTCGAGACGCGGTACTCTTCAGCATCAAATTGAATTTCCTCTGGTTCGTACTAATTCCGAGTTCCCTATAATGCAGTTTCGACTGTACTACTAAAAGTGGTACGATATTTTTCATGAAACTGCTGCTGGAAACATGAAATCTCTCCAGACATCCGCGGTCGCCGTCGATAAAAATGCAGAAACATTCAGCCCGGCAAAAACAAAGACTGAGAGCCGATGCACACCGTTTTATTGCTATAGCCAGCGCGCGACTTATTACTAATTTACAGTGGCCATTACTGCGGCGAGTTTCCGCATGGACCGCAGGGTTCAGAGGAGGCCTTCGGCGTCAGTAGGGCGAGAGGTTAATCGTCGCGGAAAAGAAACGACCCCTGGGCATATCTGGGGGAACGATCCGCGGCCGTTCCCATCGTCTAACGCGGCCATAATCGCGTCATCGCGGCACCTTGAAGATACCGGTCCGCGTAACCGCAAGATTTTCAATTTCCTCGTTATCCTTACGTGGCCTGGTCGTGGTCCGCGCGAGGCAGCAAGCTCGAAGCCCTCTCCCCTGGTCCAGGCCGCCTCGTCCGCTGCATTCATTAACGTAACACGATTTATCAATTAGCGTAAAAGGCAGCGATAGATAGTCGTTCTGATATGTTGTCCCGTTCCAGCTACGAGCCGCTCCCCGACCCGCCTCCGCCCCCGGGTCCATCGTTCGGGTAGCACACACGCGTGTTTCGGCGCGTACCCGCTCGCGAGCGAGCGCAGGTTCTCAGCCTGGACGGCTATACCCGTGGGTCGACATCGGCGACAGGTTCGTGTGCTTCTCTCTTTGTGCTCGAGAGCTACACGGATGTAGAATTCGTCCACGGAAATCGGAGGAAACTGGAGACGTGTGCGTGGGCGGGTACAATGCACTCTGCGAGGAAGATGTCTGTCGGGGTTGTCTTAGAATGGTCCAGATTCTGGTTGATCACTCTGATGGTAAGTTGAGCGAGCTGAGGTTCGTTTTGTTATTGTAATCTGCCTTATGGTACCCACATTTAGGTTTAACGAAATTGCCTCGACCTTAAGGCGCAATTTACATTATTCGACTACATGTAACGGAGCCGTGAGAGGTAACGGGACAAGCAACAGTGCTGCCGCCTGTCGTGGCTGCCGAGAGACATTTTCGTAAACCTACGACCGCCGAATAATGTACATTGCGCCTCGAATACGTAAAATTAAGCCATTCTTAGGACACGTCCCTCGTAGATTAATCTTTTATCCAGCGATTGCGACTACCTAGAACACTGAAATGTGCATTATAGAGTCAGGAATCGAAAAATACGGAACCCTTGCAATCCTCGTGTACGTATACGTGTCTAGCGGTGTGTGCTCGCACAACGAATAGGTAGACTCTGCTCTTAAGAGTAGTCTTCGAGTAGATTTTACAATTTATTTGTTCAGGAACTAAATGTGCCGAGCCTGAAGCGCTATTAAATATATTTATTGAATCATTCACCACGAAAGCATCTTTAGAATTTCAATGATCGTGTAGTGAGAAACCTGGAACCGGTAATTTGAACAGTGGTGGTAGATGTTTAGCGTAGAAAAATGAAATAGACGATAGGGTGTTTATAATAATGAGTTTCCGTTCGCCATCCGATCCATTTTTCGCAGCCCCGGGGGCGTTCGGATTAATACACCGCGCCTCGGAACAAATTCCCTGCAATCAGCCATTCAAAGCGAACTACAGAATCAACCCTGTGCACCTTCAAACGCGTTTCCATTGTGGGGGAGACTAATTATACGGGTCCGCGTGAATCCAAAAAAAATCTACGAAATCCCCTCGACTCTTCTTGCGCCGGCAAATTGCAAGCCGATCGAATCGATTGATTCGCGATACACCCTATGTACCCGGCGCGCTCGCGAGCGCGTTACCAACACGCCAAACAGCGAGAAAGAGAGAGAGAGAGAGAGAGAGAGAAAGAGTGAGAGGGAGAGTGAATGTGTGATGCGCTCCTCGCACACGCTTTCGTTTTTCCATTCTGCTAAAACTCGACGCCGGGCGAAGTGTGAGAGGGTGTGTCGAACGTTCCTACGTATGAAGGGTTGCACACGGTTTCATTAATGGAAAAGTGGCATTTCGGGGTTTAAGTGCATATTCCCGTTCACGCAGCGGCCGTGCAGCTTCTTTGCGCCGAATACTCCGAAAACAGATCGATGCAACCGGCTGCTTCGATGTGTATCGTCGAATCGAATCGGCGCGCAATGAGACACGATCTCCCCCCTCGATTTTTTCCCCTTCACGCGCCTACGACAACAATTTTCGACGCGCTATCGTTACCAGACCGCAGATTGTTAAGTAAAATCAAAATTGTTCTTTTTTCTGTGATAACTCGTGTTTGATCGCTAGGGACCGTCCACTGGAGCAGTATCGTTTACTTCATTCCTCTCTCCTACCACCCGAAGGCTGCTCGAATCGGCCGTGGAGGATGACGAGTCATCAAGGGTGTGTTGAACGGGAAATGCAGCGTTCGGCAATACCCAATCAACGCATCGCCTTGCGTATATCAATGAGACGTCATTGAAATCAGGCCATAGATTAGCAGCCTTCTTCACGCTGAAGAAGATTCCCCCACACAAACTAAAACAAAGCCCTCGAAACAAAATGTTCCCCCAAAAGACCATTACGACCAATTTCGAAAACAAGCTCACTCGTAATCGTACTTTCATACGAACCGTACACTTTTTCTTGTCACCTTTCGTGGTCGGACATATTATCTTTTCCGTTGAGAAGATTTGGGTATTCGTCGCGCCATTTCCTCGCGTACAAGGCAGACTTGCTGACGAGTCCTTCTGGCAGATTCGGGACGAAACGCGGCTTCTTCAATCATTTGAACAATTCACCCAAAATTCATTTGGCGGGTGAAAGTCGCGAGCGAACAACTCGTATTGAGAAAATACAATCTCGTTAGATGAACGCCTAGCAGCTACGTAGTTGGCTACTGGAGCTATCGAGCGGGTTAAAATCGCTCAGTATGCAGCAATAAACGTTTATTGCCTTTTTTAGTGCATTCAGTAGCGGTAAGGACAGGCAATTAAGAAGCGAACAAAATACTATTGATACAAACACCTGTGCGCTTTAAGAGTCTTCCTGAAATCCTAACACGCGTTTTACATACCATTAAACTTCGTATTTTTCATATCTGTATTCTCTCTTCCTATACGACGCCTGTCTTTTTTCTTCTATTAGGAAAATCTCAGGAGAGATTTATTACAACGTTAGGTTATTACGTAAGAACACAAACAAAATATAAATTGCGAGTAATCTTAACAACCACAACAACGTCTGTCTTTAACGTAATTTATTTCGATCCTTCGAGGAATAATATTCGACTTAGTATCTGGAGGCTTTGTTTGCGAGAAAATCTAGTTTGAAAATTCGATGAACTCGCGTTCCATTGAATAGGAATCGTCTGTTCATGACCTGCCGATTCTACTTACGAATGCTGAGCACGCGAACTCGACGCATTTTCAAAATCGATTTTCTCGAAAACAAAGCCTCGCATGAGAAAATGTTATTCCGCACTTTCGAGTTACTTTTTCTCGTAGGATCGTCCGTTTTTTGGTTTACCACCACATTGGTTTATCCTCAATGTATCGGGAAGATGGTTTCCTGGCCATAAGTAAGAAATGCCCTAAGTGTGGACAAGCCAAAAGTGATGCCTAAATCGGGACAATTGTATTTTTGTAGGAAAACCAATAATTAAGGGATCAAGTAATTATTTGATATATTCTGAGGCTTTAACCACAAGTACTTCTGTACAGGTAGTAGCTTAGATTCGATTTAACGTGTCCAACTATAGGAAGAGTTATTCTTGTTAATACAATTAAAATATTAGTCTAAACAATGTTTTTGGGAAATTAAATTACTTTGCAAAACTTGAATTTTATGTTGAAACTCTTAAAAAATTATTTTTATTTATCTAATCTGACAAAATCAAAGGTATCAAAAAATGCTGTCCAGGCTTAGGGTATTTCACCTTATTTTATAACAATGTTATCATTTTTTCGAGCCCCATTAAGTATTCGGCGACGGCAGACGTAGCCCGTCGGATCCGAGCTGAAATTATTTGACTTTCATCAGCAAACGGGGTAACGTCTGCTAACATGGACAACGCGAGCCAAGTATTAATTTTGTTATTACTGCAGCTGCAACACACGGATGATACAATCATAACATGCCCATTCCTGGCCCGGTGAACCGCGCCGGGGGATATTATACAGTCCCTTAAAATAACTGTAATTTCAGCGGAGGCTGCGAGAGGTTCCCGGTCCGGGGAGTCGTTAATGAACGAAATTATCATACTGACAAATACCGATTATCGTTCCGGCTGCGATAAATTGCTTCTTTTCCCGTTGAAGAATGCTGCAAGTACCAGAAAAAACTACAAGCACGGCGCCGAACAGGCGATTCGTTACCAGCGTACACGGTTAACACGATGAACAGCCGGACTCACGGTAATTCCTTCGCTAAATATTTCTTCAAAGTGCTCGGCTAGGAAACCTTGTTTCTGTGACGCTGCACCACGTTACCCGAGTTTTCCTTCGCAATTACAACCATAATTTCACTCTGTTACGCGCCATATGCGAACAGGATCGCCATAGAACACGTAGAACCAGAGAAATATTTCAAAATCGGAGTAATTCGTTTAACACCAGCTTCCTTGTGCCATAAAAATAACAAAACTGTGTCTATACAAATTCGTAGGCAGTTTTTAAACGTACATACCCGGATAGTGTTCTCTCTCGAGAATTTCTCGAGAAATTGAAATCTAGGAAAATTATTATAAATCTCATTTATTTTATAACATATTTTCGGAAATGAATTATTAGTTTTAAATAAATAAATTTATCGGTTATATTTAGCGTCTTTTTCCTTGCTTTTAAAGTTATGCACATATTGGACAGGAACAAACATCGAGTTAAAGGTTTTTGCATTTTCGATGAATATTATCAACGATATTCTACGTATCATAATTTTTCCAATATTTTTTATTTTATTAAAAATTCTAGAGAATTCTCAAGAGTTCTCGAGAAATATAGTCTTATTTCTCATTTGTCGAGAAATGAAAAATCTTGAGAAATCAGGAACACTATACCCAGAGAAATAAATTAAAATGTGTTAGAAAGAACGACTAGAGAGGTGTACAAACGATTATAATTTTCATTATAAATTTTTCCATGAAACGTCCAAGAACGAATGCTTTACTGTGTGACTATGGATCGCTGTATTTTCTCGATGATCGTGTACCAATAACAAAACAGTTGAATAATAGTAGGAAAGTGTATCTTCGATCGTTGGAGGCAAAGTCGGCGACACGTCAATTACAATGTTTGCCGGGCGGCCGATTTCCGATGGCGTGTCATTAATCAATTAACAGGGCGCGTTAATAAAGAGAAAATCATCAATCATCGGCAACGTTCGATCCCGTATTTTGATTGATTGTCCGGCGAGTACGCAAATGCGGTTTTCCTTTTAGTATTCGGTCGGCCGGATGTGTTTAAATAAAACGTCATTAACGGGAAACTGGGTTAGCGGGCTGCGCCATTAATGGCCGTTCGATGTAACCGAACGAGTTAATAGGAAATCGAATCAACTTATTTCCGCGTTCGTATTGTTTCGCGCCATTGAATTGCACGAAGCAACGTGCGCGCTTGCGATCCGCACACCTGCCGTTTCCATCCAGATGGGATAAAAAAAGAAGAAAAACCATCTCTAGCCTTTTAATTTCTTCGTCAAGCGGCCGGTATCCACGTTGGGAAAATTTATTCGTTGGATTCGTGCTCGCGATGCGAGCGTCGCGTCGCTCCGACGGGCAAATCATTTTTCCCCGTGGCACTCGCGCGTAAATTCGGCCCCCAAAAACGAAAAACCCCGCAACTTTCTCTGTTTACGTTAATTCCGTAATGGCGAAAGTTCGTTCGGTGTTTTCGACGACGCTAACTGACTCACGGAAACTACCGGGGCCACTGTAACGCGGAAAACTTCCCTCGCGACGCGTTTTCGAGCGCCCGGACAACCACGCGTGGACGACTACCATCTGGAAATCGATGGGAAATCGATATCTCCTCTTACAGCGTCTTGGATCACAAGGATTCAATTTTCATCTTGAAATTTCAAATTACACAAGTATGGAAAATATTCCGTTTTGTCTATCTTTTTTACAGCCTCTTCTATGAAACATGAAGTGATACATTCGTTTAAGGTGTTTTCTATTTGACCTTGAACGATCTCGAACGATTACATTGTGGAAATTGTCTCGACAAGGGCTACATCGTAGGAAATACGTTTTCCCATTTACTTCTTTAATAGAGTCCAAAAAAAGAAACCTATTATATGACGAGCTTCGGTCGCGGTCATTCGTCAAACAAATAAATGCAGAGGTGATCGGGAGATCAGTCTCGGCGTCGCATCATAAAAAGGTCCGAAGTAGTCCAGATCGAATCCGCGTCCGTCCCGTGGGTCGTCGATCCTCAACCGGAAAATCGAAATCGTTGCGGAATCCGTAACGTGATGGTGGCTCGGGGACGAAGGAACAGAGACGCCGAGACAAAATCGGCGAGGAATTAATTTCTTCTTCAATAACAGTTTTGCGCCTGGCTGGGCACCGACGCCACGAAAGTGGCCGCGGTGTGCAACAATCCCAGGCAGCCGAGCCGAGCCGGTGCATCGCTCTGTTGCAATCGCCGCGCCGCTTCGAGCTGCACCGGAAGTGGCCACGCTGCACCGCCACGCCAGAGAAGAAACGGGGGAGAAGGAACACAGTCGGAAAAATTTCGCGGGATTCGATCAAATTGACCGTTGAATGCAACGCTTGGGAAAAAATTGGGGCTGCAGGTGTCGCGGATCTGATACCGCGGTTATCGTTCTCCGAGACTGCACCCTCCTTTATTTTTTATCCCTTTCGCGTACCTTCGAACTCTAACGATCTGGAACGCGCGATAACTCTTTTCAGTTTTCGGTTCTCTCCTCTTCCTCCTCTCGCTCGTTTTTGGATCCATTTTGTTTGATCACCTGCGGAGAGGCATGTTCTTGCACACATGCTACCGCGATGGCCTTATCAAGGTCAATTTCGCCTGGCCCTTTTGGATGCTGTGTATCGGAGAGATTGGAAAGGAAACGAGTAAAATTCTTTGTTTCCGTGTTCGTAACAAACGCAACAACAAACTTCATCGATTTAACTATGTAAATATCCTGTTTTTCTTGACATCAATTTTATCACTGTGTGAATCTGATTTGTTCTTACCTGTTTCTAAATGAACAGCTATAAGAAACATCGTTGTTCTCTTGTAAAACAATGTATCTATTAAATCTTTATTTTCCATTTTAGAGGGAAATGCTATGGACTATGTCTCTTTCTTATCCAATCTAATACTGCATTTTTACAATTTCCAGTCTTAATTTACTCCTAAATATTACTGCTAGAAGTTTCACTTCTGTCGCGCGTGGTTTTCGACGCGTATGATTTGAACTACGGTTCCCCAGTGACCGTCGAGGATCGTCTGGATCCTTAGAACCGGTGGAAGATCGCAGTGAACAGTGTTGAATCGCCTAAGTGACAACTATATTGGCTCGGCGGCGGTCTCTGGGGCGCGGATATCTGGACGTGTAATCGACGGGTTGGTTTGGCTCGCTTCTTAGGCCGTTTCAATTAACCGGAATCGTGTAATCCGGCTCATGTGTACCTGGACTCGGTTTGGGGACCGGTGCGAGTCTGGGGCCCCGCGTTCTACAGGAATGCGAATAGCAGGGGCGTGTCGGCGATTTGCGGGCAGGAATCGCGAGAGAGGAAGAGAGTCGGAGAGGCACGCACGAAATGCTGGCTTGTCCGTTCTGCGCCAGGTGAAACAACGACGGACAAACAAATTGCCGCGCGGAAAGAGAGAAAGGAATTAAGAAACGAAAGAACCACTTCTCTCTCTTTCTTCAACAGAGAAGGGGAGCTGCAAGGGAACTGAAAAAGGACGGACGGGAAAGGTGAGCGAAGGAAGAAGACTCTCCCCGAGTTGGGTCGGTGCCTATATAGCGGCTGGTAATGAAGGTGTTATTAAATAGATTGAGATTAATTGCGTGATTAGTGCTTTATGTGTAATTGGATAGCGAACCGAGGTGGATCGAGGGGGCGGGATTAAATTGGTGTTCGTGTACGTGTTTATATTCTGCGTCTACCCCTACCACGGATAGCTCTCCTGCGTTTATTCGCTGCGTCTCGCACAGTGCGGCCGCCTGTGGACAAAAGTCGAAAATGCAACTATTCTTCGCACCATGTTTGGCTTTACTTATGTATCCAACAGAAGGCAGAAATCATGTTTAGACAAGTGGCAGAGAGCTCATTGGAGATCCATGCAAGACCTGGCCCACACAATTACTGATTTTCTTTTAATCAAGAACGTTGTTTTGTGTTCTTTCTGCAAATTTTGAATACGGAAGGTATCGAAGCAGGTGAGGAATATCCACTTTCCTGTTTCATTAACCGCTATATTAATTTTACAGAAATAATGAAACACTATAAGTTAGAATCACGTTTTATAGACGTTAATATCTTCAGATAAGCTTTTCTCAATTTCGACCCAAAATATTCTGAGGTTAGGATATATTTCGATTTTACAATTATTGTACGTATTAGAGTATATAAGCAGGTTCTGGATCACCTTTTTGGGGCTAAAAAAACTGAGTTAGGTAAACGAGGGGTGGAGGGGAAGTTGGCTATACGGCGAGCCTTCTTATCTTGAAAGCTGATACCCCTTCTCATCTTGAAAGCTCGTTCACAGGCGAAAGGGAGGGGAGGGGAGGGTGTGGGAGAGTTGGTAATACAGCGATCTCTTTTATCAAGGACAGTATTGTGGTATTGCGTTCAAGGTCAGTTTCCTGGTATTGCGTAAGCCGTGTTCGTAGGCGAGGGGGGAGGGGGGTTTTTCGCGGTATGTAATATGATACCCTTGGAGAACACGTGCATGCTTTTTCCAGGAAGACTTGACCTTGAACGTGTCCGAACGTGTTCAAACGTGTCTGAACGTGTTCGAACGTGTCTGAACGTATTTCGCGGTATAAAATATGATAACTCTGGGGAACATTATTTTCTTATCTATATCGTGCAAGATGTAAGAGGAGCGTTTCATTATCCTTAGTAGCAACATCCTTTCGCGGCTGGTATCGAATTGCCAAGCCGTGATATCTGATCACATCTTTTTTCGCACAGTCTCTTCCTTATCATTGCTTTCCTCTTTTTATCGTAGTTGATGGGTTGGAAGGTAACAACGAATAAATAGACGCGACGGAATGCGAATTCCAGATAATTCGGAAAAGTTCTTTTTCCGATTTCTTGAGGTTGCGATGGATGGCTTTTACGGCAGGTTAATTGGCGGCGATCGTGTGATTCCAGGTTCTGCTACGCGGACCGGAATATGACGACCGTGATTAAATCTGTAATTAGCCGAGTGTAAATTACGACTTGGGAGTCTGAACGATGTTGTGGAGATTTGTTCGAACACTCGGCGAACATCGACGACGAGGAACATATGCTAAAATCCAGCAACGAAACACTGTGCGCAGAAAAATTACAATTTAAAAATCACCTGTTGCCGATGAGCATCGTAATTTTTGTATTACTACTCTTACTACACTAACTTGGTCGTTTGAGTTTCTAGAGTAATCCGGCACTCGACACGCGCGTTTGGCATAGCGATCGAGGGGACGTGGGCGCGATTAGTCAAGGGGACGAAGAAGTATAACGGGAAAGTGGCCGGGAAGAATATTTGATTCGATCGGGAACATTAAATAACAGTTGACCTTTTGTCGAGTGTAATAAAGAGACTGGAATTGGGAAGATAGCGGAAAGAAGAGGCGGAGGAAAAAGGTAGACAGAGGGAGAAGGTGTGAATCGGTCGAACGAACGATGAAGAAGGACAACGCAGGAAGAAGAGGTCGAGGAAAGATTGAAAGATGAAGGGAACCCAGGGGAACGGGTTAGTAGTTTATCGAATTAAGGCAATTAGCGGTACAACCATTCTCTTGCCGTGCCACTTAACCGACTATCTCCGTGGACACTCGAAAGCTTTTCGGGTTCCAGCATGCCAGATAACCCGACGTTTTAAGGCACCGTTCACACGTCCGTTTATTATAGCATCCGCCGAGTTAGATATCGCCGCGCGCCGATTCACCGGTGGTCGGACCGACTCCCTTTCCTTATGGGGAACCGTCAATGAGAAACCGGGCAGTTATCTCTTCAAAATGATCGGATCCTCCTTTCCGCACGTAATTATTTTATATTCCGTACTATTTAATCATTATTGATTATTTCTTATTGGTTTGCAGGAAAGTAACTTCGGTAATTTAAAGTGAAATACAACCGAATTTCTTTATTCAAACGATGATCCTTAATCAATAGAATATTTTAAAATTATTCTCGAAAATATCTTAATCGTCAAAGCTCATTGCTTGAATAAAAAATTTGGACTCTATTTCACCTTGAAATATCGAAATTACATTCTTACCAACCCAATATAAAACTTCCAGATTATTTGGAGAATATTCTTAATTGAATCTTGAGTCTTTGAGTGACGCTTGAATCTTTTGTGCATCGATGTTTATTCATCCACTTGTTTATTTCGAAAAGAGCAGATCTCATTATAAGGGACAGAAGAGGAGGAATTTTTTGTAGTAACGAAGTGTAACTTCAACGGAAAAGTTGTTCGTAACGTCCGCGGACAAATTGGTACGATTTCGCGAGTCCTTCGAGTTCGATGTTAACAAGGAACACGCGAATGGTAGTAGCTACGTTAATGAGTATTGTCAGGTAGTTGCGATACGGTACTGCCGCAAAACAACCGACAGTTTAATTGAATAATCATGTAGAACACTTCGTAAAACACAAATTCGTTTGTCGAGTGCTTGAGCCACGGTTACGTATACCCCGCGGAACTTTTCATTAATTATATTCGTAACTTAATGAAGAGTTTTCGCACAGTGGAAAATTCGGTCCTAATCAAAGGAGAATTTTAAACAACCCTCGAGCCCGGATCTGCCGGGGAACGTATTCGTGTGGATTCATTTTCTTTTTTTTATTTTTGTTCAAACGCTCTACTCTTTAACGTAACAGTTTAATTTAACAGTCCCGGCGCACACAGTAAAATGAAATTACTCTCTACCTTTCAAGAACACGTTACATTTATTCTTCACTTTCTCCTCCGCGATTGTTGAACGCGAATTTCACCTACTCTAAACAGTTAATTAACTCGGCTTAATTATCGCTGACCACGTGACCACCGTGATCTTGCGGTTCCCTCGAAAGAAAATCAGGTTGCGTAGATCTTTTAATTTCGTCGAAAATTCTATCGTGCTAAAGCGTTCGAAGATTCTGTTTTAAGATTTAAAATTCGTGAACACATATGAATCCGAAAATCCATTGTTGCGGACTTGTAATTTTGGTAATTGCCAAATGAATAATTCGAAATTAATTGTTTCGAGTGGTCGGGAGCGGTGTAAAAGAGTTCTAAATTGTATCAGGACGTTTCGCAGAAATCGCAGGCTCTGGGGTAGCAAAAAAAGGAACCGGCCCGCAATGTCGGACAACGACAAACGACTTTTTCAATTAGGTTACCGCGCGCATCGACCGAAGCGTAATTAACAACCGCGGGAAAGGAAGTTCGAAAGAGGGCGGCGCGTTCAACAGAACTAATCGCCCCGTTCCCATTCTTACGTTAAGGAAGAGCGGTGTGGCGCCGGTTAATGGAGTCGAAAACAATTCGGTAAATACGAGCGTCGACTCCTTTCGCCCGGCGGGTATCGCGCTAACGCTTCGCTTCTCGTGTTACAAATCGCTCTGCGCCATCGTAAACGGCCTATAAAAATTTGCCATGGTATCTGCGTCTGTCGCAAAAACCATTCGACCGAGCAAACCCTTGAAGTTCCTCGAAAAAATTGCAAACTTTCTCTTAAAGCTTGCGTATGGATGAAATGTTGGAAAGAATTATGTGGTGGTATCGACGCACAGGTTCGATCAATAATATAAAACAAGCAATTTTTGCAGTTTTCTATCTATATAATCGATTTAGATTCAGCTTTACATTTTTTCTTTACATACATCTTTCAATGTATGCAGAATTTCGACGCAAATAATACGAGTGTCAATTTTTCAGTACCACAATTACTAATTGTACATTGTAAGTGTTTAGTTATGAAAACAGATTCAAGTCGCAAAAAAACAAAACGAGTATTCATTTTTGTACTTATTTATTTACGTTATCATCTATTTAATGTAGATGTTATTCAAAATGACTCGGTAAGTGCTGAACAGAAGCGAGTGAGAATGAAAAAGAGAATGCCGGCGAGAAAACGCAGTCGGCGGAAGATATATATTTTGTGGTTCTGTAAAATGGGGGTTGTTTTACGTCTAATGGTCAGTAAGGGATGAATCATGGGGATGAAGTTCAAGCATGATAAATAGTAGATAGAATGATTAGATTACACGAATGATTACTAATGCTAGAGAAAATCTTATCGTCGATATGCAACAAAACCAAAATTAATATCATCTTCAGTGGCAAAAACGAAAGCAGAAGAGGTGCGACGAGCAAGAGAGAATGATTTGCTTGCAAAGCTTGTATCCAGAATTGTAATACGTTCCACGAACCTGGTGTTCCGAACGAAGAGTATAATTTTCTACATGCATTAGCGTCTTCGATATCTCCGAGCCAGACACTGTCTATTCAAGTTGTAATAAGTTACCGTGGCTGTCAGGAAAAGTTCAGACCCCAACACGAACGTTGTACGATTACATAGAAAATTACGGGAAAAACAGTAACTGGTTGATGATATGCGGGATACATCCATATAAATGATGTTGGATTCCCCGACACGGACATGAATTTTAATTTGGCTTGTTCATTCTCTTACGCAGAATATCGATTGATGTAAGTTTTAGAGTTATTTCAATTGAAATATCTCCTGAACTACTAACTTTTCGACATACATAGGTACATTTTTAGTACTTTTTTATAACAAATGTCCAGTTGCATCGATTGATGTATTAAAAAATACCTCATTCCATTAAAAAAAATGAAGCTGACCTCATATGCCCTTTACGCGTCCACTTACAATCTACTAACATCAGGAACCATGCAAGTTCCATCCGATGCATTTCTTCCTAACACCAATATCAACCGCGTAATTCGGGTGGCCTGTTTCTGGCGCCTCATCCTTACTAGATTTTTACAGAAATCTGCAAGCGATTCGAAACTTTTGGGCGGTAGCGTATACATAATAATTTTCCCCAGTGATTCGAAGAGGATGGGTGGCATAGCATCGTGTTCCGAATGTTACTCTAATCCAGTCCCTCTGTTTATTAGCCCCGAAGTTATCAAAGCAATGCACCGTCCGGTTATCCAGTCGGGGTCCATCTGTCTGGACTCGCGAGGATTTCGCGGAGAAACTCTTGGAGCAGTATCGTATCGCGCAGCATTGTCCCCAGACCGGCTATCCATCCGTAAAAACCTGTGGGTGGAGGAGAAGGCGGTTAGGCGACGAAGTTAGGCGAAATCGAAAATCCGGATACGGAAAGTCCGAGAGAGTCTCGCGCGGATCCCTCCCGACAAAGGGCCGACTTTCGTCGATTCTCGCATTTCGCGCACGTCCCGGCGCCGGGCGGCACGGCGCCGGAAATTCTCTTTTAATTTTCCGCGAAATTCGAATAAAGTTGCCTGGCCAAGCAGAGTATTAGGGCCGGGATTCGACGCGCACGTCCGCCGGTAACATTTTAAACTCGCATTTCACTGGCTTGAGCCCTAACTTTATCTCCGCCGATGGGCAGAGGGTTTGAAGCCTCGCGATGCGACAACGTGTACCATCAAAACGAGATTCCGATGCTGGCTGGACGCCGCCAGATTTCCACAGAAACTTTCCCTACCCGGACAGCCGGTTCCTCGTCACAGCTGGAAACCACGGATTTTTTCGAAAGAAAATATCAAAAAGTCTAAATCAAACGTTGTCAACAACGTAGGTTATCCG
Source organism: Lasioglossum villosulum (assembly GCA_963971365.1). NCBI lineage: Eukaryota > Metazoa > Arthropoda > Insecta > Hymenoptera > Halictidae > Lasioglossum > Lasioglossum villosulum. The sequence goes on from OZ020495.1 coordinate 2,672,997, forward strand.
AAAAGAATTGTGTAAGCTATATCCAGAGTCTCCCAAGACTTGTCTCCCACTTTACCCTTCCCCTTCGCTGTCTCTACGACAGAGGGTAACTTTTTCCCCTGATCTTAGGCGAACTTAGAATTGTTCGAACATTACGAAGTAATAAATATGTTCCTTATATCGATCGTATTTGTTGTTAATAACTGATGTTAAATGCTTTCGGCGCAACGGTTCGATCCTTCGATACTGATTGAATAAAAAACAATTTTGCAAATAGTCAATCATCATCGACGTTTCGATCCTAGTTTCGATCTTTCTCAATTACGAAGTAATATTTAGAAGCTCGGCAAGTTACAATTTTATTATTATATTATTTGTAGAAAACGGTTCCCGCGGCGACGAGGTCTTCACTAGCAGCCGGCCTTCGACTAAACATCGATCTTTCACGGAAAAGCGAAACGATCGCCAAGGAAATAAGTTTCGCAGTTTTATTCGCCGTTTACCTATCGACGATCAAACAGAAAATACGACCCGCTCGAATTGCGTGACTCATCTGTACCGTCCGAAACCGGGTAGGTATCGTTCCCGAAACGACAGTCGCCGTCGGGCAAAAGTTTATAAAATTCCGTCCGACACGGTATCGTTCCATAAAACTTTTACACTGTTTTATACAATTTCATTACACCGGGTCTCCAGTATTTTTTCCTTCTCCTTATCCACTATATTTCCTTGCTTCTTCCTGTTTTTTTCTTTTCTTCCGCCATAGAATATTAAAACTACCTTACATTTTCCACTCTACCGCCGCGCGCGGGCATTCTATCCGTACGAAATACGATTGCGAGACGCGGGAAAGTTCGGCGGGAACGCGAAATCCGGCCGATATTAAACTAATTCCTTTAACAAAACTTCGCCGCGGTCTCTTCGACCTATACGGCGCGTTGCTCTTCTTTTTCCGGCCTCCTACAGTCATCGGAATAAAAGATACAGGCTGGCTAGGGTTTATGGGACTTCTCCATATAGTTATTCTGTTGCGATTGGAGTGCGGCTTGGACTTTGGAAATTGTCTCCGTTGGTTTCTTTATCGTATTACATGGATGAATTCGTTATTTTGTCAGCTACATTACGTTAACGAAGATGCATCATTCCCTTTGAGAAAACATCGATGACCTTGAAATCTCATAAAAAAATTACCTTGAAAATTTGTTCCCTTACACCGTTACATGTGGCCCTTCAAACAGTGTAACTTTGTCCGAAGAAGTTTTTCTGTACAACGAAAAGTAACGGAGATATTTAGGTGTTCTGTTTCTTCGCACTCACCCTGTACATGATACTGTTAATATGTACAAAGAAAGCATAATTGTAATGGAAAAAACTGAACAGGACCCCCTTGTAATCCGTAAAGGAACAAAAATAAATATACTAACTGTTGCAGTGAAATCATTGATCGTAATTTTGATACGAATCGATTCGCGCAGAATGGCAAAGATTTTGGACGGAAGATCGCGGGACAACTATTAAATTCTCCAGCAGTGCGGCGGTTACATAAACCCGCGGAATGCACCGCTGCAAACATGACGAAGTGGCCGACCGGCTTTCATCCGCCTGGTTTTTCCTCGGCCCGGGGGAAGAAAAGGAAAATCTCTCGTTCGCCGTTACACCGGGCATTTTTAATCACGTGTTCAGCGCGCGCTCGGAACGAACAACTGCGCTCTCCGTTCTCGAAGGAATGCTTTTCTTTCGCCGAATGTTTCGTGGAGCGGTCGTTTTCTTGATATTTCCTCCCCTTCGGCCTCCACCACCTCTTCCCACGCCGCATCTCTCGCTCCCTCGTTTTCGTTCCGCCGTTGAATTCCGCGCGCCGGCGCGTTAATGAAAATTGCGATTAATTATAATTTTTCGCAATGCACCGACGGGCCCCCGGCGGCCCCGTGGATCGTAATTAATTAAAGAAAGAACGAAGCTTCTGTATTCCCCCGGCCGCGCGTCAAACAATGCGTTACATTTCCGTACCGTACCCGGCACGGCGTTTTATCGCGACGCCTGAAGAAAACGAACATTTTCGCGCTACGGACGCGCCGAAGTTTCCCTCAATTTTAGGATACCGTCCTAGGCAACTCGGAGAAAAGAGAGAGGAGAGCGTCGGGTTTTAAATATAACACACCCCTCCACTTTACGCTGTAACGTAATTAAGAAATATTCCCGGTTCGCGCGAAATTCGTACAATGCGCGCTACAACGACGCTGCACAACTCGCCTCCTCTCGAAATCAGGAGAGAAAATTAAAGAGTCTCCCTTGTTTGATGATCAGGGAAGATCGTTCTTCGTTTCCTCGAATTTTTCTACTCGCTTCTGGCTGCAGAAATTATGCTCGTTTATTAATTTGATTGATTGTTAATTTACAGACGCGATTCTTCTAATTTTCTTAAAAATGATCTAAAGTAAGATCAAAACGTTGAAAAAAGGATATTGTGATAATTTTCAAATAGTGTTTCAATAAAAATTAATCGAACCAGTACGCTGAAATCATTAAAGTTTTGTTAGCAACAATCTACGATCGACATAAGGAAACATTTACTCTGTATATTCCTCAAAGATGCAGTCAGTTATAAATTAATAATGATCTTTATGTTTATATAATATCGTATAAGAAGTGTGAAGATATGGAAGGAAGGGTGCTCGAGTGTTTTATTTCTAGCTTGCAGGGTATAGCGAGCGATAAGCATGGCGTCTGACCTATCCGTGGGCCAAATCCGACGCCACTTAACGCCGCAGTCTCTCGACTACGTAATGGTTCAGCGGTTAATTAAACATCCGATGGCAACATTGAAATAGTTGGCTGCATTATGCAGGGAAATTTGCAGTCAATGCGCGGAACAATCGGAATTCTAAAAGAGACTAGAAGATTTACGACGCGACGCTTCCTGGCTCGTATTCAAACGCGGGAGAGACGGGGCCTTTTGACGAGCTTTTCTAATGGGACACAGAAATATCTGCAGCCCCGATGACACAATCGGAATTAATATACATATTTTATCATTTTATTTGCTGTCTGTCCGCCGTTGATCGGAGGCTCGGTGGCAACGCTGTAGAACATAGAAATATTCACGGAGGGGCGGAGATTTAATTGAGTCGAAGGCTATAAATAAAAGTAACAAAGATAATTTATACCAGCGTTTCAAGACGATGATGCTTCGGCAAAATAGGCACATAAAGCTCTTAAAGCGCGGAGCAACCGATCGACTGGCAAAGTCATCCCCGGGGCAGACGGATCCTCGAGCACCTTTCGAGCAGTCCATCAATCGAGAAACTCAATTGGCTCTCTCTCCCATCAGTGACATTTCCATAATGGCCCTCCAGAAATAGTACCAATCACTTGAAATCAGAAATCAAGCGGCCGCGCAATCACATTTACGACCCGCGGATACGCATTTTATTGCGGCGTGAGGAGCTCATAAACCGAGCCCTGAGTCGATTCCGAACCACGAATCTACCGACGTACACGGGGATCAAACTGCGATTCCGAAACGGTCACCGTTTCCGGCAGGGATGAAACGATCGGCCACGGCGATTCGTTACTTTTTTCAATCGACACCAACTTTGTGGCCACGAAGATCGATCCTCGGATAATTATAATTTTTTATTCATCATTTTTCCAACGGAGAGAAAAATTCCCACAACCGGCCAGGTCTACCCGACTCGAGTAAAAGTATTCCCGTTAAGTCAGACGAATGATTATGAAGCGAAAAACTGGTGAACAAGGAATTCAGAAAATCGAGCGAGAATCGCAATGAAAAGATGATCGACGCGGGCCAACGCGTTTAAACAAACGGGCGGTTTCTAATTAGAAGTTACGGAACTCGTGCCCGCGCAGCTGGCTCGCAAATTACCCTGGTCGCGATTCACAAATGTCCCCAGGAATCCGGTGTTATCTGTTTAGAACCGATTGCGGGGAAACACGGGTTCTGTTTCGTATCGATAACCTCGAAACCGTTTGGCCTCGTGCTCGAGGAAGAGCGTCGGTAGGGTGAGGCCCGGCTTGGAGAGAAGGTGGAAGAGGAGGAGGTGGTGGTGACGGAGAAGGAGGATGCAGGGTGAGGACGTCGGCGGAAGCTGGAGGACAAGATAGAAGGGAAAAAAATGAGAGAAAGAGAAAAACGGAAGGCTCGTGGAAGGAGCGAGAGGAGCCCTTCTCGGCCCTATTAAAAAGCCCGTTTCTGCCTCCGTTTCTGAAAGCCTCTTACGGCACTCGAGGCAACTGCGAAAGCACTTGAAAGCTCCTGAAAAGCCCGACAACACTTCCCTGGTTGAGTGCCGCGTCCCGCCAGGAGGCCGCTGCGACTTCGCACCCTGTCACCGAGACATCGAGCTGCTGCGAGCCCCTCTATGTGTCGCAATATCGCCACTATCCTATGTATTAAACATCGAGTGCCCTCCCTTCCGCCGACAGAGTAGGAGGACCATGCCTGCTAGTCAGCCACCCACACCAACAACCCCGTGGAATCACTACTCTCGGACAGACTTCGGCCACGTTAAAGCAACCCTTCGTCGGCAGAAGCGACCTGGACCAAGGAAGAAGCTTCGTGCACGATGAATGTTTTTGCGAAGCAGCCCGGACGCGCTCTTTTTGGCTTCCTTCACGTTTGTTATACAATCACACTATTCTTTTTGGAATTTGTCCAACGTTTTCGAAAACATTGCAACCCTCGAATAATCGTAGACCGAAGTTAACACCAAAACTATCATCGTTTCGGTCAATGTTTATACAATTTTCAAGAAAATGAATAATTGCGTCTGTGAAATGTTAAAACGAACAAACAATAAAAATATGTTAATAAATGTAACTCTATCTCGGAAACTAAGACCGAGCACCGGGTAGATGTAATGACAAAAGTTGTTCAGAATGTTGTCCTTGACAACACATGTCAAGGTGAAGGTCATCGGAGCTGCCTCCCCTAAAAGTAATAATTACCATCTTTAGTAGTGCACGTATTACAACCTTATCATTTCTACAAAGGACCGTGTACCAGTTACTTTCAAGGCTCGCCAAGTCTGGTGTTGAGTCGACCTCCATCAGTAAAGTTTGACCTCAAAAAAAATCTATACAATCAACCTGTTAAAATTTCCACGCACCAGCGCATTCGCATCGAAAATTACCGGAAGTGCAGCTAACAAGTTCACCGCTACTCCAGCACACGGTTCAACCAATTCACTCGATGATCTCCGAAGCATCAACATCATAAACTCAGCTCTGCTGTGGATATCGCGAAAACAATTTAACCCAGGTTCGGTTCTACGATTTCCATTCGTGGTAGTAGCGATCGATAACGGGGCCAGAGCATTTAGGAATACATTGTACACAGCCATAAGCAGAATCCAAAGTGGATGTACTCTGTGGTAGGAAGAGAAGGCACGCCCACGCGAGTAGATCCCGAAGAAAGAACCGAGAATCCCCAAACCCCGTGTCCTCTCTTCCTCAGGATCCCGACAAAGAGAAAACATCCCTGTGACCGTGGAGAGTGTCTTGCCGGAACTTCTTTGATAGAATAAAGAACACTTATCCCGTCCCGGCTCCGAGCTGGAATCGTAAATCCCGGTTCATCCCATCCGAGGAACGCAATCGGACAATGGAATCGGCGATACTAATCCCGAACGTGTTTACCACCCGTATCGGGAATCTCTGGTGGCTCGATTCGATTCCGGTGGAAAAGGAAACGACGATTGACGGAGTGTGGGTGGTGTTTCCGGTGAACCAATGGAGGGGGTGAAAATTAGTGGGACCACGATAGTGCTCGATAAGTCTCCATCGGACCATTCTTCTTCGAGCTGAGAACGCTAACGAGGGAACGACCCACGATCCTCTCTGTTACCGAGAACCACGCTCGGAAACGAGCTAACAGTGAACTGGGGGGTGTGTGGGTGGATCAAGGGATGCTTTCTTCAGGGGCTCGAGACACCACTAAAAGTAGCAAAGAAACCAATGCGTACTGTCGCTAAAATTAGCAATAGATCAACTTTTCTATGACCATGTGCTCTGGCAGTGTGTGAAGTATGACGTTCAAAGGCTCAAACTTTTAGATTCACTATGTTAAATGGGTTACTACCTCTAAGTATTGACATGTTTATAGCGGAACCTAATATTAAAGCTTGTATTTGTATCCATCATTTTTTGAAAGATTGTAGACTATCTATTTAAACCTTAACCGTATCATTGTACATCAATTTCAATCATTGTAGGTATTTACTGTAATTTATCTTTGTGCAGCAGAAACAGATCTCAGTTGAGATCTGAGATGCTTAATAAAAAAAAACTTTTCTGTGAGTAAACACGTCTATTTTACGTTCTTTCGTACAGAAAATCTGCCTGAAAAAAAGGATACTAATTGTGTGAAGGTATCAACGCGCGAGTTCAATCAGTGATATAAACGCTAGTAATTTTGCAAATTAATTCAACAACTCAACGTTTCGATCCTGACGTGGATCATTTTCAATAGTAAATTTTGCGTCTGAAAAATAATGTAACTATAATACATGTTAACAATAAAAACAATATGATAATACCAAAGAAAGATTTGAAGAATTGCGATAAGCAGAAAATATACTCCTGGCCTCGAATGTCCACGAAGTGAAGTGCAATGAAATGGTATTCGTCGAGTTCGGTACGTTGAAATAGTAGCAAACATAGGTATTACTTTTAGGCCGGAGGGAGAGAGTGATAGGGATTGAGAGTCGAGGACAGAGAGAGAACCGGGCAAAGAAACGAAATGGAGAGGAACAGAAGGTGCTGGTAATCTGCGTGTTGAAGCGTTCTCGGTCCGGAGATAACGGGAACATACATAATGCAGTGTTTCTCCTGCGGACGGCCAATCGGTGGCGGTCTTAAGCGAAAATGGGCCAATGGTTTCTCGCGCGAGGAGCTTTCCCCTCGAACCTTATTACAATACATTAGAATATCGCCGTGGTAGTCTGACTTCGTGCACGCCGTCGAAGAGGTAAAAGGAAACGCGGCCACAGGCCGATTTGCGTACCGCCGCAGCAATCTGTCCCTACCGGTCTATTAAAATCCACGCGTCGAAGTACAACGGCAATCGTTGTCTAATCGGACAACACATTTTCACTTGAAATTCGTCTGGAAAAATTGCAAATTGCATGGACATCCGCAGTCTAAGAGTTGTCACGTCCGGTGATTCAGATGTTACCAGTAATTGATAAAATCAGTCGTGTATATTATACATTTTCTGAATTTCTTTTTATTTGTATTTGCTCTAGTAATGTTGCACGGGAAATAAAATATCATAATAATATTATTAATATTGAATTCTCGTATACTATGCTGCATCGTAAGTGGTAGAGTTAAGAAAATTCTGCAAGATATATTTCCCAGTGGAATACATGGGATATAAGATCCTAATAACATAACGTATCCGAAATTTGTTGCATAAAATATATTTTGTTCAATTTTTTATCTAAAATCATACGATACAAATCATTTTACATACCTGACATCGATTTCTACGTTCCGAAATCCACAACCAAGGCCATTTAGTATAAAAATTCTCGATTACCCGAACCAAAGCCGATGAATTCTGGTAGGTTCAACCCTGCGTTATATCCCTCTCATCAAAATCTTTAAATTTACTGTTTCATCTCAAACGTCTACCTTAGAACGTAACTGAATCATTACTTAATTCGTACGTCTGGGTCAGTGAAGACCCAGCTGGATTTCGAAATTGTTTCCAATCGGCAGAACAAACGGGTCCGCGTTAAATACAGGACGGACTCCTTGAAAACGTGCACCCACGGTGTTCGGCCTCTCGGGTCTGTTCGCAGCGAAATGAAACAATTCCTGGAATTCTTCGTGACTTGCCCAGGGCCGGCAGAGGGGGGCTAAGGGCTGAGGGTTGGTTAATTTCTGGACAGAAGGGGTGCCGGCGCACCCCGGTGTTTGAACGGCCAGGGCAGCCTCGCTTAATCTGGCGCAGTTTAGACAATTTAGCGCGGTTACCCGGTTAGCGTCAAACATAACCTCGCCACTTGGCCGGGTGTAAAGAATGGCGGCCGTAATGTCGGTCCACGCACGGTGAGTTACCTAACGAAGAGAAGAAGAAGAGACGGGGTGGTGGCCGGGCTGAGGGCCTTTCCTACACGAAAGAGAAAGATAGAAGAGAACAGCCCGCCCCGACGAGGGAGGCTATGTGCTTACCAGTCACCGAAGCAGAAGGAAGAGTAGAGGGGTTGGTCGGCACCGGAATAACCCGGCTCTTTAATTTAAAGCCGCCGGACAGTAATTAAAATAACCACCCCCGACACATACTCCTTGAAGCGGTGCCCAACCCGACGAAGACACTCGCACGATTCTTTCGAGCTTGATGGACCTGTGAACAGAATTACGATGTGCTCCTTAAAAATAAAATAGAAACCATTGCATCCTAATGACGTTATTGCACGAAAGACGATATCATAATACCCTTCGATTTTTCTAATCGTTTAACGTTTCGATGAATATTATTTCATGATTTTACTGATGGCAGTACGTCGCCTCGTAAGGTGGTGTGCAATACGATATTTTCAGCACAACTTTTTAACCACCCTATATGTTGTTGCACACACAACACTTTTATCTCTTCTTTCAAGAAACCAGCTGACCTCGATTACGTCCACATATCCTCAGCATTCTACGCGTTCATTTTTCAATCGCAACGTTTACATAGACCTGCGCACGAAAAGGATAGTCACCCTCATATCCAGATTCTATTTACTCGGTCGTCTTATCTGTTCCATCTACAATGCACGTTTCCTTCGGATAAGCGGAAATTTTCAAAACATGAACGTGCTGTTCCAAAGAATTCACTGAAGAAACTACCATTTCTACTTTGAAGATAATGCTTGTGAATAAAGTACGCAGTCAATTCCTGCCTATACATAGGAAAAAATGTTTAGTCCTCGTATGAATTTACGAAAAGGAATTTTTCAAATCTTCGTTCACGAGATAAGAATACAATTTCAGTCGCCGGGCTACAATACGTTTTCACAGGTTTCGTTTCGCGATTCCGCTTCCTCGGTCCGAATATTATTTTCGAACGGAGCCCGATAATTCATTTATTCCCCTAGAATGATATGTGTTTTCTTAATGAGCGTGTTATATTATACGGCGTCGGTTAATGCCGGTGATTCAACGAGCACACGGCCTCGTTGAGCACCGCGTTTCTGTTCACGGTCTTCTCGTTCGCGACCGCGAGCCGAGGTCAGGACACACGCGTGTGCCTCGTAAGATTGAAAATCTGATTTAATTTATTGCACTCACTCCTTCTCTCTCTCTTTCTCCATTTCTCTCTTTACCGGTGTAATTTTCTTCTCCCGCGGAGGAAAATGTATCTGCAGTGCAACGTAGAAATCGCGTTTATTAAACTGTCTTTAATAAAATCGTGTCTGAGGCAATTAATGTCCGACCATTTTCTTCGTGTAAATAAAATGCATTCTATAGCAGGTGTTACAATCAACTGAACACTTGATGAATTATATTTGTTAAATGAAAATAAGAAGAGACTTCAACAAACGTTTGTTATTGAGTTGGCAAGAAAGTAATTGCGATTTATGTTTTGTTTGATGATCAAATTTTGATCGTTCTTTCTGACATTTCATAACTGTCGAACAAAACGGAAAATATTTGATCGATTAAAGTTCATTGTTTGTATGAAAAAATTGGATTTTATTTCACCTAAAAATACCGAGATTACTATCTTGCCAATAAGTAGTGCTTGTTCAAGCTGTCTGATTTATTCATAGTGGCGGATGTTTCGGAATAGTATGATTGAAAACGAAGTCAATTAGGCTGGCGATCGATTAACCAACGAATCCACGACACGTCAATCGCGAGACGTATCCCCGTTGAATATTTGATGCTGACGCGTATCGCATTGAGAGATCACGGTCATCGCAAATCAGGCACCTCTGTATACGGCAGCCTTGAAGTAAATTTAGCCCTTAGGTGGCCACAGTATACAAGCTGATGGAAAGATCGATATCAAATTGCGGGTAATGACGGAAATAAGAATGGTATTATGTGGGTTCGACGTTTAAGGTATAATGGCTGGGTGCTGGGTGTAATATCGTTTAATAATTTACTTAGCCGAGGGTATCCTTAAGCGTACCTCGTCCCATCCGCGCCGCGAATGTCATGGTTCGAAGGTACACTTTCACTTTTGGATAAACGACGTTGATGCTCGGCGATAATGTCGTTATTGGTGCGCATAACGACACCGGCGTCAGTTGATCGATCCAGGAAGGACTGAATCATTTCCACGAGATAATAGTCTGGATTCCTTGAATTTGATAATTGCGTTTTCAAAGGCAATTACGTACTGGATCCTCGTTGATGGGTCTTGGACTACAACAATGGACACAGTGTTCAACCTTCTCGACAAAGAATTCACAGATCTACACCTGTGTATACAGTATTCTTATCATGCACTTAGCCGTGTTGACAGAATACCTATTGAGCTGTTTGTGTACACAAAATAACAGCCTCCTCTTTATATCGTCAAATACAATTTTAATAATTGACAAGGAATAGAGGAAAGAAATTTTTTACGAGGCAATATGCACTTAAAGCAGGAAACTCGTTCACGTCGTCTTTTCGTTTCTCGATAATACAAAGATGGGATTTTACAATAGTCAAAAGTGCTAGGTAAAAAATTAATCTAGGCTGCGATCGCCCTATTTAAAAAAATAGAAAGTAATAAAAAAAATAGTAAAACAGAAAGTCCCACTTTTACAATTTCGTAATTTGCTTTATCCAAAAGCATGTAGCTGTCGCAGCTTAATGCAAATTACGCTGACGAATAATTCAAACTGCGCTTGATGAACGTAAAAATATGACTTTTGATCGGGACCTAGATCGATCTTTCATCTATAAAACAGTGCTGTGAGTTTATGCAAATAGCGGGTCCCTGCAGTGTTTTCCGAATCGTTGAATGCAAAGAAAAGGGCACTATTTCTATCTTGTGTCCTGGAAGGAGTTTTCCATCTCCTTCGTCCTTACCAAAAAGAAAAGAAAAGATCGATCTCTCGTCTAGCGCTTTTGACTACTGAAGATCCCTGTCCTTTATTTAGAGAAATAAAAATCCTAAAAAAACGAGTCTACCCCTTTAAATCGGAAAACCGCGCCTCGCAGAATTTCGGCGAGTATCTTGAAAGGGCGTGGGGGTGCGTCAGGTTCTCGCCGTCACGTTTCGAGTGCAATCGTGGTCTGAGAAAGCGTCGATATAACGTAGGCACTCAGCCGGGGTAGAGCGTGGTCGAGTTCCGATATACCAGGTGTTACGATAAATTTAAACGATATTTTATTCAGGCGGGCCGATCGCTAGTTTTCAATTTGCCGGCTCGTATATATTTCGCGAAGGTCGGCGGTAGTGGGAGGGGTGACTGCTGGCCCTGGAGATGCAATTTCTTGGGGTGGTCCGTTCGTCTGGACCCTCGGCCGAAACCCTGTCCCTCCCCCTCTCTCTCCTCTCTTCACCCCTACCCTTGTTCCCTCCTTTCGGGGCTTGATGAAAAAATAATAATCCCGGGGGAACGGTCAGTTATGGGGAATGAAATCATCCCGGCGCCGTTCGTGCCTCGCCCTATTGAACCTGTGTACTCCTTGTTTTCCGCCCTCCCTCAATCTTTATCTCTCTTTCGGCTTGGATTCTCCAAACGAACTCTGCCCTTTCGCATCTGAACCACAAAACGAGATGATTCGATCCGACGCTCAAGATAAAGCTAGATTCCCCCCTCAAGGTTCTTTGAATATTTTCCGAATCAAAAGAGGTTCGACACTCTGATTGGTTCAGTTCACACCGACTCATTTTTGTTATAAATCCATCAAATCTACTGTTCGATCGTATCGCGTTGCGACGTTCTAAGCTGGGATGATTTCGCTGAAGTTCGTAAATCTTTTCTCAACGAAAACTCTATATTATTTAATTTAATTAGCGAGTTTAAACAAGATAAACTCTGAATTTATTTCACTATTGACGAGTTTACAAAATTATGTGTAAGCTGATGGTGCTTGTCGAAGATCTCGAGAGGAACTGACATGAAGATAACCACGAAGAAGAATCTAGCTCCGGAAAGGGCGTGATCTTGAGAAAATGAGCCATGCGGATTCGTCGACGGAATTTTTTCGAAATTGGTGAGGGAAGCGATCGTCTCAGTTAATCGGTTAGAAAAGACATGCAATGCAAAGGGAAAGTGACCGCCCCTCACTATGTTCACTCGCCAAGACAGATTATACCTACGATTGACCCACGCGGGAAATCCGCGTGGCCCGAGCGAGAGGTATAGCGAGCCATAAATCCGAAAGCTGCCTGACTCGAACAATGCATGGGAAAGTAAAACTTGCAGATGGGTCGACTCTGGCCGCCAGATGCGGACCTAGTATCTATAAAACACTAAAAACAGAAGCACAGTGACGGTTTTTTCCAGAAAGATTGCTACTGTGCTTGGTTCGATGTTGTTCGATGTCTTGGGTGCACACGTTGTCTGCCCAGAGTACGCCTGTTGGACAGCATTCGAGGGATTACTGTAGTTTCAGAAAGAAAAGAATTTAAAATTGTTCTTGGTAAGAGACGATAGAATGGTTCAGAGCCTGGTTCGAAGGCTTGGGTCCATCAGGCTAATGCAAGCCTTGACCCCTCGTTCCGTATTACTACTGGCGAGCAAGTTTTCGGGCTTATCAGCTTGTCCTCCGCAGGGACAAGGCGTCGGATGATGTACAATGTCTTATCATCGTGAGATCGAAGGATAGAGGGGTAGATATCTCGATACTTCTGGCAAACATGTACATTAGGTCGATTCCTGTCGTAAACGTTTAGCCGCTATCTATTGCTTGCTCGCCATCGAACAGCGTCGTGCCTCAGAAGCTGAGCTAAGAATTTCTCGATTACTACGAAACGAATTTGAATCGAACGTTCCGAATTCTTCGTGACATATTTTCACGATCGAACGTACAACGGCTGAGTTAGGTAGAAAATGTTTGCCAGGCATTGAATATTTCAGTGAAATGTAAACGTTTTATCGGCGACCTGATAAGTGTCTTCTTTTCTTTCGTAGTTGAAGACGGTTCGGGATCAGTTTTACTTCTTCTCTTGGATTCCGGGACTTTCGAACAAGTCGTAGGAGTTTCTTGGACTCTCTCTCTCGGAGTGTTTCAGGAAACTCCCGGAATAAACCAAACAAGAATTTAATGGCCCAAAAAAATCATCTACGATTCCTTAGTTCCGACGATCCAACGAAGCTGGGAGTAAAATAAAATATTCCCGAGTACGTTTCTTTCTTGCGAACATTTCACGTTTGCTACACTGTTCTTGCGGCATTGTTACGATTGTAATATGGATCGTTAGAGTCAGCCTTGTATCTTGCAGTTCGAGGAATTGCTATCTTCGCCTTGGATGTATCGGCGAAGAGAAAAATATCGATCAAATATTGACGCGCCTTGAGATCGAAGCTGTGTTCCAGAGTTAAAAATGACTGGACTACGCAATTGTTTATACGCGTATCTTCTTTCGTATATTTGCAGCTTCGACGTTGTAGAACAGAATCTGCAATCTGTTCGCACTGGCAACAACCTTGGGCGACTTCCTATTACCGAAATATTAGCGAATCCTCATTTTTGAACTGGAATAATCGTTGGAAGTGAGCAACGAGGGAAACTGAAATCGATGAGGACGGTGCGTGTAATCGAAGAGGTTTCCTGCTAAATATTATTGAAGATTTCTGGAGTGCAGGTTGCGGAGCATCGTCGGAAAGGTGGAGGCGCAGTTCGCTCGCAACTGCGATGCATTAGACGCTCATTACAGGGGGACTCGATTAACGCAAACGTTTCGGTGTAATTCCTCGGGACACAATTGCTTAATCTACACTTAAACGCGCGAACGAAACGAGTTACTGGAATAAGCGCAATTCCGCCGGGAGTAATTCCATTATGAACTGCCGAAGAAAGGGAAACGCGTTCCCCGTCACCGCCTCCCCCACGAGTTTCTTAATATCGGGAGCTGCAGCGAAACGAGACGAAATTGTCCCATATTTCAATGAAGCTGGAACTCCAATTGACCTTAAATTGCGAACATTCATTCGCAATTTGCTTAACTTTCTCCGCTGAGAGAGCGTAGCGGAGAGCAATCAGTACGATGCAACGGTGCAGCGTGGAACTGTGCGGGGGCGGAGTGCACCAGAGGAGAGAGAGGGGAGGGGGAGGGAACTCGGCATTATCCGCAGGACCGTTTACAAAACGTGGAAAGAAAAACCCCGGTCTCTGAAAAGGCGAAGTCATCAAGGCACTCTTAATCGAAACGATCCGATTGTTCCGCGGGGCCGGCGCGTGCATTCGCATAACTCGCGTCGGGTTTCGTCGGGGGACGCTGCGAATTAACCCTTTGCGACGCAGCAGGTTTTGAAAGGACGCGGAATTGTTTCCTTGGAGGATTCGACCGTTAATCGAAGTCTTGAAGGCATTCGAGCGTATCCTAGTAACGAGGCGTATGCGCCTGCTGATCACTGTTTTCGAGGAGAATTCAATTACTCGATAAAATTATTGAAGATGTGATATCGAAGTTTCTGGTAGGAGCACGGGGGTGCTCTAAACGGGAACGCGAGTGCTATGACGCTCGCGTGTGTCAGGGGGCGGCGGTCGGTGGGCGGAAGATGGCCGCGGCAGTCGGAGGAGCGAGTCGGTAGATGTTTGGCTTCTACTGAAATTAAAAATATCGATTCCCATTCGCACGCCGGGCTTCATAGAAGCTCAATTCGTTTCTCTCCTGCAAGACAATACCTATTCTTCCCGCGGACAGTAAGAGGTACAAATTGCAGTTGCATCCCTCCCGGTTCGTTCTCGGTCCCTCGACTCTCTCTCGCTGCGCAGGAATCCCAAACACAAAGGCTCTTTTTCATTTGGTTTTTCCTCCCCTGCTCCCTAACCCCTTACTCGCTGCCCCCCTCCTCGCCCCTTCCCGTTCATCCACCCCCCAACTAGTCTACCCCTCTTCACCATCCTTCCACGCGTCGATTCATCCCCCGATCCCCTCTATCCACCACCTCGCAACCACCCCCCTAACCCACCCCGTTTCAACCTCTCATTCTATGCTGGTCGTCCCGCGAATCGGCACGATCCTTTACCGGTCGTTGTGCTCTTCTTCCCCGGTGTGTGTTTGCTCATCCGGAGTGACCTGTCCCAGAATGCACGGAGACGCAACCGGTATACATAATTGACTAATCCATCGGATTACACGGGAAAGAGCCGCGCAACCACCCCCGCGCCACGCCTGGCCACCGAACCTGCACCCGGACCGGGCCGAAGCCTCGCTTTCTAATCGATCGAAATAATGCCACGGCCAATCGGCCCGATTGGAAAGCAGGAATTCGGCAACCCTGATTCATCCGATCGCACCGCCCGCTCTTAATTGGAACAGCCGAGCCCCGCGAACCTGTAACCCCACGAAAATTTATTACGGAAAATGCACCACCCGCTGCACCCCTGTACTTCTACATCAATTTCCGCGGAAAATACAGCGTCGTCTTTGATATAAAAATAGTAAAAATATGAAACGATGTATATCCTTCAGTTTCCCACGAACGTTGAAAAAGTCCAGTGTCGATTCCGTCAGTAGATCAGCATGGTTCCCGGTTCTCGCCGAGTCAAAAATCGTCGATCGCGGATCGGCAGGGCAAACAGGCGCTGCCTCGCATATCTGTCGCCGTCCGAGTCGATCAAATACAGAGCGCGTCACCTGCACGGTGGCTTCGCAATTTCGAAGGGGTTTCAACGATGCGGAGCGACTGCTACCCTCTTCGACTACGAGCCTTGATTAGGCTTCCGGTTAATTAATAACCTCTCGTGCACACATAGCCGTGGCCCACGTATGAATATGCATGCGGCCTGTTGTGCGTTTCGCGGTGTGAGAGTGCCGAGTGTATTCACGACGAGGGGGAGGAACGGGGAGGGGAGGGGCACTGGAGGGAGACCGTGGAGGGAGATAGAGCGAGAGAGAAGGAAAGACGAGAGAGGGTGCCAGGAAACGAGAGGGTGTTCCAGAACGAGAGACAGGAGCTCGCTATGCCGCGAGAGAGACGGAAAGACAGGGGTGAACGAGGGAGACGAGTGGCGGAGGGCTACTTATTTGCATTCGGAAAACAAAGGGTGTGGGCCGCAGTGTATGCTTGCCCCTCATTTCGCGTAACGAAGGACGAAGGGAGGCCGATCAAAAGTCTTTTCCCGCCTTCTTCGTTGTACGCGTTTGAATCGCGAGTTTATGCTCGAGATTTTAATTAGTACCGCACTCCATTCCCACGCGGGCGCATTTTAAGGGCCATATCGTTGAATTAATGTGGCTGTTTACGGTTTGCTTTACTCTTTGGGATTTTTAAGCAGCCAGAAGGAGCCGCGTTTCCTTCCTTCCGCCCGAGCCACCCTCTTTCTCCTCTCTTTCTCTCTCCCCACCCCTCTGCCGCTCTTTCTCCAACCTCCCCACTCCGCGCGCTGTTTATTATTCCATTCATCGCGTGATTTCGCCCGACAAAAGCTCTCGGCAATAATCGTCTCGAATATTCTCTATCATCGAAACGATTACGACTTTCTTTTGTATCGCGATAGCTCGTTAATCGACCGATAGTATTTCAATCGATGATACCCTTCCGCTTGATCGAAGATCAACGTGCTAGCCTCGTAACGCCGATTCAATTATCATACTTCATTAAGACATCGACGCCGCGTATAATGGAATTAACAATTCCCCGTAAACTTCAATCGACCGACAGCCACCGATACCATCTGTCGGCTACACCTGCGTTTTCGGTCCCTCGCACCTTATGGCGCACGAAACTCGAAACTATGACGCATCGCAGACCCCGGCGAAATTCATTTAGAAAATGATAGGCCTCGGCGCTATTAAAGTGCTATTACCGCCATTCCCAGACCACCGGCTTCCCGTTCGAATTTATAACAAATTCGAATGCGCTCGCTGAAAACATCCATGCACGTTTACTCGAACCAACTAACAATAATTGTGTGACGATATCAGCGCACAGGTTCGATCAGCGATAAGTAACTAACAATTTTGCAAATTAATTCAAAAACTGAACGTTGCAGTCCCGATGTGAATCATTTTCAAGAGTAAATTTTGCGTCTGAAAAATAATGTAACTATAATTCATGTTAACCATAAAAATAATATGATAATACCAAATAAACCAACTAACAATGTTTAGAACCACTGCAAACTAATTGTTCTAACTTCTCCATCGAGTCTGAGACTTCCTCCGTCGAATAACAGTATCTTATCAAGAGAAGTTTGTTATTCTCCCGCCAATGATTCGTGTGTTCAAACAAATCCGACGATACGTGCTCGGTGAGTATGTGACTTGTCAGTGGAGCTCGATGATCACGTTAAAATCGCGACGGAAATTCATTGAATGTCAGATTAATTTGTAAGATTGATAATACAGCTCTCGTATAACACACGGGACCCCGGGAAACACAAGCGCGGATAAAACACAACGGAAGCGGAGCTCGTGAGAATTAATCGAATTTACAGGTAACACGATCCATTATTCGATGTCGCGCGACAGTGTACAATTTTCTGACAACGCGTAAATGTCCGTGGCGAAACAAACGCAGCCGCGGTTAATGACGATCGCTCGTTCTTCGTCGGTTCACGCGAATTTGAGAAATCGTCGATCATCCGATCAAGCTTTTCCCTCCCCCAACAACAGAGATTCAAAAACGGAAAGGTATAAGAAATCTTCTGCTTTCGATCATGATTTTATCGATAGTTGTGTGGCAGCCGATTGACAAGATCTCAAATCGACGCAGCAGAAAAATAAAGAACTAGCTGAATAAAGTATTTATATAGTATAATATTATTATAACATAGACAGCGGATTTTATGCGTTTGTGGCAAATATTTAAAACAGTGAAAACATTAAAAGAATTTTAAAATACTATTATATTCTTTTCAACCTATTAAATATATTAAAAATAAAATTTTTATTTTGCAAGAGGATTCGCAAAATTCTTGTATATCTTCACAATTGTCATTTCGGACACGATTTTCTGTCCTGCTTTCTAACCTTTCAAGTACTTCCTTGTATGCATGTGTGTATATGTGTATATTTATTCTTGTTTCCTTACGGGTTACAAGGAGGTCTCGTTCCCTTAACAAAATACTTTTTCCATTACATTTATGCTTCTGCTCCATAATATCATATATTTGCTTTTACATATTCACTCTCTCTCCCTCCCCTTTTCACTCTCTGCTTTCTCATAAGTATTACCTTGTAATCGAAAATCACTTTTGTGCGACAATAATGAACAGGGAATCCAGCAGGGAAATGAGAGCCCCTGGGAACTACTATTCCGGTATCGGGGTAAAAACGCAGAAAATGAATTAACTTTTTGCTGAGGGGGGTCCGGTACCCCGCCACGCTCGAGTCACATTCTGAAGCATTGTGCGGCGTGTCACGTGGGGTCCCCATGATGCCCCGGCGTCGCGAATTAACTAGCTGTGCCCCCGTCGATGGACATCGGGCCTGACCTCGAGAAGATTGCCAACGCGAAAGGAACGGCCTTAATCGAGGTCACGCCACGAGGAACTTTTGCTTTTTACAGCACGTCCGCGTAGAAGAACGCCATGATTCGTCTTCGAGCCGAGTACTTCACTTCACTAAATGAAGTTTACGCCTACAACGTTGCCCCTTGTCCTTACCACCCTCTCCGTCACTCCAGCTTCTGTAATGTCTTCATTTTTTGGGACGTCACTTATCGTGTCGGCTATTGGAGCTGGACGATGAAAGAAATTAATTTAAAATTTAAGTAGAAATGCTTAATTTTTTTTAAGGGGCGATAAGACCCTATATAAATTTTTTAATTATATATATAATTATTAATTTTAGTCTTATCGTCCCTTAAAAAAAATTAAACATTTTTACATATATATGTATATATATTTAATATAGGTTGCCAAGAAGATTTGAATAAATGGCAGTCTTATTTTAGAAGTATTGTACTCCTTGTAAACTCCCCGCAAAATTGACCTTGACCTTGAAAATGAAGGTGAAAAACAACATTTCTTTGGTTTCAATCGCGTTCTACTGATCATAAGGACCATATGGACATATATATAATTTTATTCAAAAATTTAGTGCTAAGTAAGTACTAAGTTACTTTTAAATTTTGTTTTTTTTTACCTGGGTTTTCAAGGTCAAGGTCAATTTTGCGAAGAGTTTTTATTTGTCAATTTCGACTAAATCGTAGGAGTAGAATCACGCTATGGTGGCCCTGACATATAGTTTCTTGACACCTTGTACAATACGGAATACCTAAATTGAATGCACACAGTTTATTTATTTTCTAGATCAAGTAATTCATTGTATAGAGTTCGGCATATTTCGAGAAAGATTTGGACAGAATAATGTGTACAAATCCTGACGACAGAAACGGTGGCGGGGACATTGTAACCAGGTTCGTAATTCTCCATGAATGGGGAAGTTTTATCGTCCGCTAGGAAATTTACGCAGCTGTTGGATGTATGTACGTGCATTCGCGTCGTTATCGATCGCATCCAACGGCGGAAACGCATCTTTGAGCGTGCAGTTGTATCCGAACACGCGCGTTGATTTAGACGTTGGAATGCCGCTTTCAACCGCGAGCTACGCACCCAGCAATCCCGTATAATTTACGACGATTCGGATTCAGTCAAAGTAAATTAAACGTTATTAGAACAAAGTTCATGTTTTGGAGCTGCGCTCTATATTAGCGGATGTTGTTCCGCTCTCTGCTCGGAACATTCCATTGCTGCCAGTCATTAATTCTTCCTCCGCGAATAGTCTGTGGAAATGAAAACGCCCTTTTTCCGATATAATACTCGACGTTGCAAATACTAGAAAAATTACAAAATTTAGTTACAATTTCTTGCCTGCATTCTCATCGAAATCGTTGTAAACGAAATCAAGTCCAACTTTTAATTTGCAATCAACAATATACAGGGTGAAAAAAACGTTATACGACAATATTAACCTAACCGAAGAGGCAATCTAATGATTGGAAGAAAACTTTTTATATTTTTTACATTTATATTGTAAACAATGATCATCGTTTCGAAGATTTATTGAAATAAAGTAATTCAATTAAACCAATTAATGTAGTAAATTAATCACTGATAATACCTGTAATCCTTATTAGATTTTTCACACCCAAGGTCACACGAAGGTAATTGTATAATATGTCATTGAAGAGGTCTTAACCCCTACTATTACATTGCGATAAAAAAAATTAATAGTTTCATTAAAAACGAAATTGATGACTTGATATCATTACATTGACTCTTCGGTTAGGTTAATGTTGTCCTATAACGTTTTTTTCTATTACTAACACTAAGCGTGATATATTCAAGGTAGTCAAGTTAGGTGGAACACCCTGTATAAAACTAAATTTAAGCACACGTACGATTGTCGTAAAAAAGATCTTCAGCTGAATCGAAGAAATTCCTTCTCTCGCGACAGATCTGCGCTCACTAAAAAAGCCGAGGATCGATTGGGAAAATCGAGTGCACCGGAGCCAAGCAGAGTGGATCGAGAGGATTGCAGGATCGTTTCGCTGCGTCACCTCGTGCAATATCGTGCAGGTTGCCGGATCGATACCGATCGATCAAGCCTCGCAGATTATTATATCCGGCGATCGTGTCTTCTGAGAAATTGATACATCGCGGCGATGAAGGTGGGTTTACAACACGGCCATACGGGCCGGGTGTGGTGGCTTTACACGAGTGGACCCGAGTATAGACCGACAATCTCGCGCCATTACGATCGCATAATGATCGTTATCCGCGAGCACAAAGGGCTCGGGTACAGTGGTGCTCATCTGACCGTCCCGATCTTCTGCGAGTCCCACCACCGAATCACACTTCGCCGCAATTATGATGCAAACCGATAACTGTCTCGGTAAGCCCATTTATGGTTTCAAGATCGAAAGTCTCCGAGGCGCATGCTTCGAAGATCGGTAGAGGCGATAATCGTCGCTGGATCGGCCGAGCCGCGTGTGATTTCTATTTAAATAAGCTTCGATTGAAACCGCAAGGTAAATACGGGGATGCGCGCGGAGCTGGCGGACGCGTGTGCGTGCGATTTTCGCGTGGTATCGCGGGCCCGAGCATGATCGCGTTGCGGTTACAGGAGGAAGACACGCGGGACGCGTCGATTGCCGATCGATCCCTCCACCGGAAGAAATCCGACGGAAATAAGCTGCTATTTGTTTTGTGGTCCTTTCTTTTTACGCGGATTCGGGACCCTCGATTATGCCGCGTTACACAGCTATTTGCCGATCGATGGCTGCGGCCATGTCTCTGGAATTGAACACCTTCGCGCTGGCACCGGGTAAGTCCAATGTAATAATCTTGCGTCGTTACTGCGCTAACTTCGAAAAGTACGATTTATAAAAAAAGTCGACTCGATCGGTTCAATTTTCTGCAATTTAGTTGGCTATTCGGTTTTCAGCAACTTTCAAGGGATCATATTTAGATGAGAAAAGCCGATTTTGATGAAACTTATGCGAGCTACAGTTCGTCGAAAAATATTTGACACGTGTTTTTCTATCGGCAACTATCCACTTTGAAGGAGTGAAAACAGCCCTCAAAGTTGAAGGTCAAAACCACATTTTTGAGATATCTCGAAAACCAGAGGTCGGAAAAAATTGATTTTCTTTTTAAATTCTGTGTTTTTTAATGGGAATGTAGTTGTGCAAAAATTTTAACGAAACATTTTTGTTTAAACGATATCCGAAGATGTAGAATACGCCTATGGCAGCCAGGACCAAACGTTTCTTTACACTCCGTACGTAACTAACGTGTCAGGCAATATTGCCAAGTTTGTTTGTGGTACGACCCGACAAAGGTTAATCCTTAAAATACACTAGTAATCCTCCAGGATAAGAAGACTTTATCTTAGATCGTAAAACAGCTTCGTGAACTGTACTCTTGCTATAATTCCAGAGACGCGTAATATAGAAATATGTAATAAATACATTTTACGATTTATTTTGTAATCGAGAACTCTCTTAACTTTTTATTAGACGGAGCGTTTCCTCGTTGATCTGTGTTGATTTGTCCAAGGGAGAACGAGTTAATATGAACAGCTAGTTCAATATTGGTGATTCTATGTCCGTATGCCACAGAAAATTTCGAACTCGTGGAACGCAATACGGTACATACATACAAAACCCGAGAAATTCGATACAGATAACGATGGTTCGATCGAGCACAATGCAGTTGATTCTGAACATGTGCAAACCAATCCCGTTGACCTCTGACTTGCTGCACCCGATACCGTCAATTTTCAAAGTGTGGAATTTGCCACTGATTCTTCAGACTTCGCCGAACGCTGCTAATCCGTCGAGTCTCTATTACGATCACTTAAAAGTCTTCAAAAAAAGTATTTCCCACTCGCGTTCTGTATCGAGTTCCTTATACTCGAGATGATTTTGACCAGCAGTCTTGAGTTCAAAGCAACATCTATTAAGTTTCTCGAGTCCGAGGTAATGGGTTCGAAAGATGTAGGTTCATCGGTATCGGGTTTCGGAGATCCACGAACTTTTGTATCGAGTTTCCGGTACGCGAAATAATTTGATATCAAATCCAACCACTTTGGAATCGTCTTAAAACAGTGCATACACCCACTCGAAACTCCCCATGATACTATTGTTTGATTCGCGACCGTTAAAATTCACTGCGTCTTGCAATTCACGTTTCTTAAGAATTGCTGAGACCATAAACATCCCTCTTGGGTTATCTGGTCGGACCAACGCTTAGCGGTCCCCGACCAGGTCCGAACCAGGTAAATAATCCGTCCGCTCGAGGCAATAATTCATAAACGCGACAAGAAGGAGTTTTAAAAAACACGTGCGGGTTCCATTATTTTCCCCGAGTTTCCTCGATTGATTTGGGGTAAAAAAAATCGTTGTATTTGTACTTAGAATAAGTAATTCCTTAATGTGAAATTTAAGTATAGGATTTGAATGTGTATTCTGGCCCCACAGAATTTTTGAACCGGGCTCCGCAAAAGGTCACGGGCCCTGTCCAGAACCTCTACAATCCACCGATTCCTTGAACAAGTTGTCGAAAGTTAATTTCGCCGACAACAGATTTGTATAATAATAATATAAATTATTAATCAAGAATTATTTGCAATTATTGACCAAAATACAAATCAGTTTTTCGAACAGAAAAAAACAACTATTGATATTTAATAACACGGCTACGTGTCCTATCGTTTCCCCAGGTCTTGAATCATGCGACTCTCGATTATTAAAATCGTAAAGATGCGTTAAAATAAATAGTTCAATAATAAACTCGCTAGAAATCTGAACGTTCTCGTTGCTTCGATAAAATAATATCAGCCACTTCCAACTAATCTTGAGGGAGACTTCTACGGGGGTTGCAAGTTCGAAATGCCACATCGCGGCAGATGAGCCCCGGCATTTATCCCGCCACCCTTTTACAACCCCTATTACTATCCTTCGGTGGCCTGTGCCGGGCGTTCGCTCGCAATACTTCAATCGGAATTGATGAACGGTTTGTTTCGCGAGTGAATTTGCCGCGGCTGTTATTTCACGCGCTATCTTATTCCATTAACAACGGTATAGTTTCGACAGCGTTGGGGGTGAGTAGGGAGAACGGTAGAGGGGGACAGCGGAATGTTCGCGCTCCATCAACGACAACGAGGCAAGCGAGCGAGTGATAATCGACGTGTAATCGTCCATTTGCCCCGGACAAGCGTGCCGCGAACAAACAGCTTTGTCCGTGTTGATAGGCGTGTAAATATTGTAATTAAAATGTTCGATAATCATTGTCATTTTTCGGGGAACCACTTCTCGCCGAGTTTACGTTACGTTATGACAGCGCATCAAGCAAACAATGATCGCAACAACAGGGGCCCGCGCGTCTGCTTTCTCTCTCTCTCTTTCTCTCTCTCGCGTTTATTGTCAATTTCACGTTTCCTCGCCGTTTATCGTCCACGTTCGCGCGCCCTCAGCGCAATATCAAATGGCTTTAATAAATACAAACTGCAACGCGCGCCACTACTTAAACATAACTCACCGTAACCTGCCCGGGGAATCGTTTAACGGCGATGCTACCGGGCGTCGTGAGTCGCGAAAATGGCACTACTGCCGTTTTGATTAGGGACACGAGGGTCTATTTCGTCGAAAACCACCCGGGAAGTCCTTATTGGACGGAGCAACTGCTGGGTTGCCGAGCTTCTAGTCAACATTCATTTTTTTTTGTTTTTTTTTTTTATTAGGAAAATCTCAGAAGAGATTTATTACACCGTTAGGCTATTGCACAAGAACATAAACAAAAAAATTGCGAATAATCTTAACAAACAGAACACAAGGGTATAAATTCAATTTTTGTTCGACCGTAATTTTGAGAATAATTGTGCGATGGTATCAACGCACAGGTTCGATCAGTGATACAAACACTAGAAATTTTGCAAATTAATTAAAAAACTCAACGTTTTGATCCTGACGTGGATCAGTTCCAAGACTGAATTTTGCGTTTGTTGTAACTAGATTGCGGATTTTATGCATTTATGATAAAACTTGGTGGGTCTAATTTTTTACATTAAAGAAATGTGAAGATTTTAAATATACTACTACATTATTTTCAATCGATTGACATATTCAGCAAGAAATTAAATATTTATTCTACCCGTGCTTGTTGCAATTCAGGTAGAAAGTTTTTATTTTGCGTAAAGATCCGCAGTCTGGTTATAACGGAAGAAATACAATTGGAAAATTATTAGTACATTCAGTCTATTTTCCAGTGGCTCCATCACCACCTGAACCCAGGATTCGAACTCGAGAATGCACGATAAACTTTCATGAACGCACGTAGACGTACCTGGGAAGAAATAGCAGGATCCACGTCGTGGCTGTAGGTGGTTGAAAGGGGTTGGAGGGGGCTGAAACTAGCAATCCATATATGCAGATCCGAGATTCGCAGGCGGTCGGGTTCGATACCCTGCTCGAAGTTATTATCACATATATTAGACAACTGACCTGGCCACCCCCAACCGTTTCTCGTATCACCGTGTACGTATGTACGTCTCTTGCGTGGGTGCCCGGGACTCGGCCACCCCCAACCAGGGTCTCTCTTCTCTTTCTCTCTTCTCTCGCTTTCTCTACCGCCTCCGCCGGATACAATATCGTGCCGGCTCAACCGCGCGGTTATGGTAAGAACCCTTTATTGTTTTATATTGTTTCCAGGCTGCCTTTATTATATGGCCGGGCCAGCCTCCACTCCGCAGCCCGGCCAGAATCGAAATAAAATTGCCGCGAACGCGCCCCGGTATTGCGGAAAGGATTACGAGGGTGGGGCCATGTATTTGGGGCATGGCAAAGACACTCGCTCGAGAGAACAGCAAACGGACCTCACTTTTCGTGGAAAAGTTACGCCAAAGTCGTGGCAGACAATCATCAACGAAAGCTGATAACCAGACTGCGGACCTTTATGCAAAATACAAACTGTTTACTTGTATTGCAACAAGCTGGGGTGAAATAAATATTTCAATCTTTGCTGAGTATGTTTAACCCTCATACTTTCCTCAAATATAGCTGCATGAAAGAGACTAGGATAATAATTCACCCATTTTTATTTTACATGTTAAGTCAACACACTTTGTTTGATTTATAGCGTCACGTTTTAAGGAAATACGTCTCACGGCGTAGACATGAAAGGGGGAATCATTTTGCAGTATGTGAAAATATTGAATGGGTGAATTTTCACCCTGAGGACCGTATCATGGTTGATAGGAATCAATTAATTCTCCAATTAATTCTTAATTTTTATTGTAAAAAATTAGAGTTGTACCTATTTTTGTTGAAAATGCATCAAATCTGCAGTCTACTGATGATCTTTCAACTGCTGCTCCCTGTTCCTCGTTGTTCTGATTGAGATTGAACAGAAGCTCAATCTTCATCGTGAATCATCGATTCAATTCGACGAGAGTTTGTTTTTAAAAATGTTTCCCGGAGATCGAAGTAGTCGGACTCCTTATTGTGCCTTTCGCTAGATTCTACTTCCCTTAATACAGCTTCGAGTTCAGACTTTCGCGATACCGAACTTTATTTTGCAGAAGTTGGTAGATTTATAATTTGACTTTTTCAGAATTTCCGAGGGAAAATGACGAGTATCGATGCGCACGCGGGGGCCAAACAAGCTACGAAGAAGATGGGGTTGAGAAAACGATTATTGGGGTCGAAGGAATCCCGTGCTGGAAAAGCTTCCTTGCCCCGAATCGGGGTTACATTCCGTAATTGAATGGAAAGTGATTCCTATTGTTCGTCTTGGTGTCCTCTTTCGAGGAAGTTCCGACATTTTTAGCCGGAAAGTCCGCAGTCGATGAATGTTTTCGTTGGTGGGGCCAAAATACGCTGAGAAGTATCGGCGACTCGTCTGAGAAAACTGAATTATTGATCTTCGGCTACTCTGGTTATCCATTGCAAATTGTTTGGCTCGGTTGTGTAGCTTTCGAAGATTATTTCGATGAGGAATTGCGTTTTCCCTGTGGCAGGTCGCGCAGTTTGCTCAGAATAGTAAACGAACTTCTTGTTGAATTCTGTGTTCCGAAATTCAACACTTTTTACAAATCGAAAAGAGGTTTTATTTAACTGACATCCTAGTCTTGAATTCGCAAGTGAACAAATCTAATGCTGCTGTTCCGGCAGCTCTATATATATCCTATTTTGGAGAGGAGAATGTAAAAGGGAGTGGGACAGATGCGTTGTCGAAAGTGTGACGTGAAAAGGACAAGGTCTAAGGGTTGTACGGTCCTGACTGATTCTATTGACTCAGGCTGACGTGTCCGTGGCTTGGCTATCGTGATAGCAGCGTGTACATGGGTTATCGGGTATACAACATTCTAATGAAATCTGTAGGACTTCAAAGAATGAGAAATAACAATTTCCTGAGGATAGACTAAAAAATGCATTTTTAACCAATAATGTGGGCTTTAAATAGAGGGAAAATTCAAACTAGTTGCCATGGAAAATATAGATTTCAATCTATATAAATAAAAATGAAATGCTGTTCGTTGGTAAGCGCATCGCTTGAGAACGGTTTGGACCGATTTGGCTAATTAAAAAAAATGTTCGTAACAGTCCGAATAAGGTTTTTAGGGAAAGAAAAATTGGAAAAGTTGCCCGGAAAAATGGAAAATTCGGGAAAAAATGGAAGTGCTTTTTTCTATGGCATTTTTATTCTTTCTTTGTTTTGTTCGTTATGATCCTGGAAAAGTTTTCAGGAAAAAATCGAGACGATTACAAAACTGCAAAAATCGTTATATTTCAAACGGTTCGCAAAACGATCACAAACATATTTATTGAAATTTGAACGGGATAATGTCTGTCGGGTCAGCTAGTGTGAAATAAAATAGAAACATAGTTGCCCGATGCTCAACGGTTCCGTCGAAGAATGAAGCAAAGGTCTCGCGTGTTTCTTGCCGAACACATAAATTTTCCTTTCACTTTGCTATTACGAAGCATCGAGTTCAACCCGAACGCCACTAATCTTCGTGTAGAACCATTATTCGGTATATTGTTACGTCTCGAATAACCAACGAATTAAAGGGAGCCCAGACAGCCTAACCACAGCCGGTCCTTTTAATATACAGAGTGTTTCACGTAAGGTGCTTTTACTACCTCATAAAGGAACCGTATCATTCCGGGAAAGTAAGCTTCCATTTACAGAAAAATCCTTACTCCGCGGGACGGCTTACTCTTATCCTGCAACTTTCATACCACAAATCCTCTAGACCGCAGTACAATCGAAATAGCCGAGGTAACAACAATATTTACATCGCATCTACATCGTCAAGAATGGCGGAGAATCGTTCGAATATTCGCGAACAGTGTCTGGATCTAGGACCCTTACCAATAAATTTATAACTTCTGAATTAAAAATTATACGAGGTTGAAATTTTCCTTGGAAGCGCTTCATAATATTGTACAGATATTACTAAAAAATTAAATTTTTTGTCCAGCCGTTTGGCTGATAAAAAGTTTGGCTAATTATTTTCTTTAAGGACCTCCTCACCAATTTTGATGACCTTGAAATATGCTGTCAAGGTCATCATTCTGAACAACTTTTTCTATACACATTACCGCCGCTCGATTTTAGTTTTCGAGATATTCCCAAAAAACTATCAATAATACTCTCCGCCCCCTCGACGACCGGACTACAACTCATTCTGATCGCATAATTTTTGCATTGCAGCTGTAATCCGTAATTTGAACTACTAAGGGAAAAATCATACAAATAGAATGAGTTGTGGTTAGGTTAGGTTCGATTTGAAATTGTGGCCGCCAATGGTTAGACTGCTCCGATCACTTTTCCAGATGTTCAAACTTTTTTGCGAATATCTCGGAAACTAAAGCTGAGCGGCAGTAACGTATATAAGAAAAAGTTGTTCAGACTGATGACCTTGACAACATATTTCAAGATCATCAAAATCGGTGAGGAGGTTCCCAAAATAAATAATTACGAAAATTTGAAATATACTATACCTCCTCGTAGATGTTCGAAGATTTTCATCAATTGTGTCTCAAAATTTGTTCAAATCGGTAAACGCTTTAGGTCCCGGCGTTTCATCCTCGAAATTCGGCGGTATTCGGAGTGCCTCGATCCGTGAGACCGTTCGAAATTTGGTAGGATTCACGGGGAAAAAAGGAGAACGATGTAGGAATACGAGCAGGGAAAGTCCTGTAACCATGGAGCAGCTCGTGGAGCGTGTGATCCGCGCGTCGCGGCCACCCTTATCCATCGTCTTTCCACGTGGTTTCTGCCGTTGGTCTTTCGGCGCACGGTGCAACAAGCTCGAATGGGACGTTCTCGTCGCATTATATTACGTTACGTCACATTATGCGGCCCGGCCTGCACGCCGGAACATTACGATGTTCTCTGTTATGCCGGCTGCCTGGTTAATGTTCTGTGGCAGGATTCCAGCCGAGCGCTGTCTTCTCGAAACAAAGACTCTGTTTGCCGTTGTTGAAGTGGCCGCCGCGCCGCGTCCTCTATCGGGCCACAACTCACGATTTACATTCGTTGTTCCCCCTCCTCTCGTACCATGCCTGGCCCACCTTTACGGGCTCTCTCGCGAACGAACCAGCCAGGAAGCTGGCCGAGGAGGAACCGGGGCACGGAACGTAAACTCCGACGCAATGAGCGACTCTTATCCCACCGTAAAGATTATTATATTAGGCATTTATGGCGGCGGAACGATTCACGACACGCTCCGAACGCCGCCAGTCGAGTTTAGCGAGACACCTGTCTATGGTCTCCATTCCCTTCCCTCTTTTAAAGCGCGTTCCTCTTTCCTGACGCTCTTGCGTCACGCGGCAAAATTCGCAGCTGAAACGAATCATTTGACTTTTATATAAAATAATTAGACTACGGATTGTCATGCAATTTTCAATTTTTGCAGACAAATTTTAAGAAAGTGGTAGCAAATGAAATTCTATTTCAATCGGTAATAGCATTCGTAGGTCCCAAATAAATAAAAAAGTTGTTCTAAATTCTGTTCTTGTAAAATATTCTGTAGACAAATTTTAAGAAAGCGGTAGCAAATGAATTCCATTTTAATTGGTAACAACATTCGTAGGTCCCAAATAAATAAAAAAGTTCTAAATTCTGTTGAATTTAGTACTGCAGCGTTTTTTGAAATTTTTGAGAAGACAACGAGACTGTAGATCGTTCAATGTGACGGTATCCAATTTGATGTATCACAGTGGAAGGATATTTTCGTTTTTGCAAGGATCACCGTCGTCGCAGCGAGTAAGTTGGGCGACAATCGCGTTATGGCGCCGGTCGAAGATCGTGCTAGTCGCAAGAATACCCGCGAATAGCTTGACAAAGAGCCGCGCCGGCGACCGAGGAATTCAGGAAGGCATAACGAGCGTTTTCACGCATCTCCGTGTAGAGGAGTGGCCCCCGCCGGTGGAATTATTAATTAAGCACACTAATTAAGCGCGTTCATCGCGCTCGCCCGGAGGGGTCAGCCGACGGGCGCCATAGAGAGACAGAAAGCGAGGGAGACACTGGAGAAAGACGAAACAGAGAGAAAGATAGAGCAAGCGAGACGGCGCACTGCGAAGGTAACACGCGATTACAAACGCGATCGATAATAAATTACCTTTAAGCTAGAAACGCGGCGCACCGCCTTCTGTCTGCCTCCCACCTTGGCTTCTCTTGCTTTCATTCGGCCATTAGAAGTCGTTGTTCCCTAACCGTTCATTACGGGGTCCGAGCTTACGTGTAGGTCATGCTGCAGTGAGAAAGAGAGAGGGAACGTGTCTTAACGGCCAAGTAATTATGCTTCTACCGCGCGAACGTTCACGGAGAAAGGAGGGATGAAGAGTGGGGGAGATGGACTTTGAATTGCTGCTAGGGCTGCCTCGAGGTACCCCTCGATTGTAATTTCCGCGTGAACGTAAACACGTTTCTAGTTTATCATTAATATACTGCGGATTCTTATAAATTTATAACAGAATTGAGAAGATGAAATTGAAAATAGTTGAAAAAGTTTTCAAATAGGAGATGTCAATGTATAAATAACATTCATGTTGGTATCTATTTCTTGATTTGATTCGATTGATTCTTGCATTCTTCTTTTATATCGTTGGTCAATTTTTCGGAAAATTGGCCAGCGTTTACGGCGGACACGGACCTATCCCACGAAATTTCATTAAAACCGTGGAGGGCCAGCCCTCGACGAGGAGAGCACGGTCGCTTGTAATAAATGCATGGGATTAACGAGGAATAAATAACGAGAGACTGTTAATAATGTCGTACCCTTCGGTCGGAGCCCTTTTCGCGACCCGTGCTCTCCCTTTCAGCTAGATCTCGAGACTCGCTTTCGACTCGCTCGTTAACGTGAGCGACTCGCAAAAATCGGGGGGAGCACGCGACACGCGGCGCGGCCCTGCGTGGGCGGCAACTTTCAAGAATCATTAAAAACGCATCTTCGAGAACCCCGGCGATCGGCCGCTTAACGAGGACGCTCTCGCGATCGCTACTCGAAACTCCGCGAAGAATACGAACGCTCTCCACGGTAATGGGGATCGTAGTCGGGGAGTTGGAGGAATTGATATCATTCCGGGGGAGAGCGTAATGAACGCGCCGTCATGTCGGGGATTAAAAATTTTGCGCGCAAGACGTTCCTTTTTTGCCGTAGATTCAATTAAGGTCGAGTGTCGCTAAATATTGTACAAAAGGGGAAGGCGGTATTTCATTTCATTTCTTCAGGAGAAATTTTAAAAGGGTCAAATTTTTTCTCCCACTAACACCTTGCGCGAAAGAGTCAATAACTAGTTCAGGAACGAATTGCGGAGCTGTCTCGTTAGCTGTTCGATAGTCTCTTCTCGAGAAAAATTGCAGAAAGCGTTTTCCTTCCGAGCAATTCGACTGTGAGTCGGTTTACGGACTTTTCTTCCTATTGACACCTGTAAAGGAGTCAATAACCAGTTCGGGAACGAGTTACGGAGCTGCTTCGTTAGTTGTTCGATAGTCTCTTTTCCTCGGAAAAAATTCCAGAAGGTGTTTCCCTTCCGAGCAATTCGACTGTGAGTCGGTCTGCGGACTTTTTCTTCCCATTGACAGCTGTAAAGGAGTCAATAACCAGTTCGGGAACGAATTACGGAGCTGTCTCGTTAGTTGTTCGATAGTCTCTTTTCCTCGGAAAAAATTCCAGAAGGTGTTTCCCTTCTGAGCAATTCGACTGTGAGTCGGTCTGCGGACTTTTTCTTTTCATTGACACCTGTAAAGGAGTCAATAACTAGTTCGGGAACGAATTGCGGAACTGCTCGGTTGGTTGTCGGGTGGAAGAGGCACGCGTACGAGTACACGAATCCCATTACCGTCCACGGACGCAGAAAAGTGCTCGTTCAGTGCTGAGGGAGGAAGACGAAAGGTGGCTGGTGTGTAGGGAGCGTGGAGACGCTACGAGAACTGCGAGGGCGGCGGGGGAGAAGAAGAACGAGGCGAGGGTAAGGCACTAATGAGCAAATAAGGCGAAAAAAGGTGAAAATTCATTAGCAGTCAGCTAGCAATGGACGGCGCGGAGGGAAGGGTTACCGAGAATCGGCGTAACTCTTTTCTCGGTAAAGGACTCGAAGCTCGACAAAGGACTCTAAAAATAAATACATAATTAAACGTCGCGATAATTAACTTCTTTGGAGCGGGGGAGCATCGGGGTGACGACGAACCGTACCGCGTCGGAAACGCTCCCTTCGGATTCTCGCGTACACAACGGCTTCAACGACGGAGTCTGATTTACCGGCTTCGACTTGTCATCGATTTTTTCCTTTCTCCATCAATAATTAAAAATTCGAAGTAGTTACGAAGATACGCTCTCTTCATAAATGTACTTTATTTACAGAGTGAGCCACCTGACGTTTGCACCTCAAATACCTTTATTGTTTCTAAAGATACGTAAAATATGGTAAGGCGCACAGGTTCGATCAATAATATAGAACAAGCAATTTTGTAATTAATAAACTCCCAACGAAAAAAATTTAGCGTCTGAAAAATAATATAACTATAATCGAAAAATTGAATTTATATAAATATGGTAAGGACAAAGTTGAATGGTACAATGGGGCTGACACGCAATTTTTACAAGAAGATCTGCCAATTTTGTTAGGAGATGTACTTTACTTTGAGGAAGATTCACCTCACAGTTCCTTGAAAATTAAATTCGCAAAAATCACCGTACCGTCATCGTTTCAGCCAACGATAAAAACAATGATCGTGTAATGAATAAATAAGAGATAGTGATAAAATCGCAACTCAAAGAGCCACACTAATTGGCCAATCCGTGATTATACAACAGGGGATTCGGCAAAAATTCGACGACAAATGTCGAGCGTAATTTCTGCGCGTCGATTCCGCATCGGCGTAATCCTTTTTTAATCTTCCGATCTTTTATTTTATTTTTTTCGTCGGACCCGCGTTGCAATGTCGACAAATCCTCTTTATTAAATAAATAAAGTTAATCAAATTTGTACGCCGCGCGGGAGCCAACAGTCTGCAAACACTCCACCCAAATATAAATCATTCGAAAAGCTCGACGGTTGTTGCATAGGTTACGATAAATTGATAGATACATCCGGTAATATTTGCTTGTTCCCGAGAAAAATCTACACACACGGTTGCAGCCCTCGCGGTTTGTTAATAAAATCCTATTTCGTTCGGTTTCTAGCCTATTGGCAATCCCAACGAATTTGAACAATCGCATTCAATAAAAGAATTCAAAAGATGACCTATTTTGACAAGAAAAAAAATGAAAATACATTTTGACTGCCACGATCCAATATAATTGCAAATTAATATCAGGTTCCTTCAACTTTTTTCGAGCATACACATTTTCCGGGTTGATACAGGCTTCAAAGAAGTTTTATCACGCTTATATTACCTTGCCGTGTCGATGTCGTTGTCGTTGTATGCGTCAAATCATGTAATCGAATTTTGAACCACTTCCCGATGAGCTAGAGACTTGAAACTTTATACATGGTTTCGAACTGGACGACAATGAAATATTAAAAAAACAAATTCAAAACAAAACTGTGCGTTTAGGAGATACAAAATGTAGGATCTCAGCGGGAATCGAACTCGGGCCTCAATAAATACGCTCGGTAGTACGTCATCGCTCCTTCCTCCACTACGCGTTCCCACTCCACTGATTCAATTCGTACCGAAGGTGCTCGGTGTGATGTTCCGTACATTTAGTTCAATTTCGGACAATTTCGGATTCTATCAAGAGACGTCTCGTCTCTCGAAGTCATCCCCTCATTCTATTTCGCGTAATTCCATATCTTGCGTTTCTGTATCTTACCATTTCATACCAGTATTACTATATCTTGCCTTTCGTTACAAAAAGCCTGAAAAGTAGAAAATAAAAAAAATATATAAAAACTTTTCAAAAACCACGCGCTTATATTAAAATGCACTAGAAGGGAGAAAATGATTTTTTTAGACATTAGTGACTATAAATAATGGCGTGGAGCGCTAAACTGAATAACACTAAACACTAATATCTAAAAAAAGTATTTTCTCCCTTTCAGTGCATTTTAATATAAGCGTGGTTTTTAAAAAGTTCTTTTATATATTTTTTTGGAATTTCCAGACCACGATGTGGAGTTTTACAATTTCAGGAAACGAAATGAGGAATCAGGGTTGCCGGTGGCGTCGATGCAGACGAAATTAGTACGTGCAAATTTTCATTCGGGTCCTTATTGAGCCGACTCGATTGAAGATCCAGTGGCAACGGGAATCGGGAACACAATCACGCGACTGACCAAATTCCAGCCTCCACGCCCGCTCGCTCGCGGAAAATCCGCTCGATTCGCTCGTAGGCTGCGCTGATCGACTCGCGGATCAGACGAGTCCACACTAATTTAGACATTTTCGGCCGGCGGGTATATTTGTTATATTTTCGCTCGAATCATTATTACGCGGTGCCGCACGCGTTCCGTACCAGAGGATTACCGCTTAATCCGGTCCACTATAAATTGGGCGGAATCACATCCCCCGCGCCAACTCTCCTCGTTCGACCCTTTCTCATCTGCTCCTCTCCCTCTTTCCCTCTTGCTATATCTCCTTTATCTTTCCTCTTTTCAGTCATTCCACGCGAAATCGCACAGGACATGCAACGCGTTCGCCGGTTTTTTCAAATACTGGATACATCGCCCTCTGATCAATTAACCCCATGTTACTTGATTTTGTCCCTCGGGTTTTTATTGCACGAATTACTCGAAGGGTTAGCAGAATTTTATTTGATTTTTACAATCAAAAATTTTGCAGAACAATTGCGTGATACAAACACTAGCAATTTTGCAAATTAATTCAAAAACTCAACGTTTCACTCCTGATACGGATCATTTTCAAGAGTAAATTTTGCGTCTGAAAAATGATGCAACTACTACTAAAAATAATGTAACTGTTATAGCAAGTATGGAAAAGTGGTTCATTTGGTATTGTCATATTATTTTTATGGTTAACATGTATTAAAGTTACATCTATTCTCAGACGCTAAATTTCCGAAAAAAAATTGAATTTATATTTTCCAGAACTGCATTCATAGGATTAAAAGGTTCCACCGAGTCTGACAAAAATTGGTGATTGGCCAGCTAGTAAGAATCGTCTTTCCGTTGGTTCCGGAAGGGTTGCGGGGGTGAGTAGACTTTCTGCATGGGGTAGTTGGGGGTCGAACCACGGGAGCATTGCGTCTGGGAAAAAAAAGCGAGCTAGAAAATATGGGGAGCAAAATCTGAGAATATCGTAAGGTCTGGGCGCGCGTGGGGGTGGTACACGTACGTGGAGCAAAACGAGAGTCGAATCGCGGCAAAGAAATATCGTCGGTCAACGGAGAAAATCCGTATCCTGGCAGTAACGACCGGGATGGACGAACGGGACCGAGAGAGGCTGGTCCAGAGAGAAAGAAATCGAAGGACGAGGACGGGGCAGTCGGAAGAATCCGAGAAGAGAACGAGAGAAAGAGAGAGAACGATCCGTAGAAAGAAAGAAAGAGAGAAAGAGTGAGACTGGGTGGGGAAAGGGAGAGGTACCCTTAGCTGGTTTCCCTCAGGAGATTTTATAATGGCGTCCAGTTATTACCGCAGGACCTCGGGCCACGAACGCGATACGATTCTCCGACAAGGGACGAAGGCCGATTTAACAAGTGGTCAAATATACGGGCGCACCGATGCTCTGAGCATCCTGGCCTCGAAAAGCGGACCGACATCGAAAGACCGATACAACGTACACCGATAATGATAACGATGATCGCGATCATACGGAAGATCGACGGACCGACCTCCCTCCTACGGATTCTCGGCTTCTTCCTGGCTCGTCGTTTCGACGGACCTCGACGAACCGTGTACGTTGCCTCTCCCGATTCGTGGACCTGATCCGTACATCCCGGGAAAGGTCGAACTTACACGCTAATTATATTTAATTGTTCGTTCTTGTCGGGAGAATTTTTGCGGATTTTTTCGGAGACTATTAGCGAACGAAAAATTGTAGGATTTTACAAGTGCATACTTGTAAGTTGTAACTACAGTGAGTGTACAATGTGTTTGTACAGTTTTTAAAATGGAATAACTATTTTATAATTGTACCAACCGACCTGATCTTTTATAATTAATTAGAAACACAGGTTTTTGAAATTATATGCAAAAAAGATTTAACAGGAAATTATTATTTACAAGGTTACACGTAAAAATAAGACAGGCATCTTCTCAAACTTTTTATTTAGGAAAATTTCATCGAAATGTCATCAAAGTCATCGAAACAATTCTAACACACAACTACCCTTTCTTCCCTTTCGCCCACCTGCACGCCGCTCTTAACCTATCCTTAATACTACCTTACCCTAACTTAATTTTAACTACCATTTATAACTAACACGTATTTATAAAAGCTTATAAATAACTTTTGTAAGTTGTAACTATATGCTCCCGTTTTCTAAATTAGAAATCTTGTAGAATTAATGTTGTAAAACATTTACATTTTGGAGGAAGTTACACGCTCCCTTATTTAAAATTTGAAATCTTGTAGAATTAATGTTGAAAAACATTTTCAGTTTGGGCAAAGCTAATGGCATCCTCTGATTTATAACCATTGCATGTAGTTGAAGTAGGGAGGGGTTGGAGGGGTTGGAGGGGTGGGAGCTTTGATGTGCGAGATCGATACGATATCGGGTCAGAACGTCGCCGAGGACGAGTATTAATTATGATTTAATTAGACGAGGCTGATATCGAGACCATTCAAAGGCACAGCGACTGAAAAACTCTTTATTCATAATTATACTGTTGGCAGTGTTAACGAAACAACAAACATATCGTATTACCAATTATGCTCCTTCATCGCGGTGCTGGATTCGAGAAAATAAAAAAAATCACAGAGAGAAGGAAAATAAAACGAGCCGCTTTGAATCTGTTCGAACGAAATCCGACAGTTTAATTGAACGTTTCCTTCTGACGCGCTCGTAATTACAAATTTAAATGAATTATTCCGCTATCACGAATACAGCTCTCTCTGCCCGCTGTTTCCATTTTCTTTTTTAAAACTACGCGCCGCGGCGTGTACTTAACAATACTAGGCTGGGAATGGGGAAAAATTGATATTTTATGCTGACATCGTATCCACGCGTCCGAACCTCGATAATGATTTTTATGGGCTCCTGATGCACCAAACAAAATAACACAATTAATCAATTCTCCAGCGGTAATTACCATGCGTATCGCAATTAATATTTTCCAATCGTTAGGATACATTTTTTTCATGGGAAACAATAATACGTTTCCACAATGTATTTCTGGAAGCAGAAATAATTATTTCTCTGTGTTTCTCTGTATGTTATAAAGTGACAAAATGATGTTCGAAAATTATGTGATTCCGAACATTAGAATAATTGCAGCGCATGTTCCGTGTCTCCTCCCAGATTCGCGGCCGTAGGAGTCGCGCGGAAATCGATCTCTGCCGTGGTACGTCTGTTATAATTAGAAACAACACTGAGACTTCGTTAAAATTAATTGAAGTTATTACTTTAACGCTTTTTGGACGCTAGCCACAGGAGCGAGCGCGGGTTCTACCGTCTGTTCATTAATTATTCCCGTCTGCCGATTAAATCGGAGACACCTCTCGGTTCTTTTTAATGAATTCCTCGAACCGGCGCGCGGCGCGGGAAACTCAAACGGCGGAAGGTTGACGAGCCGCGGAATGCTTTTCGGCGGGCGTTTCCGCCCCAAAATTCCCCGAATTTCGTGCGACCAATTTAGGACCGTCGCACAACAGCGTGTGCGGCCGCGTGTGCGTGTGTCTCGAAACGAATCATAGTTTCCGCTGATATTAGAGATGTCAATTTAATTGCAGAAAATACTTTGGAGAGAGGGGGAGGCAACGACACACAAGCCGCGTGTCGGGAAGTTTAAATTAGAGCGAGCACAAAGACGCGAGCGACGGAATCCGAACAACGACCGAACTTGTTTTAAAAGAACGGACCCCAGCGTTAGATTACGAATCGAACTATGCGTTTTGTTTAGCCGGAGAGCTCGCAGGCAACTTCCGGGACCGTTTGAACCCCCGATCGCTTTCGTACGACAAGTAAAACGCCTGTAACCCTAGATTTCGAAAAATCAGAAACGTCGGTAATATTTCTACGCTTCGTTACCACTTAAGAAAAGGATTTCTTCATACCTGGTGGAAAAAATAATTCTCTTTTGTGGGATCTTGTAGCCCAACGCGGAAATATACTTGTGAAATTATAAATACGTGTAAAAATGTAGTTTCTCGTGACAAGAAAGAAAAACGGAAGTGGAAAATGTAATTATTGCGGTTTCCAGTGGACGACAAATAAACGAGCAGTTCTTCGAAGGAAAATCTTGATCGTCGATCAACACGAACCAGTTTAATATGCATATAATAAGTATTTATATATTCGAAGGTGAAACAGTTTCAATCCAGCGAGAGGATAATTAAAAAAAAGCTGAAATCCGTGTCTCTAACGCATCGTTCAATAATTACTGGCAGTATTTGGGAAAATTAATGGCGCGATCGACGAACGCCGCGAACGCGACGTCCGAATATTCGAACTTTTTCAGCGAAACAAATGAAACTAATTGCGCGGAACGCAGAAAGAATTATTCAAAGGTATTATCATCGTTTAATAAAATTTCACGTTGGAAACGATGGATGCTGAAGGAGAGAAATATTTCGCGGAGAGACGAAGAGCAAAAATGATTTCTATAAGCCCGGAGTTATTAATAATGCAATGAATTTAATGCGCGGGAATTGAAACTGTGCCAGAATAAGGATTAATAATGGAAGAAGGGAATTGTTAGGATGAATGTGTTGTCCCGATGAAAAGGCGTCGTTGTGAACGGCCGTCAATTCAATTTATAATAATACCGTATATTAAAGGTCAACATCGAAGAGATAGTAATCTCGATTTGATCGCGGTGTCGAACAGAGCTGCACTAACAGCCCGCCGAACGGAAAAACAAAAAAAATATTCGACGGACAATAGCGAATGGGCAAGGTTTCCGGTTAATTGCATCGTTGTGAAACCCCGATCGCTATAGACTCTAACATTGTTATTAAACATGCTCCGGTACGTTTCGTGCTCTCCGATGGAACATGGGAAAAGGGAACTTGTGCAACTACGGAATCAACGGTGAACGTAACCGAAATTCGTTCAAAATGACTATACAGAGGTTTAACTAATTATTGTGATGCAACGAATATGTGTTACGTAAGGTTCATGGGTCAATGGACCAATATCTAGCACGAATATTTTTTTCCGAAGGTCATCTTTTTCGAAGTTGTCAAGATCATCGATGTTTTTTGGTACATAACTACATTTTTTTTAATTGCATCGTGTAGCTGATGGAAAGATACATTCAGGTATGTATAGTAACATGACCTTGAAATGACCTTGATCTTCGAAAATTGGCGTTCCTTTGCGTGGTAAGGCCATCTAAATATCTCTTCAGGTCATTGTGATGCAACAAATATGTGTTACGTAATGTGCATGGTGTCCATGGATGAATATCTGTCAAGAATATAATTACATTTTTTAAAAATTGCGCCGTGCAACTAATGGAAAAATACATTCAGATATGCATAATAACAGGACCTTGAAATGACTCATCTCGTTGCACCGACCAACCGGTTATCAAAGTTATTACAAGGTCATGTAACTATACATATCTGTATGTATTTTTCGATCAGCTACAAGATGCAATTTTTAAAAAATATAGTTATCTTTCAAAATACACTTCTTTCACAATCAGTTCGTTTTCTAATTTTGCAAATGTAATTTTTCCTTTTATAGATTTATATTAAAATTTTCTTCTCTTGAAAATGATCCACATCAGAATCGAAACGTTGGGAGTTAATTAATTGCAAAATTGCTTGTTTTATATTATCGACCGAACCTGTGCGCCGACACCACCACACAATTATTATCGAATTTCTACGATCGAAAAACTGAATTTGTATCCAAATTCTACGTTTCTCTCATAAAAAATTTCAAAAGGGCCCCGAAATTCCACTTTGCCCAAGGGCCCCAACTAGTCATAAAGCGCTACTGAAATCGTGTACGGAATAACGAGATTTTGTAAATTTTTCATGAATATTTTGAAAAACATTGCTTAAAAAACGCGGCTCGTATTTTCCGGTCGGAACACGAGACTTGGCAAATTGATTTTCGAAAATATTATCGAGGCATTGGCCGGGCATTAATTTTATACAATAGTAATTACGGGGCGTCGACGGATAGGGTGGGAGGGGATGGAGATGGCGAGCGCGGGAACGAGTTCTGGAAATTAAAAAGCGGAACAAAACTTCCCGCCTCATTACTGCGGCAAATACTCGAGCGTCCCGATTAATCTCGCTCCGAAATCGGCGAATCGAAAATTGACCGGCGCGAGTAACAGGAACACAGCTCGAAGGGAAACGCGAGCGAGCGGAGAGAGTGCGTTTTCCGTCGGAGGAAGACACGCCGGTAATTAACAGAAGTAAGAAAATTAAAACGGGAAAGCAATTAACAAAGGAACACACACGGGCCGTTGTAACGCGGTAGCCGGCTGTAAAGTAAACTAGTAAACAAAACCGGTTTAATTAAATGTTCCCCTGTAAAAACTGCTCGGAAACTTTCGAAAGTGGAAATTAACGAAGACGCCGTAAATATTTTATTTCGGGATAAAATCAACCCGAGAGAAAGACCGAGAGAGAGAGGGAGAGGGAAAAAGTAGGAGAGAGTGCCGAGATATCCTCGTTTCTCGCCCTCTGTTTCCCACGATGTCTGGCGAACAAGAAATCATAATTTCCATTTGTCTTCGTTTCGTAAATACTTCGGCCGGCCGGGCCCCCATCAAAAGTCTCTTCAACTTCTCTAATTACGCCGCCTCGCGAGCCAAGTAAACCGAGCTGCGTAAATACTTCGTTATACTTGCGCGAAACACACCTAGCCTCGTCCCTCGTCCGAGCGGACCGGCAAAATAGCCTCGCGCGTTTCCGTCCACCTGCACTTTTTTCACTGACATACTGGAACCATCCACAGACTGTCACACCTCGTCCATTATTAACAATAATTAAAGACATCGAT
Source organism: Lasioglossum villosulum (assembly GCA_963971365.1). NCBI lineage: Eukaryota > Metazoa > Arthropoda > Insecta > Hymenoptera > Halictidae > Lasioglossum > Lasioglossum villosulum. The sequence continues at coordinate 2,714,158 of OZ020495.1, forward strand.
ATTCGTTGAGTGAGTAAACGATTTGTCCGAAGTTTCTCAAGTTCTCGAGGTTCAAATCCTTTTTACAATGAGACTGAATACAGTAATGCCTCGAAACATGTGTATACAGTATGAACGGACACAATTCCGTGACCTCTCACAACTGGAACGCACAGGATAGCGAGAAAATGAAACTTCAGCCCAACATACACATCTTGTAAACAGGAGCCAAGTTCCTATGGCCGTAAAAAGTTGCGAGATCAAACGAAATACGGCCGAGTTCGTCAGATTAGAAATACCTCTTGCAATACTGAAAAAAGGGTCTGTAAAAATTAGTTTAAAAGAACGCTAGTTAATTTTTAACGAGTTACATGGAGGGCTAAATCATTCAAACTTGGCCGTTACTTTTTAAACCAATGGCCATAAAAGGTATTAGGTAGCGGCCAAGTTTCAATGATTTAGTCCTCCATGTAAGTCTTTAAAAATTAAATAGCGTTCTTGTAAACTAATTTTTAGAAACGCTTTTTTCAGTATTGCAAGAGGTATTTCTAAGCTGACGAACTCGGTCGTATTTCGTTTGATCTCACAACTTCTTACGACCATAGGAACTTGGTTCTCGTTTGCAGGACGTGTTTGTTGGGATTTCATCGGTTTTTGTAAATTTTTAAAGTTCGATAATTATCCCTTTGAGTGTTTGTTATGGTGGACCTGTGTACCAAATTTGAAGCTTGTACGTCAATGGGAAGTACCCAAAAGGTTTTGATGATCTGCCAGTCAGTCAGTGACTTTAGCGATGTTTGAGGTCCTATATCTCGGAGCCTGCTGATGTTGGAAGATTAATGTTTTGCCAATATTAAGACATGATAGCATTTAACGAGTGTACGAAATTACGTCTCTCCATCAGCCTTCAGTGCCGAGTTATAATCCTCTAAAAAACGGCTGAGTTGTTTCGTGTAAAAGAAAGTAGTGCGAGAACTTGGCTGGTGCACTGCCGTGCACCTAGATACCGACAGTCAATGAGAGAATCGTTATTCTTGCGATTAAAATACATTTCGAAGATCGAGAGCAACCCGTATAAAATGATTACACGTCGAGTATATTTATGGGAACCTCGTTAATATTGTGTAGCAACGGAAACCGAAGAAATTGAGCCTGATTATTGAAATTGCCTGGGATTTCTGAGCGCGTATCGAACTCGAAGGCTAATATGTTGTTTGAAAAATAGAAAAGGGAAAGAAAATCTTAGGAGGCTGTTTTGCCTGTTGGAAGAAACTATCCTGTTCGAATAAAAGAGAAAGAAAACGCCGCGGTGGGGCCGCATCGAACCGATCCGGGCTCGAAGTAACTTTGTAGCGGTAATTGCGAGCTGGCGAGGTTGCGCGCGCGCGGACGAACGTAAATTCCGCTTCAACTTTATTTACCGGCGCGGCAATTTAATTAGAGAAACAGAAGACCCGTGCCCGGGTATTATCGGTCTTGTAAAATTCTTTTCGAAAATCTCCGCGTAACTCGCGTCAATTTAGTTCCGTCAGCCTCCGATTCAATTATCCCTTCGTTTGTATTTCTGCAACCCAGTTTACGAAACGTTCCCCCGATGCCTCGGATTTAAATTGTAATGTTTCCCCGGCGTAAATGAGAAAAGTCTCTCGCAAATTCTCTCCCATAATCCCAAGAAAATTAATTCGATCACCGGATCTGGTTCAACGGGCTTCGCTAGTTATCCCCTCTCTCTTTCTCTCTCTTCCACTTTTTTCCTCTATCGATCGACAATTAGCTCGATAGTGGGTCAATTGTCATCTAAATTCAAATTTTTCTTTTATTCTCCATGGCACTGTTCAGTAGAGTTATAAATAACTTCCGTTGCAGTACTGAAAACTTAATAAATGGGTGCGAATCGAGAGAATTTAATTACGTGCAATTTGCAGTTGCATCGGTATTTTTACTTTTCTAGAGGATAGAATAAAAAAAAAGATCAGCGAATAGGTCTCTGGCTATCGGTAACAAGATTTATTTTTGCATATACTTTATGCGTTCTGCGTATTATGCAGGTTGTACATTATCGGCGCATTTCCGACGTGAAGATATAACTGGCACAAAGGTTACAAAGCCGACGCAAATTGTAAATAAAATTACTATTTATGTATACGTGGATGAAAGCGACCCAGTAAAAATGGAAAAACAAACCGTGTGGAAAATCGGGTCAGAACCGACCCAATAACCTCTCTCAATCGCGATCATCTATCACAGACCATTGGATCGTCCAGGAGCAGGACCATCGGGCGATGGTAATCGAAAAATAAAAGCGTCGTCGGTTTCGAACCATCGAAAAAGAAGTCCGGTTCGTCGTGGTGCCGTAGCCAGCAAAAAAAGGCAGGGGGCTAGGGGGTTTGGAACGTGGAAGGGGTATGGGGGTTGGGATGAGTAGTGGGAGGGGTGGTCTGTTTCCCATTAGAGTGTCTCCGCAGGCGTTTAATCACCCAATTAAGAGGATTTTCACGTATGTTAATTAGTCGAAACACATGCAAAACGTCGCGCGGCCCCTTCCATCCCTTTGCCCCTGGCCCGGTGCCGGCTGGCTGTCACCCCCTCCGGGGCCACCCTCTCTCGAGGTTCCGGTGGTGCTTGAAGCCCGCGGGAACGGGCGCCTCGATTGCACTCGACGGCTAAAAAGAGATCAAAAGGAGGGCTCCGAGGGCGTTGCAAGAAATATCGTACGTGTACAGTTTTGCTTCGCTACGCTCTGCTCTGCTTCGTTCTGTTCGACTACGCTTGGTTCAGTTTCATTCTGCTTGGTCCAACGATGTGTCTGTCAGGCCCCTGCGCCGCTAGGATCAAGGAGACGCGTGTATCGTTTGTTCGCGAGAAGATGTTTACCTGTTACCCCCTTATTTTATTCGGAACCACCTCGTATTATCCTCTTCTAACATCTATCACACCGCCCCTGGCCCAGAAATTCCCCCGCCAATCGCTAGGTCTCGAAATTTCAGGGCGAAACGCTGTGTCGCACCCCTATTTCCGTCTCTCAGTCCCTCGTAAAAAAAAATAAAAAACAAATTTTTTTGGAAACTGAAACTCCTATATCAAAATATGTTTTTTCAAATCCGTAGAGAAAAAATTTTTTTCCCAAATTTGAAAAGGTCTGTGGGTCTCCTTTCTACAAGCGCCGGCAAGTAGGAAACCTACAGACTCTAAATTCAAATTTGAGGACTTTCTTATTATTTTCTTAGCTGTCTAACAGGGTTACCTGTTACAGTTTATTATTTATATCGTTATTTTTGCTAAAGACGAGGTTAGCGAATGAAATTAGACGAGCGCAGGAAACATTCCAGTCGCCTTCTATCGAATCAATCCTGGAATATGGAGGAGAGCCTGGAATACCTCCGATCGAAGCAAGAGCGCATGGTTTTCTCTTGTTTCCTCGGCGACACGACAAAAAATAATCACGAGCCGGCCTCGCGGGGTCGCTAACGAAGGAAAATTGAAGAAGGGACCGGGTGGCTATCTATTCAATTATCACCTTGGAACGGCTGCATACGTAGGAACAGGTAATCCCATTTCACGACTTCCGGCCATTCTCGGCCCTTGAGCGACGTGTCCTGTGACGTCAGCGGAACAAGATCGCCTGTTTTACGGACAAGGGTCGCCGTTTCGCGTGGATTTCCACCAGTTTACTGAATCTCCATCTCTCACCGAACGGGTCTCCGTTTCACCCAATCTGAAACATTGCCTCGATACTTCCAGAACCTCGCTCAGCCAATTTTCAAAATGATTTTACGGGAGAAGTATTCATTCCGCAATAATAATCCCGATGTATTCGAAATATAATGGAAAACAATTCCAATTAAGAAATTACGACTTCCAAGACTGTTACGGGTGTAATCACCAGACGTCTCGCGACCCGAGTGATAACAAACGTTTTTTTTTCTCGCGGAGAGCAACGCGTTAACCGCGTCACATCGGAAAACGATAAATTTCCAGGGGATGGTAGATCGTTCCATAAGCGGCGGTCCACTTCGGTAATAATTTATCGACGGAATTTTAAAAGGTTTAAGGTAAATAAAGCGAGCGGATCGCTATCGAAATCAAGTGGTTGGAAATATCTTTCACGGCAATACTCGCTCGCCGTGAATTCGTTCCAATTTCTCTTTCCTCCGCGTTTCTCTTCCCTCTCTTTTCTCTCTTGTTTCTTCTCTTCTCTCTTTTTCTGCCTTTTTCCATCTCTTTCTCCCTCGCGTTCCGCGTTCGTTCGCTCGGCCGCGAATTGCACATTTCGAAGTAAGTCTCGAAGACAATGAAAATTTCAACGGCCATTCATTTTCCGGTAATGAGTTCTTTGGTCGGTCTTTTAACTGTGCCAAATGACTTTAAAATTGTGCCGTCGGTTAATGGGCTTCGCTCGCTCACTGTTCTCCATCCTTTTTTCCCCTGGCTAACTCTCTCTCTCTCGTTTCCCACCCCCAACAACCCCTGGAGAACCCACCCCCCAAACCATTCTCGCGAAACATTAAATAATCACAAATTTTCCAGGCTTTCGCTTTTCGAGCGGCCGCGTAATTGGGCTTTTGTGCGTTCTCCGTTCGTGCTCTTTTATATTATCGGCACTACGGGAGAGGGCCACAGGGGTGAGCGAACAACGAAGAGGGGATAGGAAAAAAAGAAACGACTGGTCTTTGCCTGTTTCCGTGAAAGATTTAAAAGAAACAGTCCCGGTATAATGAAAAGTGGCGGGAGAAGTTAATATTTGCCTGTTACCTTGAACCGGCCGACGCGACGCGGTGAATATAGCCGGGCCACTGTTGGTCCTCGGAATTCTAAAGGAATCTTGGAAACCGTATTATACATTATCGACGAGCCGGCACGCGATAATCCGGTAATTCGATTTTTTGCCCTGAACTCTCCGCGGCGAGTACCAATTTTGATTTTCGGTTTCATTGCGAATTGCGGTGATCGATATTGATTTCCAGATTGAATATATTGGTTAGCGCATCGTGAGCATCTTCGTGCGCGCCGTTCTGCAAAAATGGAGTAGGAGCTGCTGAAGGTTAGTTCTGTGTTACGCGCGTGGGTTGATTGGTGTCACCCAGCCTCATATTCGTTATGGTAATTGTAGAAGCTAAAAATAGCGGAGCATTGTTTCTTCCGACAGCTTCGTAGTAATCTTCAGTATTTTTCCGTTGTAATATTTCTACGTTCTATATCATAGAATTGTTGCGGAGGGTTCGATGCTGTCTTGCCGTATTAGCAATAGTTTTTTGCGAATGTCTCGAAAACTAAAAGCGACCCTCCTATATTGGAAAAGGAAAAAGTTGTTCAAAACGTCGAAATCTATAACATATTAAAATTTCATCAAAATCGGAGTAGGCAGACCTTTTCTATATACGAATGTCAAAGTGATCCGAGGTGGGTCCCTTAGCTATATTTACCAAAATACGAATGCAAAAAACAGCAAAATTAACAGCGGCAATAAATTGCACGTAACCATATGTTTTCCGTGTCGGCAAGCCAGCAGGGTAACCGCGTTTACGTTCTCATTATCCAGAAGGAACTCGTTGACGGGCAATAATGCCGTCCATAAAAAAAAGAACGATCGCGCGATAAAACAATGAGAACGGTCAGATAATTTTCCAGCGACCTAGGCGGTAAACAGAATAATCGATCGAAACAGCGAAAGGACCCGTCGCCGGTTGCGCGTCCCTCTCCCCTTGGACCGCCGCGCCTCGCGCCGACTATTATCCTTGCCCGGTTTAACCGGATTGATAATGATCAGAAGTAATATGCGCTTTAATTGGCTAATGGCGTGACGAAAATATAATAACCGGCGGTATCGATTAAAACGGCGGACCTCAAATCTCTCCGGCAGCACCACGGGCCGCGCATTTCGCGTCCGACTAAAACCGTACAACCAGCAGCAGTCGTACCCACGCAGGCAGCCGTCCCGGAATTTCAGATGGTAATTCAGTCGAAATTCCAGAATCTACTCGCCCGTTCACACGCCCGCCACCCCACCCAACCCGTCCCCCTGTAATGGCACAAATTTGCCTAATTTTCGACTTATTACCGAACACTTGTTACCGCATTCGTAATCCGTTCGCCCGATGAAAACGAAATCGAGAATCTCTCCTGATCCCGTTTCAACGAGCTCGTCGCCGACGAAGACGCACATTTATTAACCCCTTCTCGACGTTCCCGGGATTTCATTTCATTTAAGGCGCTAACCCCCACCCACCCCTCCCCAGCCCCCGGATCGTTCGCGCTTCATTGGAACGAGTGGATCTTTTAATTAATTACGCCGTAACGCGAGCGTCGGCGAAAGAGAACATTTTCGATTCTCTTTTCTGCGAGTCTCGTCAACGTAGTTTGCTTCTGCGTGCTGCAAATAATTTACTGGAAAAAAATATAATTTATGTGAACCGGCTGTTGCGTTGCTCGGATTTTTCAATTTAATTTTATCGCGATCTTTTGTATAGGGTATCATTAGCGTTCGCGACTTCCCCACGATTTAGCCGGGAACAATCGAGCGTGAAAATTACGACAGAACAATTTTATGGGGGACACTTCGCGCCGCGTTCTGACGTAATCGACCAATCCATGGTGGGTTCTAAAGAAATTTGTAAATCTCCGTTGAGAGACAGGGGGTTTCTAATTCCACGGTGGTTGCGCGCGAGGATTTCATGCGGGGGACCCGTTGCCCGTTCTCGTCCCGCTTATTCAAATTGTAAATTTATGAGACGTTGGAAATGAACTATTGAGAGAGGCTATACGTATAACGAGCTACTGTAATGCACCTATGTAGCGTCCGTGGTCCCGGTTTTATTCACGGAAGAGTGGAAATCTACTCGTGTCACCGCCTGAAGTATGGCCTCTATCTGCTTTCTATAGGTTCGACTAATGCTGTCGTAAAATATGAATAACTCCGGGAAACAATACGGAGAAACGCTCGCGGAAACTGTAATGGAACTGTTACATTAGCCACGTCAAGAAAAATAACCGAGCGACGCCTTTATGAGCTTGCTTGACTAACGAAGCTTTGTTTAACGACTTGTCTGCTGGAGCAATTTATTGGAGCCTGTTCCGCGCGTTTATGTTGCAAAAGGGACTTGGAACATTCGATATACTCTTCGTCGTTATTCCTACTTTCATCCGAACGGAGACCGTAAGTGTTGGGTTTCTTAACTTTGGTTTAAGTTCATGGCGAATTTCTGTTTCTCATCCATTTTTGCGTTTGCGAAGTTGAATGAATATACAGTTGAAGTTAAGCACCCCACTTGAAAAGAAGTTATATAAGGAAAACATTTATCTGAAAACATGTAGAATTTATTCGGGCCGCTTGTCTTAAGCTGCGATCTCCTTTGCGCGTCTGGACGCAGCGTTTTGTTATCCCAGTGATAAGAAACAATATTGCAATTCATGTTTCTCTCCCATGGACGGCGCCGAATTATTACCACGATTTTGTTAGCTCGCTTTCATGTTCGTCTGTTTGATCGGTACAAATCTTGCAATTGAAAAAATTTTTCAAAAAAGTCTAGCCGTTTATTTTCTATTATTTAACAGTCAAGTGTAAGCCACCAGTGGCACTATTTTGCCAAACGAGGACAACGGAGCGAATGTGTTCCAATAAAATTAAAAGAGGAGACGAAACCGAACGATCCCACAGTATCGACAGAAAACAGTTCTGTTAGAGAGAGAGGAAGAGAAAGGAGGAGTATCAAAGGTGACGATTTCCCCTGTAAAGCATTTAAATTCCATTTAATGCCGATTCCCACCATCCATCGGGCTCTGGTCCGCATAAAGATTCCTCGAACGATCGCATCGCGTGGAACCGTGACAGACATTACAACCGTGAGGAAAGCCCGTCATGAGGAATGTTTCGAACGCGACGGATAGTGTGAATTCTGTTTAACGACGCGATGACCTCCATTTCCAGGCATTCGCGAATCCTTGTGTTCCACAATTGAACGATACGATTCCCGTGCCCACCTGATTTAAAGTTATAGATAAAGTAATGCGGGTCAGTATTTAGCTGAAAGTATTTCAATGATTATTTGAAGACAGCGTATTTGATTAATTCCTGACAGAAACGAGTGGGTGTAAATTAAAACAGTTAAACAAATTAAAACATCCTGAACTATTATTTCCAAGCAATTAATCATATTAAGGAAGAAGATACATTTCCATTTCGTTGCGGTTTGTTGGAAATCCGGGAAAAAAATGTTTATTTTGCATAAAGATCCGATGTCTAATTATTTCCAATACCAATTCGAAATGTATCCAGGCAGGAGCAACCGGTCTCCACGCCTGGGAAAGTAACTCTTTTGTTTTCAGCTCGAGACGAACAGTGTGCGAGTGCGTCGATGTGCCAGATGCGAGTGTGTTCGTTGGTAGGTGTTCACGGGGCGAATGTGCGTGCGTGCACCCACGAGGTAGATGCGCCGAGACAGATAAGGGGAGATACGGTTCGGTTTAAGGAAGCGGTTAATTACCAGAAGATAGAAGATTGCCGGTGGCACGGTCTTATGGTTCGAGTACGACCGAAAGAACCCGATCGTACGCCGTGCCATGCCGGTCGCGGAGGATGCCTTCGGGTAATCATCTTTCAGACACTTCGCTGGGCCCCTATGGTTCCCCATTCGTTCTATCGATGCGCGACGGGGAACGCTCGATAGGGTTACCAGGAAACGGATGTACTCGCGCGAATGCAGAGATCGGATTCATGCGATGGATCTCCGAAAACAGAATAACACCTTTGATCCTCTGGAACCGTTTCGTCGATCCACTTTGATCTTCTCATTCGACTTTGAATTTTAATCTTCGGATCTGTTTTTTCAGCGGATTCGCTGCGTCGCCTTTAGGCTGTCGGTTCGAGTGCTAATTTTATGATTAGGTATCGGATGCTGGACTTTATTAATCCCCGCAGTGCTGCTTTTCACGATTCCATGGCAGTCGTGGCTAGATCTAGTCAAAGTATACGCGTGCATGTTTCTTTTTATACGGTTCAAGTATAGATGATGTATGCGTGTTGGCAGACAACCCTGTATACAGCTAAATTTATAAAATAACAGGGGAATTGTAAAATTACGATCGCCAACGAACTGGAGAAAGAAGATAGATCGAAACGAGCGACCATGACGAAGATGTTTACGGAATGGCTTTTCTTTACATTTTGGACATATTTCACTGGAGCAAAACCATGCAAAATTGTATGCGTTTCGCCGATAAACCAAAAGTTAGAATCTTCATTCGGTGGCCAAACTAGGAGTTGAACTTCTAAACAGCCGAGACGTTTTTTGTATAATTCGAATCGGTAGAGTTCAAGTTAAAAATTCGCATGTAGTAAATAATGTCTGGTTCGTGCATTATTCAGCTTATCAGAAATTTTGGTCGAACGAAAGCAGAAAATCGTATTAGTGCTCGAACACACATATCGAACTCGATCTCATCGCGATTCGCTCACGCCAGCACAGCAAGTCGAAGTGTGCAGAAGCGTGTGCACGCGAGGAACATACCGAAGAGAGAAAACGTGAGAGAGAAAGAGAGAGAAAGAGAGTGCATACGGGTGCACACAGGGATTACAGGGAAAGTCCCGGGACGCAGCCAGGTGGCGAAGCTTAGTACAATTTCTTCGAATCAAGCGAAAGCCAATTACAAGTTTAATACGAAACTTTGCGCGGGCGATAATTAGCCGGTAAATTAAATTTACTTTCGTTTCAAAACAATCGCGGAAGTTTCGTCCCAGCTCGGCTCGGCTGGGCGTGCAAACGGCTCCAGTCGCGACGGAACGTCGCGCCCCGGGATAATCGAGAATTGTATAAAATTAATTATGCGAAACAACGAGACCGCACCGTCCAACCGGCCGTCGTCGACACTGCTACGTCCGGATGACGACCGTCGATCCGAATCTATTCCATTTTCATTCGTGTTAACGGATAACTGCGGATCAATCTGTTGCTCGCCGATCCCCAACTTGCCGGAATGATCGCTTAATCATCGCTCGATCATCCTCCGATTGCTTCCGTTTATCATTTCCATTCTCTTCCTTCTGAAACGCACTGGTATCTCGTTAACATTTTTTTTTATTATTAGAGCCACCGATACTTATTACAGGTTTATTTTGGCGTTTAAAATTGTACAATAGGTTTGCAGTTTTAGTGCAAAACTAATTTTACGCAGATTGTTTACTAATTTGATTCTTTCTGTCCAAGTTCTCGGTGTACCGATTACACTTACAGCTAAGATTATGCGAGGCAGCAAGATTATAGTGATTATTCTGATTCTAACATTTATTAATTACCTCTACGAGTCGTTTAAACTTCAGCAACGATATTGCACGTGCATCTACAGTTTGGTTGATTTTGAGATCGTTTTGTTCAATGTGAAATTTCCGCGGGTTTTTTAAATATTTTGTCCGCGAAGATTGGAAGTTTGTTCGCAGCCATGGATTGGATAATTTACAAATAAAAAACGCAAGGTTGGCGGACGAAGGAAATTCACGCGGAATTTCGTCCTTTTAGTGTTAAACGTCCACGTCGAGTGGACGCTTTCGGGTCCCCGTGAACGGAGAACTGTCTATTCGATATCGGTGTTTACCGAAGGATCCGGGAGGTAGCTGGAAATGGAAAGTACATATCGCGTGTTTAATCGGCAGAAGCTGCTTAGTCGTACCCCAGTTCTATAACAGGTATCCGCGTTCGCGAAAAAGTAACGATTACATCGGCCCGTGAAATCCTGCGCGAGGGAGCGTACCTGCCCTACCACAGTTCTGGAGATCGTAGAAATTTATTTCCCGCAAAACGACGCGACTCCGACTGAAAATTCCAGTTCACCAAGCATTCACCAATTCATTCGACATCGTTTCCTCGAGATTTATCGCGCTTTGTTACCGAGCTGGGTCTCAAAGAAATATTTCGCACCGGAGCACCAATTTTCTATCGCTGCTGCAAAGTTTTACGAAAATAACAACGAAACAACGCCATTTTCGTTGCGGACTATCGGGATGATCGAAGAAAATTAAAGCCACTTTCTGTGATCCATTGATCGCACGATTATTTCAATTAATTACTCGTTACTAACAAACTTTTAATCATTTCAGCGCACTGGTTCGATTAATTGTCATTTAAACACTATTTGCTTATGGTTTGTTCCAAATGTCTTCACGTTGCCTCATTATCGTGTATACTGTCCTAGCATCGACATGTGGTTACGTTAAAGGTATTAAATAAAAATTTTTCATTTGCACTAAGCGAGTAGATAACAGTTGTTCTTGTTTTAAATTTACACAGTGCAAACATAATATTCATTGTTAATTTACAGACGCAATTCTTCTAATGTTAAGATCGAAACGTTAAAAAAAGTTATTGCGATAATTTGCAAATAGCGTTTAAGTAACAATTGATCGAACCAGTGCGCTGAAGTCATTCAAAGTTTGTTAGCAACAATCTACGATCGACATGAGGTAACAATTACTCGTTAGTAAAGCAGAGATTTTCTTTTTATACTGTGCGAGGACAGTTTTACTAATACCGGGACAATCAGAGGCGCTCTGAAGAAGAATCTGTGCTACGAAATTGTGAATCGGGTGATAATTAGCAAATTGCGCGAAGAAAACGATGAACTGGATTTGTAAGGAAGAGGTTCGTTGAATAATTCTTGGGAGAAATTGGTAAGCGAGCAGCTATTTTTCGCCGGACAAAAGGCGAGCGCAACAACTCAATTTCTCCGGGCCGGTGGCACCAATTAATCGATACTGCCGCGCGATTAATCAAACCCGCCGCGTTTCCTAAATCCATTATTGCCAGCTCAATCAGCCTGTTTCCACTGTTTCGTTAAGCTCGTTTCGATCCGTAAACGCGGAGGCGGCGTTTACAGTTCGGAAAACAAACGAAAGAAGCGTGTTCGGCTTCGTTTCTCGAATGACCTCGCGTTTCCCCGCGACGATCGATCGATACTCATGCGATTAATCCCAGCGAGAATCTATTCGCTGGTAATTACTGTTACGGACACAATCGCAACGAGCTTCCCTTTTCGCGAATCGCGGACGACGATCGCGTGGGACCGCGATTCTCAATCGTTTGCACGCATTTGCAAGCGTCTCTAACAATAGCTCGAAATGCATTGTTTTCTAATAGTCCGTTGATGGACAAGACAAATAATTATCGAAGATAACCAGGTAGAATTAAAGACGTCAACAGACGATAGAGAATAATTGAAACGATACATAGAAGCGAAACAGCGTATATTGATGTTTTCAGCGCACTGATTCGATCCAATGTTACTAACTACGCAATTTTGCAAATTACAAATTAAATTTATAACATAATTGGGTTTGCTGAGTGAACAAATTATTTTCATATTTAAAAAACTATTTTTTTGAAAAGGGTCTAAAACTAGACCGAAACGTTGAAAATTTTACAGTAATTTGCAAAATTGCTTAATAACATTAGATCGAATCAGTGCGCTGAAAACGTCGATATACGTTGTTAACAAATTGTGGATCGAGATAAAGGAAACAGTTATAAAAAAAAAGTAATATGTTAGAAGTTTGATGATCGTTATAATATCAGAATCATATTTGGACCGTAACGCAAAATAATGTTACTGAAATTCTACATAAAGGCAGCGTATTCATACCGCCATATCAATCGATTAGAGTACACGGATATTAAAACCGCGTTTATATCCGTCGTACAGTTTTATGGCTGTCGATATCGATAAGCGTTATTAATTATCGGTAACTATCTGTAATTGGCATATTGGGTTATCGGCTATCGGCAGTAATAAAGATACAATTCGATAACGCTAGAACGCGGCGAGATTCGCCGTCAATACTGGTAATTGGTCAGCGTTACGCGCACGTACGAACACACGCGTGTATCTGCCTACGTTTGAACGTAAGATCGCGTGTCTCCAGGCTGTGTATCACCTGCAATTATCTTAAAAATTGCAGTTCCGGGGGGCAAGTAACTGTGACGCGTTACAATGACTTCGAGTCAGGTGTAATCGAGCGACGACCGGTAGAAATTCGCACAGTTGATTTTCCTTATTGCTTTTTCGCACCAACCGTTACTCTAATTACAAAGTAATCGTAAGAATAATTCCATAAACCTCGCGAACTGACAGTGTGAAAAGTATGACATTCAAAGGTACAAACTTTCCGATTCCCTATGTAAAATGGGTTGCCAACTACAGTGGCTCTTACTAATATTCGGACACTCTTAAAGAGACGATAATATTTTTAATATTGTACTATACGATTTGAACTTTTTTGGGAAGCTAGTGCAATTAGTTTGCCACAGGATGCGAATAATAAGAAAGGCATTTTTTAAAACTTTTTTATTTGAACCTGTAATGAAAATTGAAAATTTATGTTTTGTAGTAGTTATACACATACTGAAAATTTCGATTCTGTGGATTTTAAGCAGAAACTGATAAAAAATTGTGTAAAACTACGATTTTCAACATTTTTGCAAACTTCTTGTAGTTGATTTCGATGAAATTTTCAGCATGTGTGTAACAAACATAGATCTACAGAACATATATTTGCAATTTTCATTAAGGACCCTAATAAAAACATTTTTTATTTTTGCACGCAACCTTCTAAGTCGTAATTTTTGGAAAATCTTTTTGCAGATGATTTAGTAAAACAAATGCTTGTAATTGATGATATAAAAATCAGGTCCGTTGGTACAATTATAAAAAAAGTTATTCTATTTTAAAAGGTGTACGAACACTTTATACACCCACTGTAAATAGATTTGTAATGACACATCTCCGAAAGAAATGGGCAAGCAGAAAGCTGTATATTCCTCGGGGAGGGGTGGTTTCGCAACCTCGCAATTATTATCAATTGCACTCGAGAAACATCTGAACGAGTCGGACTCGGTACAAAGAGCGAGTCTCTGTATCGTCTCGACAAATAAGTCGACAGAGAGGAATTAATTTCTCAAGTCAAACAGTTCATCGTAACTCGGTGTCCCCTTACTTTAAATTACACGATTTATCACAGTTATTACCAAACAGCCGTTTACAATTATCAGGCTCGTGCTGCTGCACAAATGAGCAAACGAACCGGCCCTGCGACTTCATTCCCGGAAACACCGACCTAAATGCATAAAACACTGGAACTTTGCGTTTCAGGTGCGTTCCGACTGCTCAAAAATTGACACACGCTTTCATACGATATAAAAAATGTATGGTATTCCATTAAAAAAATTGAAGGTCACCTTGATTTCTATCAAAATAATGTAAACAAAACAAAAATGCATATGTCATTGTGTTGCGCATAAAAAACAGTACTACATTCTCCTCTATCATTTTTTTCTATTATTTACTATTTACAAAAAAGATGTTGGCTAGTAATAGCCTGAAGACGCTGTATATAAAATTTGTTTTACAGCCTCGATTCAAATAAATTTTGAGAAAGATCCAAGTTAGGACCGAAACGTCGACAATGCTGTTTGTTTAATCGGTATTAAGGATCTCCTGAAACCTCGACGTTATACTTGGACATTTTGATTGACGTGCAGTGCATTATCCTTTTCGAAATTCGCAATTTTCCGAAAGCAACCGGACAAACTAGCGACAATCGGACGAAGAGAGGAGTACGGGGAAGGGATGACGACGAAAAAGTTTCGTAAAGTGACAACGACGTGTATCGCGTGACCGAGGGACGATGTGGCCGACGAAAAGAAGGGACGTGGAATTTGAATGGCGCATAAAAATGAGATGTTTAGATGAAAACAAGGAGATAAGCGTGCATGAGGGAACGGACGGCGGCCATTTAAATTGTAATTTTCAGTACCGGGGCCTCTGTACGAGGGATCGCGTGTCCGTAATGTATGCGCATCTCAAGACGTGGAACGTTCCACCTTTACACGCCAGCAATACTGCGTAACCTCCCTGCTAGTATGTTGCCGCCGCGATCGAGCCACCGGGAAGAAACGATGATGAAATCTACCGGGTTTTGCTCGATTTTCTTCTTCGATTCCCATTATTAACTCTTCCCCTCCAGCACGCATTTTTCTAGCCCCCGGTACATATTTTTTTCTTTTTCGTCGTTCCGCTACGAAAGCCTAATTTCCATGTATCGAGGAGCGATTAAAATCGCATCTCTCGTTCTGTGTTATATTCGCAACGGTGTTGACTTCGGTGGAATTTTTTTTTTTGAGGGTCAATCGTAAGGCACCGGTCGTTTTTAATTAAATATTTATTGCAAATTGAATGTACGAAATAAACCAAACTCAGCGTATTCAAATTAAAACTTTAATTTATTAATTTATTAAACCGAGCAAGGGATGACGTTGTATCGTATCGAAGACTCGAAGTGAAGAGACGCTGCAGAAAAACAAAAGTAAACAAGAACAACTGCTGTTCACTCGTTACAAAAGAACGTAGGCCTGTGGGTCGTTGACATCTAGTTTATCATCTGTTTACAGTGATTCTCATGTTTAACAAAATTTATTTTTGCCTTTATGGCTAACGCAATGTTACCAACAATCCAGCAATATTAAGCATTTTCCTATTTGTTCTAGACACCCGAATAAATGTGTAAAGGACTCATTTAATTCGATGCTTTCGAAATCGCGAGATTTCCTTTGTAAATGGAAACGAGACATTATTCCCGGGTCGTGTGCATTGTGCATATTCTTCGTGGCTCTTCCGTGCATCGAAAGCGGCATTATCGAGCCGCGGATCTCGATGCTCCCGCGCGGCCTCTCCATATTTCGCGAATCTTAATTTCATTTTAGAGTCGATTCCGGCTCGGCGAACAGTAAAAACGGGTCGGATCGAACATGGCGCTGCGGTGGTGCGCGGATAATAACATCGGATAACAGTGGCCAGATATGATCGTGATAAGCAGCCGAGAGCTAGACCTGACAGAGACATAATTGAGCGGAATTTTTTTTCAAGCTGGAAGATTGCGCGTAGAACCGCGCGGCCGATCAATCAGCACGATGACCGCGCGTTTTCGATTTTAATTAGAACACTTCCGCGCTATCGGGCCCCCGGTTCATAAATAATGCTCCCCCTTTTTTTGCCGCGCGCGCGCGGTAATCAAATGCTGGTAAATTCGGTGACGACGTGTTTCGTCGAGAGACCGATCGACCATTTTTTTTCTCTTGCTCTTTCTCATTCTCTCTCTCACTTTCCCTCTCGCAATTTTCTGTCCCTCGCTCCCCCTCCGTTCCAGTACAAATTGCATTCATAAACCAGGAATTTTTTTACAGCCAATTGGATTTCGGAACAATTCGTTTCCTGCGAGGCCGCTCTTCGGAATTGATCAAACGATACGCGACCTGCCGCCATTATTTATGAACATTAAATTAATCCCATGCTGGAAGATTGAATTTTTGATTGACGTCTCTCGCATCGCCGATTGAATGTTATAGTTTTCCTGTGTCTATCATTACATTCGCTTTCGGGATGTTTCAGACGGCCGTTCTTCTCCGGAGTTACCGGAAGCTGGAACAGAATTGTGTGGCAAGTGGGAGAACGAATTTTTACGACGTCAAAACTCAAAATGGTGGCAGGATGAAGGTTTCAGGTTGGGGTCCATCAGCATGCAAGATGGATGACGCTAAGCCGGCGAACTTGATAGCCGGTTTCTCTTCCTTAAAGAAACATGTTCTAAAATGGAACGACACCCCTGGGCTTGGTCTCCCACTTGGTCACTCACCTAAGGGCGAGTGTGACACGCTCTTACGTCGAACGCGAGGTTATGTGCGAAGTGTCGGGGCCATTTACCACGAACCGTCATTTTGTCGGTAGAAATAAAACGTGCGGGACGTGTTCGTTCCGTCTCGTCTCAAGCACATCCCTCCAATTTCTTGAAACACGGAGAAAACACCCGCCCTTAAAAATCTACAATATTCCAAATCTATTTTAATACGTCAATCGAAACAGTCCCTATTATCCAGAACGATCAGCTTCACGGTCGTGCTTTTACCGGAAATGATTACGGACGGGAGACCGTTTTGCTGTAAAACGCGCAATGGAATTACAATTCGGAAATGGCGGCGTTTAACGAAAAGCAAACGGGCGGAGCGCATTGCGGCGTGCACGGTTCTCGTCTGCGGTGGTGCGTAGGCGAGGATCGATGATATATTTCAAATAATAAGCGAAACAGAAATAATGTTTTCAATTTTTATCTCCAAATCGGTGAGCGGGCGAATGGAAAACGCGGGCCCGCCGACGCGTCGAGTAATTTCAAAAAATACGGGGAAAAAGTGGAATGTAAATTTCCGGGGATGCGCTTTGCATGAAATGAGCCGGCTCATAAATATTGGAATTTTATTCAGTAGGTACATTTCGGGAACCGATCCGAACCGGACCGGACCAGTCCGAAACCGGGTCCGGTTCGGAACCGGTGCTCGTTATAGATCGCCCATTTCACAAGATTGCCAAGCATTTTGTTGTGTTCCGGGTTTTTGTTTTCGCTAGGCGAAATCCATCGGATTCCTTTTAATGGCGCCGGATCCCGTTTTCCCGTTTCGTTCTGCCCCGCGTCGACGGTCAGAAAACAGACGGCCGTAGACCGCGAATCGATGTTTTTCGTTTGCTTGTTCTTGGATAATCCATTCCCCACCTCTTTCTCCTTCATCGAAATTCTACATTTCATTATTTACGCTGGCTGATGTCGTTCTACCTGCTCGGGACTCGTTCTACCACGCCGACGTTAGATAAATCGCTTCCTAATTGACAATTACGCAGCGAAAAGTCGGATTTTGAGTGCGGCCGATTTTATTTGCCTCCGCGCAACTTGATTCTCTTGCGAGCGCGCGTCCCCGTGAAATCTTGGCCAATCAATATTTAATTACTTACGCTGCCACGCATTCTATTAGACCCCGATCCCTGGATGCGGAAAATGTAAATGCCTGTAATTGACGATTACCGGCTCAAGAGAACCCAGTTGGTTCGGCTCTTTGCAATTCGATCTTTCTTTTATTTCGAGTTATCGCTCCCCCGATTTACAGTGGGTGTACAAAGTGTCCGTACACTTCTTCAAATCGAATTGCACCACTTTTTTACAATTGCACCAAACGACCTGATTTTTTATAATTAATTAAAGACATTGGTTTATGAAATGATATGCAAAAAAGATTTTCCAAGAAACGTGTGCTCTCTGAAATCGATCTGGCATCAATATCTAAAGTACATCACGTTAGAATAATGTTTTAAGAATGATTAAATTCATTCCCTAGGATTTATGAGGAATTCACAAATGATAGGATGGCAGATAGATGGAGTTCATAATCTTTTCATGGACGTTTCAGTCTCAATCTTAAACGGCGCACTTATTACCATTTTAATAAATTCCGATGAACTAATGAAATATTTAGACGCGCATACATTGATGTTCCTGCCAATTGTTGGTCCGTAAAAAAGTTCCCCAAAGTCGATCTTCGCAAATTAAAATGGTGTTCGAGAACGAACGCGGCAACATGGCCGGCCGACCGATACGATCTGTTTACAGATTCTAATAATCCGTCGGACGATACCAACGATAAATTTCAGCGGCTCGTAAAATCGCAACGATCGGGTATTCGGCTCGCAGGTCGGGGTTCCACGGTCCTAAACTATTTAATTCTCGTTTAAGTGCCTCCGCGACGCGGGGGAATACCTTCGAAATTGGCGGGACTGGGGCTATAGGGGTGGATTGGCGTTCGAAAGCTGCGATCGTAACCGGCCGAAGGTGTTCCTATAGTCACTTCATATCGCGGTCGGCCATTGTAAAATTAAAAACACCATGCTTAATAATCGGACGACGCGTAAACTCGTACCGTAGCGGCACAGTGTTCCTCTCGACGTTGCTGAATTTGAAAAATGTTCACGTGACCAATTTTACATTCCTCCATTTTCAAAAGTGTTCATAATTTCTCCTCATAAAATTTCGTATTTGGTAGTTTTTATTAATTTTTCGTCAGTTATATATACTGACATGAATAATCAAATTTAATAAAAAAAATAATAATATTTAATCTTTTTTCATGTTTATCTAAAGTCAATCATTGTGGCACAAATTGAACTGTGTCGATCATTATGCATTTATGGCTTCTAAAACTGTTCAAGAATATTAAATATTAAATACCACCGAATTTAATACGTTTTTGATTTATTTCAGATCTAGAAAGAGTAGTACCACTGAAAATAAGATCGTAGTTGATCCAACTCTCTTGAAATTTACGTGCAGAAATTCAAAATTGCGTAAACGTGCACAGCCTGCTCTTAAATTTCCCTTTTTTCAATATATTATCTTTAAATAAATATCATACATTCCGAATGGAGTCGCATTTTCCTTCCGAATTCAATTCGGCCACGAACATCGCGAAGACACGGTTCCGTTCAGCCGTTGCCCGTCTCTGAGAGCACTATGAATCCCTTTAAGACGTTTCCCCATGCATCCCAATGGTGTATCGAGGTTCGTTCGACGAATCCTCGTGGCGATCGACGAGCCTATTTCGGCGTGCAGCGAGAGAAAAAGGAAAGTGTTCGGTCGAGAGCGTTCGGGATGCTCGGACGGACAAGATATGGGTACAATAAAGCCGCGTATAAAATAATTGGCTGTAAAGTTGTGCTCTCTGGAGTCTCCGGGGGCAGGAGGACGCCGGGGGCAGCGAAAGGAGAGGGCTAGGGGGAGGATCCTCCTGTAGTTCCTCCCTTTCTGTTCAGGCGCCTTTAGAAAATCCTGTTCGTGGAACGACCACGTCGTAAATTCCTCCGAATATTTTATTGTGTGACAATTTTTATGGTAATTGTCATTATAAATTTGTTTCGATTATTTATGTCAGCTGAGCCAGAAAGGGGACCCAACGGGGGTGGTGGGAGAGAGAGAGAGGCACAGAAAGATTTTATTCCGACTACGTCAGTCGAAGTTCAAGGATCAGCGAGCGTAAATCAGAACGTCGTCGATGAGACTTTCGAGATAGAGGGAGAGAGAAAGAGAGCGAGGTTTACATGGTACCTCGGGGTCCTCGGATTGCCCGCTGAGAAATTCATTAAGGGCTCACTCCCTCGTTAATGGTGTCTTCGTGGCGCAAAATTTATATGGTTCTTCTGCGAGCCGTGACACGCGCCCGCGTATCGCCATTGTGTTGCAGCCAATAATAACGCGTTCACCGGGATTTATCGAACGGAATTTGCATCGACCGGATGGTTAGGTCTCCGTTAGGTACGAAGGACCATGAATGTCGTGGTAGTTAGCTCGCTGATCGAGATGCAACTGGGTAAAGAAGGCTCTTAGCATCACCTGTTGAGATCTCCGAGCGCCTCGATCGGTTTATGGCTGCCTGTACAAGTAACCAACTATGAAAGATCTCATGGGGCGAGTTCTGTTAAACAATCAAAACAACATTGATTCCAAACATTTTCCACGGTGTCCCAGCTTTTAAGTTCAAACTTCGTCAATATTTTCTATGACACTAAATAAGAAAAAAAGAGATTTATTCAACAGTTAGAACAAAATTACGGAATACAAGCAATGTTAGCTTTATTGGCTCGAGTAAATCAATGTATTCGGTATTTTTGTTATACATTTTCAATGGAGCTGTACGTGATCTATGTTTGGAGAACATTTCTTTCTTTTTTGGTGCCATTGAATGTACCGACGAAGTTTGAACATTAAAACCTGGGACGCCCAGTGGAATATTTTCTGAGAATTGAGATTTATACAAAGAGATACGGAATTGAAACTTTCGATTTAATCGGAACCGATCTACAGGACGAGAAATTTCGGAGGTGTGACGCATCGCCCACCACGAGATTCCTTAAATTTCTCGAAGAAGTCAGAACCAGGTCGTTGTCCGGATGTAATCGAAAGCTCCGGATCGTTCGGGGAGAAGACGCAGCGTTCGTTAGGGCAGCTAAGCGGCGGATTATTTACATGACAGTCGTAGTCGTCGTAGCCGAGGAGTTTCGGCCAGGGTAAGACCGGTAAGAGTTCGGTTGACACATGGCGAGACCGGCCGGCCAGGAATGTGCTAATGAGATCATTTAGCTGCCCCCAACCCTTCTCCTTTACACTCTTTAGCCCGCCTTCGCGTTTACACCGGAGTCCAGCTTGCTACCGGCTTGATTTACACTGGGCTTCTTCTCTCTCAGTCACGCTTTCGCAAACTCATCTTCTCTCTCTCTCTCTATGGTTCGCAGAGAGGCGATCTGGGAGTAGACTTCCCTCGGAGGTTGTTAGAGAAGCTCCGGAGCCCCAGTGTTTTCTCCTCTCGCGGCTCCCCCGCGACTTTTTTCCCTTCCCGGTTCCTTCCTTACATTTTTAACGAGCCGATGCCCCGCGAAATGACTTTATGTCTTCGACTTTCGTAACGACTAGCACGGCGGTTTATGCGAACGGTTAGGATGACTCGGGAATTCGGATATTAGCAGCGATCATCTGGCTTCCGCCACTCTCGAAAAGAGGGAGACTTAAAAAGAATGCTTAATTTCTTTTAAGGGACGATAAGACCCTATAGAATTTTATAATTGTTATAAAATTAACAATTATATATATTTAATTTATTGTAAAAATTATTTTATCGGGGAGATATTTAAATTTATTAAACTTTAAATTTTATCTTATTTTTATTTCTTTATTATATATGCAATATGGGTTTTCCCTTAAGCAAAAACGCAAAGCTGATTAAAAATATAGAGATTTATTATTAATTACAAAAATAAATAATTATTATACAATACATGCTTCCTACGTGTTTTAATAAATAAAAACTTGTACTCGAAGATTTTTATAATCAGATATTTATTCGTTAACTCACGAATTATCAATGTAATCAATTATGATTAACTATCGCTCTGTCTATCTGTCTGTCTACTTCTTCTAACCTCTGTAGTCCCGCCCTCTCTCGAGCATATATATGACTCACCGACCTATACTCGAAGCTTACAGATATTCTTATTTTTATATATTTATTATCAAGATCGTAGAAATAGGGTAACTTGGGCGATGTTGTTATCATTATCGATTCACTTAAATTGCTTTGGATAGCCAAGCGACGCAGGGAAAATTCTTGTCAAAAGGTGTTCTGGTCCGAATCTTGATATCGTTTCTTTATTTCTGTGCGTTTTCACGGCGGCCGGGTGTATATAAATTAGCGTCACGTAGACTCGCGATATTAATGTCAGGTAGCTCGGGATAATTATATTGTCTATTCTTCCGGCGGGCAGCCGCCGACGCCGGTGTTAGTTTTCCCGATAAGATAAGCCGAAGTTGGAGTGCATAGAAGCGGAGGATTTTAATTAGCGCGCGTTGCATATTATATCGCGGAGATATTTAGACCGGCCGCGGCATAATGACACCCGCTTGAGAAATTAATTGGCCCCCGAGCATAATGTACGGACAAATCTCGCACGCTGTAATTCCGTCGACCGTGTCTACCGAATTATCGCGGTGCGACGCACTTTTCCCCTTCGATCGTCGTCGAGACCCGTAACGACGACGACGCTTTTCTTCCTCCTCCGCCGACCACAAGAATCTGTTCTTATCTACTCGCCACGCTGCGAACACTATGATTATTTATGCGAATTTTACTGCCGGACAAATTATCGCTTCGCTCTGCTACGTAGGCCGAGATCGGGGGATTACAATGTTGTTTTGCGATTCAGATTAGAATTTCATACTTCTTCCGCGATAGATGTGCGTGACTCTAGAATATTATTATTATTATTTATTATAGACGGACTGACGCCCTTTCACGTAAGCGTTTACAGCTATTAATGTGTTTTATTTGGTGTGTGACCCTACAAGAGCCACACTAAGAACTTCCCGATTAATTAGTTGCTACATATATATAATTATTGCGTTTGTTTCTTCCGTGGAAAATTGTTGTCCTCTCGTATAAATTGCATTTTTGAATCAACTTCTTTCGAAAAAACTAAAAAAACTACTGGACCAAATTGGACCGAAATCTAATGAGCTCTAAGTTACAGTTGGCACATCGATTGCATCGTTCATCATTCTGATCGCGTTCTAACTTTTTCAGAAAACGGTAACGAAAGATTTGATAGCATACGCGCAAGCATACGTACGAACATTTTGCTGAAAATAGGCTAGAATGACCCCAATGACCTTGGAATGTGAGGATCTGCTAAAAAATGTGAGAAATTCTCTTCCTGAGGAGAGTAATCATTTCAATTTGTCCACACAAAGCATAGCACACCTCTGCCAGAGAATGAATTTTCCACGAAAATTTAAGGTAGCCCTCGAGCACAGCGATACAGGTAAAATCCGATTGCTCAGGAAGCAGGGTAGCCCAACGTTTCCTCAGCATCTCGTCCTAAGGACAAGAGAACGCCGGTACGTCAGTCGTTTCCTGAGAAGGAAATGAAAGTCGGAGGAAACGGAGTCCTTGGCGTGCAACGGCGATGCCAGGAAGAGGAGTATCTTTTTCAAACATTAATTTGGTACGGGGAAACAAGGAGAAGGGAAGAAAAGAATTAATCTCGTTACACGGTTTATTAAGGAAACGTTATTCATCAGGCCAGGTTTCATTTCGCCAGGGGGAAAACCAAGGCGCGTTTACAAAACCCGACGGGTCCTCCCGAGTCCCGCGGTAACGAAGCTTTTAATCGAATTTAACAAGCGCGTCAAGGCTCGGGACAGATCCCGAAGACGTTGACGAGCCCCCGGGAAGAGAGTCACTTATTTTGGCTCTCACTCTCTTACCCTTAAACTTTTCTGCTCCACTGGTGTCTGCGACGACGCCGATCGGTTGCCTCTTTGCTTCATGCTTGCACGCCTCGCGTTTGTATCCTGACGTTATTCCACATTATTCTAACCTCACGGAAGAAGGATCCTACGAGCGCCAGCGAGATTTTCCGCCGGCAGGAAACTCTCACCTGCACGAGACTCAATATAAAGTCGATGTCTCGGAATCGCGAGCCTTCAGCCTCTTAACGCAAAAATCCTGTTCGTCTCAGATTTTTCAGTCGCAATTTAGTAATCGTTTTTCTAATTTCGTCGAGTTAATCGAACGCCAATACGTCGCACGTTTTCCAATTGCCAGTTCGGATATGAAGGTAGGGTTGGGACTGGGAAGGGTCTAACTTGGTTTTCCAATTGTATAAAATGAATTTAATAACGAATGTCAAGAGGTTGAATATGCAAGTATAATGCACAGTTCGATCGTCAGCGAAAGACTGGCGTTTCATTCGTTCTTTTGAACGTTGCGTACTGCATTTGTTCTCTACGTTCGCTTGTCGCGTTTGTTCATGTGTAGCTATGAGCCCCTTCGATTCCTACGTGAATTTCTCGCGTGTTTAACCTGGACAAGGATGATGGACGTGTCTCTCAGGATCGTAACGAGCGAATGATCCCCGTGTACCCTAAGTTCACTATTCCGAGGCGGGCTCACGATGCTCTCTTTTTCCGTCCCTCCAGTTTCGGAGGCAACGAGATCAGTGCCGTTGTCGAGTCCGCTCGTCGCTGGCAATAAAAGCGTACAAAGCAACGCCTTGTCTTTCCTCTCCCTTTTACTCTGTTGTTCCTCTCTCACTTTCGCTCTCTGTCTCTCCAGGGGTCACCAAGAATGTAATACGGGACCAATTACTCGGGGTACCTAACCTGACCCACACCTACCGTTCCGCCACGGACTCGTTCGGTATAGTTCTATACAGTGTGCGCCGTGTATCCGAGACAACAGGCTCCAATTTTCCGTCGGAGACTGCGGAGTGATTTCGGATCTTCCGGGGAATACCTATCCCTTTGGCCTCGCTACACGTCAGACGTCTTTGTATTTGCCTCGTCCGGATGATTCCGATGAAACTTTCGGCACGATTACCGCTCCCATTGTAATTGTCTTGGTGGAATTCGATTGGAACGGTAAAGTTGCCTAATATGAGACCTCCCCGTTTAACTGCGTTACAGAATTCTTGGACCCTCTAACGATCCGGTTTTGTTATTGCCTCTCGCTTGTTTTACTGTCTCTGCTGATATTTTTTCTTTTATTTGAAAGCATTTGAAACCCTTCTGGGTTTATTCCGTTTTGCAGGAATAATATAAGTAATTACGATAATACAGAGTACGGTAATATTGTAAGTATTTGAAACCCTTCTGGGTTTATTTGATTATAATAATATGCAACTTGAGTTAACAAAAATTTAATTTCCAAAAATGTTATAAAATAAATGAGATTCATAAGAATTTTCCTAGATTTAAAAATCTCGAGAAATGAGAAATAACCAATTATAAAATTTCTCGAAAAAGAATTCTCAAGATGGAACACCATGCACATCTTCGCCGAAATTGATTAAAAACGTAATCACGTAATTATTACGTGTTTTATTTTTAATAATGTTTGAAAAATGGTTTGACGAATGATTAATACGCTATCGATACTCGCAATGAAACTGATCGTCGAAAAGAAACGGTGAACACCGTAATAAATGCACATTATAGCGTGATATAAAATGAAAAGAAAATTTGATGGAGGAAACGTACGATCACGAAGGGGGACAGCAGTTGTCTAGGAGAATAGCCGTGCTCCTCTATAATATTTATATTGATCTATTCATCGAGCATCGAATCCCAGTCGGTCCAGATTTATTGCACCCTTAGACGCATCCGAATTCCCCATGTGCTCCTTTCCTACCTATATTTCTCGCCGGCTGCGTTTCCCCGCTGTTGCGCAGTGAAAAGATTGCATGAGTCAGGAATCATGGTGCATCCAACTTTGATACTGAATTCTTCATGCATTCTTCCTCGTTAAATTTGAATTCTTCCAGTCCTCTTTGTTCGACGTGCTCGCGCTCGCGCGCGAGAAAGGGCGCGCGCCTCGTAAACTCTACATTCGCACCACCACTATATTTTACACCCCCGTCCCTAATCTACGAAACAATTTAACCCTCCGCGCCTCGCCTCGTAACTTCCCTCTGTAAATACATATTTTAATTTCGTGTAATCTATAAAACACCCGGCTCCACGTTTACGTGGAAAATTATTTATTAGCAGTTTCATATCTTTCGTGACCGGGCGAACATTTCCGCGAAATTCTTTTTTTAAATATTCGCAGAGAACAAAACTTATTGCCCGAAGACAATTCTTGCTGTTTGCTTCGCATTGACAACGTACTCGCGCGAAACGCATTAAAATTTATACCCTTCGTGTAGAACGCAGCCACCCTCGGCAACGACTGCACGCGCACAGGTAAACCGTCCACCTGTATTATATCCGCTCGATCGGCAGCCAATGGCGGAATGGAAAAATGTTTCGAATAAAAGTTGCATGATTTAAAGCCCGCTTCATCCCCCCTTCCTCACCCCTTCATCACTATCTCTCCTCTTTCTCTCTTTCTCTCTCTTTATTTCGTTCATCACAAAACTCGCTTTCGGACCCGAAGTTTCGCGTGCGACATATTTTTTAACAGGCGTCGGACTAGCAGCCGGCTCTGCGAGCGAAGTAAGATTTACGCGAATCCGATGACGTACGATTACGTAACGTTTTGATAACTATATTGCAAGTTACGGGCCAACTTAGAGTCCGTGGAAACGGCTTATCCGCGCTCGACGTTTGTCAACGTGATATTCACTCGCTGGTCCGGCGCCTGAGCAGATTTATGATACCAAAAATCCGGAACAAAACGAATGAAAAACGAGCGGAGGAAGAGAGAGTCGGGAGATACAGCGCAGAGAAAGTACATTCAATTCGCTGTCGACTAAATTTTCGTGCTGCTTGGCGTTCCAGTCAACTAGAAAAATCATCGAGTGATTGTCGCGTATAGGAATTGTTGTTAAAACATGGAGAAGAATGAATATTATATTATATGGTCTCTGAAAAGCTCTAAACACGAAATCATGTTCGAGAGGGTGCAGCATAAATTTCTCAGGTTTTGTTCAGGTAAACTAAATAATCCAATGTCATTTTTTGATCATGATTACTCCACAATATTACTACAATGAACCTAGACAGAGCTTTATTTTTAATTAAATTAATAATCATATTGATTGTTCCTCTCTCCTTGCGCAAATTAATTTTCACATACCGGAATTGAGAACACGGTTTCCAACACTTAAAGCAAAGCCTACTTATGGTTTAATTGATCCAATGAATCGCATTATTGCAAAATCATGCACTATTTATAATCGTATTGATTTTTTCATTGAACCTCTACAAAATTTTAAAACGCAACTACGCAGGATTATATGATACCACATCGATTGTGCCATTATTATATATTTCTGTTTTTTGTGCGTGTCCCTTCTTTTTTCGAAAATCGATTATTTAGCAGATTACAAAAAATAAAAAATTTCTGAGTGTCGTGAAGGAAAGAAGATCGGATTTTACCGGTATCGGTGTGTTTAAGAGCTACCTTAAATTTTCGTGGAAAATTCTTCCTTTAGCAGAGGAGTGCTACTCTTTGTACGGAAAAATTGAAATGAATACTTTCGTTAGGAAGTGAATTTCTCATGGTTTTCGGGTATCTGAGCGTCGTGAAGGAAAGAAGATCGGATTTGACCGGTTCGCTGTGTTTAAGAGCTACCTTAAATTTTCGTGGAAAATTCTTTCTTTGGCAGAGGTGCTACTCTTTCTTTGAGCAAATTGAAATGAATACTTTCGTCAGGATGCGAATTTTTCGCAGTTTTCAGAAAGAAGATCATCTGAAAGGCGGGTAAATCGAGTAAGGACGGGTGCCTGGAATTCCCGTGGCGGATCCTGTGCGAAAGGGTGTGCGGGGTTTCGCGAGGTTTGGCAAACGTCTCCGGCGAGTATTCCGCAATAACGGCAGACGGCGCGGTGTCGGGCCGCGCGCCGTGACCCGGCCAACAGGCGACTTCCTTCGGCAATTTTCGTCTGCAGGGATACTAATTTCGTAACGTCTTCGTCTAATCATCCTAAAGATCCCGCGGGCGCGCGCGTCCCCGTGTATATATCCCCGTTGTTTCCATCCGCCAGGCACCAACACCAAGCAGACGGAACGGACTAGGGTGGGGACACACACCACTGTTTTCGGGGTGCGTCTTCAAGGGGTGGGTCTCGTGGAGAGCTGAAACGGAGGGAAGATGTGCAACCAGCGAGAGAACCCGGTATAATTAAAACAGCGCCGAGGAAAGAGAGAGAGCGTGTCTGCGAAAGGAGACAGACACCGTGCTGATTTCATTAAACGTCTTACCTCAACGCAGACCCGGTCCGCGTTTCAGTTGCACGGGACCCGCCTGTCGTTCTACGAGTTCCGTTTTTTGTTTTTCTTTTTAAAGAACGATTAATTATCCCTCCGGTAATCGGGTCGTTAATTAGCCAGGTGTTTGATTCTAACGATCGCCATCTGCTCGAGATTTATTAACGTTGTACCTGTGACTTCGATGCGCAAGTTTTCCACTTCTCTAGATTGGACGTGTTTTTTCTGCGAATACTTCGGAGGTCCAACCAGATTTCTACTGGAATAGTGTTTTTCAGAGAACCCTCAGAAAAACACTATTTTTTCAGAGAACCCTCAGAAAAATCGACCGAGCAGCTCCGGTCGATTTTTTCCCCGAAACTAATATTTCGCGGACTAGCATTTCGGATATTATAGAGGATCGCGAGGTGCTCGAGCAAAGAAGGTAAAATCCGGCGTCGATGTCGGTAACTCAACGCATCCTACCAACGGACTTAATAACAGGGACGTTAATAAACCGCGGAGCACGGTTTAACGTCTCCGGGTTCTGGGTGCTCCGGTTCCTCGGTTTTTCCACGGTTTCCTGTATTAAATTAATGTTTGAAAAGGATACTCTTTATCCTCGGTATCCGGCGGGCGTTTTCTTGAGCCGCAGCGCGGCGCGACTGTGTCGAGGTTACGGCGTTCATCGTCGCAGGAGAAGGATAGGTTCGCGGGATCGTCGACGTCGGAAGAAGAAGAAGAGGAAGAAGAAGCGGGCAAAACCGGGCAAAGCAGAGACTCGAAGAGGAAGGCTGGAACGAGCCCCTGCTGTGCCCCTCTTACCGGTGCCCCTCCGCGTGTGCTCTTGAAATAAGTCCGCACACGTACGCGAGAAACATTCAGCGTTCCGTAGCGGCGCTAGGCGGATTTAATCCTAGCAAATTAATTCCATTTTCTCGGAGCATCGCGCATTCTCTGTGTTTCGTCCTTCATCAGCTCGGCTATGCGCAGCTACCCCTTTTCCCTTGGTCTGCCTTCTCACTCTATCTTTTACCCTCTCTCTCTCTTTCTCTCCCTGTTCCTCGCTCCCTTTCACTCTAGCGCGCGTCATCGTTTCTCTTACGTGTACACGCACACACGGCCTTTCTGAACCCCTCCACGTGAACCCACGACTCCAGGTTCGGTGTGTGCCTGAACCATCCCCTTTCGACGGTTTCCCCTTCGACGCCACCCCCTCCCGACGTCGACCGCCTCCGCCACCCTTCCACACCCTTGAAAAGCTATACTCGAGCCGGTCTACAAGGAATTGTTAATTGCTCGTGCAGCGCCAATTTGCATAAATCAATTTTAAATCAACCCTCGAGCCCGCGAAGAGTGCGCCGCCTGCCAGCGCGGAACCGAACCACGAATATGCACAGGTGCCCGCTTGCTCCTCGCGAATACCCTCCTACTACTTCTCCTTTACCTCCGACTTCACCCCCTTCACCTTCTCTTGCTGCTTCATCCCCTTCGCTTTCTCGAAAGCTTCGTTTAGTTCCCTCTCTCTCTCTCTCTCTCTCTCTCTCTCTCTCTCTCTCTCTCTCTCTTTCGCTGTGTACACATATACACGGTGATTAACCCCGTTGCAAGGAGTTACACTCGCTGCGCCGAGATTATGGTCGCGGTTGTATCACCTTGTGCACCCTCCGGAAGCAAATGCTCGGACCACGTTGCGCAGGGTGCTGAAGATTTCTTACCCCCTGCGGAGACTGCGGATCCTTCGGAGAAGGAACAATTTTCTCGGTCCATCGCGCAGGAAATTGGAAACAGGTAGACCGTTCTTTCTTGGTTGAACTAACTTTTCGTAAATTACCATCCCCCGTTTACGAACTGTTGATTTCTTTTAGCACCCCTGATGATTTGCTAGAGATGCTCGAAACAATGACTCGAAATCAGTTTTCAGTAACCTGTAAATTTAAACAACGAACATATAAATTTTTCTCAAAAATCAATCAAGATTTTTATCACAGTGATGTATAATGCAAATATTACACTATGAACTTCGGATAACCTTAAAGGATGAAATCCTTCAACTTCGATGCTGAGGAAATTGAGAAGCACATAAATCTCGAGACCCCCTTTCTCTTTCTTCGTTGATTCTAGCTTCTATCCACCTTCCTGTTGCTTCTCACCTGGCCTAATCTTCGAGGCAACTTCAGCGGTTGCTCGCCGGAAAACGTTCTTCAAATTTCTCCAATTAAAAAGCAGTTTCGAAGGTTTCCCGTGTTGAAGAATACTCGTTCTTTCCGAGCGAACGTTGTATAGGTAACTCGACAGTTACTAGGCGTTGAACGGGTTGAATCCTCTCAAGCATTCTTGCTTACTTTAAGGGCTGCTGCGATATTTCTGTTTGAAGCTGCTAGTTCCGATGGAGCGGAGGTTCCACGAGTGAAAGATGAATTTCTACGCTCATTTCCCAGCCTCAGAATAAAAATTGTGAAACTAGAGATGGCAGTGTGGAATCCGTGGAAAAATAGCCGAGCTCTGGTTACCCTGTCCGTCTTTATTATCCAGGTGTTCATAACGTGGCAAATCATATCGGTCCATACGTAAGATAATTAGACTACGGATCTCTGTGCAAAATAAAAATGATCTGCATCGATTGTGAGAAGTAGAATTTAAATTCAATGTTATTTCTTCTCTTAATGACTTCCATACTTGAGAAAAAATATACCGACATCTTGAATTTGAAACATTTTTCAACAATTTTCAACGTCATCTGCTCAATTTTCCCATAAATGCAGTCTAAAGATAACAGATAAAATATCAATCAATGAAAATATTGTGACAAACACCTCGCAGTATGGATGACAAGACAGCGGGTATCTATGCAAAATAAAAATTATTTTCTTTCGTTGCAGAACGTATTAACTGTTGGAATTCAACGATTACATAACGCCTAGGTATAAGGAACAGACCCACCCTAACCACAGGGATAAATGAAGCCCATTATTATTACTATTAAGCCAATAATTAATAATAATGGGCTAACGAGGGAACATATTCAGTTGATACAAACCGATTGTGATGAAACTTATGTGAGATACAGTCCTCTGAAAAATATTTGACATGTGTTTCTTTCTATCGGCAACCATTCACTTTAAAGGGGTGAAAACAGCCCTCTAAGTTGGGGGTCAAAACCATAGTTCTTAAGATATCTCGAAAACCAGAGGTAAAAAAAATTGAACTATATCTCACATAAGTGTCATCAAAATCAGTTTGTATAAAAAAAATATGTTCCCTTGTAAGCTTTTAAATCGAACAATGTACAAGTTATATCCAAGTGGTTATCGCCCTGGATCAACTTAATTTTCTAACATTAATCAAATAAAAATTACCCAAACGAAACATATTTTCTATTCTCCAGACCGTTCTCTTTCCCCGGAGTACTCGAGTACCCTGTCAGATAAAGCAGAGATACGGAATCTCCGATTTTCACGGAGTTTACATCGTGTCAAACCTCTCGCAGTCGTCAATTAACGATTCGTCGGTCTCGAACCGTTCCGGAAGGATTCGAAGAGGCGGCAGCGGTGGCGGCGGTGTCGTGGGAGATTGGAGGAGGGTAAAAAAGCGATCGAATCGCGACAAAACCGTTCCCGGTGCTCTGGGAGTAAAGTCTGAGCGCTAACGAAGCCGATGGAGAGGGTACGGTATACGACGCGGTACATCGTGTACGACATGGGGACACCCCCTTGTACCCAGCGTTACCGGGGCCACCCACGTCCCACCACCCCCTTTTACCCGAGCAGCAGCAGCATTGTATCCCGAAGGCCGTTATTCAAGAGGAGCTGGCTCGATTTGAGAGCCGCGGCGATGCAGCTGGCATTTAGCAGGCATTCAATTAAATATTGATCCAGCTCCGTTTAGCGCCGGTAAACAATTATGCACGCTAATTAATGCCCCGCCGTTGTCGGCGCAATCAAACCGTATCGTCGTCGAGTGCGCCGAGCCAAATCCGACCAATGCCCCGTCGATGGATCATCGATCCCGAGGGATGCACCGGCTGCCTATCGATGACCCCATAGCTCCTTCACTCCCTTCGTGTACATCGATCTGTAGCGGACCCCTTGGAGAAAAGTTAGTCGGACCCAGGTAGGCTAATTACATTAAAACAGCAAAGAACAGGAGTGGCGCTGAGTCGACCCTCCTCCGTCTGAATGCGGATAGGCAGCCAAAAAGGGACCGTGAAGGCCCTAGACAGAATTTCCTTGTTCGAAGGCAATTTCTGGAGGACACCGGGGATGAATACAACCGCGCATTTTTACGGACGCAGAGAGAGTCTACGACCCATCTGATGAATCGTCCGTGTCGCTGTTTATCATTTGTGTCGTGTATCGTTATACGGTTATTTCATTGTTTGTTTTCTTGTTACGTTGTTACGTTTTTGTTTTCAATAAACGGTTATCGTCGTACACTGGGGGAACTTCAGTTTCTCCAGAGAACAGTACATGCAAAGATCTTTCCTGCTGGAACGTTTTTCTTGTTCCCTCTACTCTGAATCGGTTGGAACTTCGGACCCTGTTCGTCGTTGTTTCTCAACGATCCTCGACTCTACCGACGAATTTTACCGACAGTTCAACAGACGCATAGCCGGGTCATTCAATGATGTCCGATCGACGATTCGTTCTTTAGCGATCGTTCGAGCAGGCGTCGAGATAAAAGGAGAAATGAAAACAAAAGGACGGGATCGATCATGCGGCTAATGTCATTTCTAAGTACACACGCCGCCATCGACGCGGCACAACATACTATTTTCCATGGCGTGGCGCGGCCGTTGCACGACGCTCCGTACCTGCTCTGCGCTTTAACTATCCCTCGATCTAAATGCACTCTAATGGACTGCATTAAACAGAGGGACGGGAGAGGGTGAAAGGGGTTGAGGCGAAGCGAGAGGTGAGGCCAGGCGAGCCGGCGAGCTAGGGGGTGAACTGGTGAGTTGGGCAGTCGCTCCGAACGGGGGTTGAGGGGAAACGGGACACCTTCGAGGCAATGGCTGACCGACGCAGACCTACGAACCAGACTGTTGCCAGACGCATCCTCCTTCGATGCTGATCTCTTCTAATGGTGCGCTTAGGCCAGACGAACGAATGCTCGTGGTTTGGTCCCCACTCCGAAAAAATTTCAATACCAGCATTCGTCTATGCAGACCTGGGGAAAATAGTAAGTAATAAATTTTGCAATGTCCAGAGTATGATTCAGATCGAGAACACCTGTTTGAACTATTTTTAATTAATAATATTTAATAATATTAAATGGTATTTGAAATATTTGTTTCGCCAAATAATGCCCTCCTCTGCGTCTATATCAGCGGTCGGCAAACTACGGCCCACTGCCTGTTTTCAATCAGACACGTGAGGTTAATGAATACGAAAAAATAAATTAAATTACGTAAAATAGAAAACATTACGTAGAAATATCACTAAATATCAGTGGATTGATTCTGGTTCGGCCAACACGAGTCGGACTCCGTTCGCTATAGCCGGGCTCTGATTGGTCGGAGTTTTTCGATAATAACTCCTGATCAAAGCCGCGGACACCATTTTTGTAAAGGAAAATGTCGCTTCAATTGACCCAAGCAACCTCCCATTTCCGGGAGTTACACTTATTTTGGGACACCCTGTATAAATATATTCTTATTAATAAATTAGTTTCTTTTTAATAATTAAATAAATTATTAATCCATAAAATAAGTTTGCCGACCCCAGGTCTGTGTGCTCACCGATCGTTCAGAATGTTCGAACGAAAACGTTTCACGTGGTACAAATTAATTCGTGGTTTTAAGGGGGTGGTTTCATTTCTTCAATCTCGGTCGCGACAGAGGTTGACCATTACTCGCGGAAGTTACAGCGATATGGTATCAGGGTGTACAAACTATAGAAATTTGTTGGAACGACGAGGGACCCCGTTATACCAGTTAAGGGTTAACACAAAGAGACTGAATTTAATGAATATTGATTTCTCTTAGAGATAAGAAAGAATAAATGTAATGCACGAACAAGTGGATGGAGTGGAAGCCGAGTAAGATGTTGAATTCCGCGCAGCCACGCGTACAATTGCGACCCGTTTAAAAAGTATCGACCAGGGAACGTTAGCTCATTACGTTAAGAGCAGACACAGAAATTGAAACGATGGTTTATTGGAACGGGTCAAGGGACACGGGGACGAGGGACGTCATTTAAAACTCCGATTTCTCTGTTTCACTCCAGTTCGACGGCCAAATAAGCTTCGTTCGAAAAGAATTCGAAAAGAACAAAGAGTCTCGGAACGTGGAAAAAATCGACTCGTCATTATTAATTTCTTGCGCGCCGAGGGGAAAGAAGTTAAATACCGGGGCCGTGTGTCTGGATACCTTCTCTCCGCGGCCACAATTACTCTAATTAACCGGGGCGATAATAAAAGCCAGTTGAAATGGAAAAACGTATACTATCGGCAATCAGACAGACGATGGGGCTCGAGATAGTGGCTTCTTTTCACACGGGAATGGTAAACAACATTTGGAAAATGATACTCATTCGTCGAGGGAAGAAATCGTTCCCGTATTATGAAAAATATTTACGGTGACGATTAACGGTTCGTCCACCGGGAGTCTATTAAGATATTCAATAATTTTGCTGTACCATGAGAAAATTTTGTGATCTTTTGTGGAACAATCGATCGAAGTATCTGTTGTTGAAGGATATATTAAAAAATCCTTAGCAGTGGATCACGGACGTTCAAACGTTAAATTAAGCGTGCTAATTATTATTTCTCAAAGTCAGTCTCCAGAAAGAATAATTCCGTCTCGTTGATTTTCAAGGACTTTTTTCAGCACCTCGCGGCATTAGTGGGAACTTTTTTGAAATCGAAAATTCGGGGTTCGTTCGAGGCTGAATGAAATGTATTTATCGTCGAACAAGGAAGGTTGCGAATTGCCGGGACTGTCAGACTATCAATTTCGCGGCGAGTAATTCGGATACAGGTGAATTTATGGGGCCCGTGATTACACGGCCGGCGTTCTGAATGAATAGAGTAACGTGTCATTACAAATAGAAATTCCGTGTTCCTGTTTGACGAGTCACGGATATTCGGAAAGTCGGGGAATATTGACCGCTGACTTTCTTGTCGGGGCTCGCGTGCAGAGGGACATCAGATCGGACGCGCACCGTTTACAATAATTATGAGTTACGAGGCCGCATGAATTTGCAGAGCGACCTGTCCAAAACGTTTCGCAACGGAGAGCCACGCAACACTAATTGCGACAAAAAGAGGACCTTTAGGCCAGTTGGCCCCGTTCAATTTCCAGAAATTCACCCGAGCCCTCTTTGTTCGACTGTCAACCCTTCCAATAGAGTTTATTCCACCAAACTGGTAAGGAAATTGGGGCCTTCGGAGGACAATAAAAATCATTTTCTTATTTAAGGTCCATTCTTTACCAGGTAAAAATACCGGAGGTGTAATTGTACCATTTGAGACTATCAGCGCGAATTTGAAAAAGATATACGTGCTAATGAATTTAATAGACGGTGCGCATGTATTAAGAACTCTACTTTCTCATTGATTATTTCCACCTGCAACCGCAACAATGAAAATAAAGATAATCTATTGTTTCCTTCCTACAATTCAAACTCCATCAGCAAAAGTAACTTCAGCTGTTCAGCAAACTTTTATTAGGTCTACCGGAAAGTACTATCCATTATTTAAAACCAAGTTTGCAAGTTCGAAACTACAAAAACAGATGGAAAATGACTACTTTGTACTACTGTTCCCTATCGGATAGGAGTAGGATAGGAATTAGTTAAAGCAGTAGTATATAGGAAGGTTAAGTTAACTAGGAGAAGGAAGCAAATGTAAATGTGAATATGTGAATATGTAATATATGTAATATACGTAATAATATATGTAAGAATTAAGGTAAGGAGAAAGGAGAACAGAATTGTAACCCCTAGGGGATCAATAAATCTATACTACTACTGTTCCCTATCAGGTATACACTATACACATGGAAAAACAAATTTGAAAGTTCAATAACTAATTTATGAATGACACAATTCGCAGGAGCAGTAAAGACACTTCTCTCTTTCCTCGATCATTCTAATAAACTGACAATAATTGAGAATATTTTCTCTGCTCTGTCGATCATAAATAAATGATCGTTATCAGAAATACACGAAATCTGCAGTCCAGCGACGACACAGGGGACATGAAATATGACTTGACAACACAGTGTACTTTATGACTCATCAAATGAAAAGAGAGCTGTAATCATGCGACATTTGACAAACACAAGAATGACTACGGAGTAAAGTTTTAAAAGTAAAAGACAAATGCCGTGCATTGCTAAAAAATTTACACTATAACAGTAAGCAGTAACAACGGGTTACGGAAGCAGAAGGAAATAAAATTGCACAGTACTAAAACGATGAACGCGATTTCTCCCAGAACTCTCCGCTAAACCATTTACTCTTAGAACCAAGACAATGTCCGACGATTCAGTCTGCAGACGGACGACCCTATCGATTGAACGGTCCTCAAATTTTTTATGTTCGAAGGGTCCACGAACATAACAGTCTCGTACGAAGGGAAAGGGCAAGATGCGTAGTAAAAAACTTTCCCGAAAACAAACGCGATGGTTCCGAGCGATTTCCGACTGGAACACGCCACTCGAATCGTCTCCTGCTTTAAAGAAAGAGACGGGACGGAGAATATTTTGCAAAGTTACAACATTTTGTCTACACAGTCGCTGTGCTCCGCGTTTAGCTTAATCAAGCTATACATAGGCTCATCACTAATGGATAACGGTACCCTCGATTGCTATAAAGTCGAGCTGCGTGTCATTTATTCATGGCGGGACTCCAGTGTGCATGTGCGGCGCATCGCGCCGACATGCAAAACGTTTTTACGTCAGAACGGTGTACGGACATGAAATAAGTCACTTGACAGATCAATACGGCGAAACGAAACGTTCTATCGGACGGTAGCACGGAATTGCAACAGTTCTAGCCACACCGATGCGAATAGTTCCTTGACGAGCTCGGCTAAAAATTCAGAGCGACAGTGGAGGTAATTGAAGCGGTCTTTCCGTCGCTTCGATTCCCTGCGATTCGGGTTCTGCTAAAACGAAGTTCATGGGAAAAGTGATACTTAACGAATTTAGAATTGGCTCTGATTGAATTTTTGTCGTGTACAAATTCATAGTAGAAGTCATCTTTGAGGTATTTGACTTCTGAGGAGTTTGATTTCTCGTTTGGTTTCAATGAAATGATCTTCAGTGATCTTGGTAATTATCGCGGAAGGGTCGCTGTACACCGATTTTAATTGAATTGAAAGATGTTATTGATTTCGACATTTTGAACAACTTTTTCCTTTTCCATCATAGGGGAGTCGCTTTTAGTTTCCGCGATGTTCGCAAAAAACTCAAGCGCTAAACACCCTTTCGTGAGCTTGTTCTTCAATAAAGACATTTTTTGAAAGTATCTCGAGATCTAATAATTTTTTGCCGTGGTACCCTAATCATTTTTTACGTAGAATGAATAGAAGAATCGATCTGTGTAAAAAAGAATATGCATTTCTATTTAAAGAAATGATGCAATTGTTAATTGTACAGGAGTACAGCGATCTTGTCGCAATAAGTACCATGATCTTCGAGGCTCATTAAATTTCTCTAAATCGATTTTTCCAAGATTGCAATGGCAAAAATAAAAATAAAAAACTGCAGTGATCGTTTGAATAAAATAGAATTACCGATCAAATTCGCCAATTGCACAACGGAGCAGGCGATTTGTCGAACGACGTTATCAATTTCAAACGGTCGTTGACAATGAAATTTCGTCGAGGGAAAGTAATCGCGAAAAGCAAGCAAGCAGGCAGAGTCTCGCGGCAGACTCGGCCAGGTAAAACGCGTTGACGTTCGTCTCATAATGAACTCGACTTTACAAGCGGGGCGGTCCATTGTCTCGGCGGCTGGCGCAGATTGCGAGTCCTCCTTTTATCGTGCTACCTCGGCCGTAATCCGATTAAAAGTAAAGGAGATTACGGCTTTTTAAATATCCCCGGTGAAATAATAACAAGACTTAGGAATTCGACGTTGGGAATACCGTCGAGCAGACTCGAGCCGGAGCTCCGAGTTCTCCGACTCTCGGCCGAGTCGAAGGGACACGGTCCGCTTAATTCCCTAAATCGGAGACGAGTGTAATTACACCAGCCCGGAGGATAATAATTGTACATTATCGATTATCCAGCAGCTCGGCGCGACGCGACTCTGCTGGCTCGAGTGTAAGGCAATATCTTCGTAGAAAGCGGGCCAAGTTATCGGCGAACCGGTCTAATTATCGTTATTAATTTAATTGATTTATCGTGGCCCAAGCTTCGTCTTCGTTATGAAGAAACGAGTGGTAATCTCGGATTTGGCGATGTTTCCGCGTTGTTGCGTCACTATCGTTCTCTCTTCGACGATTTTGCGGTGACGAACCAACTCATACTTTGCGATTTCATCAACTTTTAACAATAAATCCTGAAATCTTTGGTGCTCGTATCGGGACTGGAGAAGCTAGAAAGTTGCATGGAAAATTAATAAACGTACCATATGTCTGCGCAGAATAAATAAATAATTGCAACCGGTGCACGTACAGGATTTACTTACAATAGAAATAAAGATAAAATTTAAATTTGTATACGATGTATTAAGTGGAAAGTGAAGAGGACTAAATCTTCTTAATAAAAAATTGAATTCCCTCTGTACATCAGCGTGAACATCGCTATCTACGTCTCAGTAAAGAACTGTGTCACCCACATTCATCTGATTGCAACAATCAAAGCATCAACCTCAGCTTCAAGGCTAGACTTGTACTTCGGTGATTGTACCGATCAATCTCCCATCGGATGCAGCATAGAACTACATAATCTCTGATGAATGATTTAAACGTTACCTAAAAATAAATTTGATCAAAACATTCCAGTCATCCTTTGAAGAACGTCGAACATTCTCGCACACTTAGCTGCTACGTATCGGCTAGGATTTCCTAAGAGGTGGCATAAAAGCGTTAAATAAAATAAAATGGAGGAAGCCAGATGATTAATTTCGATTGCGTATGAACACTGTATAGATCCTTGGATCCTCGAGGTTCCATTCGGTATACCGATCTCCGGCGGCGTTCGAGTCGAGGAGGTGACTATAATTTTACGACGTCGGAACATGTCGATCGTCGGTCGACCACGCCGTTATCTCGGCCGCGACTTTTAAAACGTATATTTCAATTAATCGAGCAGGCTGATAGCTGGCGGGTGAATTAACGTTCTCGGCTAGGCTCGCTCTTTTACCGCGTCCTCGTTATCTCGATGAAGGCCAGGTGTAGAGCGTCGCTCGATAGCCGTCGAGGACGAGCTAAGGAAAAATGGTAAGGAACAGGAGAAACAGATGGAAAGAGAGGAGGATCTGAGTAGGGTTCGTCGGGTTATAAAAGAAAATTATGCAATTCGAAAACCGGTTTTTTCAGTAAAAACCCCGGTTTTAAATTTATACATCACACTTGTACAGGGTGTCCCAAAGTAAGTGTAACTCCCGGAAATCGAAGGTTCCTTGGGTCATTCGAAGCGACATTTTCCTGTACAAAAATGGTGTCCAAAATTTTGTTCATTGTTTATATTAATAATTTTATGTATGTACGTATATGCAAGTACCTTACGTTTTCCTTTTTTGCATTTTTTGATTATAGTAAATAAAAGAAATTGGTAACTTCTGTTTTATGTTGTAAATATCTCTTATTTTCTATCCGCAAAAATCCGAAACCGGTTTGAACCGGTTTCTTGGAGAAGTTAAAATTCGAAAACGGTCGGTTTTTGTGTAAACCTTAGATCTGAGAGAGGAGGAACGGCGAAAAGAGAAGAAGCGAAACGCGACAAGACGAGAGACAGCAGGAGAAACAAAACGCACCCTCCTCGCACGAAAAATAATTTGCGAAAATAGAAGATATTCTGGTGAAGGAGGGGGGAAGAGTGTCACGGGGACGTCCAGTCGAGACGCACCGGTGGAGAGGAAAAAATGGATCGGAGACGTGCGTGCGTAGATAAGGGGAGGAGAAAAGAAACGGCGCGGCGGCCGACAGCGGAGAAAGCGTTCGAAATTAGCCGTGAAAGCGGCGCCTCGTGTTCCCTCGCTTTTACCCTTAGGACAGGCATTAAGCAGCTGGCAACTGCTAGACGACAGGTATGCCGTGACACATGCCGCTCACGAAATGCCAGAACAAGAGACGCCCGGATCGACTGCTCGCGAGGATGTCGAAACCCAACGGTCGCGAGACGATTCTGCACGCCAGCCGAAACCAATCCCATATTTAACATCTCGGGGACTAACTTTGTTCTTTGACCCTTCGTCCGAGAGATCATTTCAATCAGTTTCGCGTTACCCTATGGACAACTTGGGCAAATGCCCGGGTCCCCGCATACAAACCGAGATCCAAATTCTACGTTTTTCTCATAAAAAATTTCAAACTCTAATTTGGGTAAATTTATAATACAGTAAAGTCGCGATTCTTGTCAAACAACCTGAGTTTTCCACAGACAGTGATCGCATACCGACATTATTTCTTTTCTACGACTGTTTACCGCGGTGACCAAATGGGTAGGTAATTTTAACAAATTTTTTTTATGTCCTCAAAAAAATTGAAAGCTATTTAAGAAATAATTTGCGGCAGCATAAACTGTCAAATTTATCCACATTATCGATTGAAAGCGATGTAACCAGTTGTGTTGATTTTAACGAACTAATGAATAATTTTGCAGCGAATAAAAGCCCGGAAATTAAATATTTAAATTAATATTGCAATTATGAATGCATTAGATTTATAATGCACTGTATATATCAGTGTGTGTAATTGTTTACCAAATATTTTGTATTTTTATGTAACAAGTTTTCATGGATGAAGGAGAATTTATTTCACTTTTTATATAATAATAAATATGTAGATGTTTTTACAATTGTTTTATTTTTTTCAACGTGAAAGTTATTTAGTTGCCCATGGCCCCAACTAGTTATAACGCGACACTGATTTCAACCCTATGCGACTTTAACGAATTTTGTTCCAGCTAGCTTCTTCGTATTCGATCGTTTTAATTAAAAAATATTCGATAACTCTTTTAAAAATGTCCACACGCTCAATAATTGCATTAAACAACCGATCGGTATCACCTCGGTGGCCCTCGAAGCCTCGTTTCACTTCACGTGATCCACCTTCCCCCTTCTTCCGCCGACCCAAAGGTTCCGTTCAAAACCCTTGTCATTGTTATCTTTCCCCCCGGATAATTGCGCGAGCAATAATCAACGGCCTATCCGACGATCTATATCCTTCTCGTTGTCCGATCTACCTGCAGCTGATCCACGCACTTTCGAAGAACAGCCGAGTCATACTGCTGACTCGAAATTATTGCCATTAGGCTCCGGAGTGGTCGCCATAGTATATCCAGTGGTCGGAGCTCGATGAGCCAAACATTCATTCCGTTCGATCAGAACAATTATTATACTAAACCGAGAATTTTTGTAGGGTAATTATTATGTTTAGGGGACGTAGTTCCGTCGACCTTCACCTTGCCATATGTCGAGGACAACATTCTAAACAACTTTTGACATTACATCTATCCGGTGCTCGGTCTTAGTTTTCAAGATATTTGCAAAAAACTATTGCCAATACTGCATTGAATTTCCGGCGTCTGTTTACTTTCTTTTGTAAACACGCCCTGGAGATGTGAAAGAAAACAGAATCTCACTCTATATAGTGTGACACATATATAGGGTAAGCTTTTAATTTGGAAAGACTACTCCTGGATTTCTGTATGCACGATCTTTCCATTACTAATTCAAATTCTAGATGACAGCTACAAAATGCAACGATTATGCGAATAGAACGAGTTATGGTTAGGACCACATTATGGAGAGACGACCATGCATACGAAAATCCAGAAGTAGTTTCACAGCGTGTTTAGCAATATTTTTTTGCAAATATCTCGAAAACTACAAACGACCCCTCGAGGTATTTTCGTTGCTGGGTGAAAACGGGACACCCGGTATATTCGTCGCAGAGTTCGCCGATTCTTTTCCGTTCGCGAAAAGGGGTTGCATCTCGCTAATTCCGGGGCAGGCCGGGACACTTGGACACCGAGGCCTGTACTTAACCGGGCCGATTGAGACGTGGCCAGTAATTAACGGGCCGATTACCGGCTGCTTAAAATTATGTAAATATTTCAGTTGGCTCGGTTACACGGCGCGCGATCGTCACAACAAACTTGCTCGACGAACACGCTCTCGGCAAGGTGGCAGCCGACGCGTCTCGCGACTACCAATTATCGACGAGGCCCCGTTCTTCGTGGTAATCACAAGGACAGAGCGGGGCCCATCGAGAGAGACCGTTTAATGACACGTCCGCGGGGACGAAGCCCGCGTATTCCACGAACCGATTACTATAAACCGTTGCGAATCTAACCGGCTGACAATTGCACCCACCAATTATCCACACCTGGCAACGAGGAGAGGAGAACGCGCGAAAAACTTCAGAGACAAACGCCTTCATCCCTCTTCGTCTTTTTCTTCTTTTTCTTCTCTCAGCTATGGTTCTTCTTTATTCGTCTTGCCTCTATCGATTGCTTCCCGAAGACACTTCTTCGAGAACGCTGGATCCCCGTGATTCGATTACCGGCCTGTCTTGTTTCGCGCTCGGCTTTCCCGACGAGCTTTTTGTTGCTTCGTTTGTCGCGATAACGAGTTGAAAGTTAATTACCGCGGCAATCACGGGCCCCGGAGTTCCGTTTCCAGCCCGGAAGATGGAACTTCGCGATGCAGTTTTGTTTACAGGACCCTTTACCCGCGATCGAACTCGCCGAGTCTGATATTGAAGACTGCGTGCCGAGTTAATGCTCGCGATAATTGGCGAGACCTGGTATTATCTCTGCGCTGCGGATCGACGCGCTGATTAACTGCGATTTAATCGACTTCCCGTTTTACTGACAGAATGGTGAACAGGATGGGCGAATCAAATGTTTCCAAAAAAACAGAAGCATTTATTTCTCAGGGCCAGGAACAGATTTCCTTGTACTCGATACGTCCGGAAGAAAATCGAATGTTGAAAAACAATATGCTATACGTGTAGTTTTAGGTAGTTGCAGAGTTTGTCCCAATTCGAAAGTCCGATAACCAGCGATAGTAATCTTCCGATTTGAAAGCAATTCGGGGGTGTGGGTAACGCGTGGTGCTCCGAAAAAAGGGGTGAGAGACGAAAAACAAGCGTTTCGCTTTTCGGTACGAGCTTTTATGCTGATTCGGTGGGGTATCAATTTAGAGATGAGCGGTTGACGAGAGACGTTCGAACGAGTAGTGGAAGTAATTCCGGGGGAGCGAACACAGAGAGCGAACGAGAGAGAAAGACGGAGATAGGGAAAAAAAGGGGTGAGCGAAAATGGCGGTGGTAGGTAGGTGAAAATATCTATAGGAGAGCCGGCCGTCCCGGCACCGGTAGCACTACTTAACTAGATGAATTCAATATCTCGGAATAAATACATTGATAAATCAGCCACTCCGCTAAAAGCTTACTTTACTTTGGCTAGCTGTTGCGGCCGCGCGCAAACAACCCGAGCCAGTGTGCGTCCATTCAGTGAGAGCCACCCCCGTACACACACATACACACACACACAACCACGTACACAGAGAAATGACTGGCTACACGAATACAGGCCTGTGCGAACGGTAGAGACGAGCGTGCAGAGTGTTTCGGAAATAGGCGGTCGAACTTTGACCAAGGAACTACCCCTCGCGCGTGGACAAATAGTTGTTGGTGCTGAAAAATTGTTTAAACAGAATCTGAGGCTTGTTCCTACAAGCTATAAATATATACCATTCTTCGTAGTCAAATGTATTATGTATCTATAAAATTCTATAATGTATAGTGTATCTATAAAATTCTGTAATATAAAGGACGTAGAAGGATGTAGAAGAACGAATAATTTTACAGTATGCGAAAATTGTTGAAATGGTGAATTTTCACCCGGAAAAACGTATGAGGGTTAAGGAATGAAATTAATTTTTATTTTATTCCTGCTGCCCAGAATCGATGCTGAACATTTTCATTTTGCATAGAGATCCGCAGTCTAGTCGTAATGTTCAAAGTTGCCGTCTAAAAGCCGTTTAAAATTACTC
Organism: Lasioglossum villosulum; assembly: GCA_963971365.1. Classification (NCBI taxonomy): domain Eukaryota; kingdom Metazoa; phylum Arthropoda; class Insecta; order Hymenoptera; family Halictidae; genus Lasioglossum; species Lasioglossum villosulum. The sequence continues at coordinate 2,758,402 of OZ020495.1, forward strand.
TCGAGCGATACGATCTTCATCGCGGAACGTTCCCGAGCGAAGTGTCCGATCACCGTTGAACAACCATAACCGAGACTCCCAGAATTATCCAATAAAACGCGTAGCTGTACGCGTCACGACCATGGTATTGCGGTTTCCTGGAGACGCGCGTGCACGATGTAGGTGTACGCGTGCCACTCGCACCCCTAACTCCGACATAGCTATGAGGCTGGCAACGCGTAAGGAAAGTTTGCCGGGTTGAGCATAGGCAGAGATGGACCTGAGACCTTGAAGAAGGGGTTCGCGAAGACAGGGGCGAGGGTGTACTTATAGAAGAGTGGTTTGCTTCGTCTATAAAGAATCTTGTTTGTTTCTGGCCCACGGATATCGAAGAAAAAGTATTTGCCTTGGGGATTTCGAGTGTTTCGCGAACCCTTCCTCCCTGCACCAGGATCGCCGACGCCCGAATCAGTTACTACCACCAGGAACAGAAACTGGCAAGGCCAGCGGGGGTGGGATTGCGAACGGGGGCGGAAGGACGGACCTAGCGGAACGCCATCTCACGAAGAGTAATACACGAGGCAAATAAAACTTCATTCTTGCCGATTGTCCATCGACCTATCCGCTGCTACGAACCAATCCGCCAGATGGACAGGGAACGAGGGATCGATCGATCCCATCAGCCACATTTAAATCACTGCCGCCGCACGGCCGACGCTCACTACCAGAAGGTCTGCGTTACCTTCCTTTCGGGAATCTTCGAGATTTTTTTATCGAGTCCCTGCACCGTGTTTTCGTCGTTCATGTTTTCAGCTTACTCCACGCTGGAGCTCCTTCGGGAAACTTTTTGCTGCCACTTCTCTATTTTGCTGAATAAAAGAGGATAATGGCAATGCCCAGACTACGACAACGAACGTAACGCATTAGAAACAAAGCTCCACAAAGGCAAATACTGTTTCCCACTTGCATTAGTTCCTTCTTATGTAAACCTGATGTACAAGGTCTGAAAATAATTTTTGATTTTCTCAAACGATGTTTCGTTAGAATTTAGAAACATCGTTACACATTGTAATAATATTGTACTTGCTATGTAAACCACCTGGTTTAAAGCAATAATAAATAAACAAAAGAGTAAACACTTTTTTCGATTTTTCACATTGTCTAATTATTTTCAGCAGGAACAGAGAGTCTATAGGATGTAGAATTTTACTTACGGCGCTGATCCAGACCCAGAGGAACCAGTCCAACGATGGCTAAGATCTCAGAGAATCCTGAAACAGAAAGAACACTAAGGTTAGAACTTGTAATTGGATAGTCGGGGATTAAATCGTGTGATTTATCGCACAACCAGATGATCTCGCCAACTTTGATCATGCTCGACGCGAACATTCATCAAGGTCTCTTTTGAATGCGTCCATTAAAGGTCCTTAATGTATCTCTCGGAGTTCGCCCGATAGATTGTGGCCATTCAAGAACCTCAATGTTTTATACAGGTCAAGAGACGGACCTTGGTTGCTATTCTAGGTTCCTGACGTTGCTTGGAGGTCATTCGGCAAACCTTGATGAATATTGAAGATCGTTACAGTGTGCCGAAACACCTTGGCATCCCTTCGACCATGTCCGATGGACCTTGGATGGTCAAGATGGTAATTAACCTCTCAACGATTTGCCATCTGCGAGCCACTGATTTCATGGGAATCTCTTGAGCGAAATAATTCAATCCAATAAAATATTTCATCTTGTCGAGGTTATGTTGAATGAAAAAGCGGCGTGGTCTTTGGTAGAGGTTAACAATAATGTGATCTTTATTTATCACATATCTGAACCCTATGTAAAAACCAAAAAAATACATACTGCATTTGCAGACTCATTTCTACAGAGCAACAAATATAACTGAAATGAAATGAATGTTCGTTAAGAGGGTAAGGTACCCACGTGACATTACTAGAATATTACTAGATTTCGGGCTGAAACATGGTTTTGCGGGCTTTGGTTATTTGACCATATGCGAGCATATTTTTAGCTGCACAAAGGTTCATCCGATAGAGGAGAATAGGTTCAAATAACCGAAGCCCGTGATTGCATTCCATTTCCCCATAGTCCGTTCATGAAGCCAGAGTCTAGAGCAAGTCCAGAGACAATTTTAGTTCAGCTAGTTAGACGAGATGGCGCCTAGTCAGGGGAACTGTGAACGTGGAGTCATATCAACAAAAATATAAAGGTCTTGAATCCACTCGGATCCATTAGTAGCAATAAAGATATTAATAAAAAGAAGGAAATGTGCAATCATAGCAAAACTGAAGCGTTAGACTGATGCGTATGTATGTTTATCAGTGATAATACCCTAGATTTGGTGAGCCTAACCTCTTAATACCTCATTTCTCTAAAAATGCTTTCTTGTACACAATGAAAGCGCGCCACATTTGAATTCAGTATGATGCCGCAAAAGACTGCAATCTCATACATCTCCACCATTCCACTGTCAGAAAACACTTTTCCACTTGATACCAGTCATTATAAAAATAATACTCGACAAATTGCTGCTGAAAATCTTCGAACAACATTAAAAATGGAGACAATTAAACGGTCCCATTCTTTCCCAGTAATTTCTCTCTCCACCAAGCCGGGTCGAAGTTAAATCCAACTTTCTCTCGCAACGTAACCGTGCCGCGCGGCCAACCGAACAATTTCTAATAAGTAGCTAACTAACTTTGACGAGTCTGTCGATTGATTACGATCGAGCTTTGTGATATAATAATTATAAACTTCCCGCTAGGAAAGTATCCGGGAACACTCCACCGCTATATACAATCTGAACGAGCGTCGAATGTCGAACGCCGTCAGAATATTCCATTAACGATCTGTAGAAAAATCCGTTTCGGATTTTTCCATTACCGAATGATCATTAAAAGTCTCCGGGTGCATCAATATCAATTCATTGGTTCCTCGCACACGGGTGGCGAGGCGATGGGCGGGGCGGTTTCAATTAATCGCGACGCTCCCGCGCGTTTAGGCTAGAGCTCCAACTTTTACCCGGGTATATGTGATACCCACCGTGAAGATTTGATTGTTGATGGTTCATTGGTATCAACGTTCAAAAATTTAGTTGATGTATTGGGAAATGCAATCTAATTGTAACATGGAGCCGAATTGTTTAGTCACTTTAAAATTAAATAATTAGTCACTTTGAATAAAATAATTTTATGTCTTTATGACATGAATGATTTGGCGCAATTTAAAACGATAAATAAATTCAAAGAATTTTATTAAAATAGTTCGAGAAAATATGTAATTGTAATATGGCGTCTGCTTCTTGCAATTGGTGCAAACGATTTTTATTTCGCGCGAAGGTAAATATTCTTCATTGCACTTTAATGTACATAGGTGTACAAAGTTCCATTAAAATGCATTGAAGAACATCTGTCTGATCGAATATATTCCCGTCGGGTATATTTGAGTATAAATGGACTTAGAGATCCACAGTCTATTCATGAGATACCCGGGTACTCCGGTAATTTTTGTTTACCCGAATACCCGGGTACCCGGGTAATGCTGTTTACCCGCGTAATTTTTGTTTACCCGGGTATCTCAAGGGTAACCCAGGTACCCGGGTATCTCATAAGTCACAGCTCCAGTTTAGGCGCATACCAAATCAACGATAAATAAACGGGAGGAAGCACGCGGCTGCCGGGACGGCGAAAAGAGCCGCCGGATTCCCGGAGCCTTTTCGCGTAAGCGCCGCGAAATCGCTTCCCACCATAATTCGAGTAAGTGGCGTGAACGAGCCGGGGGCTGCCGGCGAGTCGGGGGTTAAAGGCTGATTAAAGAAAAATCCGCAACTTGTTGATCGTCTTAAATATTCATCCACCGATGTAGCATCTACTTAATAACCGGTGTTGCCGACGTCCCTCCGAGCAACCGCCGTCTCTTTTTCTCACCCTTTTGCCGTGTTTCCCTCGTGCCCTCGCCTCTACCTCCTTCCCTCCGCCCTCCCGTTTCTCGCCGCCACAATCTTCACCGAGATCCATCGTCTCAGAACTCCGCCACGAGGAGAGAGCGCGACGACGGGCAAATGAAATCCGCTAAAACGTTTTCTTAGCGGTATCGCCCGGGCTAAAAGCTAAAAGCGCTTTTAAATTCCGCCAACTCTGCTTCCCCCCACCCTCCGCGTCCCTCCACGTCCCCCGAGCCGCAGACTAACCTCTGCCGTGCTCCCGCTAGGCCGTCCGATCCCTCCCACCACCGAGCTCTGAACACGCAGCGGCGTAGGCTCGTGATTGATTACGTAATTTGGACCGCATTTGTTGGATTTAGACGAGCTCACGTTTTTTCAATGTTCCGTTCAGTTGGCGGAGAGTGGACTTTGTACACTTGGCGAAGACAACAAAAGTATTAGGGAAAAAATTAGGGAAACGTTTTTTTTTGTCGGACAGATAAAAAGTGTTCCGAAAACGACGAACCTCTAAGAATGGAAAATTAGCAACCGGAGTATTCGGGAGGTGTCTTGTTGATCCCCATCGGTTCCGGGGAGCAAAGTCTCAGGGTAAGAAGCGGACCGTTCCCGGTTCCTCCGCGCGTTATCTTAATTCATGGATCAGGATCGTTTATCGCGGAACTTAATAATCCAACGGGGGGTTGAATTATCAGGGACTTCATTGAGCGGAGATCCCGAGGAGAACCGATCCTCCCCCCTTAGCGTCGCGGTGACGATCGCTGGCGACTCGATTCTCTCTGGTCCGGGAGTCTCGCCGGGATTAAAATATTCCGGTCATTAATTCCAGGGCCTGCGAAATAAGCTTCTTACGTGGCGCGTTATCTAGGATGCCGGGGCAAATACACCGAAGGATAATAGAAACATCCTTCGCTTAATAACAACGCGGTAGCGGTGTCGGGGCCACAGAGACAGGATCATTTTCGCGCAAATGCCGGAACGGAGAAAGCGACTAGGCCTCCTCTCTGGTCTGGACCTCTCTCTGGACGATGGCTCTCGTGCTGCTCCTGTGCCTCCACCCCCGCACAACCCCCTCTTACATCCAAGGATGAACAGACCAGGTAGACACGGCCCTGAGGCAACACCGGCGGACCTTGATAAGCATTCAGATTAGCGTGACGCCTCGAATGTGTTTACGTTTAATTACGCTAAGAGTCTCCATTAGGCTGGACCGCTGCCAGCTTCAATTCGGAGACCGGTCTGTTTTACCGAGCGTAGGTGCACCCACTTAACTTCTTCCTCATCTTCCGCCTCGCTCCACCCTCCCTCGTCCTCAAAACCCTCTCGACTCTGTTCGTTTTCTGCTCCCCTGCCAACCCTCACCCTCGTTTCATCCGCGTACCCTACACTGTCTCTCTTTACCGTAAGCTTCTTCTTTTTCTACAGATTTCTATTCCTCTTTCAACCGGCGACTATTACTGTACACAACCCGGTTTCTTCCGCTCCGCGGTTACTGTCCCTTCTACAGTGTCTACATCTGTTCGAGGACGGTACCTTAGTCTGTTGGCCAACCCGCCTCCTCCTTGTTCCTAAAGACGGTCGGAACCAGGGTAGGGATCGTTTTAATGCACGATCAACGCACCTCAACCCAGGTTGACATACCTCAAACAGGTTGAGCACCAGTTTGGAGTGCAAGGAAGTTGCACCCCACTACTGGTGGAGTTTGAGCGAAACAGCTGCGAAGGGAAAGTTCGAGATGTTGTGAACTGGACTTGGAAAAACCCCTCCTTCACGAAATATGAGCACATATTAGGAATCATCGGGAGGGACTGTCCCTTCTACAGTGCGACTCCTCAATGATGTTTCACGCGGATGTTTATGCAATTTTCAATGTTCGCGGCCAAATTTTGTGAAGTGGAATCACGTAGAATGTTGTTTTCAGTGGTAGTAGTCTTCGTAGTTCTGAGAATATTTTCTAGCATTTCCTGAAAGTATTTTGGAACCATCGATGCATCCAGATCCGCAATTTACTGATCAGCTTGTGTCCTAAAAACTTGGAAGTTCGTTGAAAACGACGATTCCTGCTTTTGGATGCGTTACTCAGTGCGTAGCTTTGCAATTATCCTTTATAACATCTTCTTTTTTTTGTTCAGCAAAGGTGGTTGAAACCCGTTCTGAAGGGAAAAAGTCCATCTCGCAGGATAGCCAATGGGCTGTCCCTCTATCAATCAATGAATCCAATATGCAGTCCTGTAGGGACCTATTCTCCGTATTATTTCTTGTCTTATATTATTACATCTTCCCTGACCAACACCCAGTCGCAAATTATCGCGAGACGAATGATCCCTGCCGCGGCGGATGAACTCTCGAAGCGGAGGATTCAAATGGCCGCCGCGCGCCGCTCGAGTCCGAGCACGTTTATCAGCGATCTCGGAATGACAACGCGGCTCTCTCGGAGAAACCCACTACTTTGTTGCTATCTTAATGGCAATCGATTCCACTTAATGCCGTTTTGTTGCGGGTCGGGTCGGGATCAACCTACGTGCTGCATAGGAAACGCTTACGCGAAACCGTTATAGGTTCCTTCTGAAACGAAATCGAGGAGTGTTAACCTTGCGAGTCCCGCATGAATTACTTCGCAGCTACAAAACAGAGCTGAACTTCGGAACCCAAACCTCCCTTCGTCCTTTCGAAACAGGACATACGTCAATAAAAAATGTTGTGTTTATGTTCCTTAATACGTGTTTCCAAATGTCTGGACGTTTGTCCAATGTAAACCTGGTTACATCAGAATAGAATGACGCGTGTCACGTTTCGAAATGAGTGGGGGAGGGGGTGTTCCGAGGTCTTACCGAAAACAGAACCGAGGAGCGATTAATTACAAGCGATCGTTAAATTCAATGAAGAAAATTCTGTTCGACGATCGTTTCCATCAGGTCGATATATGGTTCGTGCAACACGCCCCCGTGTCGATCGTCGGCGTCCACGGTGTTTCACGAAATTGGCAACACCTGCGTACGCGTCTCGCATAATTCAGTGGGCCGTCGAAAATAAAACGCCACTTAACCACCGTCGGTAGATCAGCAATTAATTTGAACGGAAGCCCGAACCACGGTGTTAAGGAGGTAGGCTCAAGACCGGCCGATCAGCTCTCGAGAGATCGAATTTACGAACGAGCGAGCAGAGCGAGCAGAGCGAGTTGAACGAGCGGAGTCGGCCGGCGCTAATGAAAACATCTTAGCGGCAAACGACAGCTCTTAAATCGCCTTAAAGCTTTCCCCCCTCGCACACGCTATCTCTCTCTCCCTCCATCTCTCTTTCTCTCTAATCTTAAACCTATGTTAACCACTTAACCACGACGCTCTAACCGATTGACAAACTCTCCGCCTCGCGCGGCAGCCACTTTCCACGCCGCGTCGTCGTCGCGAGCTCTTTCCGGTTCAAACCGTTTTATTCCTGTACGAGGGGACACCGTCCGACCGGTATCGATCGCCGAAAATAGGATCCGGGAATTCGAGACGGCACCTGTGAGATCGTCGACTTTTTTTGCTCGTCTTCCCTGCCAAGTGTACCAATTAGTGAGCCATTAGCTTCTTTCCCCTCTGGAAAACTCCGCGCCGAAGGAAATCCACCGTACGGAACCTGCGACGAACGAGCGAGAAGCGACGATTTTCACAGTCGACTGTGACTATTTTTCGAATTTATTTCCGCTGGACTTATTTAGGTGTCTTTGCACGAGCATTGATTTTTTGGGAATGATTTGTAGGAATTTAAATCGAGTACCTTTCCAGTAGATATCGTTAAGATTGCATTGTGTTCCGACGAAGAAATTGAGCATCAAGAATGCCATAAATTATTCGTGGATTTTATATTGAAGGTTGATAAAAATTTTTAAAACACGCCTTACCGTTCGAAACCCTGTGTAAATATTCCGTTTTGTCGATCGTAGATAATTAATAGAAATTGTGTGATGATTTCGACGCACAGGTTCGATCAATTATTCAAACAAGCAATTTTGCAATTTAGAAGATTCTCGACGTTTCTATATGGACCTTTTTCCATAGAAAATTTGCGTCTGTATAATATATACTGTAATGTATGTTAAACAAAAACTGTGTCCTACTTGCTATGTGTAAAAGAATAATGTATACTCAAAAATACAACGTAGTTGACTTTACGCTTGTAGACAATGTACTAAATCCATGTGAACGTTGAGGCAGGAATTTTCTAAATTGCAAAATTGCTTGTTTTAATAATTGAACGAACCCGTGCACCGAAATCATCACACAATTTCTAGTAACCCTGTGTCGTTGATAAACTAAAGAGCTAATTGCAAGTTGAAACAAAAATTTAAAGATGTACATAACAAAGTGAAGAACTTATCTCAAATTCAATGTATACACATTTTCCATTACAGTGCCATTCTTGTTTCATTCAAGTTTAATGAGCCCCTTTCATTTTTTGTTTAAGTGAGTACACAGTTGGGTAAATTGGAGTAATTCCGTCGTAATTTGCAACTGTTTGAAAAGTTTCGGGAAGAAGAGGGGACAGAGAGGTAGAAGCGAGAATCACATGCCGTGGCAATTACACAATGCAAACTTAATAAGGAGCGGATTATCAGATATCATAGGTACGCGTATAAGCCCTATCCGCGTGAAGTGTAATCAGCATTCCGGCGTGCCGGTACAATGAGAATGCTTTTTGGCAAGCTTCCCTCCCGGCAAATGAGTTAAATGAGCTTATACTTTATACTGCAAATGGTCTCGTTAATTTCGGTTCAGTCGTGCAAAAAATAGCGCACGGCAACCGTCTAACGATGCTGATCATTTTGTCGCATGGGCCAAATGTAGAACGGTAATCTGTGTTCTCATTAAAACATTAGCCGCAACTCCGCGAAAGATCTGCAGCGAATCTAAAACACACGTGCCGCCCCCTTTGATCACGCTAAGTAGATTATGCTCGTGCCAAAACCGGAATTTCCGGAGTCACATGCCGGGAAACGAACTTCGACGAAAGCTGGAATTTTAAAAAACACGGAAAATCAAAGAATTACCAAGTCATTTCGAAACTCGTTTGGAATTTACTCGTTTACTTACATTGTACAAGGTGTCACGAAATTCTATATGTCACGGCCACCATAGCGTGATTCTACACCTACGATTTAGTGGAAATTGACGTAAAAAACTCCTCACAAAATTGGCCTTGCCCATGAAAAACAACTCTTTTGTTTAATCGGTTTTTTATGGACATATATATAATTTTATTCATAAATTTAGTGCTAAATTAGTCCCTAAGCTAGTCCTAAGTTAGTTTGAAATTTCGTTTTTTAAACCTTATAATTTTTTATGTCAATTTCCATTAAATCGTGAGTGTAGAATCACGCTATGGTGGCCGTGACATATAATTTCGTGACACCCTGAACAGTGTTGGATGATCAATAAGTTTTACCAGCACAAAGAACTCAATAAAAGACTATGAATTACTTAACACATTGCCGACCGTTGATTATTGCTTAATTTTGTTTTGAAAAATCAAATCACCCTCAATTACGTCATCTAATACTATCATTTCAGATTACAATGTGAAAGAAAATTTCTATGCTTTCTTTTGGTACAGTACAATTATTAAAAATCCTATTAATAGGCTTTCGGTAAGTAAAGTGAAAAATTAGAAATTAGAAGAAATTAAATAAATACTAATAATAATAACAAGATAAATTAGAAGAAATTAACAGAAGCCGAAGTCATTTGATAAAAATAGAAGTTTGAATACTGTGGGTGATCAGAAAAATAGAAGTAGCCTTTCCGAGAATCCGATCGAAAATTTGTTCGTTCGGTTTGTTGAAATATCAGTTGCAGGTAAGAGAGTCACTGAGAAGCGACACAAAATAGTGATTTCCCCTGAAACACATACTCTCGATGTAACTTCCAGCAGTAAGGGGAATCAGAACACGTCGGACATCTTAACGCGGCCGAACACGAACACGTAGAACCGTGTCGTACCCTAGTCAGACAGTAGATTCCGACTTGCGACATTACCATAATCCAGCTTAATCTACTTACTTCCATAAAGCAGACATTGCGAGGCCGTCCACTTGCAGCGCACTCTCCCTGGCTCGGTAAAAACCAGAGAAAAGGAACGCGACGGGTCTTACTGCACCGATGCCGGTAAATGTACATTTAATGTTTCGAATGATTATTCTTCGTGAGTATGCCCCGCTTGGAATCGGTACCACGCCGAATGAAAAATGATGTTACCCGGCTGTCGCTTTAAATGCATATTTAATCTTCGTCGAATGCTCTTATATAATTACTTGTGAAATGTTGCTAGCGTGCAAACGATGATTTAATGTATCACAGAGTCGGTATTCAAGTTAATGATTGATCGTGAACGCTGCTCGAAAGAAAATGTGGAAGACGCGTTGCTGGATGAAGATTTACATACCCTAGTGGACATTTCAGGGAATCTATCGGAGCTAGGAGGATCCAGAGAAGACAAGGACGAGGTAGGAAAGGCAGAGGGGACTCAGGGGCGGTAGGGTCCCCTCTGGGCAAAGGAGGGGAATCCAAAGAAGGTAGGGGTTAAGTCTGTCCTTCGAATCTTCGAGCACTCAATCCGAAAGTACTTGAGAAACGAAGCCATTGCCACATTGTGGGAGCCGAATCGATCGTTTGATCGGCGAACAGAGAAGGTCGCAGACAGTAGGCCTCGCGCTTTCCATCAGCTTTCGTTTGTTTGCACAGCCGGCCCCAAGTCTCGATTTTAAAGGGGAAGCAGGGGCACAGAAAGGGTTTGTTTTCTATCGATACCGTGTAGTTGATCGGAGTTCGTCGGAAGTCCCGATTAGGATCGTCGGCGGCTGCTTTGAATCGCTCGATCCTTTTTCCTCTTTATTCCACAACCACGTCATTATTATCCCATCACTTTTATTCCACATTAAAGTAAAAATGCTTAATTTTTTTGAAGGGACGATAAGACCCTGTAGAATTTTATAATTTTTATAAAATTAATAATTATATATATTTAATTTATTATGAAAATTATTTTATTGGGGTGATATTTAAATTTTATAATCATAAATGAATGTAAAATAAATGAAATTTTAATAAAAGGTTAAAGAAAAATTACCTTAGGGATAACAACATAATATTTTTAGGAAGATCATACTTATAAAGATGTCTGTGACCTCGACGTTGAATTAAGATCAATTTTAAATGCAGAAGTTTAAAAATTATGTCTGTTCGACTTTTAAAATCTTACATGATTTGAGTTCAGGTCGGTGTAAGCCATATCTGTTTCTATCATTAAATCATTTAAATATTTTTGTACGAAAGGACTAAATATTTAACTATTAACCATTTTCTTGGTATTGAAGAAAAGGTATCGGATGAGTGAGGTTGAGGGTGTGTCACTGCTGTCGTTACTAATTGAAACGCAATTCCCGCTTTGCGTTTCACGAACGAATGCATCCTGATAAATTTCCCGGGGACGCGCGGGGACACGCGTGCGACATAAACTCTGTCAAACATTCAAGGTACCATGGCCGCTGCAATATAAATAAGGTTTTGGACTCGCGTGCACGCCGCGACGCGACGGAACATCCAGCGCTCCCTTGTAAAGAAGTAATGAGGTCATCCACTCGAGGTGTAACACAACGTCCTTACTCACGGTTGATTTACAGGCGACGATCGTGGACCGGAGAGATTACACGGAGTGGGTGGGACGGATCGGCTGGCGAGCCAAGGAGAAACACATCTTACCGATCCGGGAAACGCGACCGAATCTGGCTTCGAACGCCGCACTATGGTCTGGAAATCCGCTTTTCAATTTTTCAAGATCAAGATTTTCAACGAATTTTTTTCGGAATAAAGAGAGAACCCTTCAAAGCTTCCAAATCCAAATTATTATTCGTTTCAGATTATTCAGTGCTAAGATATAACGTCTTGAAGACAAACTTCGTAAAATTCAGATTAAATAAAACCTTTAAGAATATAAAATGAAAAATATGAGCTTCCATTTGGAAAAATGAAGTTGCTCTTCATCTGACTTTTAAGGGGCCATTATGGAAAAATGTACATAGCGCCATTAAAGGTGCTTCTTCATGTGAAAAATATTTTTTCATATTTCTGATGGTTTCCGTTACAATTGACTATCTCAAGATCAATGGACCACCCTGTATGCATAATATACAGTAATACATTAATAATTTTACATATGTATTTATTTTATGTGTGTTAGTACTGTTAACACGATTTTTAAGACATTTGCTACGATCTGCCAAAGAAATGTTTCCAACAAAAATTGGTCAGTATTCAGATATCTACAAACTTCAATATACAAAAGTTTATAAAAAAATGTTCGTTTATAAAAATGGGAATCACGTCAATTTTTTAAACGTTGCTATATATTTCTGACTTTGTAATATTATTGCTGGTGTCGGAACGAATTCAACGGCTTAACATACTATAACCTGTAACTTTAAAATAACGTTAACGATGAACTCCGCTAACGATTTTTCTAACGATTTTACACGATTGCAGTCCCGTAAGTTTGAAAATGGTTGTGTAAATAATATCGGAGACGTTTTTTCTTGTGATTCCAGATGATGAATTTTGTCACCATCATTCCGTAAACCGATCACATATTATTCATTCGCAACAGAAAGGTACGGAAGAGTAGTAATCGTATTAAGTTCTACGTAGCTACTATCCCCATTTTGTGTATTCTCTTTAAAAGCTTTCTTGGCGCATTTTAATAATTGTACAAAGAGGCTTTTCGGCGAATTCATTTTCTCTTAAACCAATGCTGCCGGTGCTTGCTGAGCAGAATTCTTTAAAAGCATCTTCGAAGGAGAATTGAAGGGGGTAGGGTACCCCTTTGCTAGGGCATTTATCAGTGTACTCAACCCTCGTTTGCAGAAAAAAAGTGATTTGCGTGGTAACACTGATAATCGTACATTTCTATCAATCTAACGCTTCAATTCCGCTATCGGTACACGTTTTCTTCTTTTAATTAATATCTTTATTCGAGTCCTTTATATTTTTTTTGTTATCGGTTGATTGATTTATTGAGAAAATGATCTTAGGCGCAGTTTCTCCATAGAATCAAATTAATCGATAGTTATTATTTAATACGCCAGAGAGCTAATAGCCAGAAGTTTGATCAGTTTGACGTGGAATCCGCGTAGGACGCTAATGGACGCCGCGGCATTATGCAGATCGAGCAGGTGGTGGGTTTCGAACCCTTTTAAGATCCCGATCTCGCGAGGACAGGTCGCGGGGATCTACGGCGCATCGATCCCACTGAAAAGTGGCCGTGGTATCGGTGCTTAATTGCCACGGGACATCGGCCTAAATATTTTTCCTGCGGTGGTGGTTGCGAGGAACAATGGAGTCGTCGCGAGATGCGGAGAGAAAAAGAGGGAACGAATGGCCCCGGCGAACAGGTGATTCCGGCCGGTTCGTTTCAGATTTCGATCAGCAGTCGCGCTGGTTTCGTGTAACGAAGTTATAAATTACGAGCGGGGAATAAAGAGATAAGCCTGCGAGACTAGCGGCCCGTTGACGAGCCTTTATTGCAGAATCATTGCGGCGTTTGTTTTGTTTGTCACGAACCGTTTACGATGATGAAGATTTCGCCCGCTGTCAACGTGACGCTCTCTCGCGTTACCCGCGCCGATATCTCGATCATGCTCTCCCATCTTCCTAGAAATTGGTCATAACTAACTCCAGATTTCAGAAGAGTCTCATTAGACCCCGTTCGGCGCGATTTTTGGGTCGAAACTGTAAGCTGTTGTTCATGTTGCGTCACCCGGTATATTGTAAATATCATTTTTTAAATTTGTAAGCGTTTGAAACCCTTCTGGGTTTATTTTGCTTTACATGAATAATATAAGTAAATGCAATAATGTGGAATACAGGAGTAATACAATAAGAATTCTATAATAGTACATGTGAATATAACAGCAGTGTCTGTTATCGCTGAATATGTAGGTTACAGTTTTGGAAAAAAGAGTGGATGCTAGTAGAAGCTTTGATATTAGCACATACTAAGTAGCGAATTTATTAGTTTACGTTTTTGTGAATTGTACAATTCGCATTGCCATATTATGTGCCATACGAATTGTGTCTTTTTTCAGAAATTGAAAGATCGAATTAAAAGCGTTCAAAGGAACAACGAAAATAATAATTTCAGTGATCGTGGAACGAGAAGTAATTTTGATCTATTCGGTCGTAGCGCAAAGAATCGGTTAAACGATGGTAGAAATTTTAGTAAATTAGAGCGAAAAGTTATTATTGACTCAAGCATATTAGTTCTACGCGGTGGTATGTAGATACCATTTTTAACACACGGACTCCAGCGTCGCGCACACACGGCCGTGCGTTCGTCGGTTTGAACCAGTTCCGAACTAAAAGCATACGAGAATGTAATTTGAAAATGGAGAATAAATTTTTGCAGCTGGTTCTGCGTTCTGGAAAAGCTAATTCGAATTTTGGCCGGACTCGGACCCTGTTACACGCGATGCGGCTCGTGTGTCTGATCTTTGTTGGCGGTTTCTACTTGCTGGAGAAATGACCAATTTTAATTTCCCGCTGACAACGAGTATAGGGAATCTCATACGATCAAATAAAACACGTTGTACCTTTCCCGATGATCACAAAATTCTGCCGAATAGGAGTTTCAACTATATTGCACCGGCAGACAGAGAATTTCATGCAAAATAATGATTGTACGTACGAAACCCCAGCAAAATGGAGGCTGTTCCCCAGCGTTATTAATTCCAGCCAGTCAGGATTGAAACGGAACAGCATCCCGCGAAAACCGCCAGTCTCTCCCGGCTCCGGCAACATCTTCATAAGTCACAGCGGCGTAAAAATCCGCAACCGAGCGATCGCTCATTTCATTATCGTGATTCGAAGGTAGCAGGCGGTCGGATCGAACGTGGCCGAGAGAGGCGGTATCGCGAAGAAAACAGAGCAAACCGACGGTAATCCCATAATCGGAGCCGCGGCTCTCCGTGTAGCCGCGGAATCAGAAATTTAATCAAGGACTGTCACTCAAAATTACCTCGGCCGTTTAATCAACCCGTGGATCGGTTACGACAATGGCCTCTCTCTTTCTGTTGCGCGTCGGAGATTCCAGTAATCGCCGGCTTGATAGTATCAGCCGGGATTCGAGAGGAAAACATTAATTTGTTGCTCGTTTTTACGTGATCGTAAATGACGCGAGCTACGGTGTCCCGTGGCGGTCCGGGAGCATGATTTTTCATTAGGCCGGCCCGCGTATAAAGTAATCGAGTGTCCGTCAGAAAGAACCTAATGTCCGTCGACCTCGAGTTACCCCGGTGACCGTGCGCATAATGCCGAAGACGTGCCCGTGATAAATTACCAAGCCTGCTAACGTTTCCAGCTTGGCATTCCGCGATCCTGCCACGGTTTTCGCAGTGTATTTAAAGAATCCCACCGTTCGGCCCGACTCGGCCCGACCAGGACCGACGCAACATCCACGCGCGACCATCCGCGAGGCTGATTAAACCGGAGAATGCTATTGGCGAATTCAATAAATTACTGCCACGATCGCTATCGAGCCACGCCATCTACGCGAACGAAGATCCGATCATCCTACACGTCGAAATTGTTCGACGTTCTTGCTCATTTGTTTATTTATTCGTTGCACGTCGCGAGATTGACTGCTGCGTTTCATGTTATTCCCGCGGAGGAATGCTGTGTTGTTTTTGGAACTCGCGAAACTTGATTCGTGCGAATTCTTTCCGTTTGATCCAGTCATGCCTATCAGAAATACACCCCAACAAAAACTCCTGTAAACAGGAGCCAAGTTCCTATGTAAGCGGCGAGCTATAAGCCTCTAAAAAACGGCTAAGTTGTTTCGTGTAAAAGGAGGTAGTGCGAGAAGTTGGCTGGTGCACTACCGTGCACTTAGATACAGTTCGCGGTACAGCGACAATTAGACAGCGGATCTTAATGCGTTTATGACGAAAATTGTAACCGTGTTTCGAAACGTTGAAAAATTCAGAGGTGCCTTTATATTATTTTCAACATATTGAACGTATTCAGAGAAAAAAGCAAATTTCCATGTTGTTCCAGTTTGTTGCACTTCGGGTGGAAAGTTTTTATTTTGCACAAAGATCCAGTGTCCAGTGATAATGACGTTTTTCATGTTCGTTCGTTCGAACTGTTAGAACATTGTAACGGAAATTCGTGCAACAATCATTCCAGACTATAAAGCGCCCAGTCTCGAGAGTCTTCACAGTCTGCGGAATCACTTCATTATTAAGTAGAATGTACGAGAACCTGCCAGTAGGCGTATCGACCAGCAACCGAGTTATTAGCGCATCTGGCGAGACGAAAAACATGAACCTGACCGAAAGCGATCCATCAGGCATCTTCGCAGGTAAAAGCCGCCTAAGTAACCGCTATAGTCAGCGCCGAAAGTAAAACTTTGGTAACGAGTATTCTCCCCCCTCGTTACCACCATCCCTCAATTACTAACTATCCTCAGCGAGCAATAACTTCGGAAGAAAACGAACTTCTTCTACGTTTCTGTTTCCGTGGTTCGTCTTGTTACGGTAGAATTATTGGTTGATCCTTCGTGTTGGATCATTATACTCGCTCGCGATCAGAATCGAATAAAGGGACCGGCTGTTGTTGCTCTATTGCCGTCGTTATACCTATTGTCGAGTATCTGCTGGGAGTTTTGAGTATAATGCGAAAGAGAGAGAAAGAGAGGATAGACGTCAAGAGAGACAGAGAGAGAGAGAGAGAATTAGCGGGGACTCGGGCGCGTTGGCAAGGTTCGGGGGCACTCTACGAGTCGAGAGCCTGCCTTTGACTGGTCGTTGTAATACAACGGCAATTAGCAGTAAACCTAGCCCTCCCTGGCCGGGCTTTTACCCCGCGCATTTCATAGTGTTTGTGTCGCCTCGTCAACAGCGACATATGAAGAGGTTTAAGCCTTGTTTAACTCGGCAATACGCAATTAGAAATTTCCCCCCAGGCGCCACGCGACGAATTATTTCGGCCGCGAACTCCGTCTCCGATCGTTCCCGACGACACGGTGCTCGTTAACGATACTTCGCCACGCAACTTCCAAAACAGTCGACCAACTACCGTCCTTTTCTAATCGACTCGCACGGTCCCCCGTTCTCTGAAAAAGCACCGTAACATACATAAGTATACGCTTTATTAGCTTCCAAGTCGCAACAAATACCGATGAAAACAACAAAGAAAAAGAAAACCTGCAATTAGAAAATACAATCAACTAGGAAAGAAAATAAATACAACATAAACCTCAAACTAATACCTATTTCGAGTAGGTATCGATAGGTTGTGAAACGAACATCCATTTATTAATTGGCTTAACGTCCACCTTAAAGATAAAATATGTTTAGGTTTCAATGAATCAGGTATAAGAGTAATACCTACTTGATGATTGATGAAATTTCATGGAGCTCAATAATCGCGAGTAAATTTTACAACGATTCTTATCATTGTTCCGAGACTTCGCCTCGAGGCAGTCTATTCAAATAATCATTGAACGGACCTGACTGCGCAATCTTGCAGCGAGTCAATCAAAATCAAGAATCGCGGAGGCTCATCACAGGGAAGATCGCAGCGAGTTGAAAGCCGAGAGAAAGAGAGAGAAAGAGAGAGAGAGAGAGATGGTGTATCAGGCGACGGGACGGGACGTTCTTCGGACGGGACACCGGGTCTCCGTCGTCAAGAAATAAATCCGTCGGCTAACGACCTATTATACTCGGCATTATGAGCGATTAACGCGTCGGCTCGCCCGCAAAAATCCGCCCGTAAACGGGAATTTTTCCCGGGCGGTTAGAGGACGGCATTAGAATAAGAAGCGGCGCCCGACTCTCTCGCGCGCCGCGGCGCTGTGCGGCGTCACGCGGCCCTAACAGCTATGAAATTAAATGAAAATTAACCGTGTTCTCCTTCCTCTTGCGTTTCCTCTCTCCGTCTTTCCCAGCGGCAGCGTCCCGCCATTTTTCCCGTCTGTCTTCCCTATCGAGATTCAACCGGCGAACACTCTGGGAATTACATTATTAGAGGCGACTAGCGTCTCTCAGCCATTAAAATCCCAACGTGGTAATTAGAGACAACGCATCCGGAAATTATTTATCGCTCGAAATCGGCAAACACGGTTCTCCTTCTAGCCCGATCGCACTGCATTTCAATAATCGATGACCGACTCTCTCTTTTCGAGAATCTGCAAGTCTTTCTGAACAATCCGTTGAGAATTATTGCAGATTTGTTTTCCGAGGAAACGTTGAAATTATCTCCGCGTAATTGAGGCATCGTGCGCTGAGAAAATGATTCTCTTTAATATCGTATCGCTTGTCTGATTATTTCTTATAGATTTTATATCTCCACGGTCCACGGTGTTATTCTTTATATTATTTATATTTCGATGTTAATTCTTCAAGTTAATTTCGAAGAGAAGATAACACTTTCAGTTTTCAAAAATGATTGTATCCTGAATAAACGATCGTCTGCTAAATAAAAAATTTATACAATTCGTTTGGGATTTCGTATGCAACGAACGGTTGAAACGCAGCTGGAATGAAGCTACAGAGAACTCGTGCTTAATAGAATTATTATTATTATCGTGAAGGGGAAGTTTAAATATTGGTAGAAAGTCGCGCCGATTCGTAAACCGTTACGATTTTAATTAGAAATTGTGTGTGCATTAATCAATTAACGATAAAGAGGCGGTGGGCGGGTTGCTGGTGGGCCGTTGACGGGTAGGAAAAAATAAATGTGAAATTCCAAGTATGCGGGTGAAAAATTGCTGAAATCAGATATGTTTATTACCGTGTATTCCGCGGACGATGGCACGGAATTTTTCCTGCCCCCCGCGCGCACCAGCCGGCCGCGGTGGCGTCGGTCCCGCGTAATTACTCGATACCGGTGCGCCCGAACGTTTTTCCCTCCAATTAATTAAAATTCAAATTTTACTTTTACATAATTCGTAATATATTGCTTTATCCCCGTATTATTTTTACGTTATATGGAAAACGCCCGGCCCCGGTCGGTCCGACAGGCGTGCATTTATTTTATACCTTGTTCAATATGTATTGCAGATAAAAGTGCATCATTGGGGCCAACCAGGGAGAGAGAGAGAGAGAGACAGAAAACGCAAGAGCAGAGAAGGGGGATGGAAGCGAAACAGTGCGTGAAACGGAAACGCAAACCGCCAAAGAAAGATAGAAAGAGAGAGAAAAATGTATCGTGATATCGTTCGAGGGGTGAAAGGGAAACGGAACGGGAGAACAGGGACGAAACGAGCTCGGGGGGAGAGGAGAGGGTGCAAAAGTAAATTCGGAGGCATCGTTTTTCGAAACACAAAGAACACTGGCGGGTATCAATGATTTCCATGGCGCGAAAGAGTACAACGGACGAGGGAAAAAGGGAGAACAGAATCAATGGAAGACGACGAGGGGGTGGTCCGTTCGGCTATTTATTAAATAGCCCGACACGGAACAGGCGCGGCGATCCATGCATCAGTGTCCTGTTGCGGCCGCCACTCGAAACTATCGCTTTAAGAGAATCGCCAACGCGCTTCCCGGTTTTATTCCCGCTGAACAAACGTTTCCCGTCTTTACGAGACCCCGCGAATCGCCGATCCACCGTTCCAGATCACCCTCTCGATCCGAATCGCTTTTTAACGCCGCCGACGAACCCGTCGATTTTCTTCGACCCACAATCGAATTCAATATTGACCTCATTTTGTACTCCGCCACCATCTGCCAATGGAAATTCACCGATTCCTTCAATCTTCACAATACGGTAATCCCTCAAATGCTGTCCAACAGGCGTATTATGGGCAGACGAACTCTTTGGAGTTCGAGCGGCTATTAACGATTTCAACGTGTATGGAACGCGCCAGACAACTTGAAGAAATTCGCAAACAGAAATTATAGAAATTGAGTGCGTTATGCAGACTCGCGCGAATCAAAGGAATTTTTCGGAGCTGCTTAATTATAAATAAATTTGCGAACGCGATAGCAGCTCGCGAGCGACTCCGAATATTATACGAAATTCGTGGACGCGCAGAGAATGATGGCATATATAAATTCTTCACCCTTTTCCCGAGGATAACGGGAAATTAGTATTATCCAAAGTGTACGGAATGGAATACATTATATATTTACGGGTAATGTGAAATATTGACATCGTTGCGCATTTTCTGTAAAATTTATGCGTCTGTATCCGCGTGGCGGACGTGTGCGGATAAAAATGTATAATATTTCTTTTAATCGTATTAGCAGAGAATTAAAATTATACGAAATTTATGGGCTGCGTTTAAAATGCTGAGATTACCGGCCGTTCGAGATTGAATTTATGTGTCTACGCCCGCACAATCAGTACGTTTACATACTTTTTCGAGAGCGTCTGTCGTTTTCGATTTTGTTAACGAGCTGCACATTTGTTTCCGTCATTATCAGGAACAGGGAATGTTTTCAACCGGTGACAGGGATCCGTCGCGACCAATTAGGTCCTGGATTTTGCTTATTTCTGGTAAGCACGATTTACCGTAATTAAAAAACAGTATATTGTTTCCAATTGATTAGTATTACCAACCCTTTGCACTCGGAGCTATTTTAACTGGAAAAAAATTCTTTCGATCTAGAATATGAAATTTATGAAATTTTGTATAGTTTATTAGTCAATTAGATAGCGATACATTCAATAATGTAAAAAATATTTTGAATAATGGTATAGCAATTTTTAGTGGTGGGTTTCAAAGGGTTAATTTTTAATTTTCAAAAAGAGTTAATTAGCAATTTCAAAGGATTGAAAAGAGAAAGGAAATTTTTTATGAGAATGGTTTCTTACGATAAGAAGGTCCACAACGTACTAATTACAAAGACTTTTTTAAGAATTTATTGAACGCAACAGTTTTTATCGATTCACCGTCGTCGGGGAAATTTGTAATCATTGCTCGATGAACACGTCGGTGCTCCCTCGGCGGATATGAAAACAATGAATTAAACAATCCCGGCGCTGCACAATAGAAAATAAACAAGTTACTTGGCTGAGCCAACAACGATGTCGGGGTCTGGTAATAGGCTCGACACGATGGACGACTGCCCCCGGCGGTAGCGCGCAGCTGTTAATGGAATAGACAACGACAATATTCGTTTGTAATTGGATTAATTATTGACGATATAATTAATGTAATTGGTAAGTAAATAATTCGAAATGCGGCCGGCAAATGGAGCCCCGGGGCTTGCGCGACAATAAAATATGTAATCAGGTAATTATGGATTAACGTTCGGTTGCGCGGCCGTTCCGGCTGTTTGGCCAACATGGACGGCCGAGGATTTAGTTCTGGCTGTTCGAACTGTCAACGATGATCACCGGGCCATTTGTGACGCGACGAAACTGTTCCAAAGAGAGCACAAGCTTAAACCGTACGAAAACGCGACTCGTTAATAAGACTTTTCTCACGTTGTTCACCTGTCAGGATCAAAAGCCTGAGATGACACGTATACGCGAGTATACGACCGGGCCGCTGTTGCTTAAATAGAAAACCAGTTCCGACCGACTGTTTCGGCTGCACGTGGGTCGGGCAGAAATGAATTCTTCGGATTTATTTATCGGTTAAAATTACCGCGGTGGTATTTTAGCTACGCTTAAAAAACAAAGGCACTTAATAAGTTGTTTTAGGTCCTGCTGGTCTGTCGCGTAGAAAAATATTGTATTAAGATTGGCGCTATAAAATTTGAATTCCAATAGGTTAGTAACGAGGACGCGCGCGCAGATGAAGAAACGCGACAAAATTCATTTCAATGAATAACAAATAACAATCGAGGTTACCATAATAAAAGTGTGTCGTCAATGTTCTCTCCTCGTGAAAACATCACAGAATTTCTGTTACATTTAATATTTGATATTTAAAGTATAATAAATATTATTTACAAAGAATGAATGCTGTGGAATTCGTGTACAAGTAGTAATATAGAGAGAATAACTACAACAGGTCCACTTGGACCCATATCAATTTATTTAATGTTTAGCTATAAAATGTATAAAATGTATGTAGATTACATACGTGAGAATTGCCAAAAGAAGAGATTGAAACGAGCGCCCGTGACAAACACGTCTGTCACCAACGATTGATTATCCGTGCATAATAAATACGGCTTTTCCTTACACGATATACTAACTGCGTGGGTGGAAGACAGTGGTCCGTCGGCACAGGGATGGTAGCGAAGCAGAGCAAGCGCGAGGAAGAATCCCAAATAGAAACATTGTGCTGCGTATAATTCATCGGCAACAGGCCGTGACAGACACCAGCAGCCCTGTCTGAACCCCTTCCGGGAAGCATCTCGAAGATTTACGAAATTTCTCGTTAAACGCGATCGGTGGCCGCTGGGTCTCTCGGAGGGTTTTGTAGGGCGAGCGCGGGGGTGTGGGCGTTCGTTAGCCGGAGCTTTTCTCACGCGGCTAAGCATCGTCGAACGAAAGGGAAAGTGGTTTGGGAACGTGGCCGGAGCCACGAGGAAGAGAAACGAGGTGGAAGAAGCAGAAGTAGAGAGGAAGAAGAAGAAGAAAACGAGGTTCGCAAGCGTACGTGTCGGCGGGAAGTGGTGATCTAAATAGAAACCTCTTTAGGGGCATAACTCGGCGCACACCGTCTGTGAAAGACGCATTGCCCTCGCGGAGGGGCGTCGCCGGTGTCTTCGTAACCGGGCCTGACGGATAGCGCCGGAAATAGCGAAAACCAGCAACCAGGGGCAAGATATCGCACAGCCACGGGCTACCGTCGACGTAAACCATCGGCGAAGGTTAGGTGTCGGGCCGTCTGGGAATCCGAGTGTCGCGCGGATCATGCGTCTGCCATGTCGCGTGCCATCAACCACCTCCTTCGCCGGATCCCTTTGCTTTGGTCTCGTCTGATTCATCGACACCTCCTCCGCTCCTCTCTTTTTCAAAGCTTTCGGTTCAAATAAAATGTCGAAGCTGTTCCTGGAAATTAGCTTCGAGTCATTTGATAAACAATGATTTGATTTGCGTAGTAATTAGCTAAGAAAGAAAAAAAAACTTTTTGAAAACCACGCTTACGTTAAAATGCACTTAAAAGGAGAAAATAATTTTTTCAGACATTATTGACTATAAATAAACGCGTGGAGCGCCCACGAAGATTACGTAGATATAGTTTAGCGCTCCACGCTTCGATTTTGTAGTCACTAATGTATAAAAAATTATTTTTATATATTTTTTTATTTGCTACTTTTTCGTATTTTAAGAAATGAAACGCAAGATATAGTTATACGGGTATGGAATAGTAAGATATAATCACGCCAGATATGGAAATACGCGAGATAGAATGAGGGAATGAATCCGAGAGATGTCGTCTCTTGATAGAGTCCGAAATTGTCCGAAATGGAATTGAATGAACGCAACACCACTCTGAGCTCCTTCGGTGCGAAGTGGGTCAGTGGAGTGGGGATGAGTTGGAGTGGGAACGCGTAGTGGAGTAGGATGCACTGTCGCGCGGAGTGGGGATCGCTCACCGTGATGATGTACTACCGAATATTTAAATATTTTTTATCTCCTAAACGCACAGTTTTTAAAAAAAGATTTTTTAAAAATATTTAATTGCCATTCAGTTCTGAGCTATGTGTAAAGTTTCAAGTCTCTAGCTCATCGGGAAGTGGTTCAAAATTCGATTTCAAGATTTAACGCATACGACAACATCGACACGGCAAGCTAATATAAGCGTGGTAAAAATGATCATGATTATTTGATTCTTTACGAAATCTTTATGAAATTAGAATTGTCGAATCTGTAGAAGCTAGCTCGAGATAATTCAATTGAATTTTCACGTATTTTCCTTAGCCATGATCCGCCAGGATAGTAAACGCGATATTTCAAGAATAGACAGCTGACTGTTTTATAGACATTAATCAACCTATTTTTCAGGATATATTTTTAGGAGATGACATTTAAGAGAACAGTGATAATTTGATTGAATCGCGTACTCGCGAATTCATATCTTTCTCCGAAATTGAAGTTGCTTTTTAACGAACTACATATTTTTCGACTAGAATTAATTACGTTCGACTGTTCGTTCATTCTTGCGTAAAAATAAGCTTCGCCGCTGTTGGATTGTGTGTTCTGTGTTTCGCAAATATCAAATTATTTGCTGAATAAAGTAACTTCTAACAATCGCAAAGTTTACCGGAGCCAGGTTCAAATAACTCGTTCTGGATTCATTGTTTCGCAATTGCTGCCATTGTAATTGCATTATCAGAGAGAACTATCAAATAAATGTGGTCGTGCGTTGCATGGATGCAACATGAACATTTTGCAAAATTTTTACGAACGTTGCGATCTTCCTCGAAGAACAGCGTATTCGTTAAACACTAGATCAATTTTCCTTCGCTGTTCCATTAGTGTTTCCTCGCAGAAATTCCAAATACCCAAAAAATCAAATAACTAAGAAATTTCGAGGCTCTATCAAGCACACCTCCGAAGACAGGTGAGAACAGAAGCGAAGTTTCTGCGGAGGCCACCGAAAATAGCGAAGAATCTCGCACGATGCACCGGCATAGTGTGCGTTAACTATTGTCGATGGCGCGCCAGTGTCTCCGTATCGGGCGCATCCATCTGCGGCGAAAAGGACACACATTATCCACGTACTTGTACTCCGTGCATTAGCGGGGACAGAGTGCTAATGCAGAAATCTGGTATCGGTTAATTAATAACCGTAAAACTCAAACCCGGCCCTGCCCCCCACCCTTATCTCCATGCGCGCGGCGCGTTATTTGATTTCCTCGAGATACACTCACCTCCCCTCTTCCACCCCCACACCGCCAACGTTCCCACGAAACTCATGGCAATCTCCTCCCTCTATAATGTTTCCGCGGCGAGCACAAGTGGCCACAAAACGCGACGTTTAAAAAAAAACTTGCCGGGAATAATAAGTTCCTTTTCATAGGACTTTTTCAAGCTAATACATTTTCTCGTTAATGTAACGTTACTTACCGCGGCCTCTTTGTTCTCCCCGCTCTCCTCTTTCACTCCCTCTTCTCTCTCTCTCTCCCCTTTCTCTCTTTCTCTCTCTCACTCTCTCCCTCTCTCCCCATCCCGGTTTCTTTTTCGTGAATTATACGCGTCCGCCTTGCTCGTCTTAATTAGCGAATTATTTAATGAAAACAGATCCGACGGTTTCCGTTCCGCGGAAACCGCCTCGATCGTTTGCTCTCTGAGTTTCGCGGTTTTTTCGCCGCGGTTAATGGCCCCCATACACAGAGAAAACCGTCTGGATCGTGGTCGGCGCCGTGCTGGTGTAACGTATCAAAGTGGAAGTTTCCTGTAACGCGCTTGTTACATTTTCGAAAAATCGAGTGTTCAACTCCCTGGCGAATTCTTCAACACTGTGCCTAAATAAACTTGTGATTTTAGATCATTTACAGTGGGTGTACAAAGTGTTCGTACACTTTTTAAAATAGAATAACTTTTTTATAATTTTACCAAACGACCTGATTTTTATATCATCAATTGGAAGCATTGGTTTATGAAATGATATGCAAAAATGATTTTTCAAAAAATAATTATTTACGTATATTATATATTATATACATTTTTAAATTTTCATTATGTGCCCTAATAAAAAAATTAAAAGAAATGGTTTCTTTATTTTTGCATGCAACCTTGTAAATTGTAATTTTTTGAAAATCTGTTTCGCAGATCATTTAGTAAACCAATGCTTCTATTGATGATAAAAAAATCACGTCGTCTGGTAGAATTATAAAAAAGTTATTCTATTTGAAAAGGTGTACAAACACTTTGTACGTCCACTGTAAGAAATTTTTAGAATGACGTTTCTTCAACAGAAATTCGCCTGAACAACCGTTAATAGTTTGCAGAATTAACGATGCGATGGCGAACAGTAAACATCAATTTTATCGTTTTTTAGCTTTATTTAAAATTTTGAATTTTCAGTTTCGGATAAATACGAGCGATGGTACATTGCACCGGACTTGATCGCGAACGCGCCGAGCAAATATTATTTTTATTTCGACTGTAAATATTTTCTTCCGTCAAACAACGTTTTTTTCTGTTAATTCAATAATACCATGAAGTACCCGGGAAGTTCCAAAGGGATTCGTTTTATAATTCCCTGCGGGAAAAATGATCCGAATGATTTGCAGAACTAATTGATGTGATTTTAATCGGCTCGGACAAACCTTGCCTCTGAACACCGTAAGTATTGGTGGATCTATAGTGATCGTTAGTGGATAGATGTGTTTCGCATTACCGCAGGAACGAATAGGATTTTAATTGACTTGGATCTTTTATTCTAAAGATTGATCGATGAACGTGTGCTTGACTTTCTTGATTTGTTTACGGTTTATTGGAATCGTGTTACAATCTTCTCCGTGGGTGTATCTTCGCAAATATTTATAGCAATTTTCTCTCGAAAAGACAGTGTTAATTAAAAAAAGATGGTAATTATTTACATTAGGGGCTTCTTCACCGATTTTGATGACCTTGAAGTATGTCGTCAAGGTCATCATTCTGAACAACTTTTTCCTATACGTGTTATCACCGTTCGATTTTAGTTTCCGAGATATTCGAAAAATAATATTACTAATACTGTATTGAATTTTATGTACTCTTGGACGCTCCGTGGCAACGTGAACCTACCCCGGCGCAGCGTTTGTTTACTTTTTGTTTGAGCGAGATCCTGCTTTCTCTCTCATCTCCACAGAAAAAGTACAGAAAATTCAATACAGTTTTAGCAATATTTTTTTGCGAATATCTCGAAAACTAAAATCGAGCGGCGGTAACGTGTACAGGAAAAAGTTGTCCACAATGATGACCCTGATAACATATCTCAAGGTGATCAAAATCGATGAGAAGGCCCCCAATGTAAATAATTACGAAAAGGATTTTGCAACAACTGTTTACATAAAAATCCACGGTGAATTCTCGAGGATTGAAAGCAAATCACTGTGACCAGCAGTTGCAGCGTTAACGCACAGTATCGTGCACTATTTCGAGATACCCATTGCCTATCACCGAAAAGTAGATGGAAAGGGGTTGCACGGGGTGGGAAGGGGTGAACGGGGGGTGAAGAGAGGGGAAGCAATTACAAAGTTTCGCGGGGCAACGTTATACTTTCGACGTGACTTTCAATTTTACCGGGGGAACAGCAGCGGCCGTTATTAGAATATTTTGTGGGCCGGATGTTCGATTACCGCAGAATAAATTTGGTGATCCGAAACTTGAGCCCGGCAAGTTATTATCAAGTTGTCCAACGTATTACGCGCAGTTTGCTGTACCGATATGCTTACTGGGATCGATATTCCTCGAGTAATTTTCCTTGGCAACTTATCGTAATTTATCTTTTCTCGCGGGCCGGCTCCGCGCCGCCGTTCCGTCTTCCATCGTCCCGTTTCGCAATGAGAGACAGAAACTATGCGAAAGAAATTACAGAAGACAATATTGAATCCTGGATGACGGAGCGGGCCACTGGAACGAGACACGGGAACTGCGAACCTCGGTTAATACAGCCGAAACGTTTATCTCCTGCTCCTGTCATTTAACAATCCTTTTCAATGTCGTTTCGCATCGGAGTCAGACAATATTTTTATGCAGCTAGGTATGCGCTTTATGGATTTTTGAATCATCGGGCCTCTCCGGACGGAATACGAATTTCGAATGGTTGTAATTTTAACACCTTAGTTAAACATCGTTTATCAAGAAGATAAAATGAGTACGGAGTATCACTATGGATAAAATTCTGAAATCGTTTAATTTGCTCTGCCCCAAAGAAAGCCATAAATAATTTTTTATCCTTTTCAGTGCTGAACAAGATGGGGATGTGGCCACGTTAGGAAATGTAGACCGAATTTTGGAGTAAAGTATTGTCCCTAAACTAATAAAAGTTCCAGAGTAGATATATTTTCTTTATTTTCCAATAAATATACGTGTTTCAAATGAAGACATTCTTCAATAAAATTATTTTCCATTTACGTTTACGTTACTTGCAACGACGTACAGTTGCAAAGATGTACGATTCTGTGGATTTTAAATTTACAAAAATCGTGTAAAACTACGATTTTCACAATTTCTCAACCGTTCGCAGAAACTGACGAAGAAAATTTTGATTTTATTTAGTCAACAGAATTAGTTGGAGAGTGATAGTTGATTAATTTTATTTTGCGTTTGGCTCGTGCACAATTCTCAGGATTGATTGTCGTAACTTTTGTTTACATTTTATAGTACTGCGAGTACGGAGTATCATTAAACAAATCACTTTGATTTTGTAGAACTTTCGAAGTTGCTGGATTGTCTCAATGTTTTTTAATAATTGTAATCAACGAAGTTGTTCTAGCGGAGCTTTTTCAAATTTTCTGAGAAGAATTCTGATTTATATGCGGCGCATTCGTTCGCATAATGATTCACGATTGTTCGAGAGATTCAGTGCGGTTGGAAGTCTGATCGAGTTAAATCATCTTCCTATTTTATTTGCACCCTAAACATCACCCTTGAGAATTTACATCCGAACTGCAGTAAATTAGTGCATGAAAATCTGCATTTGCATGTATTTCCGCAGCTCGGTGATAACGAATACATTTAACCCCTGTGTACTATTCAAGTAATTACTGCGCGGGTATTTCATCGAGTATTATGTTAGGCTAAAATTAAAGTTGAATTACCGAAACGTATTGCTGTGGACCTCTATTAGTAATGATCATAAATTCTCTGCGCGATATCCTCAATCCATTAGTATTCGCAAAACCATCAATACCTCCTAAGATCCGTAAAATGCAAAATTTGTATTTATTGTCCGACTACGTTAGTATCAATGCTTAAATATTGATTACACAAACGAATCAAATTCTATTTCATTCAAAAAGAAAGGCGTGACGTTCACGGTTATTAGGCTTCGTTTGAAATCTTCATGTGAGCGTGACTCGTTAAAATACGGCAAGGGGTGAAAATAAAACTCAACATGTTCCATCGCTAAAACAGCGTAGAAGCTCGCTGGAGGTTGCGAAGGGGTGGCTGGGGGAAGGGCTGCGAAACAATCAGCGATACGTCGGTAGCCTAATTTATCGATCAGTTTCCATTAACGAGCGTCCGCGTTAATAACCGGAAAATTGTGGAAAGAAACACAGAACGCGGGCAAAGAGAATCAAACGCGGCACGGGCTGGGGTGTCGTGGGCGGTGAGGGTGTCTCGGGAGGAACGGGTGAAGGTGGAGGATGAGAACTATGATGCAGGGGGAGGGAGGGTTGGCCCGGGGAGTGAGAACGAGAGAGACGAAGATAGAGAAAGCGAGCGCGGGGGTAGATCGGGGGTTGCGTCGTAGTCGCACGCACACGAGGACACACTCTCGCGTGCAGCCCTCGCCTCGGGCTGCGGAGGAGCCTCGCAATTTAACCGGTTCGACATTCGCCTCGAGCTCGTAATTGGCAGGACGAATGAAAGAGCCCCGCGGACGAGGACGAGTGGTCGGGATTAACGATGGCGAATGGATCAGAAATTCTCCGCGAAAATAAAGTAGGTAGCTGGGTTGGCGGTATAGGTATAGTCCGCGGCCGTAGGTACGAGCCTTTGTTTGTCGTTCGCTCCAATTACCTCCGGCCTCTCCCGGTAGCTTCATAATTAACTCCCACTCATTTAACAAACTTTACTTTTAATGTTTTAAAAATAGTAATTAGCAGTGGCGGCAAGAGAAGAAGAAGGTAGAGGAGGAGGAGGAGGAGGAGGAGGAGATTGAGGAGGACGAGGTGCAGCAGCAGCAAGAGGAGGGGTGAAGCGAGGGTGTAGAGGGGGTGAGAGAGAGAGCTGAGAGGGTAGAGAAGCTCGGAGGTGGAGGAGATGTATGAAGAGAAAGAGGAGCGGGGAGTGAAGAGGGTTGTGGAAGGCAGACGAGGAGAAAGGGGTGAACAGGGGGGGTAGAAAACGGAGTGGTGGGGCTTGGAAGGAGAGTAGGTAGCAGCGGCGGCGGAGACGGCGGTGGTGGCAGTGGTGGTGGTAATGCTGGTGGTGGCGATGCGGGGGAGTGTAGAGGGGGTGTAATTAACTATCATGCAACCCCTTCCCAACAGCAGCAGCCGGCGTAGCAAGGAGGTAATTGGACCGGAGTCTTATACGTGTGGAGCTCCGCTCGAGGGAGGAGGGGGGAAGAGGCTGCCAGGATAAAGGGTTGCTTAAAATTGCACACAGTGCTGCATTATGGAACCTCTGACGAGCTTCCAGGGAACGACCGTACGGATGGCGGCGTGGAAATCCATTAACCTCCCCCGCCGTCGCCTCTGCCACCCTACCCCATCCACTCTCCAGTCGCGAATTAATTGCGATCGTCTAAGGGCGAGTCTTTGTCGGAGTCTGCCCCCACCTCCTCCACCTCCTCCACCACCACCCTCCTCCACCTCCTACGCCTCCTACCTCTGGCTCCTCCACCCCCCGAGCCAACCCACCCCCGACTACCTGTATGGTCGAAGTAGCGATTCAATTTTCGGCGTACCTGCGACGAGCATAAGCAGCGAAAAAGCGATCGCTCTACCTACATGAGAATCGTTGCGATGTATTCAAGAGGTCCAACCGTCCTCAGAAGAGGGACGAAACGTTTAAAAGAAGTCCTACGAGTTTGTCTCCACTATGGGGTTGAGTCTACCTGTATAAATAGCGATCCAATTTTCTGCGTACCTGCGACGAGCATAACCAGCGAAAAACCGATTGCTCATTCCGTATGAGGATTGTCGAGACCTCTTGGAAAGGTCCTTGGAAAGGGATGAACTGTTTTAGAGGACGAAAGAAGACTTACGAGTTTGTCTGGACTGTAGGGTCCAGACTGATTTGTCCCACTTCGGGGTTGTTTAAATAAATTCAGCCTGTTAGCGGATTGCATCCGCTCGATGGGGACACGGTTTGATCCTGCCACCCCGGGTGGACATTCTAAGCTGTAGAGTAGGATGGGTTTAGGCAAATCCCAACTGAACTTTGTCGCTTTCGTACTGTGGCATTCTTCGCTCGATGAATCGGAGAGAAACGTTGCTGTTGCAGTTGCCTCTTGCTTTGCATCGTTACCGGACTTAACTGACAACGTGACTATAATAAAATCGCAAAGTTAGTTCGGAGTTTTGAGAGTCCGAACGACGTCTGAGCGTCGAACGAACAGTGTCATCAATCGCTAAAAGTTGCACGGTCGTGTGGAGCGAACAGAGAATGACGCGAAATTTCTGATCGATACAGGAAGATGGACAAAGAGGCCGAGAGAAAATAGAGGGGCGAAGAGGGATAAGAGAACGCACGTTGCGGCAGCGTAATAATCGCAGAATGGCCTTATCAAAGGGATTATGACATTGGCACAGAGTTCAGACTGCGTTAATCAGAACTTAAAGGCCTTCAGTTGGCCGAGGGTACACGGTGTCGTAAGGGCTTCCCCGTAGGGAAGAGAAACCCCATCGGTGCTCCCAACTAATCAGCACCAAGACGTCAATCTGCCTCTGCCGTGCACATAAGTGGAGTGCGGAGCGTGGTTCCCGATGTAATGCCGTGTGTACGACTCGCGAAACCGATGCGATCCGCGTTAGGGAGAAACCGGAGATATCATTAGACTGTACTCATTAACTGTTCCGTCCCTCCAGACATCTTTTTCGTACTTTGAGCTTCATACCCGAGCGCTGTAAAAAGAAAAGTTTAAACCGAGCACCGTTCGATCTCGGGAAATCCGCCTTCTCATAATTCTTCTGTAACCAATTTGAACGGATAAATCGAATGAATCTCTTCGCATAAACAACATTCTTAACATTCATGAATTCACTGCGTACAGTTCAGAGAACAATTTGTAACCGAGTAAATGATCGTTTCGCATCAGAACGGTTCCAGACGCGATGAATCGTTCAAATGGAGCACACGCGAGGCCAGAATCCGATGATTCGAGTCACTGCGATGACTCGCAAGTTGAGACGCGGCTCGTGTAGCCGGCCGGGCCGATTCGCGGGGTCATAATTAACGAAATTCATTATCCCCGGTCGAAACTAATTTTGCAACGCCTCGGTCGCGCCGCCGCGGCCCCTTATTCGCGAAAAACCGTGAAATTTAATTAAATTTAGGAACGCGAAAGTGAACGGGGCAGGACGGACGGGAAAGAACGACGGTGGTCGATGCTAACAACGTTCTTGTCGTGCCATAAAGGTATTAAACCGCTGGAAATGAGGATGTTCCGGATTATCGCGGCGATATCCTTCGGACGTCGCGTCTCGATAGTCGAACGGGGAATCTGATCCTGGAAAAACGAGTGTCGTTTCTCTCCAGCGGCCCAGCAAATTTCTTTCTCTCTCTTTCTCGACACGGTTTGGTATCTTAACGGGATCTCCTCATCGAAGAAACCGAGTTATACAGGCCCTTATGGTTATTAGCGGACTTTCGATTTCGCACAAATTCATGCGAGCGGTGAATCCCTCAGGGAAATGAAACTTTGCTTCTCTTATTAACGGGTGATATCGAATAAAAAGTAAATTATCTCCGGTGAACTTTTCATTCGGGTTTTTAATCTGTTCCGCTTGGCTACGGCTGCCATAAATGCGTACGGGTAATTATTCGGCTCTTCAGAAAGAATGCATTTCAAAATGCATTTTTAACGATGCTAAATAATTGCGAACGTGACGCAGATTTGTTAACATTTTCGTTTCCTGCGACCATTTATATAGTTTATATACTACAGAATGAATATACGAGGAAATCGTCGTGTCTGTTTTAGAACGCGAATATCATGAATTATGGAGTTTAAAGCACAATTGGGAATCAATGAACTCAATTGACAGGAAGATGGGAAAATACGAATAGATTTAGCGATTAAAAGTTTTGGAAGCCCGATGCGAGATATCTAATCGCAGAATCGAAGCATTTACCGATCAGCTGGTAGTATTTACTATATTGGAACAACATGGGAGGTGAAATCGAATTTC
Source organism: Lasioglossum villosulum (assembly GCA_963971365.1). Lineage (NCBI taxonomy): Eukaryota > Metazoa > Arthropoda > Insecta > Hymenoptera > Halictidae > Lasioglossum > Lasioglossum villosulum. The sequence continues at coordinate 2,791,284 of OZ020495.1, forward strand.
CTGAAATTGTTCCAGCAGTTTAATTCAATAATTTGATACGGGAGGACTGTTGGAATCCCCGGAATCGGGCCAGCGAGCGCACAAAAGTTTACTTCGGTCGATCCAACGACGTTATAAAGAGAAACGTAATTAATCCTATATATATAATAGTATATACCCATATATATACATATGTATATATACTTTCACAATAAAAGTGGCAATAAAATCTCGAGCCGGAGGAGGATACAACGCCTCGGAGAGAGGAATTCAGGTTATAATACCGGATGAGATACGCCTGCGATATTACAAGAAATTGGAACAGCATTACCCTCCGTAAACGTTACGTTATTATATCAGAATTATTGCCGCCGCGGCTGATATTGCGTTACGGAGGATCGTAAATTAAACTCGGCCCTGTGATTCCTGTTAATTTAAATCAAGTCAATTTCTAATTAAACAATTTCGCCCGAGACACCGTCGCCGGTTAAACGGGGGCCAATTAATTTCCCGTTTCGACGAGAGACGCTCTGCCTGAAAAAGTTGAATGAGTTGGCAGTGTTCTTGCGCGCCACCGGCGAAAAAAGAGAATACCAGCGAAATTTTTCAAGCTTGGATTATTGAATGCTTGGTTTTGTAAAAACCGGCGACAGCGGTTTAATCCTGCTCTTGACGACGGCAAGATAATTCTCTTGGTTTTATCAGACTTCTTTCGGCAAATTGTGTATTCGACGTGTTTTACCTTTTACGAGTCCCACAGTGCCTTTTTCCTATCGTTCCCATTTTCGTTAGACAAAAGTCAATATCGTGCCTCCACGAATTGACGATTTCATTATTTTCACCTAAAACGTAATTTTTCGAATGAAATTTCAATGATAAAAAATGACAACATACACATTCTTCAATTATTAAACCCATACAAATAAACAGCGAATATTAAATACGAAAAAATATTTTTTCCCAGGAAATATAGTATCAACGCTTTATTTATCGACGACACATCGAACGCATAATTCCATTTCCCGCGACTCGTCTAACAAAAAGAAATGAGGAAAAAATCAATTAAAAAGTACAGCATATTCATTCTTCAATTATTAAAGCCATACAAATAAACACGCGAATATTAAATATGAAAAAATATTTTTTCCCAGGAAGTATAGTATCAACGCTTTATTTATCGACGACACATCGATCGCATAATTTCATTTCCCGCGACTCGTTTAACAAAAAGAAATGAGAAAAAAATCATTTGTGGTTGATCATTCATTGGTACGAAGAGAGCGCGATATCCGGCGGAAGCTTCGTCATCGAAGTGACTTCGAAGCTGCACCGGAGCGATTATCAAGCGGGTCGAAGAGGTCGCTTCTGAGAGGCCGACCAAACAACACGCTCCTCGAAATATTTGCACGGGTCTAACATTTTCTTCGCGCGAAGGATCGTTTAAGACGTTGCAATACCAACAGTGCCGGTATAATGTTCCGCCGATTTTGCTCTTATTGGGATGCCATCGAGTCGTTCCACTCGTCGCCTCTCTTCTTCCATCTTGAACCGAGGCTCACCACACCTCCGCGTTCCCTCGTTTCCATTCCATCCACATTCGTCCCGTCTCTGTCTGGCGACACGCTTCCCGGGCCTCCATCCTTGTAAATGTTATTTCAGTTATCGATCGTACGATTGTTAAAAACAAAAAATGTAATAATGTTCTCGACGCAACGGTTCCATCAAGTATTTACTTGAACATATATTTTGTTTTACTACAAGTTTTACGACAACGCGTGTTTCTATATCTCAATTTCGTTTTTTAAACATTTCTATAAAGCAAGTGAGTAATTGAATACAGTATTTTGACATTGTGTTTAATCTTTAGATATTATAATATCAAAAAAGTTTGTTCTATTAACATTTCAGACGAAGATTTTCTTCTTTCTTGAGAAAGATCCATATTAGAATCGAAACGTTGAAAGTTTAATCAAACTAGCAAAATTGCTTTAATGTATTTACTCGATCGAACCGTTGCGCCGAGAACATTATTACATCTTTTGTTTTTTTTCCATCCTCGTCTCCTCGATCCTCTTCCTTCAGCTCTAAGTCCTCGGCTAGGTGTCCTTCTTTCGCCGACGATTATACACGGTCTGTCTCTTTCGTCCTCTCCTTCGAGCTCCTTTCGACAACGACACTTTATCCTCCTCGCGGGAGGAGACACCCCGAGATTCACGGAGGCGTACGTCCCATCTTCTTCTTCGCCTAACCCACCCCTCGCGGGCCAACTTTCCACTGGCTGGGGGATGTTCCTTGTTCCTCCGTGTGTGCCGCCACACAATTACAGAAACGACTCTGTTAACTCTTGCGCCCTTTCGCCTCTCGCAAGCCCCGCCGAGCATTAACCTAACGCAACCTCGCCGGGATTTTCTACCGGAGTGTATTTTCGGTCGTGATAAAATTCCTCTCGCCCACCGACGCCTGTTTCTTTAAGGTTAATTCAATCGCTGCCAGCTGGAGCGAGGCAGCACGCGGCAACCGTTCTTTCCTGCGCGTGATCAACGTCGCCCTTGGGAACTCGCTTAACCACCCTCGATTAACCGTCTCGCTGCTTCCGCCATCCTCCCGCACATCTGTTTTCTTTATCCGTCGTGTACCAGCTCTATGAAATGATGGCAACACTTCGATGGAACCCGGGTCCATTTTGACCCACCGTTTCAAAGGTCTAACTATTTAAATCCTTGATAATATTTTTTTTCTATCAGTCGCAAATTGGCTTAACAAAGAATAATGTTAACGGTTTTGACATTGCACAGACGCAGTTATTAATTTTCTTGATTCTTGATATATTATTATAAATTGGAATTTTTATAATAAATTGCAAAATTGCTCTTGAGTAACTATTCGATCGAACCATTGCGCCGTTAACGTCATTACTTTTTATTCAAATCCTGATGGGGATAGACTGCAGAGTTTCATGCGAAATAACATTTTTATCAATTGCGATCTTTAGGAGCAATTATTTTTCTCGATCTTAGTAAATCTTAGTACATGTTGACAAAATAATCCAGATATATGTTGTCAAGGTCAACATCCTGTACAATTTTTTCCTTCATTTTCGTTTGCTCGGAAAATGTATGGTGTTCAGTGCCACTCCTGCACAGGGTGTCACGCAATTATATGTCACGGCCACCATAGCGTGATTCTATACCTACGATTTAGTAGAAATTGACATAAAAAAATCCCAGCAAAATTGATCTTGACCTTGAAAACCAACGTAAACAAATAAAATTTAAAACTAACTTACGGATAGCTTAGGGTTCTAGCTTAGCACTAAATTTATGAATAAAACTATATATATGTCCATATGGTCCTTATGACCAGTAGAACACTTCTTTTACCTAGATGTTTAAGGTCAAGGTCAATTTTCCTGGGAGTTTTTTATGTCAATTTTTACTAAATCGTGGGTGTAGAATCACGCTATGGTGGCCGCGACATATAATTTCGTGACACCCTGTACACGGTTAACATTATAATAGCAGAGAGAAGGTTAAGCTCATCTTTTTACTGTTTCGAATAAAATACCTACTAATTTTTATCAAACGTGTGTAGAATCCACAGTGTGATGACGAGATTTAACAGAAAGTTGTGCAACTGGGTGCAGTAAAAAGCGCGGTTCTCCAAACTTGTGGTGGATCTCTAAAGAAATCATCCCCCACCCCTCGCGCACAGCATCGACCCCCGTAGTCGTCGGCGTCGTTGTTAAAAAAATCAATTTTACATCGTCGGTGTCGGTAGCACAATCGTTCGTCCCGGAAATTATTAATGAAGACATGTCGAGGGTGGTAGTACGCGTTCCGCATCCGATCCGGTGTCGGCGGGCGGGTACAACTGTTACCCGCGAGCTGTGTTTCCGCATATACACACACCGAGGTCTCACAGAAGCATCTCCGCCGCGGCGACCCAGCTACACATCCGCGCGGTCATAAGATCGGACTTCCGTGAACCCGCGTTTCCTAATTAATTAAAGTAATTAAGACCCGGCCGAGTTATTGCTCGGACGTCCGCGCGATGCCACATGACGGCTGTATTATGAACCGCGTAACGAACGCGCGACTCTTCTCGTGTCTACCGGGTGGCTCGTTCTTCGACCCCCTATAAACATCTTTACGATCCTGCGGAAAAGGGCTGTTTTATCGGGTACAGGATACCATCCACGATCGAGCGAGTATTTCTGTATTGATCGGGACGTACAATTACTTCGTGGAAGTAGATTACACTTTATACATAGCGGAAAAAATACTCGCAATTTTGTAACTGAACTTTCAATTACTCGCATATGATACTGAAAATCTGAAAACTTTAAATTTGATGCTTCAAGCATAAATAAAGATGTCGACTACACTAGCAAATATTTGTTTGACATTAATTTAGTTATTATACTTCATTCAATAAAAATTGATTTATGTCGGAGTCATATAAAGTTCCATGGAAACAATTATGAAGGATGACTATATATTCTGTGATTATAGCGATTAGAATTTCATAGAATTTTTATTTCTTTCCGGTTCGTCAAAACCGGGGTAGAAAAATTTTATTTTGCATCGATATCTATTAATAACGTGTATATTTATCATCACAAGTGCATCAAATAAAATCTTACGAACATCCCCGGAATATTACAACCCCCAAACTCGATGTACCCTCTGGAACCCTTAAACGCCGGAAGCGCGCTATATATATACGCGAGGGAAACAATGAAAAAGCACTAATTCCCCAGGATCTCAGACGAAATATTCGTCGAAGGTACTAGACACGGCAATTATTCATCCCAACGGAGGATCGTTGATCCCCGAAAGTCCCTCGTTCGTCGACGGATCAAAAAACACGAGCCCCGAACGTCCAGCCGTATTTCCTTCCGGTACGTGATCTTTAATCCCCACTCGGACAAAAACAGGTCCGGTTGGTCCGTTCTCGATCTCCGTACCGGTATAATCTATACACGCACGCAGCGTACTCACACAAGTGCATAGATTTTTTCTCCTAGTCGGGAATACATAATTCCTACGTTATTATATCCGCTTTTCCGGCGTGCAGCGGCAGACGCGAACCGTTCGTTCGCTCGTCGAGTGGTTTCAAACAGTTCGCCGGTGGGAACACGTTCCACGTGGACACGTGTGTACGTACAGATGTGTATACAGGGTGTTCGACACTGTCCAATATTGTAGAACACGACTCTTAAAAAAAAATCCCAGCAGGATTCGTTTGGTTCATTGTGAACTGTTTTAAGGGGATCCTCTCTCGTTCAGAACCTTGAAAAAATCCATTTGTTGTCTCGTTTTTTTAGCGCATACCCTGTTGTCGCGAGAACAGCAATTTAAAAAATCCGTCAATTTGTTCTTATTTCTTTATTCTATACTAGCTGTACCCGCGACTTTGTCCGCGTTCAATAGCAAATCATGTTCAATAACTCGTTAATTATTAGGTTTGGGGTTAATGAAGGTCAATACTTTATTACTCACGATTCGACATTCTTCCAATTTTTGGTACAAAAAGTATACTATTCCATTTAAGAAAACAAAGTCGACCTTCAAATCTCCGAAACGTTTCTACCTGTAAAAAATAAATACACTACAAAATGTACCCCTTCAGACCAAGCAACTTCTGCATACAAAACTTTTTTGTGCAACGCATATTTTGGAAATTATTATAAGTGTGCAAGTTCCGTGGACCACCCTGTATGTATATAAAACTCGGTAATGTCCACCATTTCCACGTTCAGAAACCTTCCTTTGAGGAATAGAACGATTACCATCTTCTCGTAGAAAGAAATTTTAAATAATCAAATCGAGTCTGTGGATCCTGTTCCGACCGACGGAATCGTGCTTTGAAATATTTGGCATACGCGGCCGAACACCCTGTATATGAGCGCGGATGTAAAAGGAAAGAAGTTACCGTAGGGGCGGCGGGGGTGTGGGTGCACACATATACACACGCGAGCCCGGATGCACGTTCAATATTTGAGAGGATTTAAATTCGGACGTTGGACGTCCGGACGAATTTCAGTTGGATCGTTTAAAGGTACGCCCGCCGTCAGGCCCTCGTGAATGATTAAAAACGGCTCCGTCCTTGGGAAAGGAGTGGGCCGCGACGCGACGGCCGAGCCGCGTCTTGGCGAGACTTTTCCCCGGAATTGTCTACGTGCGGGCGAAATAACGCCGACCGAAGTCCTGCTCGCGTATAAATAGAGAATTTTTGCTTTTTTTCCCAACCCTCCTCCCCCGCGCTGCCGTCCTTCGCCCTGGACCACGTTCAACCGGCTCGGATGAAGCCGAACACGATCGTCAGGCTTCAGTTTACTGCTCGTACGGGTCCGCAACTTCGACGTGCGAACGCTTTGAAGTGTGAACTCTTCCACTCCTACGTGGCGCGATCTACACCCTTCCTGAACCTTCGTTCAGTCTTGTTTCGAGGGTTGATCGGTGGATTCCGAGGTAATTGTCGCGGACACGAGCGTGGCAATTCGGTGAACTAATCAAAAATTATTTTCCAGAAGGTTTTCGATGATGACATCAACAACAACGATTAAGGGCTAGTGCATACTATGACTGCACACACCGCTAGATCACTATGCTGTTACTCTGTTTCCAGCCAACGATCAATACCCACGGTACTGGTAAAAAAACATTTAATAATAAATTTTTCCATTTCGTGAAAAAACAATGAACCTTTAGATTCAGTCTCTTTAAGAGCACAGTTTGCCTATTCGTTGTGCGAGCACACACCGTTTGACCACGTACACGCGGATTGCAAGGGTCCGTGATTTCACTTCTGATATCTTCATAATGCAAAGACTGGATTTCTGAGTAGTCAAAATCGCTAGATGAAAGATCAATGTAGGGTGCGATCTGTCTTAAAAGTCCTACTTTTTACGTTTATTACACGTAATTCTCATTATTCGACAGCATCTGTGTACCACTTGGCAGCCACGATAGGCGGCAGCACTGTCGCCTTGTCGCGATGCTTCTCGAGGCTCCACTAAAATGCTAAGAAGTAGGACTTCTGAGACAGATCGCATCCTACATTGATCTTTCTTCTAATGATTTTGACTACTGAGAAATCCAGTCTTTGCATTATAAAGATATCAGAAGTGAAATCACGTTGTGCTCACGCAACGAATAGGCTGACTGTGCCCGGTGTCGATCCGATCTGTACCTTCTCAAGTGTGAGAGGAAGGGTTCCGTATTTTTCGATTCCTGACTCTATAATGTACATTCCAGTGTTCTAGGTAGTCAGAATCGCTAGATAAAAGATTAATCTATGAGGGAAGTATCTTAAGAAAGGCTTAATTTTACGTATTCGAGGCGCAATTTACATTATTCGGCGGTCGTAGGTTTATGAAAATGTCTCTCGGCAGCCACGATAGGCGGCAGCACTGTCGCTTGTCCCGTTGCACCTCGAATACGTAAAATAAAACCATTCTTAGGATACGTCCCTCATAGATTAATCTTTTCTCTAGCGATTGTGACTACCTAGAACACTGAAATGTGCATTATAGAGTCAGGAATCGAAAAATACGGAACCCTCGCAATCCTCGTGTACGTATACGTGTCTAGCGCTGTGTGTATCACACTCGAGAGTTTCTCGTCGATGTTCAATTCGGATCTACACCCTTAAAAAGACTGAATCTAAAGGTTTATTGTTTTTTCACGAAATGGAAAAATTGATTATTAAATGTTTTTTACCCGTACCGCGGCTATTGATCGTTGGCTGGAAACAGAGTAACAGCTGGTTAAGAACGCCACGAATTTCACAGTGTCTCGCGAGGATCAGTAGATTCGGTGACAACAGCTCTAATCCACTAACGGACGTGTGTATATATATTTCCGGGAGGGACGTAGCTATTGTCGGAGGAAAATAATAAAATGGAACTGACGTCCTGGGAACCGGGAAAAAATATTTTGAAAAAATTGTTTTCATGAAATAAAAATTCGGGGATATCTATTTTGAACAGGTTAGCTATCTGTTTGAGGGGGTCTCGTGGTAAATGTCAACAATCGCATAGAAAGTCATTTATCGCGGCAGCAAGTATTGAAACTGATATTGAAAAATAAGTCCGTGAACTATAAATCGTGGACGATAACGCCTCGGTGTGTGGAGAAACGGAATCGTGTAACAAACGCGATAGGAACGTGCAAACGTGGATCTTCGTTTCTGAAATTTTTCGGTGAAATGTTCGTTTTGATTGCGGGAATGGAGATGGTTCTCGCGTGATATGAAAAATTGTTAAAGACAACGATCAAAGATAATAGAACGCGTTTATTAGAATAATACGAGTGAACATTTTAAATCGCCAACGGCGGCGGGCGCGCGCATATCCGCCGCGCGGAACCTGCGATGCAAACGCGGCCGATAATCAACATATTAAACGGCAGCGAGGCGTTAATTATTAATTCTAATTTTCTCTCAAATGTTTAACGTACTTATAACTCATTAACGCGCATTAAAAACATATATAAATGGGCTATATTATGCGGCGCTCGGCCGATGTTTGAGAACATTACTTGTACTAAAATACCGTAATTAATTTATGCACGAACTTCGATAAATGTTTTCGCAGGGTAAACGCGTCGCGATGAATAATAACGCGAAAGCGTACAGTTTGCCGAAGATTTTGCGCATCGTTGTAGGGATTCTTGTATTATAACGCACCGTTTCGAACGCTGCGTACACATGTAATACGAAAAATATTATTACGCGACTGATTTTTTCTGAATTTTTATGATTCGCGCAGCGAAAAATTGTTCGAATGCTTGCAGGTCACTTTTTAATATGAAATAGTAATCTGATAAAAACGATTGGCGGAGCAAAATAATTTAACAGCGTTTTCGAAACAACAATGTAACGTATTTAATTACAACAGGAACAGAAAACCATTCTAATCCTGGCAAATGTACTTTTTGCATGCCGTGTTTAATGGAAATTTCAGGCTGGAATATTCTTTGTAATTGTTTTAAATACTATTTAAATTGCTCGGAATTATTCCGAGGGGAGCGAGGCGCTTTCGCGTGTGCGTTGAATCTTTGAACAATTTTTCCACGCTGTAAAACGATTTGAACGAAACGTCGATTCTACAGAACCCATGGTATCGTCCACAACATAAACCACCACGGAAAAATGTGACGAGGAACATTTTAGAATATGCCGCTTTAAATATGAAAAAACCTGAGACGTTAGAACCTTGTTACAGGAAAGTTGCGGCAGAATCTGCACGTCATTTCGCAATGCAACGACTGAAGTGCAAAGAACAACGTGCAAGGGAAAGAATAAACCGTAGAGTGGGGAAAACGAGAACGTTCCGTAGCCGTATGGGGTCCATTCGTGAATGGCCAGCATTATGGGACGAACGAGAAAGAGAGACGCACAAGAGGAAGAAGTGCGAGAGAGAATCAGGGCCGGCAACAATGGTCCCCTTTCAGTAATTCGACTCTGTCCACAAATCGCGGAATTATGTACGCTGGAAACAATTGCCAGTTTGAAAGCAAACCGATGAATATTTATAAGCTGGCCTCGGAAGTCTTAGACGAAACAATAATCGTAACTCGAGAAGTTTCCTCGCGGACCGGGGGAGCAAAAAGTCAGCGCTAACGAACAGGTTGACGAATACTACCGTTACCAGACAACATTCACGAAATTCCGGATGCGAGGAGAAGAAATTCTGCCGGCGACAAAGGGACTGGACTATGAGGCCTAATTAACGCGTCGTCGGCGGCGGAAACGATTCCGAAGAGCTTCACTCGCGTCTGCGAATCTCAGCAACGAGTGGATCAGGTTCTCTAACAAAAATCGACCGACTCGTTTATGTTTATACAATTCCTTATCGTTGAAGGTACTGGTTAAAAAATTTTTCAAAGAGTTCTTTCAATTACTCAGTCTCCGGCGAATTAATAAAATGAACGGTGAAAGCCTATTAATTATGCCGTACCAAAAGACAGCATAGAAATTTTTCGTTTGAAGGGTAGGAGGACTTAGGCATAAGGGATAGCGGTGCAGACGAAACTTAGTTTTCTTGCTAATTCCTAAATACCAACTTTAACACACGGATACTTCAGAATTATGCAATAATTACCGGTCGGTGATGTGTTAACTGTGCAGAAAAAAAGAAAGTTGGCTGAAATAAGAAATGTTGGGAAGCATCGATTTCCCATTTCCCGAAGAAAAAAACACGTCGACCCTGTACAAGCAGATGGGCGCAGGTCCAGTAAAAAGGCGACGAAGTTAGTAGCCTAATTTCTCCGTCGATTCGAAAAACTGCACAGAGCAGCCGCGTAGGTGACCACACGAAAGGGGTCACTCGGGGACAAACAACGAGGGCATCGGTAACTTACTTTCCGAGGCTAATGGCCGATCGGTATGCAGAGTGGCGGCGCGGCCCTTGCGCCCCAACCCCCATGGTTCGCGTATTTTTTCCCCCGTGTTTCGCGAAAGCTCACCCCCGCGCACGCTCGCGTGGGCAAATCCCCGAAATCCGCAGCGGGCCGGACAAATATAAATAACGGAATGATAATGAATCAAATCGCACGTGAAAAACCAATAAGTTATTGGCCGGCCGCGGCCGGGCCGGCGCGAATGATTGGCCCCGGGCCGCGTTCCTGTACATCCAACCCCCTCGAACCCCTCGCCAACCCCCAGGCGTCGCTACTTTCTCCTTCCACCCGTTGCTCGCGAGTCTCTGTCTCTCCTCTTCCCCCCTCTCTCGCTCTGTCCCGTTTTTTTTGCCTGTCAGCTCTCCCGGTCTCATTCGCCGTTTCGTTCCGGCGACACGAGCGCGATCGGACAACGCACACAGTGCATATTTTTCAATTAATTTAAATTACAAAACATCGCGGTAACGGCTCTCCGCGCGACCACCCTCGACCCCCACGCTCCACCTCCACACACCCCCGAACCACCCCCGATATCTGCACGCGCGAGCATAAACGCTGGTACGCGTGCGAGCGTGTACATGTATGCTCGTACGTGTCCACCGCGGGTATGTAATCATTTTTATTTTCGTGCGTGTCCCCGCCGCCTTTTTTTTTATTCAACACAACAGCACCTCTGTTCCTCTCTGTCCCCGATGGTTGTCCTTCTTCGTTTTACTTGGCACGGTGTTTTTAAGCTCTTCGTTTCACTACAGTCGCCCCCTCTCGTCACCGCGCACCACCGCAACGGCTGTTTTCGTGTGTTATCTGCGGAGACGCGTGATCATCGCGAATTTGTGATCCAGGGAGTCCGTTGGCGACCTGTGAAGCCTATGGGGGTGAGGGGTGAGAGAGTGGATAGAGAATTAAAATTAAAGTAGTTTCGTTCGGATGAAGTTTCGTAGAAAATGGTTTTTATACAGCCAATGAAATTTTCATGAAATTTTGAAATTTTTCTTGGAACTGATAAGTTCGATGATGAATAACGACTGAGGAATTTATAACGAATACAAATCTGGTCCGGCATCTTTGCGGAAAGAAGAAAAGGACGAAGCTAATATCCGGCAGCTTTGTTACACTCTTTTAATAAATCCTCCACGCTTCGGCAATATAAAATTCCTGGCCGTTTATTCCCGCAGGATATACTGACACAATTCGCCCGAAAAAATCTGCATAGAACCCGTTGCGCTCCCCTTATTTTCTTCCTCTCTGTAGTTCTTTATAGGCCAATGAAGCTTCCTCGTAAAATCATGCGCTTCCTACCGCGAATACGTGACGCGATTCGTTTCCTTATTACACGGGACTCTTTTCCGAAGGAAACCCGATCCCGTTCCGCGAAAGACGCCACGCCACGGGAATCGCGGAAAGCGAAAAGGGAAAAGGGCCAAGCGAAACACGAAAAGTCCGCTTGCGCTACCGCGATTTAATCCTGAGAAAAATTTGAATGAAAAACGTATTTCGATCGCGTGTTCTTTAAATTGAACAGTCTTCTAGACATTTGGACACACGTTTAATTGAACATAAACGTAATATTTTTCTGTGTCCTTCCTTTGTGAGGAAAAGTGGTTTATTTGGTATTATCATATTATTTTTATGGTTATCGTGTATCATAGTAACATTATTTTTCACACGCAAAATTTACTCTCGAAAATGATCCACGTCAGGTTCGACGCGTTGAGTTATTGAATTAATTTGCAAAATTGCTAGTGTTTGTAATAATTATTCTTAAAATGGTTTCGCTTTCCTGTTCCAGCACAATTTTCATTAGAAAAATCGTGGATAGCGAAAAGCAAAGAGCAAACGGTTTACGCGACGTCGAACCATGGAGAAATTTATTTCCCTGCCGCCTCGATCGTGTCCTCTCGGGATCACCGAGCTCACGACTCGACCGTAAGAGACTCTTAAGTACCCACGATGGTGTCGAAACGTTCTTGAATAAATAGGGGTCGGCTGCGGGACTCCTCTGCTCGAATGCCGAATCGAGAATCGTGCCACGAAAATGGCGTGTCCACGCCACGCCGCTCGAGAGCCAACTTATAAATCGATCGAAACACTCGTCGATGAAATCCGAGATCGCCAACCAGAGATACATTTTACCCCCGGGCGATTTCCCTCGAACCTTACCCTTTTTCCCGCCGTTCGTGGCGCAACAGCCTCATTGTTCTCGTGGCGACCTAAAGACCACGTTGGAAAACACGCAATCTACTTCGTTTCCTTCTCGAAGTTATTGCGATTGTTTTTTTTCTCGTCGTGCTTTTTTTTTAACCGATTGTGATCAAACTGTACGACATTAAGCAAATTGAAACAGTGCGTCGCGAACATTCGAACACGTAGATCGACGATTTGATATTTTTTTTTACCGATAACGCCGTTTTTATTTCCTCGGTATTTATCATCAGTAGTCCTCGAATTTTTCCGCATTTATAGCTAAACGGAATGCAGTAAAATAAATGTATTAAAAAATTTCAACATCGATTTTAATATTTTCCTTTGGCTAACAAAAGCGTTTATTAAAATACGAAAGCTTCATTTCCCGTTTAATGTCCCGCTTTCGTTAATCCGCCAATCTGTTTTGTTACTATAAAATTGTATTTTCTTCTTTAATAGGCTGCGCTGAGAAATTAAACGAAACCGTATGAAATTTTAATTAACTTTGTACTTCGTAGGTCTCCGCGGATTTTGTATTTCGCGACTGTGTTAAATATGCCTGAAATAAATCATCTGTCACTGAACAATGTACAGCGAAATAATCGGGTTTAATCAACATTTATAAAAATTTCAATTCATATATAATAATTCCTTCCTTCTGTTTAAAACCAAACTATTTTACGTAAAATTTTGAAAGGGGCACGGGAAGATCTATAATTTGCTTTTCCCAATATTTTCGGTGTAATAAATCACTGATTAGCTGAAGGAGGATGAAACAGCGATCGAGCGAATCTTGTTTCCCAAATGAAAACTGCGAAGGACGCTGCGAAATTTTACGAGCACGATTCGCAATCGCTTCGAATTACTTTTGCACGGATCCACCCCTCGTGTCAACTACCCTCTCAGCGTATTGGTGCAGGGAAAATGGGGGTCGCCGAATGGCGGATTGATAACAGCGAGTTTTTTTTACGATCGGAGAAAGACAATAACATTACCCGGGCGAATCGCGGCTCGTTAAATCCGCCGTTGGAACTTACTTTGAACCGATACTGCGTCCTCCAAAGTATCTATGAGAAGGGTGGTAACGGGGTGTAGAGGGGTGGCGAGAGGGGAATCAGATGATTACGATCGTCACAGTCGTGCATTAGCATAGACGAAAAACAGGCTCGTAAAACAGCTCGGTGCCCGCTCGGCTCTGTTACCATGGAAATCACACGTTGCACGCCACTGACACTTCCTGTTCGAACGGTTCCGACAGCGGATGGGAAAAAGAACCGCGAGATTCGAACGAAAAATAACGGATGAAAAGCTGCCGTGAATTAAGGAACCCACTGTCACACGGACAAAAAATAATACCTGCTGCTTTCGAACATGTTTTTCCCCGGCAACGAAAGAATGAAACAAAAACTTTCCTTTTGTCTCGCGGAATGGTTTACAAAACACGCTTCCGAAGTTCGAAGTGGATACTTTCGGGCGAATTATGCGCTCTTCCGATTGAAATTTTTGTACGAAAGTTTTAGGCGAAACGCACACTTTTTGTTCGGGAATTTGAAAAATTATTGTTTATTATTAATTAAAAATTATAAAGGTTCGGTATGAAAAAGTAGGATTCGAATGTGGTTTGTGGGGTTCGCGATTGTCTTTCGTTTTCACTTAGCAAGTTGTTTGAAACTTTTCTTGCTGGAAATTCTCCCACAAATTGACCAAAATCAAATCAATTTTCGTGGGAACAAACGATCGATATTAATGGAAAAGTGTGGCGAGCGATACAGCTCAAGGAAACTTTGAAAATTATTAAAGATTGAATTTCAGGTTTCGCAACCTGAAAAAAAGGGTAACTTGTCTTTCGTTTTGCGCACTTCGTATTGTGAGCAGAATATCTGGCATAGTTACAAAGCTCGGCTGTGTTTTTGCAGTGGTTACTCGTGGCTCGAGAGAAACCCAGGTTAATAATGCATATAAATTTATATTAAGCTTTTGTCCGTGGACGCGAGAGGGGAGGTGAGGCGCTGTAACGTTGAGTTATGCTGACGCGCACCGCTCATTTCCCTTAATTACGATATTGCTTATGTGCGCAGCGCCGTGCTGGACCGAAGAATGGCCTGGTTCTGTACTCTCAAAAACGGGATTCAAATTTGAAGTTACTGCGTCGTAATTACCGAACAGATAGATGGGAACGTTTCACTGTCCGTTTCGACTAGACAGCGAATTTTTGTGGTTGATACGCGAAATTTTATGAGAACGGAAATCCTCTATGTGAATCTGCACAGTGAATTACAGTCGGGAAAGTGTACAACTTATTGTGAGAAATTGGATGCACATATGTATTATCATTTTTATTAGAAAAAAGTCTTTTAATTCAAGCAATCTGACCGAAGTAAGCGGATGTTCTTAAATATCGATCGAACACCTTCCTGAATTAATTTCAAACAACAGAAGATTACAAGAATCGCAAGAAGTCTGACGAGGAATTATTAATCAAGAAATATATATATATAAAAAGTTCACCGGCAGACTGGCTTAATTAGCTGGAGCTTCGCTATTTTGAAGCGTAACGAAGATATTAATGAAGCGATGTTTAACATTGTTTGCAGCTTCAATTAAAGTTTGTTGAGAATTATCTTTGAATAGCAGAACTTATGAAACATAAAGAAATCGAGTTGTCAAATGAAAAAGAAATTGGAAACAACTTTATTAATAGTCGGACTATTGATAAAATAATTAGTGGAAAATATTAATCGTTGATTTTGTAATTCAGTAATTTTTCCTCCGTGGTCGATAGATAGGCAATGCATCGATCAGACGCGCAAAACTGAAACTACCATTATCAAAGCCATAGATTGTAAGAAATTTAATTTGAACAAGAAAATTGGAGTTTAATAGGGCCAATTGGCTGGTACAATTTTTATTCCCCTAGCGCACACGTGCACTTCATTACAATTAAGCTTATTATGCCCACCATACTGTACCAAATCACAGTGTAATCGATATCAGACTAAGTATATTGTTATACCTTGAAACATTGCAGTATTACATTTTCATAATAAATTACGGATCGATCTAATTAATGTGTATTTCATGGCATAATTACAACGTTTATAATCCGTTATCCAGTGCCATTCGTTCTATTATAACAGGCGCGCTCATCTTCGCTCGTAATTAGCCTGGGAGTGTTTTGCTATAACACGATCCGGAAAACTCAAAATCAAAGAGGAACAGCGAATTTACACTGCGTAAGAATTGAATTGGAACGAAAACAAAAATTCAAGTAACACTCAGTCTCTCAGAGTATCGTAACGACGCAAAAAGTAAAATATTCTATTTCACGTTTCGGTTCAGATCGTTGAAATAAAATATTTGGTAATTATTGCGAAAGGATCGCAGTACTCCGATTTTGATGAGATTTAAATAGGTTATAGATTTCGAAATTTTGAACATTTTTTCCTTCTCTATATGTATCATACTATATAGTGTGAGAGTTTTCTGTCGTCCCCACAAAGTTTACAAAAAAGTCAACAGACGCCGCGCCGGAGCATTTCGTTCATTTCATTTCACCGACTCCAGATTAGACCGACAAGAACGTTTTTTGCGAATATCTCGAAAACTAAAATCGATTCCCCAATATAGGAAAAGGAAAAAATTGTTCAAATTGTGGAAATCTTATAACGTATTAAAATTTCATCAAAATCATCGTCGGGCGACCATATCGCAATAATTACGAAATATTTTATTTCGTGTTTCAGCTTACTGAAATACTATTTTCTTCAAGCAAAATAAACCCCAAAATGTTCAACAGTATTTGAAATATTTGTTTCACCGCATATCTCAAAGACTGCTCGAACAATACGTTCGTGCAGAGCACCGAACGCAATCAAAACAGAGGCAGCGGAACATCACCGACGCCAGCAAAAAGAGTCGACCTTGCCCCCTCCCCAGCCACACCTCCGTCTCCACGGATCTCGAATCCCTTTCTTCCACCGTCGAAATAAATCGGCGATCGAATAGATCGACCTTCAGCCTTCGGATAATTTAGCTGTATCTCCTGACTGTGCTGGGTGTGCGTAGGAGGGTTGATGGTTCGCGGGCGCCCCCCGTTGTCGCAGGGGGCGGAAGTCAAAAAATCGTGGCTACAAATCACGGCGCACAATGGCCCCGATTGTGTACGCCACTGCGCCGACCTCTGCTCCGCTGTTCCCCCTGATACCCCCTCGCCCCCTAACTAACTATCCCGTTGTAGTTCCGACACACACACAGGGGTAGCAGGGGGTTAAGAGAACGAGAGCGAGGGGTTGAAACGTTGGCCGTGGAACTGTTCCACTGGTATGGGTGGCTGGGGGCGTAGCACCCTCTTCGCCACCCCCGCGGGGCAGTTAGAGGGGTAGGAGGAGGATGAGGAAATCTATTGCCGGAAGTGAGTATATTCACCGGCGGTCTGCGGTGCGTGTATGGAAATTCGAGACCGCCTTCCTCGGAAGGGTCCTTCCCAAAACCCGAAGGGAATCCGCACGCGACGACAATTTGACGATGCCACCGGGGAAAACGAGCACCGGCTGCGGGACGCACCCCCCGGGATGGTAAGGAGAGAAAAAAAGCTTTGGGTGGCGGGACGGAATGGGGGAAAAGAAAAGGGAAAAAGACGAAACCAGAGAAAACGAGGAGAGACAGAGAAAAGGAAACACCAGGAATCGGTGTGCTGCGCTCTGCGATTTCCACCGGAACGCGCGGTCGTTCGACCCCCGCCCGGTTCGCTTCTAGTTTGATTAACGATTGATTTGCGGCGGGGATCGTTTGAGTCGGTACGGTGATCGAACGATCCAACGTCCCCCTACTACCGCTACTAGGAAAGCTTTCGGATCGACCACTGAGTCAGTGACTCTCGAGGCGAGACAGGGTTGCCGATCATCCGGGAAGTGTGTCGGGACTGATGAGAAAGGGAGACGCGACTCCTCGACCGGCCGGTTAGACAATCGAATGAATTATGTGGACCCGGACATCGACGACGATTCCCGATCGAAATGGTCTTTTCTCTGGCCGCGGTCGCCGGGCTACCTTCGGCGTCGTGTTTGCTCGGTTCGGGAAAATGAAAATGGTAAGGAGGGTGAGATCGGATCGTGTTTGCTCGATCATTATTATTGAGGTTCGTGAAGTGGTTGTAGATTGTGATGTTTGAGAGTGACACGCTCGCCGCGGAACAATCGGCACCGAACATACCGAAAAATGAAAGTAGGTCTTTGCGATGGACACTGTAGACCTTATGCATTTAAAAGAATTGAAACGCATGCCAATCGCTTTCTAGTAGGTATATTGTTAAATTCCAACCTGAATGTTCTTGATTTACCGGATGAAAGCGACTGCGCGGATCAGTATGCGGCCCGGCCTGGATCCCAAGATCCTGGGGGCCGTCGGATCGATCGATCGAAATTATCGGAGCCGAATCGAGGGGGCCCGGGTAGGATTCGGGGCCTGGTCTGGCCGCGTGCGAAAAAACGCGTCACGCCAGTCTCACGGCGCTGCTGGCATGGCGTTACCTGTGTGTTCTCTTTCTTCGTCTTCTACGGTAATGATCACGGGGCCCGCGGCCTGGCAGTGTTCATGCGAGGCAATTCCAATCAGAAATTAAGTCCGGGCCTATCGGAGATTGCGAGATGGATAGCGATTTCTCTTTTTCTCCCGGGCTCTCCTCTCGCTCCCGCGGAGCGTTTCGAACCCCGCTACAGAACAACAACGCCGTTCCAAGATGTAAAAAAAACCCGGTGTACTCGCGGCGGGGGTGAAGAAGGGCCCAGAGGAGGAGGGGAGAACGCCACGGTGGTGGGATACCCGTTGTCTGATTCATATAATGAAATGTCTGTGAGATGATGAGCTTGGAGGCCGGTAAGTATAGCGTTGAGTCGTGGCCCGTGACCTCTGTCGAGCAACACGGAGAAAAAGTCCGAACCAGGGGGCCACAGGGGGCAGAGCGGGGGCCGAATACTCGGGTCGCGTGCGAGATGCATCTCGCAGGGTGCGCTTGTACAGGGTGTGTCCGAACTCGGGGTCCCGAGCGATTATTCGCGCGAGGGACGGTTTTAATTGAGAAACGTGAACCCGCTGACCCCCCTATTGTCTCTTCACGGTTCCCGTATTTTTAATCTTCTTTTCAATAAGTTGTTTCTCAAGTGAAAAGCCTGTCAGAAACTCCACCTATCCGCGATTGCATTTTAATGCACTGGAAACAATGGTGAAATATTCTTTTGCAATTTAATGATGTTGCGAAGGGTGAACACGCAGATGTATCTTGCGGAATCACGTTCACACGAAAAACCAAATCATAGAACGTTTTGTCGATCGTAGATATTTAATAGAAATGATTAAAACAAGCGATTTTGCAATTTAGAAGGTTCCTTCCTCAACGTTCACGTGGATAAATATTTCCTTGTGTAGATCGTAAATTGTTGCTAACAAAATGTTAATAATTTCGATCTTAGTTTAGATCATTTTCAAAAAAATTAGAAGAATTGCGTCTGTAAATTAACAATCAATATTATGTCTATACTGTGTGGATTTAAAACAAGAAGAAAAACAACTGTTACCTACTCGCTTAGCGTAAAAGGAAAATTTTGTGAAAGATATTGCGATAATTTGCGAATAGTGTTTAAATAACAATTGATCGAATCAGTGCGCTGAAATCATCACACAATTTCTAACAAATTATAGAACAGTCGTTTCTGACCAATTTTATAAACGCGTGTTTATATAAAATAATTTTAATGAGTCACAAGATCCAGTTTTACCAAGTAGATCATCGTGTCTGATCACCGCCGACCCATTCCACTTGCAAATAGACGGATACGCTGCGGAGGAACTTTTTAATTGGACGCATGATTTATTTTGCATTGTTCCGATGAAGTTTGTGTAAGCATAGTTGTTGTTCCGACTATCTCGGACACACCCTGTATACATCGCGTGTGTTTTACGTGTTGGTCCGCGGAATTGCACGCGAGTCGACCTTTAACTCCCGATAGACGGCGTTGCCCTATGATCCAGTGGAGGCCGCGTTAACGTGCGATCCACCGTGATCCATCGCGCGATACCTCGTGGAACGGCCGAGCGATTATAACCTAAGAAATGGGATCCATTAAAATTGTCTTGGGATCGTTCCGAATGAACCCCTCACAATGTTGCGGGCACGGTGTTGCTCTGATGGGAACGAGAACCTGTTAGTCCCACTTACCGCAATGAGATCGTAAATACTATTTTCCTGTTCGTAGTTTGCGTGGTGGGCGTCTACGAATCGATTGCAAAATCAAAAATGTACAACGTTCGTGTATACTGTCTACTGAAAGGCACACTGTATACAAATATATACCGTTTCTTGAATGTAGATCGTAAGAATGAGCATGGAGTGTGAAGAGTGTGGAGAATTGATATTGCATAGTGTTTAGCGGCGTTATAACAAGAGGAATAACACAAAGAAGTTATTGAAAGTCTAATAAAAAAAAATGACGATAAGGTTCTTGTATACCAAGATGTAATTCTAAACTAGAACTAGTAGGGCCTACAGCTATTAATGTTTTTTATTTGGCGTGTGACTCTCCAAGAGCCACACAAAGAACTTCCCGATTCGTTAATTGCAGTATATTATCGCAGTGTATATATAGATGGAAAATTTCCATCCTCTCGTATAAATTACATTGCTGAATCAACTTCTTTCGACGAACTAAAAGACTACTGGACCAAATTGGTCTGAAATTTACTCAGCGATGGACTTGACGAGACTGTTCGTTGTTCGTTTCGTTTTTGACGTTCGCTTGTCGTTGGCAACGAACCGCTTGTAAATAACATTAAGAATATACTGGGTGGCGCAACTTGAACAACAGCTTACAACTTTTATAAGAGATGGCCGGGATTAAAACGGTGAATGCCATAAGATTGAATCAACTTTATTTAAACGTCTTTTTTCAGAGACGGACCTGACGAGACTGTTCGTTTCGTTTTTGACGTTCGCTTGCCGTAAATAACGTTATTGATCTTGTTATTGAGAGCAACGTCTGCAGCATCCATGAGCGGGGAAACTATTAATGTACACTTTCTACACGATCAGAGGTTTTGAGGACGCAAGATGGCGAAAACTTCTTCGTCGATAAACGGAGCGATCGAAAATAAAGAATCGCCGAAAAGGGGGACGCCGTGGGGTACCGTTGACAGCTGCCGGTCCCCAGTGGGCGACAGTGCGAATAAACCGATCGTAAACCGCACTCGATTCGAGTTTGTCGGTACATAACGCGAGTACTTTCGCGACGGGACGAACAGTTTGCTCGCGGATTCTGACACTCCGTTCGTAAACGTTGAAACAAGATGAAGTCTGTGGAGAACGAAGAAGAAGATCGACGCACCTCGATGGTGAAGGGCTAGGGGGTGTTGAGAACGAGGCCGGAGGGAGGAAGAAAGAAGGAACGACCCTTTTTACGAGCAGTGCCGTCCCAAGTCACGTGCCCACCCTAACACAAGCAAATATTCGCGTATGTTTTCGCGATATAATGCGCACCTTGTTAACGTGCACGCACAAAGTATGAAGCGGCCTCGTGGACATCCTCCTCCTTCCGTGACAACAACACGCTGGATCCCCAAGACTTTAATGCCTCTACGCGCACTTTTTTATTAGCGGGACGAGGCTATGAATAAAAGTTACCGGAAAGGGGTGAGTCGGATGTCATCGTCGGGGAACCAACCCCTCGGCGCTATTTTTTTTAGTGCCGCAACTTTGACGGACCGCACGCGGATCCTGGAGATTCTATTTTCGGGGGGGTGGAAACTTCCCCTTGGGCGTTTTCCACGAGTCCCGCGGTTAATTCGGTTTCTATGTGTTTACGCACACTATTTTTGTGTCATCTTCACGTATTTTCGGAGATGGAGCTGTCTTTCACGGGTTTCTCGACGATTCATGGGATAATTCGATTTTAACCTTTTGACCCTCATACGTTCCTCAGTGAAAATTCATCAATTTACTATTTTTACATATTCTAAAACGATTGTTTCCTCTTTATCTGTGTCGTGAGACGTATCTCTTTAAAATGTGACGTGATAAATGAAGGAAAGTTTGTTAGTTTAAAGTGTGAAGCAAAAATAGGTGAGGAGCGTATGTGGGTTAACAAAAAAAGTTCGTGGTGAAATTTTGATGGTGCGATTAAAAGCAGAGGGGATGGATTAAAAATATTTTTAAGTTCCAACGTATTCGCTGTCTAGTGAAAATTGTGATTACGCGGTATATTTTGATAAGAAAAAGAGTCACGATGAAACGTCGGCTTGTCACAGTGGATTCTTTTCTTACCTCTCTTTTTTCCGACGTTGTCTCCAGGTTCCTTCGTATTCACGGCGGGCGTCGTGGCCTCGCGACGTGTATTCGAGCGGTAGCTCGTTTACTAATTATTAATAAACTAATTGCGGCTTCCGTGGAGGCACGCCTCTCTCGCGTAAATCAAGACATGCCGTCACGATGAACGTCCCGGATGAGAGAAGAGGCAAGCAGATCGAGAGAGAGAGAGAAGGAGGACACAGAAGAGGGGTGGCCAACTTTAAGCTTAACTCTCGCTCACTCATTACGTGTCACGTGTGAAATATTTCCACGTGTACACACGCGTGCACGCGTGCACGCACGGCTCGTTTCCATCGCGCGTAAGAACACGTAACAACGTAATTTCAAGGATTTACAAAACCTGAATAATTTTACGAGCGACGCCGAGCTTCGAGACCACGGCGCATGTAAATTGCGATCCGTAACGAGGAAGACGCCGTGGAATTAATGGTAAGCAGAAGCTAACGCAATCCCGGCTCGGTTTAATCGGTCTGATTTATTTAATTAGACCAGCTCGAGAAAAATCGTCTGGGACGATCGTCAGTTTCGAATGCTCCAATACAACCGAGCTTCTGTTTATCCAACAATCATCACTGCTTCGCAAATTCTACTATTGTAGGTTGTTGCATATGACATATTCGATTCTCGAGTGCAAATGTTGCAATGTGTTTTGTTCAAGACATACTATTGCAGTTGACGGGTTCGTTGTACGCAACTTCGAGGTACAAAGCTTTTACGAGCCTATCTTCAATTTTAATTTGCATATATAAATTTCCTTTTAAACTAGTTCGTGTAGTACGTGATATTCGGTGGAAATCTGGGGACTAATCAGTAGACTGCGGATTTTATGCATTTTTGGCGAATAGGAGTGAGTGCTGTTGGAAACAGTAAAGAATTTAATAATCTAATCTAACATATGTATTTTCCTCAGCTTGTTAAAATTATTAACGTAAGAATAAACTATAAATAGTTTGTATAATAAAGTATAATAGTTAACACTGAAAGACAGTCTTGACGATGACAAAATACGAGACCTACTGGAATTTATTAAGCAATCGAAAATCCAGGAAGTTATGCTATAATGATGCACCTGCTCGTCGCTAATAACCATGCAGTTGATGCGACGTGAAACCTTTGTTTAAAATAAAAAAAAGAGTATAATAGTTATTTATGGGTTCCAGTCACTTGCAATTAACAACGCACTATTTGTTGATAGTGAAAAGAACTAGAAAATACGTGACGTGATATGAGTGACCAAGAAATTCAATGTCTACCGTAATTTAACCAAGAAATGTGCGATTCTTTGATCAAGAAGAAATAGTTGCGGTTATTTAACGTTACTCTTAGACCTAATACTCTTGAAGCAGACAATGGAAGAACTTTTTAGATATGGCTGCTCTCGATACATTTGCGCACACATGCGCACTGACTGTGCGTGATTCCGGGGCGCGGGAAACGAAACAGAAATCGGTGACCGATCGTCGACCCGACCGCGACCCGATCCTTCGCGTTGAAGGTCGAGGATCATAATTCAGAAATTAAATCAAAACCGAGGATGTCCGTTGTGTGTGCATGTAAATACGTGGTGTAAATCCTCGAGTGCAGATCTCGTTGCAGAGCTCGCTGTAAAGTCAATAATTTCTACAATCTTTCCTCCGGACGATAACTTACGAACGTAAACGAGCGGTCATAATAAGCCCAGGCCGCTGGAATGATTTATTGCTCATCCAATACGTATTGGGTGTATATCTGCCTACGTGTCTAAACGGCCGTGCAATTACAGTTATATCAGATGGAGACTGGTTTCCACTCCCTAAACCGCCATTCGTCTTCGAACGGTGCTGGTTTACTTCGATATCGGCGCGCGCGCGCGGCTAATATAATTTCGATCGTTCCAAAAAAGAGAAAGAAAAATCAACCTCGTCGCGAGAGGGTTGAAAGAAAGAGAGAGGGGGATGGGCTAGTACTATTTCTTGTTAAACACGGGAACTTCGTCCAATTTCTATGGTAATTTCTCTGGACAGGCGCGAACAATACGATTCCCGGCGAAATCCTCGACGAAATGGAGGGGAGAGACTGCGCGCAACGCAGGGAAAAAGGAGGAAGATAAATAAATAAAATAATTGGAAAATCGTCGGACGTCGAAGATAACGATAAAACGGTCCGCCTCCTGAGTTTCTGGTTTGACAGATTTCTGTTTTATTACACCCGCGGGGTCGCCGCGTGATATTAGATCGCCTTTAAATATGTAACAGCAGCGGTAACCGTAAAAAAGAATGAAATTATGCAAAAGCAATCGTCTTCGATTTGAACGCAGAGCCAGCGGGCGGTATTTACCAATTTGTTGCGTTCACCTCGCAAAATGTCAATTCGGTTGATTGTTTATCGAGATCGGGAGCTACAAAGTAACAACATTGTAAGTTACGAAAACAGGTTCAAAACGCGTCGCCGAGGAACTGTTCCCGATCACGAAACTGGTCTCGCGCGCGCAGCTGTAATCATTTCATTATTTCTACCGAAAACACGTTATTTCGCGCGAAGTATCACGGTCGTCGTATAGTAGGATCGTTTTTGATCCACGACATTGATCGAGGGGGAAGAAAGTTTCTCGTAATTTCAAATTACCGGGGGAAAGGCGAGGATACGTAATGAACCGTAATGAACAGTCATTAGGCTGGCGCATGCACAATGGCGGGGAAACGTGTTTCATCTAATTGGACGTAAGCACGGTGATCCGGGGTGCGGGACACCGCGCGGGATTCAATATTTCGATGCATAAATACCGATCTGATCGAAGAAAGTACATACTTCGCCGGATATTTACTATCGCGTGCCGTCTTATCAAGCGATACAATCGGATCCGAGCAGCCCGGGACGGCATTTATATATTCATGAAGCGTTTTCAAGAATTCCCTCGTATTTTCATCGGCGACGATCGGATCGACGTCATTTCCAAAACAGTAGGCTTTCGTTGTTATACCGCAATCCTCGCCAAGCCGTGTACGAAAGAGACGCGTTTTATTAACCTCGTGTTCAGACACCTGCGCGTGATGATTATAGTCACTCTACACGCGGCCTTCGCAGAAACCCTAAGCTCCCGGATCTTCTTCTGCATCACTCCGGATGTCCAATATTTTCTTCTGGCGAAGTTCATAAAACCTTTCGTTGTACAACTTGGGCGAACATATTTGTTCAAGTTTCGGCTACGTTCACAAATTTTTGGGAGCAGAAAATATGAAAATTGACTTAGCTATACACTATCAAACGCATGCATCACAAAATAATGTGTAACACAAGAATAAGTTCGGTGAGAATAAATAGCGTAGTTCGGCATTTTTTCTCTTGGAAAGGACAAAACCTTTCGTTATCCATCTTGGGCGGACATATTTCTTCATGTTTCGGCTACATTCGCAAATTTTTGTGGACAGAAGAAATAAAAATTGACTCGGCGATACAAGAACAAGATACGTTAACGTTCAATCGGAATAAAAATCGAAATATTTGCAACCTCTTGAGGTACTCGATCCCTCATCACCAAACAATGATTTCGCAGGGTGATTGGCAGCCATCGATATTATCAGCGATCGTGCACAAGTCTCGGTTCGCTCGATTTGTAGATTCCGGCTGGGTCGATTGATCGGTTTCGCGCGTAGATCTCGCGGGCCGCGATAGATCCGCAAGACGTTAATGGACGGGGGTATCCAGACACGATGACACTCGAATTATTTCGCCGGTGTAGAGCGGCGTGCGAAAGCCTCGAACGCGATCAGGCCCGATAGACATCGCAATCAATCCACGTTAACGCTTCCTTCTTCGGCCGGCGAGAGTTCACCGAGGCATCCAGGCGTTCGCTAAACATTTCAATTCTGGGGCTTGAATGCCGATAGTTGAACGGGACTTCGAGGTTGCGGCTCTATGGATTAGCCGATCAGGTGTTGACTCCTCCGGGATACCTCGAGTCTATCCAAATTTCGGATTTGTCTTTCGATTCGTGCGAGCAACACGCTTTAGCGACGCCGATCGCGATGCAGACAAAAATCTTGCTTGGTAAAACCTTATTTATTATTATTATCATTTATTATAGACGGATGTTTATACTATTAAAAAAAAGAAAGGAGGAAGATACAAGGTTACTCGTCAATAGCAAAGAATAGACATGCACAAACATGTACAATCAATATGGTATTATCATATAATCCTGCGTAGTTGCATTTTAAAATTTTGTAAAGAATCAATGAAAAAATCAATAGGATTATAAATAGTGCACAATTTTACAATAATACGATTCATTGGATTAATTAACCAATAAGTAGATTTTGCTTTAAGTGTTTTAAAACCTGCTCTCGTTCTTAATTCACGTTCCGGTACATAAAAATTGATTTACGCAAATAGAGAGACAAAATCGGTATGATTATTAATTAAATTAACAATGAAGCTCTGGTCGGATACTATTCTTCGAGCAGATAACGTTTCTTTGTTCGTTGTAATTAATGTCGTGGAGTAATCATCTTATTTCTATCAGATGATTCAACCATTTTTTTATCACCGCATGAAATATGCAAAATCAGAGTACGCATTTCCATCAGCTTTTGCTTTTCATCGAGAAAAGTCAAGACGTAGCTGTCGACCTCTCGACCTATCGATCGTCCGCCGTGCGTTATCGATCTCCTTAAAATTGTTGTTATTTACGAGCGTGGGTCGTGGATTGGTGCGGTCGCGTATGCAAATAACATCCTCCAGGAACGGGTTTCAATTATGCGCCGCGGATTCCGTTTTTTCCCCTTGAAACACGAAGACGTGAAACATGGACGCCGCAGGAAACGATTAATTAAGTCGATTATCGGGGAAGCGGCGTGCGATGCATTTAATTAGCCGCTCGCAGGGCGGGGAATTCCTTCGGCTCTTTCTCGACGCGATCCACCGCCGAAAATCGATGACGGTGGTTCGATGCGAACGGCCCGGTCAAAATTAATGTGTTTCTCGCAGGTTGTTAATGCACGACCAAAAAGTCCAACGACGCGTTTCTGTTCATTACGTTCACGCAATCTCGGCGTAACACGGTGTTGTCGAACTGGTATTCCGACCCAAAAAGAGACGTACCTTCTTCCAAGGACGTGTAAAACGACATGAAACATCATTTTATATTACGAAGCTTCGTTCGAACCAACTAATCCAATTACAAAACTTCTTTATTCGTCATTATTTTTTTATGGGACACTTTCACTAACTTCTCTGTGGTATTTCTCTTGTTGTAATGACGCTACGCACGATGTAATATCAATGCTCCATGCTCATTCTTACGATCTACATTCAAGGGACAGTACACGTTCGTATATAGTATGCTTTCCAGTAGACAGTATACACGATTTTACATTTTTGATTTTGCAATCGATTCGTAGACGCCCACCACGCAAACTGTGAACAGGAAAATAATATTTACGATCTGATTTTGATAAGTGGGACTAACAGTTTCTCGTGTTTATTTCTTTCCTTAAAGGACTTTTTATCTAGCTTGTTTAATATAACGTTTATCTTGTTGCTTCATCGATAGTTTATCACTGCGTCGATTTGACACCGAGGGCCAGATTCCGTTCGTGGAATGAGGGAAGGACGAGGTTCGAAGTATAAACTGGAAAATAATGTGGCGCCTGTGGCGCGAAGACGGTCCCAAGATAAAATAATGTAACGTTGTACAGATAATTTAGCATACTACAGCCTTCACTCGTCGAAACGTGATCGATCGGCCCGAGAAAAACGTGGTAAAATGGCGAGCGATTTCTTCGGTGTGCGAAGACGAGGGTGTACCTCGAGGGTTAAGGTTTATCCAGACGCGGATTGGCCCGCGAACTTCTAAATTCGATGCGTCGCTTGCGCAAACAGATTA
Source organism: Lasioglossum villosulum (assembly GCA_963971365.1). Taxonomy (NCBI): domain Eukaryota; kingdom Metazoa; phylum Arthropoda; class Insecta; order Hymenoptera; family Halictidae; genus Lasioglossum; species Lasioglossum villosulum. The sequence goes on from OZ020495.1 coordinate 2,819,071, forward strand.
CAAACACTAATAAAAAGCGTTGTTTGCGTAGCCGCAGGCGGGCCGCGGAGGGGCGGGCCGGGGCTCATCGATTTTGGATTTCCGAGAATTTAATTAAGCGTAATCGCGACTCGGGGAATTTATCGCGGTTCAGTAAAAGTTTCGGCGCCGTGGCGCGCGAGGCGCCGCCGCACCGGCGCGGCGAGTAGTTTTAATAAGACGGTGAATATTAATTCGCGGGACAAGTAATTCGCATCGGCCGGCTAAACTGCTTACGTCCTCTTCTGGACAAGCGGGGAAAGGAGAGGAGCCCCGGCGCTGCGGGGTTGCTATACGGCACCGGCACCAGGATATGCAGATGAAAGAAAACTCGTTACAGAGCGACAAGTGCCCGGCATCCTCGTAATTATCACATCCAAAGTAATTACAGAGAACGTGCCTTATCCTAACCTGATTAACTCCGCGGCCATAAGCGACTCCCACGCGCAGACGCGCTCCTCTTTTGCACGCGTTCCCTCGAGCGTATTTGCTTGCCGACCGAAGAAAGCGGGACAGACGAAGAACACTCTTACCGGCATCGTGTACGCCGATCGTCTCCGCTTTTTCATATGAAAATTTCGAATTCGTTCTGGAGACTCCGTCCTCTAATCCGTAGACTGCGGATTTTTGCCAGAACTGTAACAAACTGGAGCCAGTTTGAAATTGATTTTCTTCAACCCCTTGCCCTTTTTTTACGGATGAGAGAACAATTTTAAAGAACTCAACTTTGCTAACAAAACTTTAATGACTTCAGCGCACTGGTTCGATCAATTGTTATTTAAACACTATTTGCAAATTATCACTATATCTGTTTTCAACGTTTCGATCTTACTTTAGATCGTTTTCAAGAATATTAGAAAAATTTCGTCTGTAAATTAACAATTAGACACGATCTTGTAAAGCAAGGGGTTAAATTCTTCTAATGTTCTTATCGTTCTAAATTACATAGATCTAGCACGTGCAGCGTGCAATGTACAATGTTTTAATCCATCACGTTCCCCCGCTGTTTATCAGAGAAGCACAATCGGGAGTTCGTAATGCGATTAGGAAAGGCTGCATAGCGCGGACGATAGCGCGAGGAATGCAGTACAATTTAAAACGAAAAAGTGTGTCTTGGTACGTTATTTTCTGCAACGCGAGGAATTCAGCACGGGCAGAAACCGTCTTATCGTTCTCATTTAAATAGATGAGGATCTCCCCAGGTTCGATATTTGTAACACCTGAATCGGGCCGAGGATTAATGGTCGAACGAGCTTGACGGGCACGAGAACGGCACGCTTACCGTCGCGTCGCCCACAGCTCACTTTCAGTATTGTCGGGGTCTCGTCTCTCGAGCACGTGGCTCGATCTCTTTGAAATCGAATTAGTTCCGATCCGACCGGCGAACACACCGGTAGGTATAGTGCGCACGATATCTTCTCTAGCACGTGGTTACAATGCTGCGACGAGTCGCTTCGTCATTCCGAGCTCATAACAACGCGCCATTAGCCTCTCGATCCGATAATTAAACAGTCAAATTCAATCCGTTACAGCGAGACCAATCCAACTGTACCATATCAAAATTGTTTCTTGACAGGCAGGACCTTGGATTAATATGTTTCTTATATCGATCGCATTTGTTGTTAATAAGTAATGTTAAATGCTTTCGACGCAACGATTCAATCGTATAAATCGATTGCAATACGCTCTTACACGAGTGTCTTGACAACAAGCAGTTGCGTCGCACGCGCCACGCAATTTACAAAAATTTAATTTCACCAAAGCAAGCGAATGAGTTTCATAAGTAATTTTCCTTGTACTAAATTAATTAACAGTTTTTTTTAAAAATTGTATAATATATTTATTTTACAAACGCGGTTCAAATAAATCTTGAAAAGGATCCAAACTAGGAACGAAACGTCGCTTATTTGACAATTATCAAAATTGCTTCATAATCAGTATTAAACGATCGAACCGTTGCGCCGGAAACGTTTTTCGCGAATATCTTGAAAACTAAAAGCGACCGCCCTACATTGGAAAAGGAAAAAGATGTTCAAAATGTGTAGCTGCGTGACATATTTAAATTTCATCAATATCGGAGTACAGTAATCTTTTCGCAATAATTACCACTAAAAAATTCTTGAATATCGATAACAAACACAAGTCCATCCGGATCTACGAAGTCTGTATTTGTGCAACCGTGAAAGCCGAAATAAACCTATAATAGGTCACAGTGACTCTAATAAAAAAAAGTCTATCCGGAAGGAACGAGGAAGCCCAGTAAATGTATTCGACGTTTCCCAAACAGTTTGTGGATAAAGACGGCGTCCAGGCATTTGTCACCCCGTGCATCAGCCAAGAAATTACTCGTCCCCGATTACAGAAGCATAATGCAACTGCTGACCCGAATTGTCGCCCGACAGGATACACGCAACGCGAAAACCGTTCAACGAAGTGATGGCTGAGCAGTCACGAAGGTACCGGCAATCGAATATCGGCGACGTTTATCTCGAGAAGCGGTTAAAAATATACTTACGGGCGTCAGTGTCAGCCGGTGTCCCCGCTCGGCAAATAATTGATATTCAGATATCAACATCCGATACGATACGAATCGCGGAGAGCCAATTCGTCCCCAATGGGCTTTCCAATTATCGTGGACAGGATGTCATTCCGTCATTTGGCGGCCGAGCCGCGCCCAAATTCCCGTCAACGAATTTATTCGCCGTAGTATACTGCATATTCCTGGTCCGCGCGAGAACGTATCGATACGTCTTACGGTCTCCAATCGATATACAAAGCCCGACCACGGGCTCAGGTACGCAAATACGAGTCCGGGAGTGTGGGACGAGGTCTTATATCGTCGATCCTTGCTAATTCGCGACAGGCCAATGCGAATGATAGCGCTAGGCGCTTAGGCGAAGTGGAATCTAGCATCTGTCAGCGTGTTTCGGTGAAATGCTTAATGAGAAACAAATTCAAATTCCAGGTAACAGCTACAATGCAAACATTATGCACATAGAACGAGTTGCGATTAGGTCGTAGAGGAGATGGAGAGGACCACGCATACGAAAATCCAGGGGTAGTCTTTCAAAATTGAAAGCTTACCCTATATAGAATGAGATCCTGTTTTCTCTCTCATCCCCACAACGTGTTTACAAAAAAAGTAAACAGACGCCGCGCCGGGGCAGCCGTAAGTTGCCACGGAGCGTGCAAGGAAACAGAAAAGTCAATACAGTATTAGCAATAGTTTTTCGCGAATATCTCGAAAACTAAAAGCGACCCCGCTACAGTGGACAAGGAAAAAGTTGTTTAAAATGTCGAAATCTACAAAATATTTCAATTTCATGAAAATCGAATTACAGTAACCTTTTCGCAATAATTACCGAGAAATGAGTAGATGAAAGAGAATTTGAAGTCCATTATCACAAATTTTTATTGACTTTCTGCTTCTCACAATAGTTGCAAAAAATATTTCCGTAAAGATCCGCCAGTCTAATTAGATATTTAATGTCGAATATTTTTCGAAGAATTATATCTTGTATAAGTTTCATGAAAATCAATAATTACCTTTTCAATTTCATCGGAATTTAATGAGCAATTCAATCGATTACATTGAAACGTCTTGCTGTATCTAGTAGAATCGACGTGCTCCCCGTTTTGTATTCAAGCATGTCTGACCGCAGACGTTGACTATAGAAAAATATAATAAAATCGTAAGGCAACGTGAAAATGGTATGTGAGCTTTCTCTCGTCGATAGCAATCACCGGGACTTTTCAATGCCCATGAATATTCGCACCTGTCACGTAGAAATCGATGTAAGAACGAACAACTATTAATTAGATAGAAGAATAGCCATGTCGGAACATAGACCCTGCAACGCTACAGTGACAAAGTACATTCTCGTGTTGCTGAATGGCATTACCTTTATCTACGATCGTGTAATGCTATTGTAACAACAGAGTTGTGACACGCTGACAGTAGACAATGTCGTGTTACTTCGAACCTAATCATTTTTCTACCGTGTCTATTGAAATCTTTCGTTTGTTCCAATCAGTACATATTTTTCACTGGAATTCTTCGAGTCACTCTTGGCAATGTCAACGTTAAGCAATTTATTTAATAAAGCAGACAGAAGTTAATTAATTCTCATTTTGCAGATCCTAGACTTGTTCAGATGAAGTCGCCATCGTTCGAATCTCACATGGGAACATATTCAGTTCATACAAACCGACTTTGACGAAACTTATGTGAGATATATAATTCGTTGAAAAATATTTGACAGGTGTTTTTTTATCGGCAACCATCTACTTCGAAGGGTTGGAAACAGCCTTCAAAGTTGGGGATCTGAACCATTTGTTTTAAATATCTCGGAAACTGGAAGTCGAAAGAAATTGAAATATTTTTCGAAGAACTATATATGCGACATAAGTTTCATCAAAATCGGCTTGTATCGACTGAATATATTCCTTCGTCAGGGTCGAATCTGAGGTTGACCACATTAATTCACCAACGAAGCAAGGATTACGCGGTTTGGCAAGAATGAAACGTTCTTATGAATGGTTTAATCGGTCGATGACATCATATATAGTCCTCTCTCAATATCTCTCTCTTCCCTTCCCTCCCTCTCTCTCTAATTCTCCTCCATTCCCTCCCTATCTCTTTTCCCATATTCTCCTTCTATCCGGCTTTCTATTTCTCCCGTACGAGGCAGACGTTAATTTTCTGGTTTAATAACCGGGCTGCGTTTATTAACGAAGCTGCTCCGAAAGCGGGCCAACCGTGAACTCTGGTTATTTGTTTCTTAATTAGAAAGAAAACTTTGACTCGCTCCGAGGCGACGATTATCGTTCCCAACTCCCATTAGAACTCGTTAACGCGGTATTGGAACGATACGTCTCGCGGGATGGCGACCCGATGGCCTTCGGTTTAATAACAACGGCCACGGGGATACGTCGTTTTTGGATAGAACGGCTGTTAGGCTACCGTTTCGTGGAAAAAGAGCCGGCCTAGTTAGCCTAACTTCCCTTTAATAGCTCGCCGAATCCTCCTCGCCTAAATCCTCGATCTATTAAATACAAAGTTGCCCAAAAGAAATAGACAGGTTACATCTTTCTTTGAAAATTCACCGTCCAAAATATCGACATCTGTGTCGAGAAGAATCTTAAACATACTCTCGACATTCGTCAAGAGAAGTCGATCGAATCATTATAAGTTAAATGGTTCCCTGGCGAGAGTACGCTTCGTTTCGGATGGTTCCTGTGAGTGCGGAGTGGAGGTTCAAGACCTTAATCATATTATCTGGCAATGTCCGGAGTATGATTCAGATCGAGAACACCTGTTTTTTTTAATTGTAGAAAATCTCATATGAGCTTTATTTCAACATAATTGTAATGCAATGCTATATGTATGTTATAATGTATAAACCAAACATAGTCTACAGCATCAATAAATAAATAATTGATTAGTTAACATACTCTCGAAGTTTCGTAAAACGCAGTTGTCAGATATCGTCGGAAATCGTTAGATTCGTCTGAAAGTATCGTCCTTCGTGTAGGGCAGTCTTCACCGTAAAAAGTTTTTTCAGTTTCCTCATGAAAAATTCACAAAGATCATGTTCCTTTCCACCTCTTAAGCATGACGTACTCAAACGGAAATTAGCATTGATACGATCTCCAGAAAACAGCTGTATCTTTGAATATCGTTAATATTCCCAAATGAAATAATTATGATAATTACTCGAAAGTACAGTCTTTCATACGCAGAAGAGTATGTTGCAAAAAGTATCCCGGCTTGCCTAGATAAAAATTGACAAAGATCACCTTTTCACACCTCCTGAACATCGCCATCTAAAAACAAATTAGTATGAAAATATCTCTGAAGATTATGGATATTTTCTGATAAAAAATTGCTAGAACTGTTCGAGGATCCGGTGTTCCCGCTGCAGAAAGATTTCTCGCGATACGTTTAGAAATGAATTGAAGAAAAATTGCGGAAGACGATGCTCGACTCCAGTCGAACAAAAATACAAACTCCTGAAACAGTCGATTGGCCTAGAAATATTTTTAGAAGCAGCTGCGAGAAGTCCTCGAGAACTATTATCGCAGATGTGATCGAGATTGTATGAAAATCGACGGGGAACGACGTTCGATCGAACCTGAGGAATGGAACGCGCGCGTTCTCCGCGCGTATTTATAGTTCCCGGTTGCGTCTTTCTCGACGAGAACGTACGAGGGAGCGATATTAAGCCATAACCGCGATATTCGCCGCGATTCGCTAGACAGAACGATCTTAGCGTTTTCTTAGCTCGCAAACTCTGATCGAGCTCCGTTATCTGTCCTGGGCCGTGCGGCACGCCCACGCGTTTTCTCTCTCTTTCCTCGCGAACTTCATGCACACGGCTCGATCGCGTTACCATTTTTCGTCCCGTTTCGCGTTATTGGACCTCGAGAACGTATCGGAGCTAACTAGACGATCGAGTAGGCTGTTTGTAGGCGCGAGTTTTATCGATATGCACCCGTAAATCTCGACGCTGCAATCGTACGGTCTTATCGGCGCCAATTCCGAATATTAGAACCGCCCAGAGAATTTTTATATCGATACTCCCGTCTGCGGTATAAAATGTGGTATAAATTGTTTCTATCGAGCGACATTTATTGGCAAATTCTACTAGAAATATGCGTTAAAAGGTTTTGCCGTATGTATCAATATTTAGAAACCGTTGGACGCTCTATTGAATGAAACTTTGTGGAAATGGTATGTGGTAAAACGTGTATCGACTCGTCCCGAATGTTCGTTTCGTTCTTGATTAATATGCTCAGTGACAATTCAGAGTACTTTCTAAGCGAACCAATGGCATGGTTAAGAAAGGGGAAGCTGCAACGGAAAATGTTGCTTCGAATGATCTCGGGAACCTCCTATTTCCGGATGTCGAAGGAATTTTGGAGACACCCTGTATGCAGGTCAAGAGCCGATTCAATCGTTCCTTCCTTCCGAAGAACTAATAGATTAATTTTGTCCTTTATTTATGAAATGAATTCCGACGATCTTCTTATTCAAGCGAGTTGGTGAAAGAAAACCCGCGACTATCGCGGGCTAGTCACTTAAAGGGTTAATATAGGGAGGCGGAAAAATGAAATGTTCGATCCTCAAAATTCGCAACGAAGAGAAAGAGCGAGATCCCAGGGAAAAGAAAAAGAAAGAGGGTATAGGGGTGGAGGGTTGGTCGCACGAGTGCCGCTGCGTTGGCATCACGTGCCACGTGATATTAGTTCATATATATCGCGGGGGTAAACATGCAGCGACGCAGAGACAGGCGGCAAGGTGGTTGGGGGGGATCGGAGGTTTGCTTCAGCAGAGGAAAGAGTATGTGTAAAAGTAGCTGGTCCCGCGAGGCCCTGCGGAGGAAGGGCACGTATTCGATGTAAACTATAAAACGTACCCCGTTTGCGGCCTTCCCACCCTCCCCTTCGCTCTCTCTCTCTTTCTCTCTTTCGTTTCTCCCGGCCACCCCTAACCGGCAACCCCACTAACATCGTCGCAGTCAGCCCCCATCCCACCCTGGCAACCTGCTCGCTCGCGTAGCATATTGAATCTTATGAATTTGTGGCCCGTGTGGTCGGGGCACCGCCGGGGAAAAATTTAATTTCCAACGATTTCGGGCTTTACGCTGACGTGGGCAGCGCTGCCTGGATCGGCTCGAGCATCTTGTTCGCTCCTCGCCAAGCGATTGCCGGATACGAATATACCTACCCTCGCCGAGACAAGTATGGTTGCGCCGCAACTTCCGGTCCGGCCTCGAACTGCCTGTTCTCGGCTGCAACTTTCGATACATTTAGAGAACCGACTGTTTGATACATGCCTGTGTATACAGTAATCCCTCAAATGCTGTCCAACAGGCGTACTCTGCGCAGACAACGTTTGCACCCAAGACTTGTTTTTCTGATTTATGAATGTGTGTGTCACGCCGAACGCGCCGTGTACGAAGTGGCGCCTCTATCGACGTCGAGTGAATTACGAAAAAGACAGAGAGGGAGATATGTTTCTCGCAGGAGAGACGAAAACAAAGATTACGAAATGGCTGAACACAGCTTGATTTTTCAATGCGCCTACACGGGTTTCGGTTAGCGAGGAAGCAATATTTCCTGATGCTCTTTGCGTTGAAATGTTCTCTGAATTATTGCGAAGAGCGTACAGAGCCCTTTTTTGCAATTTGTCTCTGTCTTGAATTTCGTTTAGTCATTGAACACAAAATCGAGTACAAAGTGTCGTTATAAATGTCGCTGTATGTTATGTTTGTGATACGTCCACACTGAACCCATCGATCAAATCAATCAGCGAAACCGAGAGAAAGCCGACGCGCCGAAGCAAGATGTACAAGTCAGACTTGTAAAACGTACGGCGGGTATTTCCGCGTTTAATAAATCCACTTACAGTGCCGGAGACCATCGGATGCTAATCGTGTGAGTTTCGCGCGCGTAAATTCGCGTCGGGTCGTGCAAATTTCATTCTAATCCGCTTGCGCGTGCACGGCCGGTCTCGTTTTTACTATCGCGCGCGTCGATCCGGTTGATTTTGTTTGCCTGTGTAACACTCCGCTGATGGACCGCCGTTGATGGCAGCACATCAAACTATGATTTGGTATTTAGTCACCATTAGGGACGCATTAGCACTGACTACACGTTCCTCGTATACACACTACCCGCGCCCGGTTGTACGTATACATGCGTGGCCCCGTGTCTGCGTGTATATACATTAATCGAGAGATAGAGAACGGAGAGAGCTACAGGTTCGCGTATACTCACGCCCGAGACGCACAAATGTTTGCACGGCCATAATCGACCGATACCGCGTGCACACCGACTCCCCATGAATTCTTTACGGCCGCTGTACTTTCGCGCAGACACGTTTCCCGCGCCCTCAGCCATCCGGCCCTGTTAAATTCATTAGTATGGCCCTCGGAGTCGGGGATCGATTCCTCCCGATAGTGCTGCGGTCGATCTCCACAATCGATCATTTCGAATTACACTGTCCAACAAATTTCAACTTTCTTCGTGTTTCCATATCGCTGTTGGGTGGATCTTATAGAGCTTTCTCCGCTGATTCCGAATCTGCCCTTAATTTTTTACGCACGGTATTTGAGAAACATGAAAAGAAAATGTATTTTTCAACTTTAAGGAATTATTTTGATGTTATTATAAAAGATATTGAATTGTTCTTCACTGCAGAAGATTTTGTAGACTCTTTGAATCCAGCGATATCCATTATTAATACGTTATGATTGTTTAAACATGTTTTATATAATATTTATATTTCTATAAAGTATACATGTTTCATAAAATGTTCGTAAAATAAATCGTAAGTCAAACGGTTAAACAGTAAACAAAGTCTTGAGAAATTGAAAACGATATGTGTTATTAGACAGCGGATTTGGCGGATTTATGACAAAAATGACACCTACTCGATAACACTAGAAATGATGTAAATATACAGAAGTATCCTTCTTCAATTTCTCAAGGTTTTTAATAGGAGAAATTTTTATTCAACTCTTCTGTTTAACCCTTTGCTTTACGATCTTCTGTTTTCGGCTTGAGCGTCTCGTTCGCGACGTTTCTTTTCGCACTATAAAGACGTGTCTCTGCGTGCCTTTAACATACCGGTTGTAATAAACGTATAGTATTTTTTACCACGCAAAGAATTTATTTAGTGTATACACCCATATTCTAATAAAGATATTATCATCTTGTTATTTCTACGTTAAAATAGGTTAGCTGTATCGTAAATTTCCAATAAAATATCAGAAGAAAGAAATGACAAAAACGATTCAATATTAAAGTGCAGTAGATCGTGCGAGCGAGACTATGCGAACGGCATGACAGTAGATTTCCACGAGCCCGATCGGTTTCATCGCATTAGCAGCTCCGGCCAGCAGCATCGGCACAGGCGGCCGCTACCCTCAATTACCACCCCTAATTTCCGAATCCAAAACAGTCGTCGAAGGAGGTCATTAATGGAAACAGGGGAATTCACTTCGATTCCAAAGCGATCACGAGCGTTTCGCGGAAACCGCTATCTCCTTTCTCCTGGTCCCGTTGCTACAAACCCCGGCGTGTTGGTTACAGCGGAAATAATGTTGGTGCACTTTGAAAGTCAGGGTGAGAGAAGGGTAGAAGGGAACGGGGGGGGTTGAAGGGAGGGCAGGAGGAGTACGGAGCAGGGGTCGGTTCTAGGACCACTCCTGTGGAACCTAGCTTATGACGCGGTGCTCCGGGTTTCCCTCCCCCGCGGCACGGGTGTCATCTGCTATGCAGATGACACCCTGGTGTATGCCGTGGAGGAGAACTGGAGGAGGACCAGGCACCTCGGCGAGAACGCCCTGGACTGCGTGGTTGGGCGGATCCGCAGAATGGGTCTCCGGGTGGCAGCCGAAAAGACAGAAGCCTTATGGCTTCATAGGTCTAGGCTGCCACCCCAAGGACAAGACCTGCGGATCCGTGTCGCGGAGGCCTACGTCGAGGTCAAGCCCGTTATTAAATATCTGGGCTTGACACTCGACGGCCGCTGGCGCTTCGAGAGGCACTTCGATCTCTTGGCCCCCCGACTGGCCAGGACAGCGGCCGCCCTAGGGCGGCTGCTGCCAAATATCGGGGGGCCCGATACGAATGTACGCCGCCTTTATGCGGAGGTGGTGCGGTCGATGGCCCTTTATGGGGCCCCCGTGTGGTCCCTCGCGTTACGGGACAGCCGGCATAACCGGACCCTTTTGGAAAGGGTCCGCCACCGGCTGTCCCTGAGGACCATACGGGGATACCGCAGCATCTCCGCTGAGGCGGCGGGGCTCCTCGCCGTGATTCCACCCTTCCACTTGGTGGCGGCCGAGCGGGCGACCTGTTACCAGATCGCCTGCTCGGCCCGCCGGCCGTATGGGGTGGAACTCACGGTCGAGGAGCGGGATGAGATCGAGGTGCGAAAGCGCCAGGCCCGGGAGGACACGATGAGCCGATGGAAAATGGAACTGGCTCCATCGGCTCGTCCAATTGTCCGGGCCCTCTTGCCCATTTTCGATATTTGGTGCAAGAGGCGGCTGAGGCTGACTTTCCGCATCACACAGGTGCTCTCCGGCAAGGGTTGCTTTGGAGAGTTCCTGTGTGTTATAAGACGGGAACCAACCACGCAGTGTCACCACTGCGGCGAGGGGGTGGATTCGGTGCGGCACACCTTGGAGGAGTGCCCCGCGTGGGCAGTGCCGCGCCGAACCCTTCAAGCCGCGGTGGGAGGGTGGGACCTCTCGCTCGCGGCCCTGGTCGACCACATGACCGCCAGCGAGAGGTCGTGGAAGGCGGTGGCCTCCTTCTGTGAGGACGTAATGTCCCAGAAGGAGGCCGCCGAGCGGGCCCGGGAGGCAGACCCGGGCTCCGCGAGGAGGGAGCTCGCGCGGGGGCGACCCCCCCGTAGGCGAGGACGCGCTCCCCCCCGGGGGGGTGGCCGGGGGGGAATCGCGCAGGGGGGATCGCCTCCGCGCGATGATTTGGGGCCCCATGGGGGGGGCGGAGGATCGGGTGGGGAGGGCGCGGGGGGTTCGCCCCCCGCGCCAGTTCGTGCCCCCGCGAGGGGGGCGGCGGTGGGTGGGAGGTCGCGGGGAGTGTTCCCCTCCCCGCGACAGTTGATGCCCCCTCCTCAGGGGGGGGCGGGGGGTTCCCCTTCGGCGCGGGGTGTTCGCACCCCGCGCCGACGTTTGTCCCCGTCCCGGGGGACGAGAGGGCGGAGGGGCCGGGGGGTGAGCTGACCCCGGCCCCGGGGGAGAAGCCCGACTTCTCCCCGGGGTGGTCGGTGACCTCGACAAGACTACAGTCTAACCGAGGCACCGGCCACCCCCGGAGTTCGGCTCCGGGGGGGCGCGTGGGGGGTGGGGTGGGGGGAGCCGGGGCGTCCGATACGCTTCCGACGGCTCTCCCTTACCGGGAGCGGAGCCCTCGTGACCTGGCCAGGGGGGACCTTAGGGTCCCCCCATGAGCAGGACACGGGGGCGCCGGGGGCTGCATGTGGACCGAGCTGGGGCTCGGGAAGCATGATTCGAAGGCCCCAGGGATGGGAACACCGGGCGGGTCCCTCCGCCCGGGGTTAGGTTAGAGTAGGGTGGGGGAGTTAATCCTCCCCCGGGGTTTATTGTAGCTAGGAGTGAGCCAGTTGAATACCTCGGGTGAATCCTGGCTCCTCCTACATAGCTTAGGAGGGTGTGGAGTTTTAGTGGGTTGGCCTGGGGAGGGGGGCGCCGCGCTGCGCGCGACGACCCCCACCCTAGGAGAGCCCCACATAACCTCGGTTCCTCCCCAGGGGGCCGGGGTATGCGTACTGCATTTCTCCACATTAAAAAAAAAAAAAAAAAAAAAAAAAGGAGGAGTACGGAGGGTTCGCGAAATAACGGGAAGGCGCTGGGGGATGGAGAGAGGGCAAGAAAGAGAGGGTAGAGGGATCGACCGAGTGAGAGAAAGAGGCGAAGGGGTTGGGAGAGGTGGTACTCGGAACGGGGGCGAGAATATTGGTTGACTTGTAATACCGAGAGTGGAGGAGGCAGGGACCCGGCGAATATTAAATATATTATTACATTCATTCTCATTTCCCTTTTAGTCCCGGTATCCCCGCTCACTCGCAACACTCTAGCGATGTCCTCGAGCGGGACTCGTGCGTGAACAACCACCCCTTCCACGCAATCCTCGCTCAAATCAAATACTATTTTCTCATTTCGATATTTATCCTGTTTAACTTTCGTGGAAATCGTGATCGAAATTCTTGAATCTTTTATTAGACGGTCCTCTTACACCATGGATTAAATTTTTTGTCAAATATTTTAATTAATAAATCCAATGCCAAATATATTAGATAACTTGCCTTAATTCTAAAGACTCGATGTGGTATTATATAATCCTGCGTAGTTGCATCTTAAAATTTTGTAGAGAATCAATGAAAAAATCAATACGATTATAAACAGTGCATGATTTTGCAATGATGCGATTCATTGGATTAATTAATCCATAGGTAGATTCTGCTTTAAATGTTTGAAAACCCGCTCTTGTTCTCAATTCACGTCCAGGTACATAAAAATTGGATTGGACGAATTGGATTACTTAGCTCGTATGAACAAAACCCGAGAAATTTATATTGCATCCTCTCGAGCATGATTTCGTACTTAGAACTTCCCGGAGACCAGAATTGTAATTAACAAAAAGTAAGCCACCTGCATTCAGAAACTACGTAATTGATTCTAAAAGTACAATACGATCTACAGTTTCGTTTTATTAATTTTAAACGTCCAAGGATGATAATATTGTTAATGACCAGGTGAAAACTAGCCTGGTCGCTGAGGTAGTTGAATCGCATTAATACGGCGCCAGGGAAAAATGCGGTTACATAATGCTGCGGATCCTGAAGCCAATAAAGAAGATTGCAACATCCGCAGCAAGGAGGCTAGAGAAGTATAACGGATTCGTCGAGTGTGTGTATTCGGCGCAAACACATAATCGAGGGTATTAAACGTAATTAACTACCCCTTGCGAGAACGTGCAGATGGATAGAGGGAGAGAGGGATACACGGACAAGAGAGGGTTCTTCGATATATCGATCGATCGGTACCTAGGAGCACGTAGACTGTAGACGGTAAACGTGTAGCCGAGGCCCTTTCCATTAGCGTACCAGCGTACACCACGCTATCGTCCCTCTTTTACCTTTACCCGGTCGCAGTGCCCCTTTGTTTTCCCTCATGGGAAACACATCCGCTCCTTTCTAATTGTTTTACCTCTTCCTATCGATCTAGTCCCATAGAGCGAAGGTTACTCACCGATCTTCGAGCTAGCCTCTTCTCCTCTCTTTCCCTTCTCTCTGTCGACTGTCGACGCTGTCCTCCGAAACTGAAACGAGATAACACGGTTCAAGCTTGTCGAACAGGTGAACGCTAATCGCGAATCGGCCGAGTGGTTGCAGTAATCGTATTCTATCGATCAGGTGCGACGCGATTCATAGTTTGAACTATCAAGGTTTTGTGGACAAGCACGAGGATTATACGTGCGCACGCTAATATTTTTAATGTTTCATTAGATTTGAAAATTGGCGACGCTTAAACGTGTTTCCAACAAGTAACGCTGCGCAACTGATACTACCTGATTTGAATGAAATTTAACGTACTTATTAAACACCGAAAAATATTAAATACGTATTTTTTTGGTTCGGCTAAATACACTTTTTCGAAGTACCTCGACCTATGGAGATGGAAACGTTTGTGGCTCGTTATTTCTTAAAGGTATATAGTTTCTGAAAGAAAGTGCTAAATCCAGAGTTGTACAACCTCGAGGTTGATTTTCAAGGTCATTTGAAAATCATCTCATGTTTGTCAAAGGGAGTATTTTGCTTTTCACCCCGAGAATCGATAGAGCGTAAATTTTTACATTCAGTGAGTTGATAGTTTGTAAATGAAAAAAACATCTGCAATTTAAAATTGTTAATTAATTATGATCAGTCGATAATTCGGATAATTTCGGTCAATAATTTTCGGAAACTGTATGCTTTAAGAAATAATTAGTCACAAACGTTTCCATCTCCAGAGGTTGAGGGGTGCTTTCTACCCCTAAAAAGCGCATTTAGCCGAAACAAAAAGACACGTATTCAATATTTTTCGGTGTTTAATAAGTACGTTAAATTTCATTCAAATCAGGGAGTATCAGTTGGGTAGTGTTACTTTTAAGTCTGACAAATATTTCTTTTTTTATAAAGGGTTGATAATGCATGGCATTCATAAATGCATCGACAAGCCTCCTCCTCGTACGGTTAATTTGTAAAAGCGTTTCCAGGATGTATATCAGAAGGAGGCAATCGGTTCCGATAGGCACCGGTGCGTTGTTTACGGCGAGGCAATCAGCTTAAGAGGAAAGCGCGCTCAAATGAGGGACGATTGCTTCAACAAATGTCAGTCCGTGCAACCAGCTAATGTCTAGGAGTGGTGCAGCAAATGATCCCAGCGAGTACAATTGGCCAATGCCCGGCGATGTTTGCCTAAAAACACGCTTCGCCGTTTCGAAATAGATCTTCGTTCACAACTAGTGATCCCTGTCTGTGCACCTGACCCCGGAAACTAGCTGGTACAATTAATTTCTTGCGAATAAACGTAACAGCCAGTTTATAATCACTCTGACTTATGATCCGAATTTTTAACGAGCTATAATGAACTGCATTCTCGACAGAACAATCCTCTGACTGATAATGGTACAGGACCTTCAGGAGAACAACGAATTTTTATGCACTACAGGGTGAACCACAAATCGCGATCAGTAGAGACTATTCCGGTACTAGCAGTCCGTTCGAAAATATTTCTATCAGGTATAGCATGGTTATTGCATGGTATTGCAGCAAATTTTCTGTAAAAATAAATAAAAAAGCAATTTCTGCAATTTTTTTATACTCCGACACTTACCGAATTCGCCTTGAAATCCTCTAACAATGATACAGTAACTCCCACTAATATTGGGACACTCTTAAAAAGATGATAACTTTTTTTAATATTGTAAATATACGATTTGAACATTTTGGGAGGCTAGAGCAATTACTACAGGATATGAAAAAATTTTTTTTTTAAATTGCAATTGATCGGAGTTGTAGAAAAAATACTAAAAGTTGCATTTTACAACTTTTTATGTGAGCCTATATGTGTAATAATTGTAATGAGTTAAACAAGGTAAAAATTGCAGATTTTCATGATTTTCGGTCTATAACCGCAGTAAATCCAAGGGTTCCTACATCTTTCAATGCTCGTCGTTTTTTCCGCATCAACCGATTTCGATGAAACTTTCACAGTGTACATAATTGACAGAGATCTACAAAACGTGTTTGTTAAACTTTCAATATAGACCCACATAAAAAATTTGTAAATTGCAACTTTTAGTATTTTTCTACAATTCGCTTAAATTGGAATTTTTGAAAAACCATTTTTCTCATCCTGTAGCAAACCATTTACTCTAGTTTCCCCCAAAAAATTCAAACCGTATAGCTCAATGTTGAAACAGTTATCGTTTTTTCAGAGCGTCCGAACATTAATGGGAGTCACTGTGAATTTTCGAGGGAAAAAAATGTTTGTGAGTTGCAGTGACCGACTTAAGATCGAGGTCCGCCCGGCGACTGATAAACGAGGACCTCATAACGGAGTGGGACCCGAGAAAGAAATTTTTAAGCGAATGCCTATCAACTCGCAGACGACCCGCGCTCGCGTAATTGCGTCCCGAGCGTAAAGCTACAATTACCGCGGCTAATACAAGTAATAATCATTACGGTTGATTTAGGACGCGCGGAAGGAGGACAAAACTATCACGTGTCGGCGGCGCATTGTAGCTGCCGGAGAAACGACGCGTAAATTTCCAGCACTGTGTTGCGGGAATTTTCTAGGGGGAAATTGCCTCTATCGCGATCCTTCGATAGCCTTAATGAACCTCTTCGTTATTTCATTACCGCGAACGTGGCCCGCATGTAAACGAGACTTTTTCGCGTATAAATGGCCGGCCGCGGACTGTAAATTGGTCGGCCAGCTGGCCGACGATGACGGTGATATTAATTTTCGATTGACGACATTTTTCAATCACTAGCGACCCGTGCTAACCTCTTAAGAAGACGCCTGAACCGTAAGAACCGGCGCGACGATGTTTGATTGAATATTAATGAGTTCTCCGGGCAAATAAACTCGTCAGTTCCATCGAGCTCACGGGAACTGGGAAGTTCAAGGATTAATCGCTGTAAGTAATTAGAAAGTCGGTAGCTTGGGAGCTGTGCAACATTGAAAGAAATAATTGTTCCTGCGAGTAATTTGCAAAGAATAAACACACTCAGCTTGAGGATACGAAAGTATAGTACAAATTTTCATTTCAGCATTGCGTGACAAATAATTAAACTATTTAGTTGTTCCTGCAATTTCATAATTTTCAACTTCAAACGCTGCATCTGCTCGGTAGGTAAGTTATCTAAAAAACTTTATATTCAGAATTTCGCGATTTCAAAGTGTTCTTATTTGCGAGAAAAAAATGTTGTTGAAATTTCAAAGTCGAAAAATTGCATTTTCGCCACAAAAGCGGGCTCCGGGACCAGTGTGCGACGGGGAATGTTCTCCGACTAATAAGTCACGCGGCGAGGGCCCGACTCATTGACCTTTTCCTCACCATGTTTCTCGAAAGCGGTGATATATCGAGTGTCATCGCGAAGATCACCAATAAGCCCAGAAATATGACCCACTTCCATCAAACCAGATGCTTCTTCGCCAACATATGTTCCCGTTAATGAGAACGAATGGCGGGAATCTGCGAGAGACCCGTCCGGCAACCTATTAACGAGCCTCGACTTTCCTCGCGCCGCATTCTAAATCACTGTCACTCGATTACACGCGCTATTCGACCTCGCGTTCGCAACGCGAAAGCATCCTAATCGAACGCGCGCAACGGTGTACATCCTTAGGCGAGCAAGACGCAACCGTCCGCTTTATTAGCAAATGTAGCAAGGATTCGACAGCGACGCCTGCCCGATTAGGATTCATGGGGTATCGCGCGAACTTTCGAATTTCCCCTGCAATTTCCCTTGCACACGCGGCCCCGGAGTTGAGCGAGGGCGGAGATCGATTCGACGGAAATCGCGACGAAAATTGCTCGAACACGACCTCGTCCGGGATCGAACCTCGGATCCACTGCCGAAAAATCGGGGGTCGTTAGATCGATCTATGCCAGTTGCCACAGTGATCCGTTCTCGCGTACACAATCGAATTTCGAGAAGATTCTTTCAACTCTGGAACGAATTACTGTCGAAACATTCGAATAACTAATGTTAAATGTTTTCCGTCGCTTCGAATCCTTCTGCGGCAGATAGAAAAGTATCTAATTAAACTTCGAATACAAGATAAGTTTGTATCTAAATCCTCGAGTCACTAATTACAAATTTTCTATCTATTAGTCGTGATCCGAAATTTGTATCTGATTACATAGTTTGCCCAACTCTGGCTCCATGATGGAATTAAGATTTCTATGAAGAGGGAAGTTAGTTGTTGAAGGCTCGACAGGGAAAGCGTAACATCGACGGATCGTCTCCGAGTCTGTGACCACAGAGGAGCGAGAGAAAGAAAGTAGGAAAAAAGGCAGCGATCGGAACGGATTCGAAACGGAGAACGAAAACCAGTGTATCTTTCAATGATTTCGCTTCGGTTTTCGATCGGGTCTCTCTCGCAGCGCGCGCTTGATTTCACGCCGGCGGATATGCCGGTGAAATCCGATAAACCGCAAAAGGCTATTTGTTAGAATGAAAAAATCACTTCCTCGTGCCGGGCCGCTGATAAACCCCCGACGGATCGTATCGCCGGCCGCGATACGTCAAAACAGAAATGGCGTGAATTCAATATCCCGATTCCGAACTCCGGGCCGACATATGCGCCTCACCGCCCACCGTCCACACAAAGACTCTCTCTTCCACCCCCGTGTGCTCCCTGTTTCGCGCCTTCCCTCTCGCTGTTTCTCCGTTATTCGCTCTCCCGTCTGCTCGTTCTACAACTCTCTTACCCGAAAATTCGCACGCGCCAGAGAGAGAGAGAGAGAGAGGGACGAGAGGGGAAAAAATAAAAAGGAAACGCGCACGCGGAACGACGCGTGACGGAAAATCGACAACGAGGGCGGAGGGACGAAACCTGCCGCGCGGTTAACCGTGAAGTTACCGATCAACACCGGCGCTTCCGGTTGTAATCGCTCGATCCAGATCGAGATGGTGAATTTTCAAATAACCATGCTAACCGGACAAATTGAAGGATCACCGAACCTTGCCTGGACAGTAAGCGCACTTAAACTATACAGAATCGGTGGAACAAATCGTACGATGCTCCGACTGAGCTCATGTTAAATCATAACTCTTCTACTTTCGTTTCTTGAAATTGATTTTTCTGGCCAGGTACTTTTGCAACTAGTGGTGGACAAAATTATTAAGATGAACAAAAAATTCTTGTATATTCTTGCATATTCTTGTATTTGTTGTGCACTCTTGTACATTGTTGAATGTTTATGAATATTCTTGTATATTCTTGTTTATTCTAGCATATTCCTGTATATTCTTGTGTAACCTTGTACATTGTTGTGTATTGTTGTATATTCTTGTACATTCTTGTATATTCTTGTTTATTGTTGTATATTCTTGTATATTCTTGTTTATTGTTGTATATTCTTGTACATTCTTGTGTAATCTTGTACATTGTTGTGTATTGTTGTATATTCTTTTACATTCTTGTATATTCCTGTATATTCTTGTGTAACCTTGTACATTGTTGTGTATTGTTGTATATTCTTGTACATTCTTGTATATTCTTGTTTATTCTTGTACATTCTTGTATATTCTTGTTTATTGTTGTATATTCTTGTACATTCTTGTATATTCTTGTATTCCTTGTATACGTTTTGAAATACTTTTCACATTTAGACAGGTATACTTGTTTTACGTCATTTAGTATTTTAAATAATAAACGCCATAATACCATTCACTCATTCATAGTTTGATGAAGCGTTTTGAATCGCGTTTCGTTTGCTGGTTCGCGGCGGATCCCGATGGGAAAGTGACACTTGTTCCAGCGAAAGGGTGACCGTGCGAAATTTCTTGAAACTGAACGCGTATGAAATATTAAATATCATCACCCTCCGTAGACACACGCGCGTGCGTTGTCCCACCGATTGCATTAGCTTTTCATTGAACCGGTGATTTGCGAATGAAACTTTAATAAAATCTCATTTCCCGTCGCGAAGGGGTTGCTCGCTGTTCTTCAACGTCCTGAGCGATATAAATGTAGAACAGCGATCGCCAGCGACGAGATCTACGTCGATAGCGAACCGAAGATCTATATCTGACAACCGACATAACGGATCGAGGGGGACGATCGATCACTGGGTCAGATGTACGACACCGGCGATCTCTCGGACGCGTGACAGCCCGACAGGGTCAGAAGTCGCGAGATTAATCGCTCGAAACGTTGAATACAAATCAGCCGTCGAATACGCGCGGACGAGTTTGTCACTCGCTTCGAACAAGGCGAGCGGATGCGGAGCGGAACGCGCGCGGTTTCCAACCTTGAAGTAGGGCTGCAACTTTTCCGAAGCTTCGAAGAAGTCGAAGGAACGAAGGGAACTTCGAAGTTTCGAAGTCTTTCGAGTACTCGAAATTTCAAAGTCTTCGAAGCGTATGAACTTGTAACTTATGAGTTGCATACCGTGTCACGATTTTTGATAAATAAAAATATTAACTGTCAGTCACCGGCGACTGACGCTGAACTTTCCCTTTGGACTTTTGTAATTAAATTAAATTTAAAAAATTGCATTCTATTCATTTTCGGGATCGCATCACGAATGTACTTGAAAAATAATACTTTGCAAACAATATAATAACAACGCAACAATGTAAATATGACAGTATTATCGGAGGTACTTCATTGACTCGCGCAAAAAGTAGCAGATGGAACAGCCTGTTATAAATCGCAGCTGCTCATTGTCGTCAGAGATGCGTAAGAACCACAGTTTAGCAATCGCGGTTGTTCTTTCGAGAACGAACTGAAATGACGAGGAGCACCGAGTTCCACGAGTACAATCTCCGTTCAAGGATTAGTACCTAGTTTAGTGTAGTAGCGTCTTCGCGAGCCATTTCTCAAGATAACAAGGCCCGCGGAGATCAGCTGTTCGCCGGACGCAGCTCGTTAATCTTATTTACTTCGGTACTCTTTGCTCGCTAGATCGGCCGACCAATTAACAGCAGCGATCGAGCGGTCCAGATCGTCGTCGATCCTCGATTTATTCAGGGGGTCTCCGGACGCTGTCGTATTAGGTTTTGCGGAACCAAGGACGGCCGTTCTCATTGTTCCAGGGGCCGATTATCGGCTGCGTTAACAACCCCATTGACGCCGAGACGCTGGCCGCGCATAAATCTTGTTCCTATGAAGAAACGGTCCTGGGCCAGGCTCTCTCTCTCTCTCTCTCTCTCTCTCTCTCTCTCTCTCGCGGTCTAATCTCAGATCGATCTTTCTCTTGTCAAGCCTTGGTAGCCGCGTTGGCTACTAGTTACCACCTGCCAGCCAACAATG
The DNA here is from genome assembly GCA_963971365.1 of Lasioglossum villosulum. Lineage (NCBI taxonomy): Eukaryota > Metazoa > Arthropoda > Insecta > Hymenoptera > Halictidae > Lasioglossum > Lasioglossum villosulum. The sequence continues at coordinate 2,840,184 of OZ020495.1, forward strand.
GCCCAATTATACCGGCCGGTTGGCATCCCGCCGATAAAACTCCGCGGTGCCGAGTCGATATGAATCGTTTCGCGCCAAGCTGCACAGGCAGATACGCCGATCCCACAATGCACTTACGCTCTGCCATTCGCCAAAGGTAATGCCAACGGATGGCAACGAAAGGCCTGCATAATGCCGCTACTTAGAGACAAACGGGCGAGAATCGTCGAACGAAACCGAATTGTTCGCGACTGCTCTCGGTCGACTGCACTTTTATCGTATGCATTGATAATTAGCGTAAACCCTGTGCAAATTCAACGGGTAAGAGCATTTATTTCGATCGGCTGGCCGCCACCTGTTTGCTTCCTTGGACGTGACCGATGAGCTTGTTCGTTGCTTGCTTCGATAACGGTGTACAGAGGCAGCGGGCTTTTGTGTTAATTGTATTTTAAATTTTGCAAGCTGATTCAATCGGTCAGGCGAGTACAGGGACATTGTAAGATAAGGAGGTAACTTGGTATTATTCATACGCAGCGGATGTTTAGGGAGAATGAAAATTTTTTATGTGAGTTACAAGAAATTACAGTGAAATTTAGGCAACGCGTTGAAAGTCAGTTGAACAGCGCCACTTTAAGCTTTTAAATTCAGATGTTGCGCGTCAGCGAAGACTGGCAAATCTATTATAGTCAGTGATCGATACGCCTAACACAGGGACCAACGCCAATTGGTCTGTTTTAATAGTTGAGAAAACATTTGGATAATCGATGGTCTCCCATTCGCACGATTAAATCATGTAGCTGATATAATCCGGTTCACGTCATTACGTTGATTAACGGGTCTGACTCGGTAAGCGCTTAATCTTTGGCTAATTAGTTATTTGGCTGATTAAACATCAGCCGCGCGAACAAAATGTCGCGAGTTTGTGCACCGGAATCTACGATTTTGAACCTTTGACCTTTGAGTGACCTTGATATTTGACTCCCTAATTCGTTGTTTAAAAAAATCAGACAAAATGTAGGCACGATAAATGTTACACAAAATTCAATAATTCTTTAGGTAAAAATGTAGAAAAATATCAAGCGTAATAAACCGTTTGAATATAGTGTAGGTTCTCGTATTAATTTGACTTGATGGCGATGTTATCAGTTAGAATAGTACTCTCGCGAATAGTGGGGGGTGGAAAAGATAGGTAGACAATGCGGAGGGGAAGGAAGATGCGGTAGGTGTATAATGGAAGCATTCATAAGGGTTGGCAGGTCCTTATCACATAGATAACGATGGGGGCAGCACCGATACACGCGCTCCTCGTTCGAGCTGCGGTTTGATAACGGATGAGGATGGTGTAGTGGTCCTTTCCGGTTCTCGGTTAGAAATCCGTCACCGTTCTGATTACTATGCTCTCTACGAGCCATAAACATTACAACCATAACACCGGTGACCGCTATGCGCACCTAGAAATGCACCGGACCCCGCTTCCGTAATATAGTCTAGATATAATTTCAGTTATACCGTGACTATCAACGATCCTACTGTAGCGCGGCAAATATAATTGCATCTCGATAAAAATAATTATTGTATTGCACACATACACGAATTAACGAGCTCCGGTTACGGTGAATGTGGCTCACTCATTATCTTGATTAGTGATATTACTACGCGGCGGATTTTGTGCATTTATAACATAATTGAACTGAACAAAATACAGTACCTTCCTCGCAGAGTCTATCAACTTTTACAATTTTGCAGATATGGCGTTAAAAAATGTACAGTCACGTTCGCAAACCCTTACGATTCAAGGAAACAATTAAGAAAAAGGTAATTATTTGCATTAGCGGCTTCCTGATCGGTTTTGAAGACCTTGAAACATGTTCTCAAGGTCATCATTCTGAAAAACTTTTCCCTATACATGTTAGCGCCGCTCGGCCTTAGTTATTGAGACATTTGCAAAACTCTTTAGTCAAATTTAGTTTACGAGCACACTTATTTTTTAGCACAGGCGATCGCTTAACGACGTTCGTAACGTATTCTGCTTCTTACGAATGTTATGTTTTTGAGCTTTCCTGGTCCGTCGCGGTGTTTACGTTTTTTGTCTGTTTTCTCTCTAATCTCCACAGCGTGTTTAGAAGCAAAATATAAACAAACGCCGCGCCGCACCAGGACAGGCTTACCTATTTTGCTAATATCTTGAAAACCAAAATCGAGCGGCGGTAAAGTGTATAGGAAAAAGTTGTTCAGAATAATGACCTTGACACTATATTTCAAGGTGATCAAAATCTATGAGGAAGTCCCTAATGTAAATAATGTAAAGTCCCTGTGTTCCGTGGTTTCCCAGCAAGAACAGTATGGCTCTCCGGCGCGAGTATGCCATTTTGCGCGGGGGTGTAAGTTTATTTTTGAGTGTCGAGGGTTGAAGGGGGTGGCCAAGGGGTGTCGTTGGTGGATGCAGGAGACAGGCTCGTCGAAAGGCGCCGTTAAAATGAAAGCCGTGGCTAGATGGTGGGGGGATGGGGGCTAGAAGCTCGCTCCCTCGCTTTCCGAAAATCCGCCTTAGTATGGTAATTGATTTAATTTGGGGGATGAATCCGCCCTTAACGAACGCACCGCCGCGATGGGGTTGGAAGGCTAAAGGGACCGTAAAAGCACTGCGACGTCTATTTGAGGCGAGAGACGAACGAGCGAGAGAGAGATTTAGAGACGAAGGAACGTCCACGCGAGAAGACGAGCGCCTGATTACTAACGATCTGATTAATTCATGATTTTTAATTAAGGGGAAAACGGGGCGGGGTTTCTCGTGACGTCGAAGCACCCGTTGGTTATTTAACACTCCCGCGTCCGCGCGGGCTCTGCAACTTGTACGAGTAATCATTACGAACATAATTACGAAGAGTGTCGCGTAATGATTACAAGCTTTTATAAGGCGCTCACCCACCCCGCTTACCACCCCCGCGCCGCCCATTGCACCCAACAGCTCTTCCTCTTTACCTTATTCCTGGGGAAAAAAGAAGCGCGCACGCCGCCGAGTGAAATTAAGACCGATAGGGACGGCGAGGGAAGAAAATCCGCGCTTTCAATATTTCGCCGCGGTGAAAGCAGCTTAACTGGAAATTTCGTTTTGCTTGAATACGTTAATCACGTTTCATTTATTTTCTCGGCCGACACCCCCCGCGCACTTCGACCCCCGTCAACGAGACTACCCCTGGCTTTTCAGCGGTGATCAGTTGACGTTTTCAAACTGGTTTCCGCTGTTGTTCGAAACTTGGTTTGTTTCTTCGAGGATCTGTTGCTCGTTTGTGTAGACGGCGGAGGAGGAGAATGATCACGGTATTACAATCAGAAACAGTTTATTTAGAAATCCTACAAAAATAATAAATTAATAAGAAGCGCTTTTAAGTTGGATTAAAACAGTAACAAAAGAAAATATAGAAAAAAGACAGTTCTGAAATAATTTCCAATCAAAATTTTCCATTACCGCTTAATACGATTTTTATTACGCAGAAGCGTTACATCGATATCGAAAACAGAGGGAGGCAAATATATTTTTTACGATCATTCGAATTCGAGCCGTAAATTCAGGGGTCAAAGTACCGCAGGGGAAGGGAAAAAAAGCGGAGAGAGAAAGAAGGAAAAAACGAGGCACTTCCCGCAATAAAGTAACCGGCCGGGCAATGTTTCACGCCATTAACCATAATTTGTCAGTAAAAGATTATCCGGTCGCGATATCGGCAGGCTTTTAGCCGGGACGCATTGATATGTCGTATTTCAATAGAGCAATAGCACTCGGAGCGGCCGCGTTAACGAGAAAACATTTGTAGAACTAATTGAGGATTGTGACACGCGGCCGAAAATAAATCGATCGGCCCCCGGGTAGCGCCGTTTTCCACCCGCGACTTTTACAATATTTTCTTGCTATACAGAGGTTCCCGGTTTGGGAATCGGCAGCGAGCTAATAGCGAGGTGTGCTCGCCGAGCGAATCGCCTCGGTTATGCGGCACGGCGATTTTGCACGCGCGAAAGCAAACAGCGGTTATTTGTTGAAAGACTAAAAATGTCCAGTTGCACTTCGAAACGGTGTTTCGTTGTTAACAGGGTCGCGGATAGTCGAGGATTTGTTGCAGCTGCAACAATGTCGAAACTCGAAAAAAGTAAGAGCTCGAGTCGCCCAGAACAAAATTCGGGAGCAGCGATTATTTCTTATTAGTTTTATTCGTGGTTCGTGCAAGACAGTGAAGAAGGGTTTGTCGATCTCCGTGCATAACAAAAATATTCTGCTTCGGTCAGAAGGAGTGGGAGTTGAGCAAAAGCTTATTCATATTATTCATCGTATTTCAATTCTGCGAGTCGAGGCAACAATTAATGAAGCACCACGGAATGTCGCGAATCAATAGCGTCGTCCATCATAAATCTTTACGAGCACCATTAAAGGTATTAAATAGCATCAACCGAAGAATGCTCGATCGCGAAAAGCGTTGTTCTCTTTGTAAATGTCCCTTCGCAATGCAGCTGCACAATTTTACTTCATCCCCGAAGCACACAGTTAGATCTTCACTTTAAATCTGGGTCAGGTAGACTATAATGGTCAAATATATTCTGGTACATAGAATTTCCCATTATTTATTGTACCCGTGCAAACAGGGCAATCCTCCGAGACGCGAGATTAAAAGATGTAAGTGCAGTTAATACATACGCGAAGAGTAGATTCGATTATGATTTCCCAAAATCGAGGCCTGGTTTATCAAAAAATTTGACGAGATATTTCCAGTATTTTCACGTAGAGTATTCTGATATAGATTCACTAAAAGAAAAGCTAAAGCGTACAAGAATCCACGCGACCCACCACCACTAATATTCCCAAGACAACAAACCCCGGCGAATCGAGCGTGCAGCCAAGCGTCCAATTCAGAGGCGGCCAAATAAAAATCGCCTGGCAAACGAATAGTTTGCGTTTCATTTGACCAGGGCCGTGGTACAATTTGAGCATCGGCAGCATAGATTACTCCGGGGTCGATTCGTCGTTTCTTCTTTGTCGCCGTTTTGTTTTGTTCGGTTCTTGTTCCCCCGATGTCCGGTTTCTTTTTCGTTTTCGAGCTTTAAAAGCGGGGCCGCCGCCTCTCAATCGTGCCCGAGCGTTACAAACGTATACACGCGCGTACACACGGACCGATAGAGAAAGAGAGAAAGTGGCCACGAGCCGCGTCGAATGCGATGAATCGGATAATTAATCTGTGCGTGGCCGTCGCTTCCTCCGCCCCCGCACCCTCACCGTTTCTCACTCTTGCCGGCTCGCGATATTTGTTCACGAGTTCGTTGGCGAAAGCCACTTTAGCGATTATTTTCCACTCAAAAAAGCCCATAGAATAAACCCGGCGTAGATGGACGGGCTACGCGAGAGAGATGGCTCGGTTTAATATTTTTTAATTGCGTCGCCGCGCCGGGACGAGCCTCCGCTCGACTCCGCTCGGCTCCGCTCCGCTCGAACTCTCGATCCCGGCTCCCTATCGCCGGCGTGTAATTAAACTTTATGTTCAGCTGTCGTATTTGCATTCTATCTAAACTAGCCATTCGAAAATTAAAACATATACCCGCCCCTTTCCCCACCATCCTCGACACCCTAATTTCAGGCATCGACAAGTTCATTACTAGACTGCGGATTTTTATGCGAAACAAAAAATGTTTGCGTCGATTGCAACACACAGGAGCAAAACAGCAATTTCTTTCTTGTTTTAATTGTTTTATTAAAATGAAATTACTATACCGATGTCCTTAAATCTTCTTAACCCGCATACGCCCCTCAGAAATGGCTGCATGAAAGAGACTAGGATTACAATTCATCCATTTTTATGTTACACGTTAAATCAACACATTGTGTTTCATCTGTAGCGTCACATTTTAAAGACATATATCTCACGCCCTAGACATAAGAAGATGTATTATTTTACAGTATGTAAAAATATTGAATTTTCATCCTGAGGAATTATAAATGCATAAAATTCGCAATCTATTTATTATCATACCAGGCCTCGTGAAAATTTCGGAAAATTAGGACTAACAAAAGACTAAGAAACGAGTTTTGCATTTTTCAATTTCATATAAGAATAATGGTCATGCAACGATCTCTCCCTATACGCAATTATGTATAAGACATCGTGCCTCCATTGATCATTAATTGTGTGAATTCACTGACCGAAATTTTGTCAGCAAAAAGCCGAGTAATTTTGCAAAATAAAAATACTGCTGGGAGACGTAAAAATACTCTGTTTACACTGGAACATCCCCTTAATTTCCGTGGCCCGGTTTAACTCGCCGGGATTGTTTACCGGCGGAATTTACATAAAGTTCCGACCCACCCCCGCCCCCGACTGTCCCGCCGCCGATATATAAAACTTAACGAATGAATATTCCGTCAACGGAGAACCGGGCCCCGGCTAAACTGATTTTTTATTAGACGCGTTTGCGTCGCGAAAATTGTCCGTCGTTCGACAACGATGACGACGGCGGCGCGACGTCGAGACGCAAGAGCGGATACGGCGGCGAGCCCCGCGAAATTGCGAAAGTTAAACCGGCCGAGCGAAATTGTAAACTTACACCGTGTCTAATGAGATTCTATTTTGTTTTTCGTTTGCTACGCGTGACTCGCGCTTCCTTTTGTTCCGTTGCTGGATGACGACGGTGCAGCGTTGAAGTATTGCAATTTTTAACTTCCCGATTTATAGGGAAGTTATCGTAATAACCTCGAAAATCGATTTTTTAGCAGATCTTCACATTTCAAGGTCATTGGAGTCATTTCAGCCTATTTTCAGCAAAATTTTCGCATGTGTGTGGGTGTGCATACAGTGAGTCACAAAATTATTCGCTCACTCTTAAAAAACTTTTTTAATGTTTCTTTATAGTATTTTTTAAATTTTCAATATAGGCCCACGTAAAAAAGTTGTAAATGCAATTTTTAGTATTTCTACAATTCTGATAAATTACAATTTTTGAAAAAATTTCTGTTCGTATCCTGTAGTAAACTAATTGCTCTAGCTTCCCAAAAAATGTCAAATCGTATACTACAATATTAAATAAGTTATCGTCTTTTTAAGAGTGAGCGAATTTGTGGCTCACGGTATGTAATAAAATTTTTCGTTAACGTTTTCTGAAAGAGTAACAACGCGATTAGAGCTGATTAGATTTTGCTTTAATTTGGTCCAGTACTTTTTAAGTTTTTTCGAAAGAAGTTGATTCAACAATGCAATTTTCCACCGAAGACACAAACGTAATAATTACAAGTGAACGTAATTGTATCATGATTTAACATGATTTTAATGGTTTCTCTTTTTCGTTTTGTTTTGCGACACAATGGGTTGTTTCGGACTTGACAAGAAGTAGCACGATTGTGTCGTTCCCGTTGACAAATTAATATTAAAACAAACGTATAGGGAAATCGCCTGAATCGCGCGGTAATTAGAGCTAGAAAGTTGGTGTTGACGTTTATTTTGGCCGTGCGGAACGCGAACAACTTTTAATGAGATATGTCTGAATTATAGAAAGCCGTTACCGAAACGAGAAGACAGAAAGATTAAAGCGGCTGTAATTACTTCATGTTCATTAATTGCTTTTCCAAACCTTCGTGAATTAAATTATTGCGAACTTGGGTCACGCTAGGCCCTCGTTCGGCGCCTGGGAACGCGATTCATTCCAGAAACTACGTATCTCCGTAAAAATCACAAAGAACGACGATGAAATTATCGTTTCTATCGTGCTGTTCATCGAACAATTGTTTCGGGACCATAAAATTTCCAATTATTCCAATCTGCTCGGTTCGATTTCATGCGGGAACATTCAGATCGTTTGTCTTTAATCAGAGAATAGTCAGAATCGAACCGTTATAGGTAAACTGCGGATCATTATGCAGTTATACTAAGTGCACATGTTTGAAGTACAAGAAAATATGTAGTAAACATTAATGATACTCTACGCTTACCGTAAGGAATTTTCTAGTGATTGAACTTGTTCCTCGCGCAGGTCTTTATGATATTTAGAATTTGCTTAACGATCGGCGGTGTACTTAGCGCGAAGAGCTAACTTTTCCCAGAATCGAAGACATTGATACAAGATCTAGCGACCTGATCTACGGTACATCTACTTAAAGTTCCAACAAAATCGTTGCTAGTAATGGGGTCGATACATTGCGCTCCGATGAAAATGATAACGTTTCGTCGCATACGTCGGGTTAATTAGAGAGTAACGAGAATGGAATCGTTATTGGTAATCGACCACTTAACGCAAGGAGCAACCGTGGAATCCTGATCGTCCCTGGAGTGGACGTCGGGGTACGTTAGCGTCAACCTCTCCGAAGGAGCCGGGTAAAACGGGTAGGAGAGTCGCGCAGCTGCGGGACCCGCGTTTTATCGTGAATGTGCTAAAAGCAAAATCTCCTTGATACACCATGGAACCTTTTAGCGTCTCCTCGAGTGAAAGTCAAACGAGGTTCGAACGTCCGCAAAAGGCCAGTCACGACTAACGTGGCCGTAGACGAATGCTCTTTGCGAGTTACTCAGCGCCCGTCGTCCCGTACCCGGCCCGAACCCGAACCCGTCCGCCTTTATTTTGATTCGCGCGCGCCATTCTTCAAAAATTCACTCGCGCTTTGGAAAAGCAATCGCCACGATCGAACACTCCCACCGTCCATTAAGACTCCATTTTTCTTACGAATCGTCGCCCGACCATCTTCCACCACGTTTGCCCCGCGTCAATAAAAGACGCTTTCTGCGTAATTACGTTTCTGTTGGAATTTATTTAAGAAACAATTTGACAAAAATAATCTACTGATACCAGCAGGAAATCTCAGTTGTTTCCGTTTTTCTCGAAGCGATGGCCACTTGGGTCGAGCTTGTCGAACGGTGTACAAAGTGTTCGTACACTTTTTATAACGGAATAACTTTTTATAATTGTACCAAACGAACTGATTTTTTAGAATTAATTAGAAGCGGTGGTTTATGAAATGATATGGGATAAGGATTTTCCAAGAAATTATTTACAAGGTTACATGCAAAAATAAAAAAGGTGTTTTCTAAAACTTTATTTTATTGTAACGAAAATTGATGTTTTGTAGATCTATGGTAGTTATACATATACTGAAAGTTTCATCGAAATCTTTTGACGCAGGAAAAAACGACATGCATCGAAAGATGTACGATTCTGACTATTTTAAGCAGAAACTTATCAAAAATTTTCAGTATGTGCATAACTATCATAGATCTACAAAACATACATTTTAAATTTTCGTTAAGGCCCGAATAAAAAAATTAAAAGAAATGCTTCTTCTATTTTTGCATGAAACCTTGTAAATTGTAATTTTTGGAAAATCTTTTTGCAGATCATTTAGTAAACCAATGCTTCTAATTCTTGATAAAACAAATCAGGTCGTTTGGTACAATTATAAAAAAGGTGTACGAAAACTTTGTACACCCACTGTAAATTACTTCGAATAAATTTTAATTCTTATTTTAATAGAGTATGGTTCCTAACCCATATTCGAACGGTTTCCTTAACTGGTATCCTCTCTTGCGAATTTGTTGCGAATTTCCGAAATTCTTCAGAATTCAAAAAGGACACGCATGCTTTTAACATGTCTTTAAAATATTCTTTGTATCTTCGGTAAGCTATTTCAACAACTATCTCATCAAAAATCTTAAATACAGTCTCGAAACAAACCGAACCACCGAAATCTGGTGCGAAGAATCGTGTGGAAGGGATACCCGCGGTTTTTTCCGGGTGGCGATCGAGGAGTGGGAATTCAAGTCGACGTCTCCGAGGCATCTCCGTTTAATTAAAACAAATTCCGTCGCGAGGAAGAGTAGCGAGTGGAATCAGAAACCAAGAACGGTAACCGGGCTGAGGACAAAGGTGAGGGAGCGAGCGAGCAACAAGAAGACAACGCTCTCATCGATGAGACGAACGCTCAATTATCAAGCCATCTCGTTCGAGGTTCCCGGGGAACTCCTGTCTCTCTCTCTCTCTCTCTCTCTTTGAGTCATCCTGTCCTTCTCTCCTCTCTTTTTTCACCCTTTTACCCACGAGATTCCGCTTCGCGCATTTCGCGAATGGCCGATCGCTATTAAACGGAACGAAACAGAGAGGGAGAAGGAGGGCGAGAGCTGAAAGAGAAACGGACAGAAGGTGGAGGGACAAAGAGGATAGCCAACTCCGCGATGGGAGAAAGAACGAGATAGAGTTGGAAAAGGAATGGTGCGGGAAAGGGAGAGAATAGGGTAGAAAAGCACAGAGAAAGAGGGAGAGAGAGAGAAGAGAGGGAGGAGGAAGCTCGCGCATCGTGCCGGCACTTAGGCCTGGCTTTTAATCTTCGAGCCTCGAGAAGAGCTCTAATTAGAGCTGGCTCTAGCTCTAGCTACGAGCCCGGGCTCCGTTATAAGCAGGAGTTAGAGTAGGTACCATCGGGATGGGAGGAGGTGGAGGTATGTTTAGTTTTTAGCCGAGCGCGCAGTTACACGCGGTGGTAATTAAAATCTTGATTAATGCACGTGTCCATCAGGGCTGCCTCTAATGAACTTTCACGTCGCCCGGGCTCGTAAGTCCACGCGAAACCGTGATCGTCTTCCCGGATGATCCTAATCGTTCTGAACGAGACACCCGCCGTCCGAGGAACGAGCGAAACAACCCAGTCGGCTATTGTCTTTTACTCGTTACTCTTGCTTTTTTTCGACTCCTCCTCCACGCAGACCTTTTCGGTTGAAGACGACGACCATAGTCTGCGTCGGACGCGATTTTCTTCCTTTCCAAAATCCAATATCCACGTTGATCTCTCGTCCGAATCATTCGGATAAGTAGAAACAATTTATTCGAATTATTCGGAACAGAACGAACTTTTTGTTCGGACTCCTTGGAATTTAGACAGATATTTTTTAATTTATACGAAGAAGAAATGTGGCTCATATTTCTAGCAATTTATTCAAGGAATTTTTAATTTGTTGCTCGCTGCACGAACGCGCGCATTCGAACGTTTAATAGTTTGCTTGTTAGGACGCGCGTCTTTTGGTAATTTCGATGAACATCGAAGCGTGTTCTTTGGAATGTTTTTCTGTTCGGTAACGAATTGCTCGTTGTGTGTGCATTTTCATTTCGAACTTATATCGGGGAACTCGAGTGCAGTTGGTTCTGGGTTTAGCGGGACGTGTCTATCGAACCAGCAGAAAAAAATTGTCTGAGCCTCTTAGAGAAGCAACTCCCGGAAGATGTTGTTGTCACTAGAAAATGTCAACTTCCCCATCCGCCGCGTTTAAATGTTATTAGAAACAGGAAGTTTCTGTTTGCTCTTAAAAGTATTGATTTCCCGGCACACGCACGCACCCACGCACGCACACCGCGGGCCCGAAACTTTGGTAAACCCTCTGCGAATCAACGGGCTGAAATAAACGGCTTCCTCCGGAATAAAAATAACGGCGGACAGTATAAATGAGTTACAAGTTAAAAAATTTGCCCGCGTGATACGAGCTTTATTAAAACTCGCGAGCGATACACCAAGCTTTCGTCGAGGCTTACGCGCGACGTCGACGAGGGCCACTTTTTATTCAGTTTAACGAACACCGTTAAAACACTAAAATTTAAAAATGTTTCGCCACGAAAATGCAAAAACTTTCCCCCGCCTGGCATTTTCTGAAGTAAGTAATAGCCGTTGCGTACATTGTCCAGAGATTTCGTTGGAAATTTGATATTCGACGACTGTTTTTCATTTAGAAAAAAAAGCCCATAAACTTCAATACGTGATCCTTTAACCTTTTTGCGTGGGGGTAGTCATTTTACACGGACCGTTCACTCGTATTAAGAGCAGTTAATAATCCTTATAATTCTGACGGAACGACGGTGTAGCAATTTTTCCCCCCACCGAGCAAGGATTAATTTCGTTTTGTCGTTCGAAAACACGCGAAGAAAAATAACTGGTCCATTATACGGGACGCGAGATATCAAAATCGCGATGTATTTTTAAACGTCGTTCCCAATGAAATATCGTTTTAATTACCGGGGCAGCTTTGTCGATGCCCGATGAAATTCCCGCATAACGGCCCGACCGAAGAACAATGCGGCCGTTTTAAATAATTCCAGCCGCCCCCGCGATTCTTACGATAGAAAAACCCGTTTTCATCGGCCGCGAAATTGATTTCAAGTTCGGATTTGTCCAAATGCGGGACGGGCTCTCCGTTTATTAAACTTCCGCGCGGTCGAAAATGCTCGACGCATACAGGGTGGGTCGGTTGTCACCAATCACCTAAATCAATTATTTTTACCTCGATATCTCAGAAAATATCAGACCAAAAAAAATATACCTTGCTACATTAGATGAGCCGTTTGAAGTACGATATAATTCGTTTAAATGCAGTTCGTTGGTAAGCGAAAAAAAAATGTTCGTAATAGTCCGAATAAGGTTTTTAGGGGAAGAAAAATTGGAAAATTTGTCCAGAAAAAATGAAAGTGCTTTAATTCTGACTTAATTCTATTGTGACTTAAATTTTGGGTGAAAACCGAATGGTTTCAAGTCACATTCCAGGCACATTACACATTTCCAGCATTTAGAAATTTTCTATTGACGCACTTCAGGATGTACTCCTCCTTAAATTGAATATCGATGGACATAAATCGTTATCAGATACTCAGAAACACGTTTTTTTCATTTTTACTTCGTTTACACATTGCCAATAGCTTTCCACGAATTCACAAAACGATCACAAACAGATTTATTGAAATTTGGACAGGACAACGTCCGTCGGGTCAACTAGGTAGTGATAAAAAAAGGAATCAAGCTTATAGATCTCTTGATAGAGTAAAGAAACGAGTCGCCGGGCGTCGAAGAAGGTATCGAGGGTGCGAAACGCGTTTGAAAACGGCCAAGTCGATGAAACGAGAACCGTCAGGGGTGGTTTCGGTGTACGGGGGTGGTTTTCGGTCGAGTAGGAGGCAGTAAAATCCACAAATCACCGAATAAACCAGAACAATGACGTAGCGCGGGCACGGTGATTCTGGAAAGGGGGTAGAAGCGAAGGGGCCGGAAGGGGTTGCAGAGGCGGGGGTGGAAAAGCAAGGGGGTAGCAGAAGAGAGACGACTGGTTTACCAGGAACGTTGTAGACGGGGAGGACCGTTGAGGACCACTATACAACGAAACGCGTACTCGCGTTCCTCGTTCTCTCTCTCTCTCTATCTCTCTGTCTGTCTGTGACGATAAATTTGTCCGCGGAGTCAATAACAGAGGCTGTTTCTGTGATTTAATGATATCTGCCGTGGCGTCTACCGTTCATGCAGCCCGACTGTTCGCGTGTTTTCACTTTTCAGAGGCGTCGAACCATGCCATTCGATTCAGGTCTCGCGATTTTGTCAGGACGCTGTTTAATTAGCGCACTCTCCTCTTTTTCGAAACGCTTGGAATTGTTCGACTGGTTAGAACTAGCGTCCCACTTTTGCTATACGCTATTATACAATCATACTTGTACCTGGTGTGAAAAGGTTAAACGGCCCAGGACGATGGTAGAACTTTGTAACGATGATTCTTTGAAACTATTGCCGAAATATTTGCGACATTTTTCTGATTCGAACGAAGCGTGACACAACTCGGATCATGTCTGATTGTTTAATTTGCGATTTAACCTAATGAACCATCTGAATTCTCCATTATTCTAATACAATTCTAGCAGTAACAGTTTTACCTAAAACGGTCTTTGTACAACGCGATTGTACAGGGTGGTTCAAAAGTCACGAGACCATTTGTATACGAGGTTGCTGAATTCGTCTTAACACGGGCTATAATACTGTTAAGTCAAAAATACAAAGTGCCACTTAAAAAAATGAAGGTGACCTTGACAATACTATAAAAAAAAATGTTTTTCGAACTTTTTTTATTGCAATATACAGCCAATCGAAAACCGATGAACTTTTATTGAAAATATTTTTGTCAGACTATCGCAAGTACTAAGAAATCGTGAAAACTGTTACGTGGGTCACCCTGTAGAGGAAGGAGAAAACTGATGTCCAATAGAATCGATTCTCGGGAAAGATGCTCGCGTGTTGTGAACGGCGCTGTACCCGGCCGCTAAGTATGCCGTCATAGTGATAGGCCAGCCGGGGATTCCAAATTGCTTGAAGATTAAAGTCGCGAAGAAGGAGGCCGCCGCGATTAACGCCGCGATAGGCGTTAACAAGCCGTCGACCCGGGGGCGTTTCACGTTTCGTCGAACAATTTAAATTTCAGAGGTTGTACCGACAACGGGGGACCCGAGATTCGACCCGGCGGCCCGACGATCTCCGTGGCGAGATTCGGAACAAAAGACCGGCCACTATGATTTCATGGGCGCTCTCGGATCTATTAGCATCGATTAGCCTCCTTGCCTCCGGGATATCTGATCTTCCGGTACCGTCGTTCGCGTCGTCGCGTCGACAGTATACCGTTCGACTCCGATCGCCGATTCATGAACCTCTGAACGCCTGGAAAACGTTCCCGAGTCGTATTAATTGCATGCGTCTGGCTGATTGTTCCACGAACCGATCCCTTCCGGGACCCTGAAATATAATCGTCGTGGTCGAATCGACACGCTCCTGAGAGAAGAAGAGGAGCTGTGAAAATTACCGTCGACACTTCTAATCGCGTCCCTTCAACCGATTATGATTACGAGCGGATAGAATTGGTCGGGAAGCACTCTAATCTTCTTTTCGAGAAGAGTCCCGGAGAGGATTTTAATCGTTATCCTTGAGCCCTCGTTTCTCATCGTAAGAACGCTTAGAATGTGACTTTCAGATATTGATTTTGTGTTAGACGTGGTTTAGAAATGCTACAACCAACTTTCAACTGTAGAATTAGATAATAACAATGTGAAACAAATGGTATAGAAACATTGTCGGTTAAAAACGCTGATGAAAAAAGCAAGCAGAGTGTGCCGAGCACAATTAATCATGCACTTGAGCAGGATGCATCGGGGATATGGATCGGAAGGCTAGGCAAAGCGTGGAATTATGCTCGACTATCGGCGTGCGCGCCTGTTTCTGGACCAGCGATCAAAAGTCAAAACAGGCCGGGCGGACTATTATTTCCGGCCGGTCGCGAAACAGAAAAGCAATATTTAAAATCCGGTCGGGTCAATGAATTATTTAAGCGAGCAAATGAACGTGGCTGCCCGGGTTGAATAGCGGTAACTATTATTTGAATTACAATGGGCTTTTAGGCGGGCCGTAGCGGGCTCGCACGGGCCCGAGCGAGTTCGAGCCAGTTGAAGCGAGCACACCAGTGCACGGCCATTCTGTTTCTCCCTCTTTCTCTCT
The DNA here is from genome assembly GCA_963971365.1 of Lasioglossum villosulum. Taxonomy (NCBI): domain Eukaryota; kingdom Metazoa; phylum Arthropoda; class Insecta; order Hymenoptera; family Halictidae; genus Lasioglossum; species Lasioglossum villosulum. The sequence continues at coordinate 2,855,461 of OZ020495.1, forward strand.
CTCTCTCTCTCTCTATCAGCGATGCAAACTTTAATTCCGACATCGATTAGAATCTCTGCGATGTCTTTTGAAAAGGAACACGGAGAAAGGCGGAACGAGAAGGTATCGCTAGGTGAACGGAGTCGAAACGGTACCATTTATTTAGCTCACCGCGAACGATGCATTAACCGATTGGAAGACCGATTAACAGCGGCCATTCTTTTGCCTTCGATAGATCGAAAGATCTCCGAGCCGTTGTTTCTTATTTATCGGCGGTACTTGACGCCGATGTTAACCCTCGTCGAAAATCTTCGTGTAAAAAGTGAATGCCATAAACAACCAGTTAAAAGTTTGGAATCAAGTTCAGAGAAACAAGTTTATCAGAAGAACTAAGTGACTTTGGAACAATCAAGGAATACGAACTTGTCAAAAAACTTACGAGCAGTATGTTTTACATTTTTTATTATTCTTTTCTTTTATCTAGGAACGCGTTTTTCTTGAAATTTGATATTTTTCCACTTGTGGAAGTTGCCAAAGATGTCCCTTTAGGAAAGTGTATTCTGAACATTGTCTTACACTGGGTTTACAAACTATACAGGAGCATTATGGGCGTAAGAAATTGCTGAAATCTGTTAAGAATTATTATTGAACTAGTTATTATTTGATATTATAACGATGGATCACTTCGAAATTTATCGATACATTACATTTTCACAAAAATCACCAAGTGATTCCAAACTTTTATCCGGCAGTGTATGCTTGATTGAATAAAATCCTCCATTCAAGAATATCTCCATTATTTCAATAACCGTGAAATAAAAAACTAACAGTGGTTCTACAACATTTTACAGCCACCGTTATCTCCATAAAAATGAAAGGTACATAAGTTCGGTAATTACGCGCACATTCTAGGAGCCATTAGGCGTGATTCGACCACGCGAAGCGATTAAACCGTGTACTGGAAAGCAGATCTAATATTATTCCGGAGAGTCGATGTACTCGATTGAAACAGGTACGCGTACCTGTGTAAAATTCCTCGCGCTAAACGATCGTAAATCACTATGCCCGTCGATCGTTGAGTTGCTCATTTACCAGGGACATTAGTAAGATCGGTAAAAATCTGGTGTATAAATTACGGAAAGTGAAGGAGCCGAGTTGGATCGCGAGAAAAAGGGGAAAGAATGTGAAAGCGGCGTTCCACGGAATTGCTTGGCCGATGAATGAGCTGGTAAATAAGACAAATAAATTAATAAGATGTTGACGTGAAGCGGAGGAACTAATCGAGGCGAATTACGTGTCCCCTTCAACCGCATTAACAACATAATGTGTTCGTACGTGCCGATCGCCTTCCGCGTGTAACCCGTCGAGGCACTTGCGGCACGCTGAAGCAGCCCGGAGAGACACAGAGAGACTGATAGAGAACAAGAGAGAACACGCGAGAGAAGGAGAGAGCGAGAGAGAGAGCGATCTTGCGGCTCGATGATAATTAAATTGCCCCGCGGAGCTAGCAGTGACTAAACAGTCATTACAACGACTAGGTCATAATTGCGGGACCAGCAACGAACATGCTGGCAAGATAATCGCCGTCCGAGATATATCTATCTACCCGCCTAGGTCAGCCGTTAATTTACCATTATAATTGATTTGCATATAGATTGAATCAGATAAATTCGCGGCGAGACGAGCCGGCGCTGGACTTGCGAAGGAAACCAGCCTGGAAACATGCTCACGCTCGCCCGGTTACTTGAATTTCTCCTCGTTCATGGGAGGATCGTCATTTTTGCTGATCATTTTAACACCCAGACACGTTGAAAGGTAGGCGGCACGGACGATCGTCGGTGTACAGGTCCGTCCTCAACACCGGTTACTAATTGCTAGCAAATATGATGAAAAATAATCTACTCGTCTCGGAGATTTTGTATAAATCCTTCATGCCTAGACATGATCTTCAGATACACTTATGAATTAAGATTGTTCTAAGGAAAGCGAGATTAAAATCCGTCGAACAAAGGCTTCTTTGTGATGTGCATATTCACGAATGTCACGGAAGCATACTGCTCCGTCGTAAAACGTGAAGGCCAGCCTACTTCTACTGGCGACACAGCGAAGGGGACCGCCATAAAGAACGAGAGGCATCGCCAAAAAATGATGTAAATAAAAATAAATTTTTAAGAAATACCACGTTTTGAAAAAGGGACTAAAATGTGTAAAATAATTTTTCCTAGTCCCATACAGATAGTCCTGAAAATTTGTGATTTCGAATTGTTGGTAGCTATGAAAATACTTGTCAGATTTAAAACGAAAAACGTGGAGTGCATGTAATATATATATAATTGATGCGTGAATAGTTCCTCTAAATCGCTAACAATTTTATTGCACTGCAAATGATATGATACGCTCCTTCTATTATCTTGCGCCCCACGTTTTTCGTTCGTCACCCCTACCTTCGAACCTTTCTCAATTTCCACGCAAACACCATAAGATAAGAACACCGGAAACTAAAGCTGAGCAGCGGTAACACGTATAGGAAAAAGTTGTTCAGAATGATGACCTCGACAACATATTTCAAGGTCATCGAAATCGGTGAGGAGGACCCTAAAGTAAATAATTACCGTAAAATTTTATGGACAAGAGAAGGATCGATTTTCTTCGCTTTAAAAAAGTGTACTGGCGTTATGGCGCGGAGAGTTAATAAACAGCAGCAGTTCATACGGGACACCTGATCACCGTAATACACGGTCCCAATCTACCCGAGGATTGAGTAAAAGTCCGCATATGGGGGTGTGGGTGGGTTGATACCGAACGAATCGAGCAAAGGAACGGAAGAGGAACGACAGAAGAACGGAAAGAAAAGCAGTGTACACGAACGAGTCCTATAACTACCACCTATAGGCGTATCTTCGCTGGGGTAACAGCGACTACAACACCAAGTCCATTCAATCTAATACTTCTAGGGTGGAGGTGGGGGAATGGAACGGGGGTGCGAGAGAGGTCGAGCCGAGGAGGGGGGTTAGCAACAACCATTTGAACTCACACAGCCAAAGGGGTCGACATGAACGTGGTTAGGGGCAGTTTAATATCGGATAATTGAATTCGAACCTCCCACCCCTTGGCCACACGACCTCTGGCTCACTCCTGGCCACGGAGGAACGAGATGAACAGAGGCCTTGCAGAGAGACGAGGAGAACCCGAGGACTGCGAACTCGAGAGAGAAAGAGATAGACGACTATACGGGGGAAATAAAAGAGAGACACGCGAGGGAGGGAAAAAGAAAAGCTGCGAGAGGAGCTGGCTGGGCCAAGAGAGGAAGATAAAGAGCAGATGGGCCGACCGGATAAGGAATAAATGAAAACAGAAACGGGATGAAGAGAGGCATGATTACCTAGGATATAATACTCCTAGATACGATACATATGTCATCGATTCGTTGCCCCGAAGTATGTACATGCGGAAAAATATTTCCGTGTGTCTGTGGTCGTCAGAAAGAACGCCGCATGTCACATACTTTCGCTTTCGAGATATTGTAAGGTTTTGATCAATTGCATTATGTTTCGAAGCATTTCGAATTCAACGTCGTGACCTATTTTGATTTTTATAATTGAAATTTTTTGAAATTGTGACATGCGGCGTTTTACCTGGAAATCACAGATATTTTACCACGCTTATATTAGCTTGCCGTGTCGATGTTGTCGTTGTCATATGCGTCAAATCATGCGGTCGAATTTTATAATAATATAATTATAATAATTAAATAATAAAATTATTTTCTCCTACTTAGCGCATTTAAAAAGGTTTTTAAAAAGTTTTTCTACTGTGTTTTCGGATAGATTCCAACGCAATACTTCATAGTTCGTCAAAATGGCCAATGGAGCTTTCATCCCCACAGCAGGGTAAAAATAGGGTGAGCGTCAAGTGGCGAGCTAATTCCTCGCGCGGGCCGATTCGAAGATCGGAAGAATTATTACAGAGTAATCCCGGATAACTTCATCTTCGTACCAGAAGGGAGGGAAAGAAGGGGCTGGAGGGTGGGAGAGCAGCAGATAAGTTTCCCGTATTCGCGAGGCAATCCCGTCGAAGCCAATAAGAGTAAATTAAACCGGTCGCTACAGGGCGCGCTAACAATTCGAACTGTCGACCGCCGCTCTAAATGGCCCCAATATATGCGTCCCCTTCCCGTTTCTTTTTTTTTCCTAGCGCGATATAAGTCGGAACACTCCCTGGCACCCCGCGCCCTCTCCCCTTCTCTATATACACACATAGTTAAAATAGTAGCTGGGACGTGGAATGCAGGACCGCGCAGAATTTATTTGGTCAACGTAAATTTTCTGCCGACGAATCCCCCTGGGAAGTTATTTAATTTCGAAGCGATTCTCAGATCTGGAGTGCCGTTGCCTAGAGTTCCGACTTTTTCGGCCCCCCTCGGCCAACCGGGATACCTGGCCCACGGAAATTTATGTCGCCGGACTATCCGCGTCCCGCAGAAATTGCTGAACCACGGCCATCTTCTCTCAATTGCATAATTAATTAACTCTCGAGCTGCGGAACCTTCGTCTCGCGTTTCATTCGTGCGAATACAGTAGTGATCGGATTCTTTCGCGTCGAGTCTTGCCAACTATGTTCCTCTATCACATTTACTTCGTAGAAAAATGAATTTTTACGCAGCGTAATTATCATGACGTGAAATTGACTTCTGAAAAATTAGACGATTTGAACAATTCCATCACAGTTTTCGTTAGGTTCATCGAAATTCGTATGGATACTGTTGTGTTCTACCTAAAGGTGCGCGAATCTCGGCGGCGGAACTGCTTTAATTCGTTAAAAATAATTATTTAAGAAGAATCCATACCAAATGGCAGGAACGTTTCCTATTTCCGTGATGTCTTAAAGGAGAGCTATCGGTAGTTTAACTAAACGAGTTGAGGAACCAATGAGAACCATTTTGACCACATTTTTATTACCTCGCTTTCTTGTTTAACTGTTTGTTCGGTACAAATCTTGCAATTGATTTTAAATCAACTTCTCGATGAGCTAGAGGCTTGAAATTGGAAACATAGCTCAGGATGGATGACAATGCAATATTTTCTGTACGCACAGCAGCGAACCGTCAACCCGCGCTCGAAATTTATGATTTTTGGCTACGGCTCCTAGAGCCAGCGTCCAGTCTAGCTCAGGCCGCTGAAAACCTCAACAAGTAGAGAGAATATTTCTCGGATATGAAGGTTTAACAGGCACGGAGGGACCGAAGAGTCCATCCCGGGCCTTCAGGCTACTGGAAGAAGCCACGAGATTCGCTACGCACCTGGAGAGAGTAAGAAGAAAAGAAAAGGAGGAATTAAAACAAATGTGTTGTACCGAATATTCGTGCAGTACTCGGGTATGCGACGGACGTTTATCCGAGAAAGGAATTCAAAGACCTTGAGGGATGCCAGCGACCGCGAGACGAAAGGCTACGTTTTTTATTAGATTATGTAGATAGTGGAGGGGTTTCCATTATTAAGAATCCTCGGTTTTAAATCAGGCGCGGGGTGTGAAGTTTCAGTTTCACGTCAGCCAGCCACGGAAGGACAACAGGTTTGTACTGTAATAGATACGCAACATCAACGATCATTCTCTGCGGAAAAGTTCCATCAGCCAGCGATGGGTCGCACCAAAATGGCCGCCCGGGTGACCTGCAGCATATCGCGGACCGTAAATACTCAGCCCGGCTGGCGTACCAGCGACAAAGCTAAATAAAAATTCAAATTTCCTTATCGGATTCATAATATCCGTCGCGTAATGAATTTCCCAGCCGGGGGTCACAAAGCGAATCGAAAAATTCAGGAATATCAAGTCTCCGGGAAATATCATCGAGAAAAATACCGTTCGAAACGCGAGCACAGAAGTCGAATAAATCGACCATAGGCAATTATGCGTGTATATTGGTCCGAGGGAAGGGTGGACGAGAGGCTTTGGTCGAGGGATGACCGAGAGCACCGAGTGTGAGGGAGAGAGAGAGAGACAAAGGGGGTGGTGCAGGAGAGAACCGTAGAAACGAATTGTGCGGGGGGATGGGAATCGTTAAAATCCAGTCGCCATAATGACCTCGCGATATGCAGCGTGAGTGTACACAATGACGACCGGGGCAATATACATACGCGGAAAAAATCAGCTACGCGGCCGGGATTTCGTTTAATTAATTTTTTAATTACAAACTCATCGAAATGAGTTCTCCCCTTCCTTGCCGATCGGACGAACGGTATCGACCAATCCGGGAATTTTTGATGTGATTGATGGGCGGCGAGGAGGGTCGCAAGGACGAACTACCTACCCGCGGTACGACAGCGCGATTATTATTAATTTTACAGGTATTATTGGTCGTATCGTTTATATTTATTCAGTCCCACCCAGCCAGGCTCGCCGAGTCTCCTCTCGATACTCTTCTGTCTCTCTCTCCATCCCTCTTTCTCCCTTCCTCTCATTCTCTCTCGAGCCGCGTATTTGTCCCCAGGCCGCAGGATAGAGACGAAGTTACGTATACATATGCGTAGGTCCGAACGATTGCAACGGAATCGAGCCGGTATTTACAAGCGAGCGACGATATGCAATATTAAAATTCTAGGTTGGAAGGAGGATCCAGCGAGTGGCTAATAAAAAATCGTTTCGGATCGGTGGACCTTGTCGCCATTGAACCATAGAGAAATCATATATTGACATCTTCAATTTTGCTATAAATTCATAAAGTTCCGCAATGTAATTATTACATTCAAGCACATGAATCGCTGTGGACAATGAACAATTGCAATTAACCTTCTCTCTGCGTATGGGGTGCAAGTGCACCCCTGGCTGACAAAAACGGATATTGAGAGTTGACGAATGAAAAATTTCTAAAAATATTCTAGGAATGCTAGTTGTGATATGTTCCACATTTTTAGAATTTTAAGAAATACAAATATTTGCAAATAATGTTTCTCTTAACTGTGCTACACACGTTTCATTTGAAATTGTAATTTATTTGTATCATAAATTAAATACTAAATTGATTTTACAAATACATCACAAGTATTTAAAATTGTATATACTTTACAATATGCACCTGAAATAAATTTTTCCTTTGGAACAATGTAAAAATAATAAATATTACCCGTAAGAAATAGAATTTCAAATCGTTAATAGAAATTTAGACACATGAAATACTATTCCAAAAAAAATTATTACTTCTTCGGAAAATACTATTTCAATTAAGAATTTTTTTTACCACAACATAATTTCGATCATTTTCAAGGAAAAAACAAAAAATTGCTTCTGTAAATTATTAAATAGTTAATATGTTTCGTCGTATGTTAAATTTTGAAAACAGCTTGCTTATTTCTACATTGTGCTGTTGAAGAACAAAAGGAATTTACTGCGCAAAATATCTGAAAAAATAGCTTTCAGGATTAAACAGTTAGGAATACGTTGTGCGCAGCAATTTGTAAGGCGAATCCCCCAGCAATTATTTTTACGCGTGTGCCCTCGCTGTATTCTTTATTTCCCTTCGTTACGAACGATCCACTGTATAAGCGATCCACGGGGTCGGCGTTCGATCATCGTTTACCCAGGGCGATTCGTTTCTGCACGGGTCCCGATAAAAACGAAGTAAAATTCGCGGACCCCGATCCCGAAGACGAATTTCTGCCGGACTATTATTCGGAAGCGAAATTAGCAGAACCGTAAAAAGGTTGGGGGCCGGGTGCGAATAGCCGTGAGAAACCAGGGGCCGATCGATAAATCGTTGGATCGAAGGGAACGCGAGGGTTAGTCGAAGGTTACGAAAAAGGCGTGAGAAAGAAATGAAAGGTCTGCGAACAGAAAAGCTCTCTTTTATTAAACGAAAAATTGGATCGTGCTTGTCGGAATGCAATATTTCGACGGATTCATTTGGTGGAAACATTTCTTCCTCGGGAAAAAATTCAATCAAATCCAGAAGGTGAGAGGAAGGAACGTGAAAGGGGGAGGAAGGAGCATGAGGGAGAGAGAGAGGCTAGGAGGCAAACACGCGAACGCTGACTGGAGGCAAAAGGAGACACGAGAATGAACAAGAAAAAGAATAAGAGAGAGAGAGAGCTACCGAAAAGTCTTCCAAGTATTTATACAAGGACGAGGAGTTATATTATTTAATTGACTCAACGATCCTTTCCAGCGTGGCGCCGACAAAATTCAATCTCATTGATTGATCGATCGGCCGTTTCTAACTTCACCGAAATTGCATCGTTAGCGGTACCCGGTGTATCGATCAACTCCGGTTCATTATTTCCACGCGTAAGTTCTCGTCGCGCAAATGTTACTTCCTTCGGGAACCGCCATAGTCATTCAGGTTGGCCAATTCCGATAGCGGAACATCCGTGAAATGTTTGAGCAGAACCAGAAATGGTGCGAGCACATAAAAATGCTTGCGGAAAGTATCTGTGTACTAATTTGTCAAAAAAGATCGTACGTCTGCAAAAACATGAACAAATTGGTTCTAGAAAATATTAGAGCGAACAAGGCAGTGGCATCTTCGGAAGGATTCATCATTATGTCGCAGTACTTTGGGCTACCTGGCTAGCTACGGTCCGCAACGAGGCAAAATTAAGACGCCCGTTAGCCGGTGGGGATCTTTGTTTAAATTTTAATTAAACTAGTCGGGCCGACGGCGCGGCCGTTCGTTCTGATAGCTCATTTAGATCGAGTAGACGCAATATGGAGGCCGGTACGCTCGGTTGCCTCCATTACCTCGTTAACACGCGGTATCCGCCGTCTCTATCTCATTAGAGGATCTCTCGGCGGCCTTTGTTGCCCCCGCCGCCGAACACCCCCGCGTTTTCCTTACATAATTGAAGGTTCCACGGTGGGACGCGCCTGGCTACGTCACACGTGTCAGTTGGGGGAGCAGGTAAACAAAAATAAATCCTCCGGAATCACAGAGAGATTCTCCGCGGAGCCTAGCCCCGGATGTTTTAATTTTTCCAGCTCGGATTTCCGGGGGCCGCCGCGCCGCCGCCGTTACAAAGCTACGCCGAAGGAACGAAGGAGAACGAATCCCTTCGGCGCAAGGTCCCCGGAGCGGTGTGGCAACCGCGGGACGCATTCCTCTCGTCCGTGTCCACCGGTGAATTTTCACTTTGGCCCTGGGAACGAGCCGCGACGACGATGGTGATTTACTTAATGAGCAGAGCGAGAGACCGGCCAAAGCGACAGAGACACCGACAGAGACCGAGAAAGGATGATACAGAGCGGATGCGGCGGCGGCTGTTCGACTAACAAGGAACATCAGCCAACAGTGACACGCCGATTTTCACGAAACTTTGTCCGCGCGATGGGGTTCGCATAAACATTCGGCGAGGGCTCTTTTTATTTTAGGAAACTCGCTAACTGTAGTCGGTTAGGAAAAATTAATGGACACGAGGTGTTCATACTCGTAACACGCATTTTGTGAACCTATAGGAATTCGGTTGATCCTTGAACCCAGTTGTTTTAAAAGGGCTCACGACAAGTAGCTAGTAATTTCAATTGACTGGCGAGAAGCTAGAATTCAACGAGAATTACCTAGCGAGGTAGACCGCATTTCCGACGGTGACTTCGTCCATTTTTAGTCCCGTAACACGGATACGGTAAAAAGAAAACACGTGTATTTTCGCGAGAAGTTTCATCAAAATCACCGTGTCACACTCGGGCAATGTTCCCCGGCAAGAGGAGGTTGCGAGCATGCATTGTCTTCGACGAGGACCAGGATAAGAGAAGAGAAGCGTGTCGAAAAAACAATAGCCCTCGTCTTTCTCCGTCGTCCTTCCTCGGCGAACCCTTTTCTTCGGATCACTTGGACCTCGGTCCCGCACCTCGAGGTCTTGATGAAAACGTGACCCAGTATCGTTTCTGTCCAGATACCTGCCATACCGACCGTGTTTCTCTTCTCTCGTCGCCGAAATAATACAGGGGATTCCCAAGGTGTCCCCGTACCGCTGTTACTCGAATGAACGATGACGTTTTTATGGCTTTGCTCTATGAATTATTTAATTTGATTAAAGTAAATGGGAAAGGAATGTCGAACAGATGACGTGCGGATGATTGCTGTCGTAAGAATTCATGCGCGACGAATTAATTTTCTACGTGTCTTCTATCCGACTGCTTCCAAGTATAAACATAATGGCGAGAAGCCACTCGACGCTAACTATCGCTGGTACGAAGTAGCACGGATCAATTTGTTCCCCGATTTGCATTTCTTTGGATATCATTTTAACCCCCCGCACCCCTTATCCCCGGTTATTTACGACATGTCGTGATAGCATGCCGGCACTCCGGTCAGGATTAATGTCGCGACCCTAATTCATCGGCCGAGCGACCTCTCGGCTGGCTTTTTCACTATTCCGTGCGGACGGCAATGAGTTCATTACGAGCCGAATGTATTTGAAACCAACTTATTCACTCTCGACGCTTCTCGCTGACAAGATTCTTCGCTGAAATCCGCCTTAAGCAAATTCATTTTCATTCATAATTATGGATACAAGTATCCGACTTCGAATTTTATATCTATCAAATGAATAACCGAACTTCACGATCTAAGAAACAGCACGGACCGGAAGGTTTTCCTTTGATTCAGACTTTACGTGTAATCAACGTGTCAATCTACGTGTTAATAAACGTTTAATTGAAAGTTTAATTTACCCTTCGTATTTTATTTTCCGTTCTCGCGCGTTGAAATGCTTAAATGGGCGTTTAATTTGAAGTTAAATATAATTTTTGAAGAATAACGTCGAGGCAAGATTTTACTGGGACAGCGAAAGAAACAGCGGACATTCTTATCGTTTGCGTCACCGAGCCCCGCGATAAGACGTTTGATAATAATAACAGCAATAATTTCTGCTTCCGTAACAACGCGTTGCGCGGGTAGCGAGCTCCCTTGCAGCTCGAATTAGTTTAGCTTTAATACGACCAGTTTTGCCGGTATCGGCGCAATTTATCACCGGTTCATTATTCAAGAATCTAGTAGTGATACGGTCACGTGCACTCCTAGTGATACGGCCATGTTAAATAGAATATTAATGCCACGGAAAATAGAGTAACATTTATTATTTATGATTAATGACGGCATCGTGGCTCGCTTTAAATATACGTACCGGGTGCACCCCCGGTATGCCTGGGTTTTACCTCGCACGAGCACACAGATACGACTTATCTCATTCATTTCATCACGCTTCTTGCAATTAGAGCGTACGATGTCATACGAATGTTTCTGTTCCTCCTTTTGGACGCCCGGTTGTTTCGTAGAAAATTTCTACCTCGTTCCCGGCCGCCCGGCTAAACGAACCCAGACGTCGTTCGTTACTTTTTTAATTAATAATGGAAAGGAAACGGCCCGATGGAAATTTCTTTCTGGATTAATCATTACTGTAATCGCCGGCCTCCTTCCGCTACTCAAGAGAAAAATAAACTTGTCGGATCGAAACAGACGACACAGAAACTACTTATTGCCAAGACTTTTACACAGGGCTTTCACACTCTTTCAACCCCTACTTTTGAATTAAGTGAAATTAACTACGTTAATGCGAATTGAAACAAAAACCTTTCGACAGGTAAGAAAATATAAACTTGTGGAATCGAAACAGACGACACAGGAACTACTTATTGCCAACACTATTACACAGGACTTTCACACTCTTTCATCCCCTACTTTCGAATTAAGTGAGATTAACTACGTTAACGCGAATTGAAACAGAAATCTTTCGACAGGTAAGATTATATAGTAACGGATCAAAATGGATCATTTCCAGTCTAGGATTGCAGTGTACCAGGCATTTTCTGTTTCTGATTGTCAGTTCCGTCGAAAAGTAAAAAGGTATCGATCTCGGTCGCTGGGGGTGCAAGCCGGGTAGAAGGCACCGGCTAATTACGCGGATTAAACAAGAGAAATGACCTTGCCGTATTCATCCGGTAGGCCGTGGAACGCGGGGGTGGAAGATTGTAGGGGGTGCCAGGGAGAGAGAGAGAGGCGAGAAGGGGTGCAGAGCCGCGGCTCGCCGTCGGTCTCCAACGGCTCGAGTCCGGGTTTTCGAGTGTGTCTTTCGAAGGGGTTGTAGAACATTCCCACTAAAATATAAAGTGGCTTTCGGGGTGGCATAGCAATGGGGTGCCTATCGCATGCACTCACCCGGGGACGCAAACGTGGGGGTGCTATTGATCGACTGGAGAGCCCAGTCAACCCTCTCGGCCCTACCACGTACGTAAACCTTGCACGTGGAATGAATATACGTGTACGCATCTGTGCCTGTAGGTCACGCAAACGAACAAAGGGGGAAGTGATAGGTTTAATGTCTAACTTTCGCCGTTAGCTACGTTTCCACCCCCGCAGTAGGATGCCGAGGCCTGTGCCGGGTCCCCGAAGACCCGACCTCGCCGTTGCCCGAAAACATTTAGACGGTCACACCTGTCCTGCGAATTGCGAGACACGAGCATCGTCTGATAAACCCACTTTTCTGAGCGGCTGCTGATTTTGCTGGACTTCTTGGAAAATGCTCGTTGACCCATTAATATTAATAATACCAACCATCAACGATGACTGATACGTATTGTATTATACAAATGACAATGATAAACAATGTATATTCAATCAGTTCCCATGAAAACACCTTTGAAATTTTAATAATTGTAAAATTAAAGATCTGAAACGTTAATAACTTCTTAACGAAGCCGCGGAGGCCATTTTTACGAAGGAAAATATTGCTCAAAATGATCTCAGGGCCTCCCATTTCCGGATTTCGGAGGAATTTTTAGACACCCTGTATTTAAGACATTTATTCGAAAAGTCCGATCAAATTTGGGAAGTTAATTATCGTTACGATTGCGATAAAAGAAACGATCCTCGGATTAGCGCACCACTGTACCTCGGATAACAGTGAACAAGCATAAAGAGTGAAAAAGCACTCGCTTCAGTGAACAGATGCGATCGCTGGGAATAATATCTTCTTCTACCGGGTATTGTCGACCGATTTGTCTACGGCGACGAATATTAGCAGTACATTAGATCAGAATTGATCCCGTCAAGTAACCACGGCCACTCTCTTCGCTTTCACAGATAAATTGGGTCGATTCGTGGTAAGCAGAATTCCCTCTCCTCGGATTAGCGAGCCGTTCGAGCCGAGTCCCACCTCGTCGGAACGCTAAATTATTTACCATTCGCGTCGTCCCGCTGCTCTATCCCCGTAGATGTAAAAAATTCGATACTCTCCGTATCGATTTCGAAATTGAATCAACGGAGAACGGGTGCGCGCGCGCGCGCTTGAACGGTGTCCAATTCGAAAAAAGGAAGGAAAGGAAAAAATCAAATAAAAAATGGAAAGTATCGAAATGGAAATTCGGTTGGATGGCCGCAATCCTTATTCCGAGCGAGAAAGAGAGAATCTGAGACCGTTAAAATATTAATACTCGACTTTTAATGAGTGCTGCTCATCTTTTCTCTCGCGGAGTGCCGTCCTGGTGCCCTCTGCCCTTCCCAGCCCTCTATCCCTCGCGTTTCATCGCCCTCTCGTGGCCCTTCACAGCCCGGTCTCCACTTGTCACGATCCAATAAACGCGGCGCGGAGGATCTTGATCCGCGAACTTGTTCCGAGACATCTTCGCGACGGACTCGGACGAAATCAAATAATATTCCCGTCTAATTTTTACTTAGCCTCTATTAACCCTTCGCAATCGAATGGCGACTAAAAATCAGACTTTGAACGAATATTAGGTACATCCTGTACCTTTGACTATTTCTTTCGTTTCTGTATTTCGTATCAAATATTTCTTTCGTATTTCTTCCGTATCTTGGTGTTAACGCCGACAATTTTTATCTGCCATAAATTGTGACATCTCGCTTCCACGCTTCCAACAATTATGAGTTAACTTGTACTTAATAAAATATCAGTCGAAACGATGAAGTCTCCACAATGTAACCGAACCTCGTCGCAACATTTCGGGTATTGGCGCAAGAGTTAAATTCTTAAACGGCTCCGGACAATGGCCACCCCTCGCGAACGGAATTAAATTAGTCCGCTAACCCATTGAACCCCGCAGGATTTCACGAGCGGCGATCGATCGGGAACCCGTTCGTCAAACAATGCTCAATCGTACCGGAATCGGTGAAAGACAGATTTATAATTAGTCCGCGGGCCCTTGTGCACTCAGAACGATCGAAAATGGACGAAAAATTGCCAGACTTAAGGCTCCTTTATTCCAAAGGACTGCCGAAGATTCGTATAAATTGCTTTTCAATTTGCAGTTCGCTCAGGAATGAAACTCATCAACGATTAGAGTCTGTTATAAGTCATCTGTACTTGTTACGAAGAGAACAGAGTTTCCTTTCCGAAGAAATTTCAAAGACCGCATTTGACGATCTTTTCTGGATCAAAGGATGGTCGAGGAAAAACTGTACTCTGATGATAAATATGTATAAGATTTTGGAACGGTAAAACGGTGAAAGAATATAATGTTCGAGGGAACACAATCAGCACAATACTTTTACCCGAAATATAAGCGGCCAGCGAAATCCCGGAAATCTGGAGCGATCCTGGCGCGGCTTGACACACATCCGCTCCAAGCAGCAGATGTCCTTCTTCAGCTCTCCTGGTTCATCCTGTCTCTTTGTCCCGTGGCCGTTCAAGGACCGTACCCCGACCATGCTCGCAACGTTCCTACCTATCTCTCTCTCTCCCTTTCTTCCTCTCCATGTCCTCGTGCCTCGTGTTCTCGGTGATCGGCGCCGCCATCTAGCTTAGTCCTGTGCCACCTCCTGCCACGAGCTGCCAGCCTAATCGCGGCAGGACGTTTTCGCGCCTTCTGCGTCCGCCGGTGGCGCCGGAACACCCCCACCACCATCTCGAAGCCAACTCTATGTCGAGAGAGAAAGAGAGAGAGAGAGAGCCAGTCCTCGCGAGAAGTGACTACTTTCTTCCGCTCGAAGATTCCGGTTCTCCTGGCCGGACTATCCTGCGTCACGCGATGCTTTGCATGGCCCGAGCATGCTAGTGTGCTGACACTGCTGGCTGTCGACTCGTGATTTTCGCTTGTTGTTACCGGTGAGAGCTGATTTTATCGCTTAAGAATATCGGCTGAATCTAGATTTATATTTGGAGGAACGACTTTCTAGATTCCGAGACTTTCTACCGAGATATACATCCTTCCAACCAGACCATAGATCATTTCTGCAAATACAATCTGTTCTTAGATCGGTAAATTCGATTGAATTCTTGAATCGCTATTTTTCAATCATACGGAATAAGTTAAATGTTTTCGACGCAACGATTCGATCATTTGGAAAAAATATATGGCATTCTTTTTTAAACATTGAAGGTCACCTTCGTTTCTATCGAAGTAGTGTAAATACAACAAAAATGTCAATTCGTTGCGTATAAAAAACAGTATTACTTTCTCCTCTATCATTTTTTTCTATTTACTATTTACGAAAGAAAATACTGGCTAGAAATAGCATGAACACCCTGTATACACAGTTCTTACATGAAGTATATTTACAATAAATAATAAGAGTTCATTTCCACAGCTGTGTTCGAATATTAAGGCCCTTTAAACAATCGTCGAAGTAGATTAGTCGACAAATTCGCAGCGCATTCTAGGATCGCCGGAAGCGTGGAATTTTTGGTGCGAACTCTCCCCAAGGGAAGGGTTGACCAATTAACCGGACACGTTGGTTGGACGTCGTCGACCAGGAGCCTAACCAAGGTAGCAAGCTTCAACAGAAGCATCAAGTTCGCCAGTGTCGATCGTTCGGTTTTTATAATCGCGTCGCGCGCGAGTCGAATAAAACAGAGGCGGCCCTGTCCGAATATCTGGACGATTTCAATCGTCTGCTGTGCATCGAGGCATTAGCTATCGTTTTGAACGGCACAATGGGCGGAATTGTATCGGAGTTCCGTCCACTCAGGATTTTTCTGTAAAATTTGACGCGGGCCCGTAGCGATGCATCAACCGCCATAACCGAAAACGGTTTTTCCTAAAAAAAAAAATGGAAGACAGAGAAACAAACGCGCGCTCTTTTCTCTCAACAGAAAGGGGCAAAAACCGATCCGAAAATGGGCGCGGAACGAAAGCGAAAAAAAGGACGCATTTGCGCGCGCGCGCGCGCGAACGTACTCGGGCGGATCGCGAAATCTCTTTTTAGCCGGTGTATATTTTCCTGCAAATAAATCACGTCGCGCGTCCTCCAAACTGTTCAACGATAAACAACATACAGAGAGGAAAAAACGAGGACGGAAGACGCGCGCCGCGTCCGACACGAAATTTCATCGGAACGTCGTTAAAGGCTCGCCGATACTTGCTGACGTTTTGCCAATGAAATATCGCGTATCCGTCGCCGCGATTTTCGCCTCTAATGCGAACCTTTTCCCCACCACCCAACCACTTTCTAGTCGTCGGAGTGGGAAAAAAATCGAATAGAAACAGCAGAAGGGTTGCAGAACACTTGGAACGCATCGATTCCGACGCGCCGGAAGCACCTTTTGACGCGCGATCTTCCCGGAACCCGATGCACCGTGCAATTACGTCGATCTTCTAAATTAGATGAACACCCATTCTGACCAATTTTGTATTTTATACATTTTGATAGCGCTGCATTAAATGAAGGGAACGCTGGAGTTAGCAGTAATTTAATCATTTCGAACAACCGAATCATTAAATCTAGTATTTTTCTTGAAGAAACACGATGTCAAAGAACACAGAATGACCACAGTCATTCATCAATCACTATCCTGGCTCATACAATAGCATAATAGAACGCGTCTGCGGATTTGCATGTCAAACATTAGCCTGATTCATGAAGATTAGTTTGACTAGAATATGTGCTCGCACCGCAACCGATACCAGTACAAAACGTGAACGTTGTAGTTCAAATAAAACTATTGGTATTCATTTAATGAGATTCTTTTGTTAAATTCTTTTAACACATTACTGTTGATAAAATTAATAAAATAATAAATAAAATAATAAAATAATAAAATGATTAAGTGTTGATAAATTACAATTACATCAAGCCTTTCAACGATGAAGATAAGCAACAAAGGTGGTGGTGTCCAAAACGAGTTTGTCAAATGAATGCTTAATATTTCCAACCACTAGAAAACGAACGTACCCTAATTTCCCTGTACCTCATCGCGAGTCCGAAATGCAACAAAATTGCCTAACTTGTGTGAAAAAGAAATTGTTGAGAGTCCGAAACCAGAGTGGGATGGAAATGCGGAGTGTTTTTGGCTGGCAAAGTGCTCAGTCCCGGCAGCGAAAGCCTTCTTAGGGGCTATCAGCCCGTAATGCGTTAGATTAATTAACGTAATCATAATGAGACGATCTCATCTTGACGCACAATGTAGCTGGGCCGATATCACGAGTGTCCCGATGTCCCCGTGCGTGCCTGCACACGGTCGCATACCTGTAACACGCGCACGCGAACGCCCACCCACACACGAAGAAGGGAGCCGTGTATTACTGACAAGATAGGTCGAACAATGGCTTCCATTACGGGTAGAGACCGGCTGAGTTAATGGGCAAATTGTCTGCTAAGTCATTTAAAGGGCTAAGCCTGCGCACGCGGCGGCCCGGGCTTGCTCCAGTCTCTCCCTCTCTCTCTCTCTCTGTCTCACCCTCTCTTACCCCTTTCACTAATTCTGTCTCTCTCTCTCTCGGTTCTTCCTCTTCTATACGTAGCCTCCCTCCCCTCTGTCCCTCTATTCGCGCGGTTTGCTGACAATCGATGCAATTAGATCGATGGCGTACCGCTAAAGGGACGATAAGGTTGCGAAATTTCGGCCGGTACACGCGGAAACTTTCATTCGATTACGGCGCAAAGTTCGCGGAAATTGAGGCTGTCCGTACGCGCGATGATTGCGACTACCATCCCCCGAATTTGTTTCCGCGGGATAGACTGGAATCTGGGTCCTTCAGCGAATCAATCTGTGGCTCCAAGCGGCGCGACTTCGTTTGACGTCGCGTCAGTGACCCGGGACTTGTTGACTTTTCGATTTTGATGGACTGATGCGTGCAACCCCGAAAGATATTTTGTTTATTTTTTTTTTGCGGCTCTTGTTTGCGCTGGTTCGCGGAAAATCGTGCTGAAAGCTGTTCGATTTTAGAACGAGACTGATAATGGATCTTTTTTAGAATCACACGATATTGATGATGGTATAGAAAATACATGTTTTCGGCGCACAGGTTAGATCAATTGTCAATAATTAATCGAACAATAATTGATCGAACCTGTGCGCCGAAAACACGTATTTTCTATAAAATTGTTACGATCGACAAAATTTAATATTTATTGATGATAATTAAGATTTCTAAAAGGTGTTCTTAGCAGTGCTTCCTGTAAATCGTAAATCGGTTTCAAGTAGATACGACTTTCAGATACTCGAGGTAATCCGATACTCTTGTGGACAAACGGGTAAGTTATTTTTTATCGGACATCGCTGAAAATTTGCAAATTATGCGAGCAACGCTACGCGCAAAGCTTCTTTCTACAAAGCGCATTACAATAAACGTAATAGAAGCGTCTAGAGTTCGTTGCAGCACAGGGTACCCATTTTAGAAGCGACAGGCGTGAAGATCATTAAAACAAATTCATACCGATGAATTTCCGTGTCAATGAAGACACTTGTACTCTTAGCAATCTGTAATCTTTGTACCATGCATAAGCATACTTTTTAATGCAATTTACCGTTTACAACTCGTGAGACGACTACTCTGTTCTAATTATTCAAATTCCATTCTATCCCTTAGGCATCAATCTTTCCACATATGCTTAAAGTAATTTTCTTGAGATGAACGTTGATCTTTAAACTTAAAAAGCGCTAAAACCATTTCCGAAGTGGGTCCCTGGTATCGCGATACACCCTGTATAAACAGCAAAGGCGGAGGGTTCGGTATCGAGCCTAACGCAACAAAGAAGACCTACCCTACGCATTCTCCCGGCAAAGCAAGTTCAAGGACCATCGACAATAGCCGTGTGCCAGAGGCGGGAGAAGAGGGGCGGGGGTTAGAAGGGGGTAACGAACACGGGAAGGAGCGATGCGGGGGTGAGTGGTGGTGCGGGGGACGGTGCAAGGCAATATGCTACAAGTTTGTTCATCGTGACAAGGGTACTCACTCTGGCTGGCAGGACGTTTTCCTAGCAGCACCAGTTCCGAGTGATCCTCTCACTCTCTCACTCTCTTACTCTCTCAATCTCTCTAACTATCCCACTCTCTCTTTCTCTCTCTCTCTCTCTCTCTCTCTCGCCTTATCTCGTTCGCGGGAATTGCGTGCAGCTCGTTCTTTCCCGGCCGGTTCGAGGATGCAGAGCGCTGATCGATCGAATATGCGGCGAGCACGACCACGTGGCGATCACGAGCGAGTCGTCCAATGGGGAGCGAGAGCGGGAAGAAGAAAGGGGAGAGCGAAGTTAGACCGCGATCGTAGCGGCGTGGATCAACGTTCGATCGAACGAGATCGACTCTGAGAGGATCGGCGATCGTTTTTCTTCGCTGATTGGCATCTATTCATTCGATCATCTTCGAGGAGATTTCTAGGTTGTTCGGAACGCTCGGAGCTCCAGTTGGCCTTTCGACGTGGCCCCACGGAGCGGCGGTAGGCGTGTTCACGCCACGCGGACCACGACACGTGACAACGCGACGCCCGCCCGCGGCTGACCGAACGCCCAGACCGGAAAGAGAACCCCGTACCCCGAATTCGTGTCGAATATTTTTCTGGTGGCTCCTTTTCTCAGCGAGATTTCGAGCGTTTATGATTGGTTGAAGGTTTGCTGATGATTTTCTCAGATGGCGCAGACAGGCGCGCCGAAATGTGCTCCCGCCTGCTCGTGGCGGGCTTTTTTCGAGCAGAGACGAACAACCGCACGGTCTGGGCGGCGCGGAGCGACTGCGATGGATCGCCGAAAGAAGGCCCCGTGCCATCTAGCGGAACCCGCCTGAAAACGGCGACCCTTTCGCCAACCCCCTCCAACCCCAGCCACCAAACCCTCCCCGGCCCCTCGCGATCCCTCACCCCGCGTCGCTGAACCCCTCCCCGTTTCACGGGAACCGATGCGACGGTGGGAGCAACGATTCAGGGGAAAGACGATCCATTTCCACTGTCTGTTACTTCGAGGGATAGTTCTGAATATCCGTGCTATTGTGTCCCCTAAACGCCACGGTGAAACTTTCATGCGATTTGAGACAATGACGACGGTCTTCGGAATCGTTCTATCGGCGACGTGCTGCTCCCCGTGGGAGGTGCGGGGCTTCTGTCTCCGATTAACAATAACCCGAGTTGATTATTGTTAATCTGCCCAGGCACGATGATCCACATAGCTGTGTCACTTGACTCGGGAAATTGCTCCGGGTGATGATGTAGTAACAATGTTTTTGCGTAACAGTTTAATGAACTTAAAAATTAACAATTTAAACGTACAATATTTATATATATATATATACACACATATATGTGAGATTGAATAGGTATTAGTCCCAAAACTGTTGTTCTCCCTCAAATGTCCTTTTCCAGTCCTCACTCATATACCTTCACTCATCCCATAGCCTGTGTATGTAACTCTGGGAAAACTCAGCGGACCCTTGGGCCTGGCTTTCGTCACGCCTTTCTGTTACATACACATCTTCCTGCCATTAAGGACCCAACGACATCCTGCCTAAAAATGTGATACTACAGTGATTCAATGTTTCGATGATTTTCTGTTAAAACGGAAGGATCGTAGTTTCGGCTGTTTCGTGGTATGATGGAATTTTGCAAAATGTCAAATTGAGAAGTGGAATTTCATTGCCTTTAGGATTCTGTAGAGATTCCGAGGAGCTCGGTGGTCTTCGTAGAAACTTGGTATCTTTTCAGAGTAATGCAAGTATCTTGAAATACACAATACGTCTTTGTGTTCTCGAAAAACTATGGAATATCAGAGGAAGCTCAACGATGCTTGAGAAATACTGCAAGGTAAGACTACTAGCGTCAATAGCGTTTCACGTATCACGAGTTCGATTAATTTCAAATGTAATTCCTCGACTACCAGCTGATTTATCGTAAAAGATAGTATTACATTCTGGAGCATACGATGTACATATTAGAATGTGTTGTTACTGAATCCAGCTTGAGCATGACTCGAAACATGACTCGAGCGACTAGCCAACGTTCGAGAGAGACGAGCAAGGAAACAGATAAAAGTCTGCATTGCAAAGACTAGCGTCGAAGCATTGAGTGCAGTGAGCATGTAGATCGAGTTACGAGAATCATCGAATCAAACGAAGTGAGAACGAAGAAATAGAACTCTGGCACTACGGGTATCGAGTCTGAGTCAGTGATAAACGATCTGCGAATCTATTAGAAAACTATTAGAAAAATATGAAAAATGTACACAATCATTTTCCACTATGTCACGAGAACATTACTATACAATACAAATTACAACAATGGGACTGCGAAGGTCCGTTTGGCTAAAAGTTACGACTTCATTCGACTGACTATTACTCTGTTAAGACGAATAGCGGTATCAGGTGGTATCGCAGAGCCTTCTTCGTTTTCAATTGAAAAAAATGGTTGAAAACAGCTAATCCAAGGGTACCCTGTAGCCAAAAAAATTCGAGTGATCGAGAGATGCGTTGCAGAATGCTGAACAACTTCCTCTCAAAAATACGAAAGAAATCAGATCCAAACCGTAAACCCTAAACGAAATCTACGAGCTTCTAGGACATGGTGTACAGGATGTATAAAAATTATGTCACGATCCCCATAGTGATCCTTGACTGCAAAATTGTCCGTGACTGACTTTTTTAAGGTTTCGTAGGTCAAATTTTTTTAATGATTGCATTGTGTCCTACTCATCGAGAGGATAAAAAGTGTCATAGGACGTGCCTACGGTTCCTTTGATTATATAATACATTAATATATTGTTTTTAACAATAATCTTAGTTGTAGATTAGATTCTTTGTCAACTACCTTAACGTTTTCGAAGTCAGATGCACGGTCGAACTCTGATGAATGTTTCGTCAGTGAAGTGTGATATGAAGGAGACAGAAAAATATTACGTTTATGTTCAGTTAAACGTGTGTCCAAATGTCTAGAAATCTGTCGAATGTTTTTTAGTATTGTAGGACATGGTGTACCTAGAAACCATGCAAAAACAAGACGTGAGAAGAGAGATTAGCGATCGAGGGATGGATCGCAGCATCCAGAGAGCATCGGGAGCGCCGCAGTGGATTTAGACAGTACGACGCAGACGTTACTGGTGGCCGAAACCTCGTGGTCCCTGGTCCAGCGATCCGGTGCCCCACCGCCGCGGAAAACGTACGTGTAAGCGCGGAAAAGCCGCAGGTGCGGGAGGCGGGGCGTGTAGCGCAAGCGCAGGTGCAAACCACACCTCCGTAAGCTCGGGCAGGGGAGGAGCGAGACGCAAGACCGTCCACGGAGCGGTTCGTGATTGGCGATTCTGTTCACCTGCTTGGTCCCATGTCCTTGCCGTTCGCACTCCATTCCCTTGATCCATCCCCCTTGCACCCGCGCGCCGCAGCTCCCCCACCAACGCCACCCTCAGAACGGAATCTATTAATGCACCTGCATGACGTTAGTAATCACCTCTCTTCCTCCTCCCCTCGTGTGGTGATCTTCGTTTCTACCGGCCACATCGGTTCTGGACCAACACCGGTACCGCATATCGTCTTCTGGACTCCGCTCCTAGAATTGCAAACCGCGAACCCATGAGGAATTTATCACCCGTGCCCAACGATGCTATGTCCTCGCTAATGATAATATTAACGATCGGCATACGCCGCTTTTCCCTGTTTGATAACGTTCGAAGTGTCCCGGAAGAAGAACCTCTTTTTCACGATAACAGCAACTTCGGTGTTGAGGTTGAAGAATATGTTTCGGTGTTGATAGCGTTTCTAAATACTTGTGATCTACGTGCCTAAGTATTTTTTTCTTTTTAATAATGTTTTCTGTTTTTTTCCTAACGTTCTTGCTTTTTATTACACTTTGCATTACAATGTAATATACATTATTTTCTAATAAATCTCATATGAGATTTCCTAAATAAAATTCTGTTCTTTTCATCCTTTTCATCCTAATTTGCAGAATTTTGGTCTCGCAGATCCACGAAAGTGACTCTAGAATTTTACACTGAACTTCAAAGACTTCGACCACCCGATTAGAAGCAATTAATTAATCTAGCAATAAGTCAAAGGCTCTTGAACCCGAAGCGACGGGATCCGATTTTTTCTGCAACTTTCCGGCGCCATAACATTAATTAATACATTTTTAATAACACATTAATTATTAAAATACTATGTAATATATAATACATTCATTAATAATACATGTCTACAACTCAACCCCAATTTTCTCCCACTATTCTTTACCACGTCCACCATAAATATCACATCCTTTAAGAAGCATCTTTCGATTCTAGTCTTCAGACACATTTCGCATTAGCTACAAAGACATTTACCGTTATTTACCATTATATCATCAAACCACCTCACCCCTTAATTACCAGGAGCGACAGATGTGAGGAAAGTCATTTTATCGGTGATTTCCACCTCCGCGCGTATAAATAGCATCGCTCGATAGATGGAAAAACGGGATATGCATTAAATCATAGTTTGGAACACAAAGATGCAGATAGCTGGGGATAAAGTCTGTCGACGTGAAAATAGATTAGCCGATTAGTGTCTCGTTTTTAGTTCTGACGTTGACACAATGATGCCCGGTCGGAAGGCAGTTACTGATGCTTTCTATGAAAGTTGGCAGCCAGCGGCAGGAATTAATTACCCAGGAAACCAGACGCGGCACTTTGATGTCCGACTGGCTTCCGGCGGCCCACGTAAGGGGCAAGGTAATCGACTTTGCTCGTTTGAGCACAAGTCGTAGACTAACCACCTACGGCAGTGGATAACCCACGTGACTGACGGACGGTCACTGACTACTACACCACTGCACGCAACCGAATAATCGACTGGCGTTACAATCGTCGCTCGTATTATCGCTGACCCTACGCACAGAAAAATTCGATTTAAAGATATTTTCTAAATCAGTCCTTCTCGATTTTAATTCAACTATAGAGTTAATTAATTTATTATAATATATTTTCATTATTTCATAAAGAGATTAATATTGTGACAGTATATAATTTTATTCAACGTCATTTCTGAGCAGAGTTATTCGTGCAAAGTTAAGGATAACATTGAAGGTTTGCAACGAGGTTATTTTATTTGTCCTCTTCCTTCGTGGAATAAAATATGTTTCTAGTCGGAAAAAAAGATTAATATTGTGTCAGTGATTTTATTCGACGTCGTTTCCGAGCAGATTTATTCGTGCAGGGTAAAGGGTAACATTGAAGGTGTGCAACGAGGCACGCTTCATTATAAAATTTCGTGTCCTTCGGTAATGTTCATGGAACGAACTTCCCCAACTGATACACAATTTTTGGACTAGCTAATGTGCACGAGCATTTTTCTGAAAAATTCTACGACGCACGGTGAAAATTAATAATATTCATATTTCAACGAAGAGAACAGCCTCCGCAGTAAAACTTGAACAGAACAAATGTCAGACGGCCACAATTCAGAACATGAATTATTTAAAAGCCGAAATATTACGTACGTGCGGTCTGCTCGAATAGTAGACAGTGCGCGGTTTCCGGAGAATTTAATTGAACGCGATGGAAATGTATTTGGAAATTACGAGTCCGTTGGAACTCGAACCGAATACCTTTCCCATTCGGAGCCTTGTAAATCGCGTTTAAATCTTCAATTTTTGCATTTACGCGCATCAACCCGTATTCGCATTCTTCCAAATGGAACAAAATTCACGTTGTTATATCCAATCGCGATAATAATCAATTTGACACGGTGAACTTTAACAGTCGCTCAATTCTCTTTCTTTTGGATAATTATGAGTTACTATGTAGCCCATAATATTTCCATTATTACTTCCAATATGAAACAAAGGTCACTTTTCCCCGCGTCCCAAGTACCGTATTCATTAACACGAAAGTTCCTAGTGTCCATCCGTTTGTCCGGCGGAACAATGGCGTAAGACCAGCTCGGAAAAAGGTTAAACTGTCGTCGGGGGTGGGCCATACGTTACGTCATTATCTTGTCATCGGGCTTAGGCGGGCCTTCCGAGTAAAAAGGCACTCGAAAAGCATAAAATGGCCCCTTAAGCGAGCGCCGGCCGTCCGGGATCGGCCGACGGGACAGAGTTAAGTCGGCGAGGCGCTAAGGGAAAGAACAATGGCTTATATAATGAGGCCGAGTGCCGTGGCGCAAAATAACACGTGGAAAACTCCCCGGCGGAAATCCGGCTTTCCTCCGGGGACGAAATAATTACCCCGTGCAAATATTCGTAGGCGCTCTCCCGGCTTCCACCCTTGCGCCATCTCTCCAACCCCTTCCTCTCTCCCCCTCTCTCTATCTCACACTCTTTCTCTTCGAGTAGAATTTCGTCTCTCTCGGTCCCACTCCGTTCACGGTAGGTTTGGTCAAGATTTACATAAGAATAACCTGGAACAACAATCCCTCGAACAATTACCTCCGTATTTAGCCGGCCATCGTCCCTCCCCAGAAGCCACTGCGCGACCGTATTATTCTAATAAGCTCGAGCCCAGCCCTATCCGACGATGATATCCGGGTGGTCGACGAGGATCCACGTGGACCAAAGTTATTCCTTTTATTTTTGGATCGCACAGCGAGACACGGATACGCCCGCGAGCATACCGTGAACGCGCCCCGAGAATTTTCCGCGATTTAGTTAATACCCGGACCCCATTGTTTTCGAATAGCCCGCTCTATTGTTCCGGCACCGGCTCGCGAGCCAACCGGTGCTCCACGTTTTTAGCTTTTTCGAAACTGGCCACCGGCTAATCCGGTATTTGCAATACACGCCGCGATACCTGTGCGCGCAGATCGCACGGCGAGAGCGCTGTTGCACGGAAGAAGCGTCGATCTTCGAATCTATGCAATATTCAATCACGAGCAAAAACTTCCCCACCCAACGCATCCTGCAAAATCGTCTTCGGGCTTCGTTAGTGTGTTCGATCACATGGAAGAGCCTTTGTATCAGGTTATTGCATATGAAATGTCCGATTTTTAGCAGTGACATTAAACGAACGCATTTTTTTTACCCAATGTACTCTATCTAAAAATTTCTAGTCTCTTGATTGTATTACGGTAAATATAAGAAATTTTGACATTCGCGTTTTTCATTTACGAGATTGTTATCTTTTCTCTCACCAAAAATCATATGAAAGTTACTTTTCCAGACATGTGAAAGGAATACACGACAGTCGCGTTGGTTGACGTCGAAATAAACTTGGTTTAGAAGCAAAATTATACATCTAAATTAAAATTAAACATAGAGCACGTGGTTGCCTTATGAAAATGACAAGAATTAATTAATTAAGACTTTGCGCGGTTCAAATTATAATATGCGCTTTAATAAAGATATTAATTAAATAATTTCTTATGAGAGCGTCTTTATAATCTCATGAATTGTGAAATAAAAACATGTAGAACCGGTCATTGCCTTAAAGTTTTATATAATAAATGAACCTATAGACTGTAACAGCATTTCTTGAAACGTTTTAGAAGAGTCGCATTCCAAAATCGGACATTTCGTTTGCAACAATCTAATACGTTGTAGACGCGCAACGAAAAAGGAAGTTCGCAGGATAATCGTCAGTGCTCGTCACCACAATTAGGAATGATCGTCGCGGCGACGAGACTCGTTATAAGTTGCCGCGAAATCGACGGGTCTTGTGATTACGCGACGAGTACTACAGGTGGCGGAGAGTTTTACCGTATAGCGACCCGTATCCGGGTCGTAGTAAACCCGTAAAGTCGGGCTTGTAGTAATCTCGTTAACGAAGTCTCTACGGGTCCCCGGATGGCTCTCGTGCATCTCATCTTATCTCGTTGTCTTCTCCATTCGTCTCCTCGTTATCGTCGAATCGCTCGTAAATCGGGCGTGCTCTCGCAGAGAGAAAGACAGAGAGAGAGACAGAGAGGAGAAAGGCCTCACGCTCAAGTTGTTCGCTCCAGGGGAATCGATATCGTGTTTGCGGGACGGTGATCTCAACTCGATCTCGCAAACCGGGGGCCACGGGATCGTTCTTTGACTCGGATGGTCCCTCGAATCCAAACCATTTTATCTGATACCCGTCACCGGACCGAAGATCACTCTGTTACCATAATACCTCGATCGACGCGCGAAAAATTGCCGGCGACAAATACTACGGATCTTCTGGCGATCCTCCGGCGATCTTCTCCAGGAATTCTTGCTTGTTACCTCGGGTTCGACCTCGACTGCACTCCTGAGGATTGTGTAACGTTCCAGAAGATATTATATTATATTTTTAAATGCTGATGCCGCGTCTTCAAAAAATACTTTGATCCATTGATAACTGTGTTTGAAATGTTCAGAGACCTCGTCCTTTATAAATCTAATTTTTCAGGTCTAAGGTGCCGAACTCCTGAAAATTTTAACTTTTCAGTAGACAATATATTACATTTTTAACAGTGATATCACGTCTTGAGAAAATACTTTCATCTATAGCTGACTCTGTATGAAAAGTTCAGAGACCTCGTCCTTATAAATCTAATTTTTCAGGTCTAAGGTGCTGAACTCCTGAAAATTTTAACGTTTCAGAAGACGATATATTACATTTTCAAATACTGATGTCACGTCTTCAAAAAATACTTTCATCTATTGCTAACTCTGTATGAAAAGTTCAGAGACCTCGTCCTGTACAAATCTAATTTGTCTTCGTACAAAGAACGAATTTACCAAAGCACTTGATAGTAAGTTGTTAAAGCGATTGCCATGTTAGAAGCGAATGTTAGCAGGAAGAAATAAATGTCAGCAGCAGCCGGAGCTCTCTGAAACGAGTATTTCTCGCCAGGAATATCCAGCGGCATTAAAATATTCGAACGAGCATACAGCAAGGATCTCGAAAGGCGATACCATGAACCCCGAGCAATGAGACCGCCATATTTCTCATTGGGCTGTTAAACGAGCCCATTATCCGTAATTTTTTCCCTGCGCCTACTATCCTACTTGGATAGCGAGTAAGTGGTTGATAGTTTCATGAAACAAACGGATAAAAGGGCGCTCTCTTCCGCCCGTCTACTACGTACTACCCGTTTTTTTCAGTTTATGAATTGCAAGGGACAAAATGTTCATTCCGGTGTGCAATCATCGGCCGGAAGTGAAACAGCGGCAACTCGGCGTCGGTTGAATGACGCAGAATAAAGCCGAGTTCGAAAAGAACCCGGTTTTCCCCCGTTGTCGTCGTCGTCGTTGTTTGTTGTTGTTCTTGTTGTCGCTACTTTTCCTCGTTTCTCTCTCTCCTCTCTCCCAATTTGAGAGCCGCGCGCATAGAGAACGAGGTCGATAGAAAGAGCCCGTAGGAAAATACAAGTTTTCGAGCCTCCCACCTTCTCTCTCATCGTGTTCATTCTCTGTCTAACCTTCTGGCCGCTCATTTATTTCTCGCCGAGCGAAAAAAGACGCGAATCAACGACGGTTCCACGCCCGAACGACCGAGCTTTCAATCCTTCTTCACGGCGGTTTAACTTTCTCAAACCGATGAGTACTTTCGAAAATATAATTTGCTTATTGTTGGCTCCGCGCCCGATTCAATTACCCTCGAACAATCCCTCCGTATAATTACCCCACGATTCTCGTTCACGCGCACGTATCCGCGAGAATAGGAAAAACAGTTTTCCAATTCCGGCCTTTCCGAAACTTGATTGAACAGCGTGGAGCCAACGTTTGTAGCGAATCTATAATATAATACACTTATTACAAAACATTAAAGTTTCTGCACGATGGTTACAGCGACTGGAACGGGCGCTTTTTAATTAAAGGGAGGATTCTGAACGCTGGAAGTTCGCGCGAACAACCGTGTTTTAAAAATCGGCGAACCCTAATTCTCATCGAGCATCGAAATAGTAAGAAGCGAACGTTTTAGTTCGCGGTGAGGCTGGTTTTAATCTTCGAAATTGTGCTCCCTTTCGAGCCATCTCGCTCGCAGTTTCTGTGCGACCGAGCTCTCAAAAATTTGAGAAACTTTCTCTCTCTCTCTGTCTCTCTCTTTCATTCATTCTATCCCTCGACAGGCAATAAGGACATAAATCTTTCGTTCTTATTCACCACCAACCGTCTCTCAACCCCCGCCTCATCCGTTCTTCATCCATCCATCCCCGTTCCACCGTTAACAGCGATACGCATTGTTTTTGCTCCAAGCTTTATCCTGGTTTATTAAGCCTTTCGCCTGGTTCTGCTCGTCGGCCTACGACTAATTAATCCGCGGCTGTTTAAGTGAAAGCTCCACTGGCGCCGTTCGGGGTTAGGGGGTGGAGGAAATATGATAATAAAAAGTGCATCTCGAAAGCGAATTACGCGGAAGAACGAGGACGAACTCGCGTTGTAGGAACTGTGATCGCGAAATTAGGCGAACAATGCTGGCGATTATTTTTGTTTCTGAATTGCGTAACTATGTCGAAAACAGTGTGGTTCAAACTTATTTTAGAAAACAAAAAAACATGGAAAAACATATGTAGATAAAATTCATGTATCGTTAACCCTCATACGTTTCTGAGGGTGAAAATTCACCCATTTACCTTTTTTACATATTCTATAACGACTGATTTCTTTCTGTCTGTGTTGCAAAATGTATTTCTCTAAAATGTCACGCTCTAATTCCAGCATAATTCGTAGATTTGATTTCATATTTCGATAGATTCGTAAAATATATTTTTGATAATCCTACTACTTTGTTACAGTCAGTCAATGAATATAATGTATTTTATTCGCGAATGAGAGGAAAGGGAAGAAGTACGTTGATCAATGAATCTAATAAATGTACCGAACGTATGTTAATGATATCAAATGAATAAGTCTTGGTATAAATTGAACAACGAAAGAGTTTGTTGCTGGAAAATGAATGATTAAGAAAGCGACTGAAGTTGATTGTGGCGAGTGGTTGAATGTATACTTCGGGGCGCGACAGGATCTACGTGGATCGTTATTAGAGAATTTGTTTCCGGCGCATGGATGAATATAACAGGGCAAGAAAACTAGATGCTGCCGCCCGAAGAACACGTGCTCGATATTTTAGAAGCTCGTCCCGTTGGGACCTCATGTTTCATGGAAAAGATCTCACCGCGAGGTGAGTTCCGGCGCGCCGCCGATGTTCTTTACCTTCCGGTGCAGACTGCGTTAGCGAGTCTACCTAGGGGGTGGATAGGCGCGCCACGATGCTTCTGGATTCTTTCGATCGTCTTTTGGTATTGTACCAGATAATATACATTATCTTCCTTGTTTCGACAATCGTGACTAATAAACTATAGGTCGTATATACAATTTTGAAGGAAGGGATGAATCTCGCTGTCTTGTTACAATCGATTTTTCGATTGTATTAGTATGGTGATTAAATGCTGAACACTTTTATGTGCCTCTTTAAATTGAGCGAACCGGTATTTCATTAAAAAATAGGCAGTTTTGTTACTGTATTACAGAGTTATTTCAAAAAACTGAGAAAAAAGGAAATACGTACTACTTCCATACGGTGCTCAATTTGAAATTGGCGATATTCGGCGGAGTCAAACAAAATTGAGAACCTAAATTCACCGTTGCGCGAGAGAGCTCCGGAACTTGATCCGGAAGCTTGAAGCCATAATTACCGCATGCCAACCGCGAAACAAAGCAATCGTGCAGTAAAGAGGAGTATAAAAATCGCGCATCGGTAACCGAACTACGGCGTGTATACACCCGTCGTTCTAAACCGCGATTCTCTGCCGACCGGTAAGCGTTTAAGTCGAACCGGGTAAAATAAACGGGGATAAACCGTCCGAGCGAGTGCGCTCCTTCGAAAGCGGCAGCGGTACGGAAACGAGGGAGGTGCAGGGGGTTTTGCTAGGGGATGGAGAAGGGTATATCCAGGATCGACAAGAACGGCGAGAAGAACAACGACAACAACAACGACGCGACGTCAACGGCACCGGCGACGTACCTTTCCAGGTAAAAAACGCGCTCGCGTGCACACGTACACGCAAAACGACAACGAAAAAAGCAGAGAGAAAAAGAGAGAGAGAGAGAGTAAAGGCTACGTAGATAAAATCGTCGAGCGAGGAAGCCGTAGCCGAGCGCGAATTTAACAATAAACCTCCGTTGAAGAGAGAACGAAAAAAAGAAAAAGTGTGAGCGAGAGAGAGATTGGGAGAGGGAAGGGTGAGCCGGAGGCGAGTTTTCACATTTAATTCGCGCTCGTCGGAGTGAAGAGGACCGTCGGCGGGGGTGGTTGAAGAGGGGGTGGCTCAGGGATTAACGTCGCGAAATATCACGGAAATATGTAAATATATCGAGAGACAGGCATGCCGGTCGCTCGGTATGGTTGAAGTGGGATGAAGTTTTCGAAGGAGAGAGAGAGAGAGAGAGGGAGAGAGAGTAGTAGGAACAGAAGAAGAGGAAGAGAAAGGGGTGGAAGGGTTAACGGGCACGAGTTAGTCGGAAACGGGGGTAGAGAGAAAGGAGGAGAGATTCCCGGAGAGCATAGAAGGCCCATTGAAAGATTAAAAAACTCGCCCGCGTACTCCATGTCGAATCTATACTCGCGAATCTTGCTTCTCCAACCCCGTCCACCCTTCCTATCCAACCCCCGCAGCCCTCGGTTTTGCCTACCGGTCTCTACGGTCTTGCTCGCTCGTCGGCGTACAAGTGCGTCCGTAATCGGGACTATCCCGTGGAAACGAGGAGCCGGGATGAACGTGGAAAAACAGAGAGACCAGCCATGGACGAAGACAGAGACACTCGACAAGGATGTCGAGAAGAGACGGAGAGAGAAACGCGGGGGAGGATAAAAATGAAGAAAGGGTGCCGGTGAATGGTGTCGGAGAGTTGAAGAGAGAGAGAGAGAGAGGAGGAGGAGGAAGAGGAGAACAGAGGATGGAGGACGAGAGAGGGAGACAGTATTTAACTACGAAAATGTTCGGCCAAAAGCCGTCGGTTCGGAGCCAGGTACCTACAACGATGAAAGTAGGTGTATGAAGAGATACCAGGTGGATGTGGGCTGCTGCCGTTCCCAGCAAAAACCGAGAGCCCCCGGGTCGGCGGTACGGTTCTACTTCATTTTATTCGACTCCGGGGGTGGTTCTCGCAACGGCCACCCCCGGATATAAGGGTGCACCGGGGCTTGTACGTAACACGCCGGACGTAAAACAGATCTCGGCAAATCTACCCCCCATTGTTCCGCCTTCGGGTAGAAGGAGAGACCCATCGGCTTACCTCGAACGAGCCCGGCCTACCCCTGCTCGACTCCAGTTTTAGGGAATACCTCGAATCGCTTTTTTTACGCCAATCCTATTCTGTGTGTGTGCGTTCCTCTGCGAGATG
This sequence comes from Lasioglossum villosulum, assembly GCA_963971365.1. Lineage (NCBI taxonomy): Eukaryota > Metazoa > Arthropoda > Insecta > Hymenoptera > Halictidae > Lasioglossum > Lasioglossum villosulum. The sequence continues at coordinate 2,887,840 of OZ020495.1, forward strand.
TTCAAAAAACACAGCTGCAGCTTTCTTAATGCCAGACTGCGGATCGCGCTTCTCTCGAGCAGTCTCACCTGGCGAATTAGCGAGCAAAGGGTTTGCTGAGCCTTTCAGGAGGTCTCGAAAAAAGCCGCTTTTCGATAAGAGAGATTTCTTCGCGTGGGGAAACTATTTTAATCGCTTTCGTACAGCGCAAAGACTGGCATTTGGCCGATCTAGCTAGCCAAAATTTTTTGTTGCTGATTTAAATGTATCATGTTTGAAACTGATTAAATTACATTAATTAAAGAAAACAATTTATACGGTATGAACAATGAGATTGGTTGGAGGGACTATCTGACTCTCCCGATAACATGTTATTTTTTACCTGGAGGTAGTTCTAGGAAATTGACTTTTGGTCAGCTAGATCGGAGTGATCAGACGAATTATGAATTGTGGAAGAGATGAAGAATCGTACATGATAATCTTCAATTAAAAATATTTCTCGAATTATGAACAGAATCGCTGATATAATCCCAATCCGATCTGGGTCTTCTCGTCGCAGTCCCTGCGTATTTTAATTGGAGCATAGAATTCTATAAAAGATCACTAGTTTATTCCCAGCGGATGCGACCAAAAAAAAAAATAGAGAGGTGTACAACGGAAGAGCGAGAGGAATACGTGTAAAATTAGACAACTCGATCAATAATATCAGAGAGATCGTTCGTTAGTCTCCCAGTTACCGTCGCCTCTCGAATCGCGAGTAATCAAAGCCAGCGCAAACGTGATTGAAATATAATACCGTGCGAGTTTGTTCGTATCATTCGCCCTACGGCGGCCGCTGGCCGTCAAAGTGAATCCCTCCAGCTCTTTCGCAATGTTCTGGTTAATTCTTTACTCTATATATCGCGTGCAATCCATTGAAATACTGCCCTACAAACGCCCACACACCACCCCCGCGTTCTCTGTCTTTAACAACTCCGCACCGGTTCCTTTGAAATCGAGATACGTGTCATTAAATCAGAAGAAGTCTCATCCGCGGCGGGTTAAAACGAAAATCTATCAGTCTGGCCCCTCTATTTACCTGTACGGGCCACCAACTTTTCAAGTTTTTACTCGGACCGGTGTTAAACCTCTAAAATACATAATTTACTACTTCATAATTCACCAAATTTTTCTTGTCTGAAATAGAATTTTGAATTATTTAAAAAACAAGGAAAGTCTCGTCCGCGACGGGTCAAAACGAAAATCTCTATCAGTCTGGCTCTTCTATTCACCTGTATCGGGCCGCAAATACATAATTGACTACTTCATAATTCGCAAAAAATTGTTCTTGTCTTAAAATAGAATTTAAAATTATTAATTTGTTACTTTTTTCACGAGTGAAAAACAAGCAAACACATGCCAAAATAGCGTCATAGGAACGCAAACTTATACACCCGAGGACACAGCAGAGAGCTAGAACGAATAAAGTATGAATTGCAAAACGCGTTGCGTTCAGACGCGCAGAGAAGATCGTACCTATAAGAATGAACCGTTTTTCGGTTCGACTACGCGTCGTCGTCGGACGGAATATTCGCACGTTCCGACGGACTCACGTGAAATTTGGTCGTCGTCGAGGCTGGTCGTTTGTAAGCCGTAAGGGAGGTAGGAACGAGGAGCAGAGAACGAGGGAGATGAGGGACGCGCTCCTAATGGCGGTCATCTCGAATGCCCTAAGGCGGCTATTGTCTCGGTTTATGCCCTCCTTGAGCGCATACCGGCCACATGCACGCTCGAAGACCTACGACAACTACCGTCCGTTTTCAAAGGACCAACTGACATGCACGAGGCACACCGCGTACACTTCAACGCCCGCCCTTCTGCCTTCCCCCTTCGAGGCACCGCTTCGTTAGGTTAATACGCGCGATAATCATCGGCGGTTCGTAACATTTCGCAAGCCCTCTATCCTCCTTTAGCATCACCGACGGCTATCCTCCTACCCGCCATCTTGATCCGGCCATCGGAAAACAAAGCTGCTTCTTTGACGTTCGAGGACAATGTATCGACGATGGAGATATCATTGTTCGCGACGTTAATGGGGTCGGCCATTTTATTAATTGCGGTAATGACGCGGCTACGCGAAGAGTTTAACGAAGAGGAGGTCGCTTTAGGGGTGTAGTCATTGACGACCCTGTTTCTGCAGACAAGGTAGATGGAGGTACCCGTTGTTTACAAACTGAAATGTTTTCATACTGCTCCGGCATTCAAACACGTTCAACCGTAGACGTACTCAACGTTCCGTTCATCGTTTATTATTCAACTAAACATCCCTGCCTTTAATCATCATTCGATGTAACATTTATCGACATACTCGTGACGTTTCTGCGAGAAAAATTAAACCCAGCACAACAGTTAGATAATCATCGATTTAGAGCCAGTTCGGATAACAGAGGTTCTACATCGAAGTATGCCGAGTTGGGTATCGTTTTAATCGGAAAAGCTTCAGGAATATGTTGCCAAGCGTTCCACAAGAAGATCTCTACGAGTAAAACGCCGATGCAAATTTTTATTTACCGAATCGTGGTTAAAATAGAGTTCCGTTTCTCCACCGACTCCGGCGTACTATTCCAGTCGATTGGGACTTGGGTGACCGCTTAGGCGATGTTATCAGCGTTATCGGTCGGCGTGGGCGTAACCAGTTAATCGAGCCGTTTTATAGGGCAACGGAAAGTGTCCGATCGAGGGTGTCTACGGGTCCTGGTCGGAAGCAGCTTCGTCTTTACCGTGTGTCCGATAAGATCACGGTCCGGGGCGCGTTCGGCAGGATCTAATACGCGGACGCAGAGCGTCGGGACGCTGTAATCTGATCCACGGGACGCCGGTGAACGAGCCGTTCGCGGTTATTACGCTTCGCGACTTTGTCGACGAAGAAGGAACATCGATGGTGATACGTGCGCGAGGAAATTATGGTTCGCAACGCTTGTAGGATAGTTCAAGAGATCGGAATCGTCCCCTCAGGCGGACCATGGTTTGCTTGTTCCCTACCACACTCTGTCTCTCGTGGCCTCAGCTGATCCCCCGTAATTTCTCACACGAGTGGCCCCGCCGAAATTATTACGCGTACCTCTGTTACCGGCCCGGGAAAGACTTTTCGATTTATTAGAACGTAATTCAATTTGGACGTCGGCGGAGTAATGAAGCCTGAAATTCGCGAGAACGAATTTAGGGGGCCGATGATGCATCGGGACCTGGAACCGCGGAGTAATTTGCGGGGACTTGATCCCGGGCCTGATAGATCGGCCGCGCGGTTTTTGTTTCGCTTCTCGTGTAGTCGTCGAGTTACGAGGAATGTCGGGACCAGTCGAGGAAACTCGAAGTCTCTGAAAATAACTAACGAGGCAACATGTTCAGCAACACGAGATATAGTTCTCTGAAAAATATTTGACAAGTGTTTCTATTTATCGGTAACTATTCACTTTGAAGGGATGAAAACGGCCCTCTAAGTTGGGGGTCAGAGCCATAGTTTTTTTTCAGAGACATCTCGGAAACCAGAGGTCGAAAAAAATTGAATTTTTTTTAAATTATGTGTGTTTTTAATGTGGAAATGTAGTCGTGCAAGAAAATTTTAACAAAAGTCTTTTGTTTAAACAGTACATTAAAGATTTGATGTTTATGCAGTTTCTCTTATTTATTGTTAGTTGATTGTAATGTAAACTCAGAAAGCCTAGCATTCTTTCCGACCTAGAATATTTCGGATATAGAAGAGTGATCCAGGAAGCAGCGAAGGGATCGAAACAGCCCGCTTAAAATCGAGAAGATCGTTCCCGGCGGCAGCTGGCCAAGATCCTATTAATCGAACGGAGATAACAGGTTCCATTAGACCGGCAGGTAAGGGAAGGTTGAACGAGTGCGGTCGTGTGGCGCAGAAGTTCCTCGGGTATCAGCGGAAACATCGAAACGAGGGGACCGTGGAGTTTCCGCGGCAACTTTGCGTAACCAACCCGGGAACATTATTCTCGGCCAGTGATAATCGGTGAAACTGCGACGCGAGCGGAACAAGAAAAGAGAGAGGAGAGAGAGAGACTGAAACAGAGTCCGTTTCCGAGGTATTCGAGGCGCGAACGATAAAGGGAGGAGTTTCGAAAGCGAAGCCGGAGGGCGAGGGAGGTTTCCTCGGCGAGGATATATGGAGGGAAAAGAAGAAGGCGGATGATACGCGGCGGAAAGAGGGCCGGTTTGTACCGGGGAGTAAGTAATAAGCACCTGCCCGCCTTGGAACCAGAGACTTGATTCATTTCGCGGTAAGTACAGACCGCGCGGACCCGGCAAAAGACCCCTTGGGCCAAGAACAGTCCGACTTATTCGCCTACTCGGAATACCACACGGTTCCGACGCACCCCCTCTTTTTCCGTCCCTGTTCCTGGGCCCCACTTCGCCGTTGCTCGCTCACAAGGACAGGCGAATTCAAAATGTGAAGTTGAACTGCAAGGGATGAAGCGTTAACACCCCTTTCGATGAAAATTTCTTTTCCACATAATAATATTTTGCACAATAATTCTCGGTCGTTGAATCAGGATCAGAATTCAAGGTTTTTTTTCAATAATTCTCTTTTTTTCAACTTGAGATTCGGAATGGTGTTTCAGCCTATCCTCGATACGTCAGCTCGATTGTTATTTAAGACGTCCGCCGTGAACGGAGTTCGACGAACTTTCTGCAAATATTGGCGCCGGTTACACATGGGCCGTCGTTCGAGCTTTGTTTCGATACAATCGAAATCGACGTCGAAGTGATCGCGTTGAGCTATTCTCTTCGAGAAAATTGATTTGAATTTTTGATACGTCGTTGAGGAAGAACTTGGATATTTGCATGTTTGAAGAGGGCTGACGCAGAGATGATTAATCACTCGTACGGTACTAGCGAAGAGTGGACGTCGAGATGTTTTCTCGTGTGAATTCCGCGGCGAATTGACGGGAATGTGGGAATAGGCTACGTGATCATCGAACTGTCGAGGATTAGCGGTCACGTAGAACAATTCCGATGTTATCCTGGCAAGTTGGGGGCTGGAAAAAAGGCCGGGATGATAGGAGACGAGAGGGGAGGAGAGCGGTGGAGGGTAACGCTATTACGTCAGGTACGCAGAGAGAAAGAGTGAAAGAAAGGAAGAATGAGAGGCGGATCTCGTGGCGTGTCGGAGAGGGCGAAACTGGCTTGGCGGGCGCAAAGTGGTCGAAAACAAGGTTATCATTTTCTCGGAGAAGAGCCGTCAACTGGACGAGGACCAAGGGGATAGGTGGAATAGGTTCTAGACAGTGGGAAAAGTTGACGGGAGAAACGTTTGACGGACGAATATCCAAAGTTTTGACGGGGACGTCGCTTCGGCCCGATACTCATGAATTACGAATGATTCGCTCGGCTCTCTCTCCCGCTGCTCTTTCCTCCCTTTTTCCACGTTCCTTCTCCACCTGTCTCTTGTTCCATCCCTTTTTTTTCGAGCGCGCACCCTCTTCGTCTCCTATGTTTGCTCTCTCCTTCGAGAAAGCGAGCGCGAAACTCGCTAGACTATCGGGAAAAGTTATTTGCTCTGTCCATATATGAGGCGAGAAGCTGAAATGAAACTGCACGAGGCCGCCATCATAAACAAGTCAGAAGTCTAGGCGAACGTTACCGACGCGAGCACCAGCCACCGATAAATGATTCAACGTCGAAAAAGATGCGACCTGGACCACTGGCTCCATCCACGACCATTCCGATTCAAATGCGAACGACTGCTTCGTCGAACACTCGATTCCGACTCCCCTTCGTCGCCTCAGAGCTACGACCAATGTTATAATTACCAGTTAAATGTTTTCGGCGCATCGATTCGATCCTTTAATGAGTAAATGATAATTTCACAATTATTTAATTAAATGATTGAATCGTTGCGCCTAAAACATTTAACTTCAGTTACTAACAACAAATACGATCGATATAAGAAACATAGTTACAATTATTTTACCGATTAAAAATTTGTCTAAAAAAATTAAAAATTGCATGAACATCTTCAGTCTATTTATAATATTTAATTACGGGGTTGCGTTGCATTATTACGATTTCAGAGGCCCGAGGAGCACTCGATCAAGGAAGCGTTCGCCGCTGCACGAAGAAGAGCAGTCGGAAGCGTCGGGCTTTCGTTTTTAACGGTCACTTTCGCGGGGCGGTTGCAGACGTAACCGCGGCTGTTCTCGCCTAATCGGGGCTTTATGTCTTTATTCCTCCGTGGAATAAAGGGGTCGGCTGTTCCCCGACGTGCAAGCGCCGCGAAATATTCGACGGTATGGAACATTTAACGCCGCGGTCCCTCGCACCATGCGAAATAGTAAAAACGAGGGGGATGCAGAGGGAGAGGCGGTCCAGGGGAGGTGGGGGTTGGAAACAGAAGGGAAGGGAAAAAGGAGGTGGAGCGCGATAGGAAGGGAATCGGCTGGATGGAGACAGAAGTGGAAGAGCCTCTCGTATTTGTACTCTCTATACCGAAAACCGGTATTATTTCTCTGTGAAATTCACCTGGTTTATATTTTCTGTCGTTTCCGGCGCATCGCGTAATTCTCGCTCCCTCTTCCTCCGACCGTTTCCACCCCCTCGTCCCACCCCTCGCCCGTCCCTCTTCTCGTCACACACAGTTTTCGCAACTCATCCAAACCTGCTGCCCCCCTCCGCCCCTTCACGCGCCATCGTCCCGGCGTTCTATGGTTCCAGGCACAGGGATTTTTATGGGGGATAATCCACCCACTCGCGGGCACGGCACTGACACTTGTTTTATCCGTCGGTGAACGACGTTCCATGCTTTCCCCGTGTCCTGCCACATTTGATAGGAGAATAGCAGGTGAAAGGGGGTGCAAATGGTGCTTTGGAAGGGGTGCGACGTTGGGGTGGTTGCTAGGACCGGGACGCGTAAACGGTTTTTTATTTTCTCGATTCTCCTACGCGCCGCGCCGGGCCGACGAGCCGTCGATGAAGTCCTGCAGCTGCACGCGATGCCCCGTGTAATCGTTTATTAATTGCCGCGGAAACTTTCAGAGGACCGCAAGCGCAACAGCCGTGCCCTGCGTTTCGGTTGACGCGGTCGCGGACACCGCGCCGTGAGGTTTGCCGCACTGTTCTGCTGGGTGTCAGTTAACCGGTGTCACGGAGGCATGATTCTACGTTTAAAAATAAGACGGAAACGTATGTGGAAATAACAATTTTTCATAACAGGCTTCGTACACGGGAAAATCCGACGTTGAAATAGAATCATTTAACTCTCGTACGTTCCTCAGGTGAAGATTCAAAAATGATCATAAAATGATCGATCCCCCTTTATCTGTGTTGCCAGACGTATTTCTCTAAAATGTGACGCGATGAATGAAGCAAAGTTTATTAGTTCAAAGTGTGAAGTAAAAATAGGTGAGACGGTATCATAGAATCTTTTATGCAACTATTTCCGAGAAGCGTACGAAGGTTAAACAGTTTTAAATCGTTCCGGTGTTTTCACTATTCGTTTCGACGTACGCGTGCACGTATAGATAGATTTTCTGTCGAACACTTTCTCCAAGCTCCCGCAACAGAGGAACCGCAAATTCTCGGTACGTTGTATTTCCACGGAAAGGAGTATACGTTTCCAAGAATTCCGAGCGAATCCCTTCTGAAATACGCGTACGAAATAAAAAAGGAAAATGTAGGGACGGTTCCTATTCGATTTCGCGGAGTAGCAAAGTCTCGAGCGACAAGCGATCAGAATTTCCCGGCTCCGTATATCCGCCCGGTTTCCCTCGTTGTAATGCCCGGCTAAGGTGGATAATGCTCCGCGTAACCAGATTCGTGGAAAAGGCGAGTTTCCCTCTCTGGCCGATTCTACTCGACGCGGCACGGTTCTCGGCTCCCGGCTGCGGGCGGAACTTTATCGTTGGCATATTTTCAAAAATTCACGATCGCTTCTAAGCCGTCGTTCCACGCGGCACTAAACGTTCCGCAAACGGCCGCGGCGGATGTAATTCCTACTTGGCTCTGGCCGCGTTTTCAACGGCCCGGCCCGACCCGAAAAACCTCCCGGATATTTCACCGTTTCGTGGAACGATCGGGACACGGTGTGTACGATAGAGAAGAACATTTATCGCGCGTTCCACGCGGGGCTTTTTCCACTGAACTACGCCACGTGCAATGTTTCCGCTGTCTTCATCGTCGTTATCGCCGCGTATCATTCATTATACTTTCAGAAACCCCGGAATTTACACGTTCTACATGGATCGTAACAATTTTCCGAAACAAGTCTGCGCAGACTGGAACAGGAGAGAGGATACAGTCAATGTGAAAGACGTTCAAAGTCGCATACAAAGGTTCAAAGGCCCATTCATAGTCGAGCATATTGCGCAACGATTATGTATTAACAGGATTTTCAAGAATCAATTGCAGATCTGTAGGTATTCAATTATAGAAGCAATAATTAAATAACTATGGCGCTGAATACTCGCGAATTCCCAAGAGAGTAAAATAGGTTATTTGCCATGCCGATATCTCCGTAAAAAAAATCTTTTTTAAAAATCGGACTTTGATACATTATACATTCACTATTTGGTAATATAAAACTAAACTTTTTCTTTTTAAAATCGAAAATTTGTCAAATCGATTTTTGGCCAACTCGGCACCACTGTGCGACGTCTTTTGATGGAGTCCGAAATTGTCCGAAATGAATGAGCGGAACATCACACTGAGCTCCTTCGGTGTGAAGTGGATGGTGGGTCAGTGGAGTAGGGATGAGTCAAAGCCGGAACGAATAGTGGAGTAGGGAGCGTTGTCGCGCGAAGTGGAGATTATTTACCACGACAACGTCCTACCGAGCGTCGTGCGGCGAGGGGCGAAGGGAAATATTTAAATATTTTTTATCTCCAAAACGCGCAGTTTTTTTTTAATTTTTTGGGTAATATTGCACTGTCATCCAGTTCTGAGCTATGTTTAAAGTTTCACGTCTCTAGCTCATCGAGAAGTGGTTTAAAATTCGATTACAAGATTTAACGCATACAACAACGGCGCAACACCAACGACAAGATCAACACGGCAAGCTAATACAAGCGTCGTAAAAAGCGCGTGTCATTTGACGTTTGTGTACGGTATGAGGGCAACGACTCGGTCGGTTGGTGGCCTTCCCGATACGATGATTCCCACAATTATTGTGCGGCAAGATGTTTACGTAAATTCACATTGTATTAATGAGTCCAGCGCCCGGATTTATTTACTCGCTACGGCCAAATTTCGAAGGCTACGCCCCCTCGACTCGACCGCGCGTCTCGCTCCTCGTGGGAGCCCTAGTTCTCCTAACCGCCACGAATAGGGAACATGGAACGTGCCTGAAGAGCTCCGACCTAGGACCACCACGGGGAACGAGACGTGCGGCCGGGTCGAGGGGGCGTAGCCTTCGAAACTCGGCCGTCGCGAGTAAATAAATCCAAACGCTGAATTAGTCAGTCGCTATCATTCACGGTCAATAATATTTGACTTCGTAACCAATAAAGGAAAGAATTTGCTGAGATGTTCAATTGCATTGTAGCCTAACTCCGCGAGCCGGGACGTCCGTCGAAAAAAACTCGATTTGGCAGCCGATTTTGTCGGCGATTGTGCCGATTGTGAAGGCAGTGGACATCGCAAACACGAAAGAAGGGAGATCGGCAGGGACGTGATTTGTCCTATATGGGATCGCCACCCAGTGAATTAAACATTCGGCCGATATTTTCGAAAATCGACGAATCCGACTCAAATATTTGACTGTATACCCTCCATTGCCAAGATTCCTGTTGACACTGTTGGCCTGCGCCTCCCCCTCCCTGGCACGCTCTCGATATCGCGGTATCAGTTTTGTCTTCCGCAGAATTATTCAAGTCGACCCCCCTGTGTTCGACGTGGCCCGAGGATCGATGTATCGATTTTCGGGACAGACGCGCACGGCCCGCGCCAATTCCGTCCTCCCTAGGGCCATTCCGAAAAATAAACGAGCCCGGCCCAATGGATGGATTATTTGATGTTCGGTATCAATGAAACGATCGAATTGAAATGTTGGCAAGCCCCGAGCTCCTCCACTCGGCTAATAGAGAATTCTTCGCTTCTTTTTTTTACGATTTCACCGGAACGAACGCACCGGTGCCTTGGTCCGGCGAACGTTTTTGAATTTTGCCGAAACGAATTTTTGCAGTCGGTTGAATGGTGGAAGGAACATTGCCAGTATTAGGTGTGGACAAATAGTTCTGCAAGGGATTTCTTTAGCTTTTTATTTTGTCGGTTTTTTAACGACGACGTTGCATTTGCTTCTTTGATTGACGTGTGCGCGCGCGATCAATTTGTCTGATGATTTATTTGCCATCTGGTGAAGTTTCACGACCATACGAACGCTGGAGAATTTTTTTTGGGAAAATTTAATTTGCGATAATTTTGGGACGTTTTATGAAATGCAATCAAACTTATTTGAACTTTGAAGATGAAAATACAAATTTTGATCGCGACTGTAGACTATGCACTGCACGCTCAGATAAATAATTTTGATAAATTGTCCCCAGGAAATATTTCCCACGACGAAGCTTGTAAACGGGAAAAATATAAAATAACCTTACATTCCAACAAAGCTTCTCCAATGAATTTCTGTTCATTTTTTTTACCAATTCTGGCGTATAAAGTTAATATTGGATAATGAAATTGATATCCGGTGTGTTGTCTCGTATAAACAAAATTTCCAATAATTATAATTAAAACCCAAATGTTCCAAATATGCAAAGAATCATTCCAGGCATTTTTACGCTATATTTATTTAATATTCTGAACGGCGGAATATCTGCATTAAGCATATTTTTAATTTCATTCGTTTGAAGCATGAGTTGCAGTAAAATTCGCGCACGGGATTATTCATTTTTCATCATTTCAACTGACCAGCAGAAACAAACATTTTCGGTGACTTAATAAATTCATTTTTACAGTATTCATTCCCTATGAAAGTGGTCGTAAGTCAAAATTTCACATAAAATTATTTTGAACCAAATTAATTCATACGTTTCCAGTGTTGAAAAAATTTCTTTCAACACCGCAATGCATCTATACACCATTAACAGAAAATAATACGATTAGTAGAATAATACAATTAATTAGAATCCCAAGATCTAGATCACGTCAATCGTTAATGTCCAAAATATAAAGATGAACGTGATATACCTCTATCAGCTCTTTTTCGTCACAAGTATTGTCTACTGACTTCTGAATCTAGATCGCGCTCTGATTGGTCTGTGTTTTTCGTTAATAACTCGTTAACAAAGCCGAGGGCGTCAATTTTTGCCAAGGAAAATGTTGCTTGAAGCAACCTCAGAAACCTCTCATTTCCAGATTTTGAAGGAATCCTGAGCCACCCTGTATAAACCATATTTGATTTGAAGCATTAAATAATAATAATAATAATACAATTAGAAGCTATTCTAGACAAGTACAATTAATTTCCACTTCCTCCGTGGTCCTTATCGTAATTTCTTGTTGCACGCCACACTAAATGGTTTCCGGTAATTGCGCAAATGATTATTGCACAGTTTGCATAGTGCAGGTGGTCCGTGATGATGCGTGAAGGCCAATATTAATAGCGAGGCGGCTCGCTCAAATGATTCCGTCGAATCACACAAACGAACGAGTACCTGTTCGACGGTCTGCGTTTGCCGGCCGAAAGTATGTGCTCGCGTTTACATAAATATATAATATATAAAGCTGCGCGTGTGTATCTGTGTATAGAGGAAACGTATAAATATATATATGTATATGTATATATATAATATATATATAGGTATATATGCCACAGAGAATATAGAGGCATATAAATATCGGGCGAATAGGTATGAAACAGCGGCGAGGGTAGCCTAGTGAGGCTGATCGAGCAGGAGATTCAAAAGGGGTACGAGAGGGGGTGAGGAGAGGGGTGGCTGGGCGATGGGAGAATTGATTTTAGCGCCGGGCTTTGTGAAATGAAACCTGGCCGAGCCATCCCCATTAACAACGATAAAAATAATCCAATCCGGCGTTTGTTTGATCTATCAGCGCCTATATTTCGCGGGCTGTGCGGCTGATTACTGGCCTTCCCGATTGCCAATGACGCTTCCGCCGGTTTCTAATTGATTCCTAACCGGCTCGTCGAATTTTAACGGCTGGTATACCTACCTGCATCCCACGCACTCGAAATGGATTCGCTGCCTCGTTATTGGACAAAGGAATCCCGGCGACTATAACTTATCTATAGTCGCGTTGTAATCGCGCGGCTTACCAGGCCGCCATCACAGTGGTCTGGATTGGAAAATCGTGACCCATTTGGCCAAAAATTAACTTTTAGATATCGACTTCTACTGAACGGATTCTTGTTTCTAAATGTCCATGTATCTCAAAAATAAAATATTAATGAAATTTAATAAAATGTTTTAGAACAGAAGCGAGACACAGCGTCCACGAGAGCTGTCTTCAAAATCCCATAAAGTGAAACGCAAACGGGGTTGTACGTAAATCGCGAGTTTCGTGAAAATCGCACGCGTTTTACGTTTCACGCGAGGCAGCAGCTATCTGAAATCCCGCGCGCAGATAATAAACTAATTTAGTTCGTGACCAAACTTCTTGCCGCGGTTGAAACAGAAGTTACTATCGTCCATGTATAAATAATGGTTGATAAGGCGGTGAACTTCGGTGCGTCGCGGATCGTTAACAATCTCCACCGGAGGGTTGCGCGTTTGTTTCCAGCCTGCACTTCCTAATTAATTAAGAACGGTCGTTTCCGGCCTAAAGACTCGTTCTTCGAATACTTAAAAACGTTTCGAAACCGTCCGCGTTCATTATTCGCTAAACATTTTTGTAAGTGTCAATTCGTGTTCGTGGTCAGAGAACAATTGATTATAAAACATTGAAAACCCCCTATATTGGAAGAGGAAAAAGTTGTTCAGAATGTGTTGCTGCATAACATATTCAAATTTCATCAAAATCGGAGTACGCAGACATTTCCTATATAATTACCGAGGTTAAATAAACATTTAATAAATATAAGGTCTAGATTTGATCTGCCAACCTCGTCATCCAACACGCATCAAGACCAGCAAAACTCTAAACAGCGGTCTCACCAATTTGAATACCAGCCAGAAGGTGAACACGTTCTTTTACGATACCGGGCTGTAAAAAAGAGGTTCCGCAAAAGAATGGCGAAGGAAGTCGGGAGCAAAGAAGTCCGGCAATTATCGTAATTACATAATCGTTGTGATTAGCCAGCCGGCAGATTTACGCGCATGCTAATAGAAGCGGACCAGCCACCCACGACGTTCCCCGCGTATGAATTATTAATTGGAACTGTAAGTCGTGGCGCGATGTGATTATTTATTGAACCTAAGCCCGGCTAGATCCGTGAGAGGTAATTGTTCGCCGAAGACAATGGAAAACAACAGACAAAATTCACCGTGTTGCGATTATTGTAAATTCTATTTAAAACTTCCAAATCTCTCTACCGAGGACCCTTCACGGTCTCCAAGTTTCCCCGAAGAATAATAAATGTTCCTCTAACATAATTCTCCAGCAAGAAACAATTAACGAAAACTTACAAAGAGTGTAACACGTCGATGCGACCAGCCTCCTCGACGATCCCGGGTAGAACAGCCTCAATTTCGTAGCAATGAAATCAAGAACCCGAAAAGAAAGCAGAAGGGCGTTGTTGCGCGTTGCCATCCTAAGCAAACAGCAGCGGGTAGAACGAACAGAGCCGTTCTGGTGCAACAAACGCGGGAGATCACACGATCTGAAGCAGTTTCGAGGGTGCATAAGCGACCCGACGAACAAAACCGCAGCTAATTTTCGTTCCAGATGGGATTACCGTGTCGAGTGTGTTTCCTCGGCATCGAAAGGGTAAAAATTCTGCTCAGGGAAGATGAAAGCAGCGATCGCGGTGTTCTCGAGCGAGCGAGAGAGAGAGAGAAGGGTGGGGAAAAATAAGCGACAAAAAGAGGGGTTGGTGGGTACGATCGTAGGCAAAGTATCGTGTAAACAGAGTGAATGGCTGCGTTGTGACCGGCGGCGCCAACCCCGCGCCGCTTCCACCGCAGTCACGTGGTCTTAGTTTCGTGAATAATGGCCCAATTAGGAAATAATAATACGTCTCTTCCCGTGGCACGGCTTGGAGTTAGAGTTGCGAGTCTCGAGTGGTGTGCGGCCTCTCATTATGATGCCTCACAAAGGAGGCTCGGAAACGTAGAAAGACCAAGGGTGAACGGGGTCGCGGAGAGAGGAGAGAGAGGGTTGCGAGAGAGGGATGGGGACGTAGAGAGGGCAGAGGTGAAGAGGAGAGACGCCGCTCGCCGACCAAGAATAATTAGCAATTCTTAATTACCAGTCAATTACAATCCTCGGTCCTCGGGGGCTTCCTTCCGCGAGTTTACTCCGCGCGTTCTCGCTGCGCGATCGCTCGACCTTCTTTTCACTTTTTCCTCTTGCCCCTGCCTCGAGTTGCCTCGTCTCTCCTCTACTTTTCCTCCCACCCCGCGAATTAAGTACAATAATTGCTAATTAATTAGTGGAAAGATCTCGTCGTAAACTCACGGCTCGATCCTCAGGGGGAGAAACCCCCTGCGAAATTATCCGGCCGATTAAATTCGCTGAATCCCGATTCTCCGGAGTCTTGCTTTCTTGCGATCCACGCCGTCTTTCTCTTGGAATTTCATGTTGCTACCTCTTTTCGCGAGCGTACGACCTTTTTGTCATTATTTTTCCGACCCCTGGGTAAACAAGCCGGGAACTAAGAATGTGATCGCAGTAACGTCTCGATAGATGTCGCGGAGATGTGCGTGGTTTTATAATACAACTAAATTTTAACCGCACAGTTGGCATCTGCCTGTGGACTCCCGAAGGCTGAAATTTCATTCACGGGGGCGCGAACGCGAAATTTCTCGAAAACTCCGGGACGATCGAGGGAAATAAAGCGAATTAATCCGCAACAGAGGGAGCGAGGAGTATTAAAAGAGTGCTGCTCGTCCGAACGAGCGAAAGAAACGCGTTGGGAACGAGGAACTGACAACACGCGCTTCGACGAGGGAGCTAAAACGCTGGACGAAGTAGATCTTGTAAAATGCACGAGCAGTTGCAAAATTTTCAACGAATTCGAGATTTCTGTGAAAGAAGATTGGAAAGTAGGAATTAAAGTGTTCGAACTCCAACAGAAATAATCGATCCGCATTTCGAAAATGTAAAAATATTGCTTCACCGTTATCGAGACGCCATGGAACTCTTAGAAAAATTAAATGAACGTCTGCAAATTTTTATTTTGCATAGGATCCGTAGTCTGGTGTGACTGACGCGAGTTAAACAAAGACAGGGAGCACACAGTTTAATCGTTTCGGGTATCGAACAGCTTGTACACACATAGTTCTGCAACGAGGGTTGGAAACACGAAGGGTCAGGGCGTCAGGAAGAAAGGTGGTGGCGGGAGACGGCGAAACGGATAGAAACGCGGAGAAATTTTAAAGAGAAAAGAGACGTACGGGGTGTAGGCGAGGTGGGGGTTGGTCGGAGGTAAAAGGAAGAAAATAACGAGAGAAATTTCGAAACGCGACGGATTCGAGTCGCAGGAACGAGCAAGCGAGCTCGCAGGCTCGCTATTCGTTCCATGGAAACCTAATTTGAGCGTGCGCCTTACCTCTACATGCAGGCACGTACCTACACCTCTATACATCTGGATACCCTCCGTCATTGCCGCAGCCTTAATTAAACGGCGTTCCACGGATAATTAGCAATGAGTTTCGCTACTTTTGCCGCGTGCGGCCCCGAGATCCACTTCATAGACAATCGGGGTCGTGAGAACACCGAGGCAGTCATTCAAATACGAACGCCCGCGCTTATGACTCGAGCCGCTAATTATATTTGCAATTAACCCCGGAGCGTGCGCCTCGGCGGCCGCGAGACGAACAGAGAACGGGGGAGGCTACGAAACACGAGGAGAAAGAGATCCGCCTGTTCGGTGGAACGAAGACGAGAGAGAGAGGGAGAGAGAGAGAATGGAGAGAAAAAGAGAGAGAGAGAACGTGCGCGCTCGACCCACCATCCCCGAGCTTAATGTCTCGCGCACGAATTCCAGTTTACGATTGCAAATGAGAGCCGACCCCCATTGTGTCTCGAATTAAGCAAGTATGGCGGGCAAGTAAGTAAGTAATTAGTCCCCCAAGCGTGCGTACGTTTATGTACGCACGTCTCGGAGTTAATTAGCCGGATTGTATTCCGGCCAGCGTTATGAATTACGATTGAATTATGGACATTGATTGCGAATGCTTACCGCTGCTGCGCCAACTCAAACCTCTGTCTCGCTCCCTCTCCGCGTCCTTTGTTCGCGGATTAGAAGTTGCTGTTCTACAGGATGGCTCATCTGAAACGGACCGTCTTCCTGGCTGATTAACCGACACCCGTGTAACGAACCATGCTTCGCGATAAATTGTTCGTGACGACCGTGCAAAAACATACGCGATGAAACACCACGCGCGACGGAAGTGAAATAAATTGATTATGAACTGATTCATGGCGTTGAGAGTCACTATAATGTTTAACGACACTAGAATTAAGATTACACGCATTCGCGTCGTTTAATATTGAACTTGTTAATGGATACATTGATTCTCCGTGTTAATCATGATGTCTGATTTACGAGATGCGAGGTTATGTTCGTCAGCATCAATGTGGGACAAGCAAGATGGTTTGATTGCTCGGCATTTTGTTTATCAAAATTTATAGCATTGACAATTTATTACTTTTGAAGTGGAACTTCTTTTGGGGCGGTAGGTGTAAAACCGATCTGCCGACGAAACGGAGATGAGGAACAGAAATGACTAGCACGGAGACTTTCGTTCGTTTCGTAGTCTAAATAAGAGACAGAGACTGTGGGAGGGAGAGAGAGAGCACGAAAGCAGAAGCCTTAGTGTCAGTTTATGGTGCGTCACAGTTTGTACCTAACCAATGCGTGTAATTTATATATACAAATAATAACGACAAAGACAAAAACAAATGCAGAACGTAAACAAGAATCGTGTGAGGAAGTGAATAAAAATACAGCAAAAAATTCAACAGAACGTTGACAATGCTTTAACTTATGATAAACAAAATGCCGAGTGCATTATCGAGACCTATTTCTCTGTATCACATAAATATTGAGGAACATAACCTCACATCTTGTAAATCAGACAACATTGTTAACACGGAGAATCAATTTATCCATCAACAAGTTCAATATTAAATGATGTGAACGTGTGTAATCTCAATTCAAGTGGCGTTCAACCTTACAGTGACTTTCAACGCCATAAATCAGTTCACAATCAATTTATTTCACTTCTGTTGCGCGTACTTTTCGACGCGTATGTTTTTTCTTCTCGTCGGAGTTATTGCTCGTGGTTCTCCGAACGAAATTTTTGAAAAGTCTACTCGTATCGAAACTGCTCTAAGCAAAAATTCTCTTGAAGAAATGCCGCAAGATCGTGCGAGAACATAATCGCACGCAGCCACGTCGAGCAACGGGTGTCGCCTCCAATCAGGAGCCGAATTATGTCAGCTAATTAGCCCAGAGCGAACGCATCAGCTGTAAAGGGTTGCGCCGTCTAGCAGAGGAGCAAAGTAAATGTTTCCGTTCCCGATGAAATAACCGGACTACGGTCGGAACAAAGTAGACAGCGCTCGTGTTTTCAGAAAGACAAAAGAGAAAGTATCCTCGGATCCAGCGGAACTTTATCGTTTCGGATTCGTAACAAAGAGCATATAGCCAAGGGACGACGACGCTGGGAATACGGAGCACAGAGGAATCGGTGGAATTTTACAGCGGCGGTGTGTCCGACGTACGGACGTTCCCAAAGTAATTCGTGGCCGGGGCCCCGGCGATTTTAACGTGAGCACGAGGCTATACGGTATATGCTCCAGACGAGGAAGGGAAATTATGTTTAAAAAGACACTCCACGCGAGCAGAAACGCCATAAGGGTAGGCAAACATTGACAGAACGTAGCGGCGGCAGGGCCGCCTACGCGGGATACACCTGGTGTCCCATTAGCATCAATCCGCTCCTGGCCCGACGTATTTAACCGAGAAAACGCGTCGGACGCCTCCGAAACTTTCAAATTGCATTTCAAGATCAAAGGGATAGACCCCTCCTTCTCCTCCTTCTCCTCCTCTTGCTCGACTCTTCCCGTATGCTTTCGCCGTAAGTATAATATTGGCAGTAAGAAAATAGTTTAATTATCCGCGTGCCTTGGACGGTTTTAAAATAATCGCCGGTACACGGATCCGCCCACGGCGATCCACGGTTATTACGCCAGCCATCGATATGTAAAGAATGATATAAGATTCCTTTGACTCAAACGAAGAGCCGTTCCAACGCGCGCCGCCTGCCTCTCGCCGATCCTGTTACAATGCGTACACGGCGAAACGCAAACCGCTCAGAATCCTGGTAATTTCAGAGGATATTAACTTTCCAGAGTTCATGGGAAGATCGTTAATTCCTCGATTATCGCGCGATGTTAATATAAAAAGCATCTCTCACATTTTCGTTTCAATATTAGCACAATTAAATATTGGCGTTACTCAGCGCGATTAGCAAAAACTTTCGGGAACGTTTTCATTGACTGTGTAACCCAATTTTACTTGAAACGTTACGCAATACTATTTTAGCAGTATCTGTGCGTGAAAGAAAAATGTAAATTCAAAAATGCGACGTCGCTACCCAATGCTGGTAGATAATGTACCGAATCCAAGTTTTGTTTTAATATTTCACAGACGCGATGATTAATTTTCTTGAGAATGTTCTGAACATATACCGAAACGTCGAAATTTGAAATTCTATAAATTGCAAAATTGCTTTTAAGTAATAATTTGATCGAACCATTGCGCCGATGACATCAATATATTTTGTTCAACAAATATACGATCGATAGAAAGGAAAGTTTAGTGCATTTTTCACGTACTTTCGAAGGAACCAAGACTGCAGCCATTAAAAGCATCATCGAATATCATCGTATCGAGTCTTTGCTGACCAATCAAACCTTCAATTAGTGTATCTAGATATTTTTCCGGTAACCAGGGGCGTTCAGCCACAGCAAAATGAACAAAGGTGTGCAAACGGCACGGCGGCGGACTAATGCGTCGTCTACCTCGACGTTTCGCTCTCACACGTACGCAAACATACGGACAGTTTTTCTCCCTCGTATCTCCTTGTCGATCCCTCTTCCCAGCATCCCCTGTCTCATTCCCAATCCATCTCTCTTTCTCTCTCTCTCTCTTTTCCGCCGCGTTAACCCTCTTCATTCCTCCGGCTCGACCACTTAAAGCCACTTAACCTGTTTGCTGAAAATATTAAGTGCCGACAAATATCGTAAAATAGAACAAATTCGTGTCGAGTGCTTTCGCGTGTGACTGGCTGACGCGAGTCCCTTTGTGGAAAGAGATTTTTTAAGCGACACGCTGCTCTGCTCCGCTCTGCTCTGCCTTCCACCCTTTTAAACTTTCGACCTAGCGCAACCGACCGCGATTATATAGAGACAAGGACGGATATAATATACACATTAACGAGGGAATCGCGATTTTCAGGGAACTTTGCGGAAAGATGGTCGACACTTGCCAGAGAAGGGCCTCCAGACAACAAGCATGCTGCTACCTAATGATTAAACTGCGGATATTTATGCAATTTTTAATTTTTGTAAACTGGAATCAAGCAAAATCTTATTCTTATCTCTAAATCGTAGCAAATTCTATTGAATTTCGATCTGAAATAATTTTTTGAAAATATTCAAATACAGTAGCACCTCGATTAACTGGTATTAAGGGCCCTAATAAAGAATATTAAAAGAAATGCTTTTTTGCATATTATTTCATAAACCAATGCTTCTAATTAATTATACAAAATAAGGCGTTTGGTACAATTATAAAAAAGTTATTCCATTTTAAACAGTTTACGAACACTTTGTACGCCCACTGTATGAATATAATATTTGCAGAAACAAGAAATTTATTTTAGAATATAATGTGCATTTCAATCGTGTCCCTCGGGCCTTAATTTATCCGGGCTGTTTGTCCCCTGATCAAGCCGGTTAATCGAGAGGTCCTACTGTACAATAAATGCATAAAGATCCGGAGTCTACTAATGATACACTGAAACCGAGAACCGTGCCTGACTGTCTGTTAATAATAAGTACTATTACACATTTTCTCGCAAGCGAAATGTTCCGTTTTTCGAGGAGCGCGTCCAAATCGTGACGAAGAGCGAATTTCGAAAACGGAGGATAGATTTAATGAACCGTCATCCAACCGACGAGATACCAGAGAAATGCTACGCGTTCCTTCCGCGTGCAACCACCACGACAACAATAAGGCCATAAGCCGCTTATCCTGCTATTGACATATAATATTCCCGCAGGAACACAGAGCTACATCCATTTGTGGCGAGATCCGGGCCCAAGTTCGCAGTGCGCGTCCTCCATTTTGTGTACCTAAAATGTAGTCGTGTGCAGCCCTTCCAGGTTGTAGATAACATGAGCGCCAAGACTCGACTGAGCTACACATACTTTTATTATTCAAAGGCAAACAAGAACCGGGGAGAGAAAAAGGACTGGGTACGCGCGGGAAATGTTTGCCTAGGCTTAGAACAGTCACGGGACGGCTGGAAATTGTATAATGCAGTGTAACGCTGCAAGAATAATCTACCGAAATGCACTGCCTCGCCGCAAAACACGAAGTATAACTACCCTAATCGTTCCTTATGCAACCACGAATTTTTTCCAATTTCTAGAGTGGATATTCCTTTAAGAAATTGAATGCATACGTTGCACGAACAACAGCTACACAGACATTTATTAGGTAATTATAGCGAAAGGGTCGCTGTACTCGGATTTTGATGAAATTTAAATATAATTTAAATTTTCCGTAAACATAATTTACATTGATTTAATTTTTACAGACGCAACTATATAAAAAAATTTTTTTGTTGCCTATGGTTTAACAGTAGACCGAAACGTTGGAAAGTGTATAGTAATTTGCAAAATTGTTTAGTTAGTAACATTAAATCGAATCGGTACGCTGAAAACATCGATATAAGTTGAAATTTAAATATGTTATAGATTTCGACATTTTTAACAATTTTTTCCTTTACCAATATAGAGGGGTCGCTTTTAGTCGTCGAGGTATTCGCAAGAAACTATTGCTAATACTGTATTGAATAATTGTACATAAAGTCTTGATACAAACCTCCGACTTATTCGTGGCATAAATGCATAAAAATCAATTAACCAAGAGACACTGCGTTTCTATCATTTGGACTCGAAATAAAGGCGACACGCAGCCCGCGTTTGGAACGTGTTCGCTCGATCAAGATCGTCATGATTTAAGCGACCTTAGTTGAAATTTACGAGTACGAAATATGACAAATACTGCTCCTGCGAACCACCAGGGCGAGAACTCGGAAAGAAAGAATTAATCGCGGGCATAAAGTAAGAAATTTGACATTTATTATACGAAAGTACATACGTGTTCCGCGTACGTTTTATTTCCTGTGCTGGTTTCAATCTTTTCCCCGTATTACGTTATTCATCGGACATTCGGGGTCCAACGGACACTCGATTACATTCGCAACGTATCATCGTGTAACATCGATAACATCGGAATATGTTCCACGGACTCACTATCGCGAGACTTAGGCGCCGTTTAATCGAAGAATACGCTGGAGACTTATATCGCGAGCGATCGATATAAATCAGCCAATCTGAGTGTTTCACCGTGCTCAGCGATTTCGAATTACTTTCCAATTATTTCGCGCGAAATTAAATGTTTCCTACGGCCTCCTCTCCGCGTCCGATAATAAATTTATCTTAGAGACATTTAATAATGCCCCATTAACAACGTTTCAAACCGACGTTCTCCTGCTTTATTAGTTAGCACTCGCCACGATGAATCTTGCCGTTTAATTAACGAAAACCACGGTGCGAAACGCGTCGCCGATTCTAAGTTTCTCGGTGCGTGCGTACTAATTAATTACTTAACCGATGCTCCAATGCAAGACCCCAGATGGAAATGCAGTCGGGGTTCTCGTTGCAGGAAACTTTAATTAATGATGCGCCGAGGGCGAATGTTCTTTCGAGATTTTGTTAGAAACGTGTATTTTCTGTAGAAAATTTTTTTTCATCTTCTTTGGAAAGTGCATTCTGGAGGTACCGCTCGAAAATGGCTTTCGAGAATGTCATTCGAAAGTGTCTTAAAATCATTTTTTTAGAATCTTCTTTGAAACTGTTTTTTAAAAATGTTTAAGAAGGAGCAAAAATGAACGAATATCATTAGGAATGGAAATCCTACTTGTTTTCAATTCTGTCGTCTGTTATGAGATTTTCTGCGACAAATTAAAAGTGTAGTTTAGTGTCTACGTCTTCTTTTATATTTCTTCTGTATTGCAAACGCAAAATTTACTCTTGAAAATGATCCACGTCAGGATCGAAACGTTGAGTTTTTGAATTAATTTTCAAAATTTCTAAAAGTGTTTGTATCACTGATCGAACCTGTGCACCGATACCATCACACAATTATTCTAAAAGTTACGATCGAAAAAAATTGAATTTAAATACAAAACACTTCCGAAAAAGACGACCCACCAGAAAGTCACGAAAACAGAGTAGATTATCTTCCCTTTAAAACCCCGGGCTTATTCAACAGATCGGGGGTCAACCACCTGTAATTGTTCGACCAAGGTCGCGGCAGCCCCCATCACCGTGGCTAGGGTGAAAAACCGGAAGGTCGAGGTGGTCGACAACAAGCGAATAGCGCGAGTATCAATAGCGATTCTGTTGGAGAGGAAAGCCGTGTGTATTCAGCGCGGGAGAGTATGAACCAAACATGAGAAGACAGTTCCGTGTAGCCGGGCAATATTTCCCAGTGGGAATCGACAGGTGTCCCCGGCTGGGTACCCCCTAAGTACTGCTTACCGGGGAATTATGTCTGTCACGTCTGTCCGTTTGCCCGATTCATTTCACGTCGTCCGTTCTCGTTTCACCTTCCGCTTTCCGCCTCCCTTCTGCCTCCTCTTTCTTCTCTCCGGGCCACCTTCCAATTGAAGTTGGCTTATAGCAACCGAGCGTGTCAAAACGCAAATGCTCCTTGAATGGGACCATCTTCGTTCTACACCTTCGGTTCGGTTTCCAAAACGCAGCGGCTTGTACGATCGATCCCCGATCGCGAAGGGAAAGTAAGCTTTTCTTCTTCTTCTTTTTCCTCTATCCTATCTCCCTCTCTCGTGCACCTAGAATCCTTTCAACGGAAGCAGACACGATACCGTCTTCTTCTCCTCCCTTTGAGAAATAAATAAGGTAAACGCGACTCCGCGATGAAATCCGCTGAAACGGAAGAACCAGCTTGCTAGAAGAATTCGAGCTCGTATCAATGATCGTAATATCTCTGCGAACGAGCGTTGAATGGCTCGCAAATGGTCGGAGCTTATTATTCGGTCTGGTAGAACGTTCTCCACGTCGCGCTTCTCAATCGACCTTTGTGCCGCCAGTTGCTAGATGAATGTACAGGTGAAAAGATTTTTTAACGGGGCTTTATTGAACTCTTGGCGATGAAGATCTTCGTACCTCTGTAAACGTTCACTGAATAAATGCGGGCATGAATGTTTCAAGCTTAATACTCGGCTGCTTAGAACGTTTTCTTGTCGCACTTTTCAATCGACGTTACCGCTGCAAGTTGCGACGAAGTACATTCATGTGTGAAGCACGTGTGTGCTCAATGGAATCTTAATTTGTTCGATTAAAGAGTGATCGTAAGGTTTTGCTGTTGCGGTTTTGCATTCTTGTACGTAATTTTAAAAAATTCACACGGGACTTGATGGAACATCTCGCCGAATTTCGCAGCGGTTTCGCCGACTGCGCGATCGCAGACCATGAAAAGAAGCGAAAAGAAGCGGTCGCAGAACCGGGCACGCCGAAACGAGATTCACCTGGAGATCCATCAGCGCGCATAAGTTATTAAAATGCAGGATGGTCGAGCACCTCTGATCGATTTAAACGTTCGAACGGGGCCCCGGTGGGTGCGCCGATGTTCGATCGGTGTGCAGGATACCGATTACGGAGCACATAATAAAATAAAATGGCCGAGGCGAAACACGGCGGAACAGCGTGCAGCGGCGCAAATGCAAAAACGATTCGAAAACGGTCGCGAAACCACGATACATACAAATCGATCGTCTTCCTTCCGGTCTCTGTGTACAGAGGTACCCGGGGGTGGTTTCGATTAGAGGGAGAGAGAGGAAGAGGGAGAGGGTGGACCTGTCGGTTCATGACCTTTTGCACCGGTAAAACCGGCCGGCACCCGACACCCGACATATTTCCTGATTTCCAGTTCATTTGCCGTCACAAAGCGCGAACCTGCCTCCCCCGCCGGACAATGCAAACGCGAGCGCGAAATGCAAACGCCGATCGTTGTCGCGATCGCCACCCGCGCAACCCTCTTTCTCTCTTTCTCCCGCCTGCGCCTCTCTGTTTCTCCCGCTGCGGAGGTGCCTTTTCCAAGTAACGTCGAAAAATATGGTTTTTATTGAATTTTAAGCATCCATGAAATATCCGGTGATCGCACTTTCGACCCGGCAAGAATGCAATGCGCGAATTCAATATCCCCGGTGTTGCCCGGCCGGGAAACAAAACCTGTCGAAAAATAACAAAATCGTCGGGGGCCCCGTCCGGTCTTTGTGTAACGGTGATCCCCGCGCGGGAATGGATATTGTTAACAAAGAGTGTAATACTGTTGGTTAAAAACAGTATTCGATTGCGGAAAGTATCGAGCGAGCCAGAGGAAACTTCGCGGGACCGCCTTTTTTACCCTGTTCCGCGACCGCAGCTGAGTGTATTGGTTTCATCGGGATTCAGGTGTGGCGAAAACATTGCGTTTTTCAGAATGATCTTTCATGAGATACTTGAATGCTCTTGAATATTGTTTTATATGGAACTGTATTCTAGTGTATTCTAGCACATACTTGTACATTATTGTATATTCTTGTGTATTCTTGTGCATGCTTGTATATTCTTGTATATTCGTGTACATTCTTGTCTATTATTGTATATTCTTGTATGTTCTTGCATAACGGAGATCCTTCAAACTGCTGAGAAGCAATAAGAAATACAAGCACAGATAGATGAACATAAAAATATAGTAAAACGCATGCAGCACGTATCAATCCATATGTTAATGCAAGCTCGTCAACTTATTCGAGTAGCCCAAATAACGTGGAGCTACTCGGGTGAAAGCACCGATTCACCACGTTCATAGATCTCCACAGGCAGAAGCCACGCTGCCAGGCATTAGCCTTGGCAAACAGCGACGGAACAGTCTGTCCTTAATAACACTATCGTTGCAAACAGAGTAGCGGCTAGCACTGTAACAGAGTCTCGCTTTGCGAACGGCGGCGGCGCCGAGGTCGATGGTTATTCATTTTTATGAAGCTCCGCTTTGCGAAACGGCCCAATAACGGCTCGGCCGCGGCGCTCTGTCGTCGAATGGAACAATAAACAAGTCGATATTACCAATCATTATTGTTTAGTCGAAATCAAACAGACCCGGCCCCCTCCTCCCCACAGCTAGCCGATTTATTTCTCTCTGTTTCGCTCCTCCTTTTTTCCAGTTGTTCAGACTGTATAGTTGGAAAACGGGGATGTGAGAGGGGGCAAAGAGAAGGGGGGACAGAAATCAACGCGACACGATCAAAGGCCTCCCTACTCCCGGTCCTTCGTGTACACGGCAATAATTGAAAAACTGATCACCGAGAGGCGAAATCTCATGCGTGAAATTCTTTGTGCGTCGATGTTTTTTTCGCGTTTCTCTCTCTCTCTCCCTCTCACTCTTGTCGATCTATCTTTTTGTTTACGCGCCATAGAAAAATTTTCCGAGCATCGAGAGATTTGAAAAAGAGAAATAGAGAAAGCGAGCGCGCGCGCGATGTTTTTAAAATGGATTGCCTTTAATCTTCCGCCAGGTACGTACGGGGCTGAAACATTTGCCCCGAAACGCAACCCCCTCCCCACCCTCTCGTCGATAATAGAGTTGCGCCCGTCAATTTATTAAGTGAGCCGTTTCCATTTCGAAAATTGTGCGCGAGATAAGGGACGCGATTCAAGCCGGCATCGCGTTACCGGGAAACGATTATACGCATGATCGTCGGGCATCGCAATTTCGATCGGCTCGATACACCGTGCTACACTTTGCTCATCAGTTCTGACACGCTTTCGCATCATTTTTTTCCACGTTCAGTCGCGATTCAGTCCGACTCGATCAAATTTCAGGGCGCCGGGATCTTTTCGATCGCTCGTGTACATAACACGTTCGCCGCCAACGTTCGTTTCTTGTGGTACGAGACGTAATACGGAGTATAATTGTTAAAACATAAAAAAGAAATCGATCAATAATCACGGCTTCTCGAAAGACCGTTAAGCGACCACCAACGAATGCACCGTTGAAAGAGTGTTTCTCTCGAGAAGGGACGACTGTAGCAGCAACGCTAACATTCATAATGAACTTTCCGCGTTTCTTCGGGGCTAAATGCTTGGGTAACTCGATAACGGGACAGATAGAAAAGAACGCGAACGAATGGAAGAAAGAAGTGTAAAGTGGGATAAGGTAAAGGATTGCGGGAGAGAACGGCGAGACAATTTGATTCGTTCAATTTGCATCGAATCGGGCCGGTTGTGTCGGATGGGAGCCGGATAAGAAAGGATTTGGCTAAGTCGCCATTAATTCTCATCTTCGTGCCCCCACCGATCGCGCAGGTTGCACGAGGAGGCTCCTTCTTTTCCGGCGTGGCAGCAGTTTAGTCGTCACTTAGTTAGTTACTCGCTTACTTACGTTCCTTAGACCACTTACTTTAATCGGGCGCTCGTTCCGCGCCGCTTCAACCCGATTTCCACTTGTTTTTACGCCTTATCCCTTAAGGCTAATTCATTAATTAATTCCGTTAGTCCCCGCACCACCGCTTCTTCGTGTTCTACGCCCTCTCTTCGCCTCTCCTCTCCTCCTCCTCCTCCTCGCCCTCCTACTCCTCCGTGAAACTCCCGCGAACCTCTTCGAGCACGGCTGGGTGCTCACTAATTAAAGTAATTACTAAATAAATTGCAATTACACTAATGGATCGGGTACGACGACGGATACAGTCATCAGGAACTGTCGTCGAACTTTTCCGGGGTTATGTTGCCGATTTACGTGCCTTGCACCCTCCTACGTCTTCCGAGCCGCCCACGCCTTCGTTTTAGATATTTGGAGGAGGAGGCCGATTGTTCGAAGACATCGGAGAACTCGAATATTCTGTTACGGTAATCCGATTGCCATAACTCGATTTTATTTTTCACTCGCTCCGATTGGAAACAGATTATTGCGATCGAGTCTCTCCGAGCTGCCACTCGAACTTACTATACTGTTATCTATATGAATAAAAATTAAATGCTTTTTATTCGCATTCTTTCTCAAATTCATTAATCCATTGATGGGCATTTGAATTATTGACAATCAATTTTTCAGTCATCAAATCTGTTGCTAATTTTCCTAGATTACAAAGGAAAGTCGGAAAATTGCACAAACTGCAAAAATCGTCATTTTTGAAACGGTGCGAGTAGCAGGTTACAATGTTTGGCTGCGCATTATTGGTTCCCAATGGATTCGTCGTCGGGCACAGCGTCGAATTTTTATTATAGAATCACACGGCAGCCTAAATTAAAATACAATTACATTTGTGTTGTTCCTTGAATATCCATGGCCACAACCGTTAATAGATACCAATGATCACTCAGACATAAGTTTTTTCTCATTTTTTTTACTTTGTTTACGGATTTCTAATAGCTTTTCACAAATTCAGGAAACGATCACAAATATTTTTGGGCAGCTCAACGTCTGTCGGGCAGCTAGTTCAAAATAATTCTTACGTTACTAGACCGTCAGTCTTTCAATAAATTGCTAAACGTTCAACTGTTTCCTAAAATTTTCTGAAAATCTTCGTCCACGTTAAACAATTGATAAATATCGAAATAAAAATGTTTGATCGCAGCAAACTGGAGTGAAATGCTAATGTCTTTACCGTCTTTAATTACTTCTACTGACTTTTGTGATAAATGCATGAAATCCGATGTCTGCTAATAATAATAGTTCTTCTGACTATAACATTGGTTCGAATTCCGTCTGTTCCCGAGGAAACTCGAAATCGAGAGGAAACGAAATGGCCCGTAACTATTTAAAGACTAGACTAATTCTGGCCCGTTGGCGATTTATGCCGTCTGGCTTTTAAACGAGCGTAAAAAATGAGCTGAAATACGGATTTAATTAGCAGAATCAAATTGCTGGACGTGATTGACTGAAAGGTTCTCTGTGAAAGTCTCTGGACACATCATTTAAGCTCGGGTCAGCTAACGTCAATTATGCAAATTATGGGCACGCCGGTTTTGCGGTGGATTCAGTGGGTGGAAGGAAAAGCTAAAAACACATTCATCGTGTTTTATTTCCAATGAAATTTTTGGCCGGTTAATCGCGTTATCCTTCTGTTACCTGCCACCATGAACCCACTTGACCTTTTTCGCCGTTTTCGCTCAACCCCCTCTAATGGATCGTAAATCTCGCGTCACTATCGCTGACAGTCTGAAAGTGACAAAATTATTATGGTGGAACCGCGGCTCTGTTTTGTCGATCACGCTATTTTTTCTTACCAAGATAACCTAACTTGCGAGTGGCTAAACCTGATAACATGATAATTCAATTTTGTTTACTCGTATCCAACTTTTCTTGTGTATTTCCGTATGATCTGCGATTATTCAAGCAACTATTTTCGGGGGGATGGAGTTGAAATTCGCAAAATACCGAAAAGTTAGGTTAAGTAAAGAAGGAAATGTAAGCAGGGACGGAAAGAAGCGTAATTCCGTGTGATGGAATTACCCCTTGCTACTGACATACGTGGCAGCCACCCCTCGGAGTTATTAAACGCGTTAGGGGATGGTTTCCCATGGAACGGTCAGCGTGACCGGTTCGTTTCGAACCAGGCCCCTTGAAGGGTAGCCCCATAAAAGTTTCACGTCTCTCGATTTCGAGCAATTCGAAAGATCTCCAGGGTTCTCTGGTCTCCATTCAACTCTGTTTCAACCCCGTTTCAACCCTGTGTCGTGCCCGCGCGACGTTTAATCGCAGGAAGAAAGCCCGTCGGATTTTTGTTTCTAAAGTGGACGAAAAAATAGATGAAGGGCTCTCCGGAGTGGACTCGTTCGAATTCGAAAGCGAGTTCCCTGGGAGGAGCTAATTTCCTGGAAAATCGGGTCACCCGATCCCTCCTGCTGGATGGATGCCCACCATGCACTTGCCATTCCGGATAAATCAATCGTATTAACCAGGGTCGGGCCAGCAAGGACAAACGGACCGGATGATACAGCTTGTCCACCCTTTCCTTCTTATGTTAGCGTTTAACTACCCCTCGTGAAGGATCCGCGACGGACGAATCAATTATCTTCCGGTTGATCTTCCTGGCGCGACAATTTAATAAACCTTCTCGATCCTGAATGCTCGAGGACGGTTTTCCACAAAATTTTAGATGCATGATTCAGCTTATTCGCCCTTTCTTTCTCACGATAGCATTCAACTACCCCTCGCAAGGGATCGGCCAGGAAGAAATAATTCTCTTCCGCATGATTTTCCTGAAGCAACTCTCTGAAAACATTTTTGATTCCAAATTTTTGATCAAAACGTTTTAATACCATAAGTGACGGCAAGCTCGTTCATTCCCTAAATTCATCAAATAATTTCCCGCCGTTTGAAACAATTCACTGCACATTATTCACGGCCGTTTGTTATTACAAAAAATGGCCCGGTGAAAAAGATCGCCGGTACATCGGGTATCGAGTGTCGCGAATTATTGTCGTGCATCGGAGGAACGGTTTAGATCCTTGTCCACATAGATTTCGGGGTGGGAAAAAATCGAACACGGGGCAACGCGACGTTCCTAAAATTTAGCACGAGTTTTTTTCGCCGTGCTGTGCGCGAGCGGACGTGTCCGCGGAATTTTTTTTTCTTTTTTTTTGTTTTTCGAAACAGAAAGAGAGAGGCAAAAAGGGAGAGAGAGGGAACGACGAAAAAGGGTGAACGAAAAAAAACGAGAAAAAACAAGGAAATTTTTTGGCGCGACCGGTAACGGCAGTTGTAGCATCGTGTATTGCATTAGTACGGAGGCATGTTATCATACCTGGGTGATTTTTCTCCATTAGCGGTGTTATTCTCGTACGAGTATTCCGCTAGTCTCCGTACTACACGGGTCGCGCGGGGCTCTGATTTGTAGCCGGGCCGCGGATAAAAAACACAAGTCCGCGCCTTATTTCATCCGCCGCGCGCTTCGAAATGCTGCATTACTGTGACAAACCTCGTAAAATATGGTTTTCAATGAGCGGAAAGCAAAAAGTGGTAAAAATCGACGGTCGCTCAGCGTTTCCGCTGGTGGCTGTCCACTCTCCTGCCGATCGTTGCCTGAAGACCGCCGGGGACACACAAAAATTTATTAATAACTAGCTGACCTGACAGACGTTGTCCTGTCCAAATTTTAACACATTTGTGATAATTTGTGAATCATCGATAATGCAAACAGACGCTGATAATGTAAATTCCTATTGAAATATTGATTAAAAGCTCCGACGTTCGTTTTTTATTGTATTAAAATATGATGCAAAAAGCACTTTTAGTTTTTCCCGAATTTTCCATTTTTCCCGGCAACTTTTCCAATTTTTCTTTGCCTAAAATCTTATTCGGACTATTACGAACACGATTATGATTTTTATGTATCTTTTCAAGATCCTAATTCTCCATTCGCAGATAATTTATATTATTTTTATAGTTTTACTATATCCAATTTGTACAGGGGGCAGTAGATATGGCTGCCCTCCTTCAGCTTACCAAGATGAAATAATTTTTCAGCCTCGAAATCGAAAGAGATCGGCGGAGAAGCAACGTGTTCACACGAGAGAAACGCATTCTCCTCGAATGGTCGGAATATGCTTATTACAGCGGAGGCCTAACGCGCTGTAGGTAAGCAGCTGTCGATTGCTGTGCATTAATTAAAAGCCCGGATGAAGGAGAAATTCGGCGACGAGGACAGACGGAATGGTGAAAGAGGTCGCGTGGTCCCAGCAAGCGGGGACAAGTACGTTCGCAAATTAACATAAACTTCCATACAGTAGTTCCGTCAAATTGTACATTTAATTAAGGTTCCCGGATACACATAAATTTTATTCCCGGGGAAGGTTCAAGCGCAAAAACGAAGCACGGAAGTGCAGTTAATTAATTATTCCCTTATTACGACAGGGCACGGACGGGGCTCGGTTAGGAGGGCCTCGACGACTGCGCTCGTGGGTGTAAAAGGGGGCGAAAGGGGTGGGTGCAAGGGGGTGCGTGGGTCTCGGTGAAAAGTAGAGAGAGGAACTAGAAAAGCTCCCGGATCCGCGGTCGTCTCGTTTCTGACTAGCTAGCGAAAATTTCGCTAAAGTGCTGCTCATGTGGAAATGACATAATTCGCGTGCGGCAAGGGCAATTGGCAGTAATTAAAGCGGGGAAAGAGGATGGGCAAGGGCATGGCAGCGCGGGGGTGGCCACCCTCAGGGTACAGAGGGCATGAATGAAATTAAGGTGGGTAGCGAAGATGGCCGTTTACACGGGTCCACGTCTGGTCGACTCTCTGTGCCGCGACAATAAAACGAATTTGCATACCGGACAACTCGTCCCCCGACGGATGTTCTCCCTCTCTCCTCTCTCTCTCTCTCTCTCTCTCTCTCTCTCTCTAACATGTTCTCCTTCCTTTCCGCTCAACGCTGAAGAGAGAGAGAGTTATCCATGGATAGATGGCGACTGGTAGAAATCATCGACGGAAAACGTGGAAAGAAAATTGGCAAGGGACGGTTTTAAACGGGGACCGCTCTCGCTGAATCGAGGATATGAATTAATTAATTTTACAGGGAAAAGTCTCGGCGAATTTAGAAAATCGGATACTAGGGGCGCACCGGTGAAGCACGACCGATTAAACGAGAGACGAAACCGGTCTCCCTGCGATACGCGAACCGGGGTAAAATGAATTTCGCTCGGCTTTTTCACCCTTCGACGCTTGAACAGCATCCTACACGACGATTGAAAGTAATGTTTCAATATTCTCGGAATCATTTATTCTTCTGTTTCGCGCTTCACCCACAGACTTTCTTCGTAAGATTCGTAGTCATAAGTACTTCTTGTAATACAAGTTTGCGTGTTCATCAAGAAATTCGTCAGTGCCATAAGTGTACAAGGATCGTGTCCCGACCACAGCAGAAAGAAGCCATGTTGAAAAACGTGATGTACGGCTGGGACAAGAGCCGCGCCGGTAATATCGAACGGAAAGATTCGTTTCCGGGCGAGCTGGCTCGGAATTACAATAGTTGCCGAGGTGTTCGGGTCCAAATCAACCAATTAAAACTTAGCAGAATCCGGCATTAATTACCGGCGAGGGAAGCCCGGGGAGAGATCGTAATCACCGAGTATAATGAGGTAAGAGGTGGCGCACGGCGAATCCGCTCGATGCTGAATCGAACGCGACGCGAAAACAGGGCCGCTGGTGTAACGTAGGTCAGGAGTGCATCGGTGTTTGATTGAGACGTCGCTCAACCGTGTATGTTGACTGATAGCTCCATTAACACGCTGACGCACTATCTGTGTTTGCCGGCGTGCCTAGGAATCTCTGATGTACACTACCGTCCAGAAGTCTGAGGCCGTTTGCCTTCGCTTTCGGAAAATGGATATCGCGATTGCGCCACGATTCCGTTACACGACCTGCGCGCACAGGAATTAATCGTTGAAAATCTTCTGTAATCTCACCAAACTCGTTACCTTATGTACACCACCGCTCAAAAGCATCCTACCTTTTTCTCTACAAAAAAGCGTAGTTTAAATTCAGGAAAAATATGTCGAATAATTTCGTCACTCGTCATTATTATTATGCACATTTTGGCATCGCAGCACGATAGAATTTATTTCTACGCACAAATTATACAAGCAAAACGCTATAATATAATTTCTATCCAGAAATACGAAATCTAGGGGAACGGTCTCGATTCAAGTTTCACTTCGTTCCATTTCTAAGCTGCTGAGCGAATTCAGAGAATTTTTCGATACGAATACTAATAACAAAATTATTTCTAGAAAAGATTCTAATAGAAAGTCTAATAATTTCGAAACAGATTTTCCTCGGATGATTGACTAATCGCTTCAATTGGGAGTTCTCGTTTAATTCGACAAGTGTCCGACGACTTATGGATGAGATATGCTCACCACTTGTACGTTGACTCCCTCTTTCTGTCGTTCTTTCCAAGTCTATTTCTCTCTCTTTTTCTCTCTGTGTACCCCATCGTTTTCCATAAGTCTTTCCGCTCGTCTCTACCGTGCAGCCGATCACCAGCGCTGCTTATATACGTAATAACGCGGCAGGAGCTCGGTAGAAGTCGAAATTGTAGTCGGCTGGTAAATAAACGTGGCCGTGTGTATGCATTTTAATGGGAAATTAAATGTATACGGTGTAACGGGGCCGCGTGTTCCCCTCTCCCCTCTTTCAGACCCACCACCCCTCCCTGGCCTGGCCCACCCCGGCACACTGGAGAATTTATCGGTTCGCGTGATTTTATTTTGCCGGAGAAAATTAACGCGTGAACGAAAGCGGTTTCAGCGTGAATAAATGCGGGGACATTAGTGTAATGGGGTGCGTAGGATGAGTGGAGGAAATGAGCTATGGCGTGGCCGGCCCTCTCTTGATGGAGCACGGGACGATTCGAAGGAACGATATACTTTTTTCGTGAGACTTACACTTTGTTCGGCTCTATTGCCACCTTCTTATTGCTCATTCCTTCATTGTTCTCCATTATTAATTCTACCAAATGCACGAATGAATTGTGTCTCCATTACCACCTTTTTATTTTCCATCTCTTCGTTGTTCTCCATTACGAATTTTATGGAGTGCCTGAATCAATCATGCCCTTCATTGTTCTCATGAGCGTACGCATCAATTGTAAGTTACTCGATGGTAACCTTTCCGCAACTATCATTTGTTGCCAACTGCATTTACTGAAACGAAAGTTCGTAGCGTTTCGAAATTAAAATTTAATGATAAAATTAAAAGATTTATTCACAGATTCATTCGATAACACATTTTCTTTCCGATCTATTGCTTTTTGTCACTTTTTAACCTGCATACGATCCTCAGCGTGAAAATTCACCCATTTACTATTTTTACATACCGTCAAATGATTGGTACTCTTTATCTGTATCGTGAGAGACACTTCTCTAAAATGTTACGGGATAAACGAAGCAAAGTTTATTAGTTTAAAGTGTACAGCAAAATGGGTGACAAAGTATAATATAATCTTTTATACAACTATTTCTGAGCAGCATATGACGGTTAATAAACCTCTGCATAAATATCTTAATCTCATCATGAAATCTTAATTTTCAAACGCCACGAAGTTTCGTTTCAACCCAATATTTGAATTACGCACGTTTCTTATTAAGCAGAAAGCTACCTTCAATTAAGTGATTTCTTCCCGGAAGTGTTATTTCGTTTTCAAGGTGGTCGCCGTTGTTTTCGTAAATGGAGTGGCGTATTTTGATTAGTGCAATGCTGTAGATAATGGGAAGAGATCGTGATCGAAACGGGGCGAGGACCGAGGCGGTGTTTCCCGTTGCGTGCGTTTCCCCCTCGCCGCCGGTGAAAAAGTTTCCATTGCGCGATGAAAAGTTTTAATTTACACGATTATAAGCGTCTGATATCAACGTTCTGGAAAGATAGCCACGGGGGCGGCGGCCCCGGAACGTGCGTTTGGCAGTTTTAATCGAGCAGCTGCGCGGTTCTGCCGCGGCGAGTCGATACGTTCTTAACGAAGTTAACCCAGGCGAATGCGTTCTAACGCGATGCCGCGGCGAATTAATTTACCCGATTTCCACCCCTTTGGCTCGCGACATTCTTCTACCCCCGTCGAGCGACGAGAAACATTTTCTTTTCTATTTCTACTGGCACACGAAAAAAGTAAGTCGAAAATCTGGAATAAATTTCTTGGGCCTAAAAAAATATGTATATAATACATAATATATGTATAAAATATCTATATAATATGTATACAGGGTGTTTCGTCTAAAACAGGATACCTAAATATCTCCTCTATCTCTGAAAATACAAAAAATGTTTCTAACGTAATCTAAATGGTTTCAAAAGACGAATCAGTTGGAAGAATCGTTTTTATAAATAGTAATTTGTTAATCGTTTTTTCGAGGTCATTTTTTAAAAATTTATATAGACACATTTTGTACTTCCCGATAAAAATGTCAGTTTCAATTAATTACACCGTTCAACGGGTACCTGCGGTTTCTATTTGTAGGCGAAACATTTTACAAAAGATGAGGAATTATGAACGATTAAAGATCTCCCTCACGCACGCGTGTGCGTGCAAGAATTGCGCGGGCGTAATCGCGCGTGAAACGAACTTTTCATTACCCTTTCGCGTGTCGCGATCCAACCAGAAGATTACGCGTAAATTACAGCTACGAAAATAGTTGAACACACGATTTTACCCGCTCGGATTCATCGTTCCGTGATTTGATGACTTATGCGCGATACGAGTTCATTCTTCCCCGTGGCGAGTTGTTTCGTCTTTTCGATCAAATTTAGACACGTTCCATCTTCATTATTACCCTTGCACATTGTCGAGCAGAAGCTGCATTAACCCTTTCAGACGTTAGAGAAATGTTGAACATGTAAATGAATACGAACCATAACACAAATAAATGGTGGACAGTATATACAGTATTTTCTCGATATAAGTCCTCGACACGGGTCTGCGCAGGGTCATTTATACGCCAGTCATACTATTCTCCGAGTTTTGCCGAACGTAAAGGACAGCCGAGTTCGAGAGGTCTCGGTCGCCGAGAAGTGTAAACATGACTAATTCAAATTTCAAACTTCTTTATTTTTCATTATTTTTTTATGGGACCTTGATGACCATATTTGTGGAATTTTTCTAATAAAAATCCTATCACATGTGATGTAATTCCGATGATATCTACTTGTGTAATACACAATTAAAGTTTCGGCCACGAGGAAGGACTGCGTATGGGAAAGAAAGAGACGCGGAGAGTCGCAGTCGCCGGCACAGTTCAGGCTCGCGCCTGAAACTTTAATTTTCTATTACACAAGTAAATATCATTTAAATTTTAGTAGTAATGAACAATTTTATTGTGTCATGCATACTTGATATGACTTTTATTAGAAAAATGCGACAAATATGGTCAGCGAAGTCCCATAAAAAAATAATGAAAATAAAGAAGTTTGAATTCCCGATTAATGTGGTCTCGCGGGTGGTCTCTCGGGACATTTACGTGCTAGATATTTGAAACATATACCGATAAAATACTGTAAATTCATGGAGTTCGTGAAATGATTTCTGCAACTTGTCTGCGCACGATTGTTCGCGACAGACACAGAAGCGTTTTCACGGTGGAACAAACAACGAAACGCAGCGGGGAACGATATACTTGGGAAATGAAGCAAGAAACAATAATCGTATAATTTATTCAGATAATTCGTAATTACGCGCGACCGAAACTTTCATCCGCGCGAATCAACAGAGAACCAAACAAAGAGTCCGCTAATAAATTTCTCTCCCATTGAAAACACCCGTTATTGATAACTCATTTCGGAAATTAAACATTTGTTTCACGGACGCCACCATATTTCCATCGAACCTAGAGCTCCTCTCGCCCGCGCGATGTTCTGTATTCCCGTTCCCAATGGGGACCGAATAATTTCCGTGGTATCTTTTAAATCCACCCTGCACGCTTTACGACCCTTCTATTATTTATCTCTTAGCCGCCAAGTTATGTTCCTCTTAAACATTCAGCCCAACGTCCACTGAAATGTCGGTCGCGAAATTCCCACGCTCGTTCCCGCGGTCGTAACTTTCGGCCCGGAAGCAGCCGAGAAAGAAGAAAAAAGAAGGAAACACCGCGAAATTCTGACTGAAAGTGGACGCCTCCGTGACAAAAATGATTTCGATGCTTCCTGCTGAACTGGAGCAAAATTTTACGACGATCGCTTCTATTTGTTTATCCATATCCATAACAACTAAATCAAACTTTACAGAATGAACACGTTAGTTGCGTGTGGAATAATACTTTCCAATGTGCAGGATAAAACAAACAGCTCCACAAAATTCTTTAGAATTCGTTACAAACGTTCATTGTTCCCCTATTAATGCCTTAACAGTCTCAAATTAATTCCAACCCACACAGCCCGCTACAGAAAAAGTTCGAATAAAAAAGTCTCGCAGAATACGCACGATGGTCGATGTTAAAATAGTAAATTTCACATTCATGTACCACTTCCACCCCCGTCTCACGTCTCAGGGGTGTGAAGAGTAAAAAAAGAGCGGTACCAGTATCAAAATGCCCGGCACTTATCGACATCATTATCGTGGTCCTTGTCTCGAGTCGAGACACGTCCCGTGTCAGCGACGGGGGTTGCAAAGGAGAACGCGTCCCCTATCGGGACTTATCGTCCCCTATCGTCTCCTGTCGTGGGGGTAACGGGGAACGTGGAATTCGAAAGCAGTGTGGGCGTGCGAAGACGGACGGTTCGCTCGATTTAAATAAAAAGAAAGGCGGTGGGGTTTGAACAGAAGCGGGGGGCGGCAGATGGTGGCAAAGTAGCGGAAAAAGCGGTGAAAACAGGTCGCGCGATCGATCGGTTCAATTAAATTATTCGCGCCCACCCTGTTACCTCTGCTCGCCACCCTGGGGCCACCCCCGCGCACGGACGCCCCCGCACGCGTGCCGGTTGGGGGTAACAAACCGAGGCAATTAACAATCAATCACAGGTGTCTCTCGCGTCATTGAAATGACGTCAAACATTGTATTTGTGTAATTGTCCATTTATTCCAGTCTCTCGGCTGTCACCTGACAAATTGCGAGCCCCCAGCCACCACGTGCCCCCTCTCTCTCACTCTGCCCCCTTCGCCGCCCATCACCCTCGGTGTTCCCCTAACTCCGCGCGTTTTGTTGGCCAGGCGGCAGCTCCCTCTACGGCCAAAACCCCCCGGTGCCCTAAACGCGCCGCGCGGATCCCCGACAACTCGATCCCAAGCATTTTCCTGTCAATCGGGAACGAATCGTCGCCGGTTATATTAATTAGCGGCGGCCCTCCGGGAATCGTTATCTGCCGGATAATTGCGATCGTCGGCTGCGATCGACGTAACCGGCCAACCCTTTTGCCACGGTAAGAGCACCACCGACACACGGATACAAGCACTGACAGTTACCTCTGCGAACTGTCGGACCGGAGAAGTCAAAAACGATCCTGCTCGCGGTATGATCCGCTTGGCAACCTGTCAATGGAGGAAGACGAGCTGTCCCACGCAACGCTCTCTCTTGTCCGGCCCAGCCGAGGTCTTTCTGATTTTTCCACTGGTTTCGAACGGATTTTACTCCGTTCAACGCGATATCGTTCGCTGCTCGTTCCTAACTCTGTTTAGCGACCCTCTCGATTCGGTATCGTGCTAGATTCGTGCAAAATGCGAATACAAATGCTTTTTTTTATCGATCTTCTCATTTTAAGCGTTCACTCTTTTATGCTAAAATTTTCAGTAATTCGATTTTGCATTGCCGTTCACCTTTATAATAACTGAAGTTAAATGTTTTCATAATCATAATAAATGTTTCAAATAATTATCATAGACGTTTCGATACTAGTTTGGATCTTGCTCAAGATTTATTTGAATCGCGTCTGTAAAACAAATTTTACATATATTATACAATTTTCGAAACTATTAACGATTGAACATAAGGAGGAAACGATGTTCATAAAACTCACTCACTTGCTTTTGTCGAAGCTACATTTTTGTAACTACATTTTCGTTCGTTCACCTTTATGTCCGTGTTCCTCAACGTTTTCTACGAATACAGTTATCGCAAATATGCATTTTGTGTGATGAAATATTGAATTTAAAAGAAAGTCACATTTAATTCATCATGAGAGTCAGGAATTATTACTTAAGAAAGCAACGGATATAATTGTCGCTCGAGATTCGAGTCTCGCGTTGAAACCGAAGTAATATCGAATCGTGATTAATAAGATAGTCCGATCGCGAATTAGCAGAACACAACACGCACGCATTCCGTTGCCTCTAATTTCGAGGCGTTCGAAATTGCCACCGACTATCGGTCATAATGAACCGAATTAACGTATCCCGATCGATCTGCGAACGATAATCGAGTTTCGAACCGTTTCAGGCGAGTTAATGGAAAGGAACGATCAACCGTGTCCCATTTATTTTAACACCGGTTAAAGAGATCGGGCTGAGGCGGGGGAGGGCCGAGAGGGGCAAGAAAAAGAAGACGAAGAAGGAGGTGAAAAAATAAAGAGGAAACAGAGCAAGAACACGGTGTACAACGAACAGTTTTTAGTACTTCCAACTGGGTACTTCGGGTACTCCGGGACTCGCTTTCAGTCGTGCAGCACACTGGAATTTACTTTACGATCGGTATTAACATAAATTACCGAATGCCCGCCGCAATTTACAGTCCAATAATTATCCATTTTCTGTTTGCATTGTTCTCCGCGCAGGCAACCGACAATTTAAGGAAATTTCCATAATAAGCTACGGTTAAGAGTAATATTGCTCGAGACATAAATCCCAGCCGCCCCTGTGTTTCTCTCTTTCTCTCTCTCTCTTTCTCCCCACCTTTAGCTTAATCGAGAACACTCAACCCGCTTCGTAGTTTCCCCATGACAAAACCTCGAAGCACCATGTAAACGACGAGATATCTTTTATTTCCTACAACTGGTCAATTTGTCCCGTGATATTAAATTCACATGGTGGGAAATAATCAATGCGATAATTGATAAGTATGTCGGACATGGACGGAGAATTTACAAACTTCTGGCTCTTTTATTCCTTTTTATTTGTTTGATTCTTGCGCTCGAGGACTCTTGGGCCACTGAAAAAAGACCATCGCCCTCCTACCTGGATTGACCAGGGAGGGGTTGGCGGGCGGGTGATTCGCGGCAAGAAGGATGGACCCGCGGACTTTGTGTTAAGCATTCGACGAAGAGAGTTTCCCTCTTCTGTTTTCTCGTTCAAGTGATAGAGATCAGTTTTGTGAGTTCTCTTTAGAGTGTGCGAGTGACTCTTCTTCGACTTCACATCCCGATGGATAGCCGTAGATCTTGTATTGCAGTGAATCTGGAATATCTAGGAGAGAGATAAGTAGACTGATTTTATGCATTTCTGTAAAACCGAGTAAGTGCAATTTGGAACACTAAAGAAAAATTTAAGGACGCGAGTATATCGTTATCACAGCCATGAAATTTTTGATCCGAGAAACCAGTGGCTCCCGTTCAACTTCTCGATTCATAGGGAAGTTACTGTAATTACCCCGAAAATCAAAAATTGAGTTTTTCTGATTTTGTATTACGATAAGAAGTTTTATCTGGGGGGTTTTCAAAAAATTTGCCTGCAATGAAGAATTGCGAAAAATTCGAGTGTTTACGCAGAGAGTACACTCGATGACGATAGTCTGACGAGGAACGGCGAACACATTACAGAGTTCCATCGCACAATCAATTTTCTCTCTCGCCTCATTCGTCGCGGCTGTCGGAGGAGTGGCAATATACCGGGATCGAGAAAGATACACATTTCAAACTGTCCTCTAGGTTCGATCGCGTTAAAACGTTTGCGTTAATACATTATGGAAACAAAAGTTAGCTCTCTTGAAATAAAAGTTACAAAAGTTCTCCCCCTCTCTCTTTCGCTCTCCGAGCAGGGTGAACCTCCCTACATCCATTTGCTGCCGACCAAATCCAACGCGAAAGTTACCGAGTCGTTCCATAAAGTGAATTTCGTTTCATCAAGTAATCCACCTACACTCTCGGAGACGCCGCGAATACGAAATAACCGGAATTCCTTCTTTGCGTCTAGCGCTGCTTGCGACTTTAATTCGCGAAGTTAACGCGCGACGACAACAATGCAAATTTCGCCGGTAGGTTTAAACAATTGTTCCATTCACGCTAGGGATGACGTGTATTCATATATCACAGCCAGACTAAGGTTTTCATGAATTTATCACGCGAATGAGTATGCGTGATTTAAAACAGCAGAAACATTAGACAATTTTTTAGTGGCACAGTCATCCCTCAAATGCTGTTCAACAGGCATACAGCGACTCGTGCTATACGATTTAAATTTTCTTTGGGGAAGCTGGAGCAATTAATTTGCCGTAGGATGCGAAAACAAATTTTGTCAAAAATTGCAATTGATCGGAACTGTAGAAAAAATACTAAAAATTGCATTTTACAACTTTTTATGTGGGCTTATATTGAAAATTTAAAAAATACGTTTTGTTGATCTGTGTCAGTTATATGCACTGGTAAAGTTTCATCGAAATCAGTTGATGCGGAAAAAAACGACAGGATGTTTTAGACAACATATATTTGAAATTTTCATTAAGGGCCCTAATAAAAAAATTTAAAGAAACACTTTTTTTCATTTTTGCATGCAACCCAGTAAATTGTAATTTTTTGAAAATCTTTTTTGCAGTTCGTTTAGTAAACCAATGCTTCTAATTAATGATAAAAAATCAGGTCGTGTGGTACAATTATAAAAAACTTATACTATTGTGGAAGGTGTATGAACACTTTGTACACCCACTGTATACGGCTTGTACCACTTGCATAATTATGTGCACAATCCTTCAGCGCAGCGTTTGAGTGAGTAATGCTCTCGTTTATCGATTCGTTCGATCGTAGAC
This sequence comes from Lasioglossum villosulum, assembly GCA_963971365.1. Classification (NCBI taxonomy): domain Eukaryota; kingdom Metazoa; phylum Arthropoda; class Insecta; order Hymenoptera; family Halictidae; genus Lasioglossum; species Lasioglossum villosulum. Next base: position 2,929,655 of record OZ020495.1, read on the forward strand.
GTAAATTTCGGCCGAACAAAGAAGGGATCTAGGCGAAAAAAATATCGCTTTCATATCACAGCCACGCTAGCCCGCAAACCACGATTCACGGTACCTATTTCGACCTCGTAGAACTATAGACGCTTGGGAACCACCATAAATCAATACCACTTTATCCCTTGAAATCTCTATTTTCGCTTTAGCCGGGATCACTGGTATACATATTCAATGAAACCGGCGGTGTATCCGAACGACAGAAACGACGGGAAAAATGCTTCTGAAGAGATCTTGGCTTCCGTGATAGAGATCTTATACTGCCACGCTGATGGTGCGCCCACTATTAACCCTTTGAATTATTTTAACAACTACGATGAATCCAAAATGTACATTAATTCAAATCTAAATGAATTTGATTTTTTTTAAATTGTAGAACAATTGTGTACACAGGTTTTTAATAATTACGCTGTACCGAAAGAGAGATGGAGAAGGAAAAGACTATTTCTGGCAAATGGAGAAAGGAAGATCACGAATTGCGAGGGTAATTTGGAAAATTCTGGGCACCGATCGTTCGTGAATGAAAGGGACTCGGTCACTATAAGCTTGCAGTCTCTCAAGGTCCTCTGCCAGTTTTTATCCAGGAGGATTTCTTTCCGCGATTAAATGAGCCGTTCTCCTCTCTCTCTCTCTTTCTCTCTGTTGGAGGGGACCACGACACTCGGTGGATGTTAAACTCGCGCTTTAGACATGCAAATCAGGGCCCGGCCGAGAGGTGTATGTAACTAACCCCTTTCCTCCGGTTTCCCTCCTCATTCTTCCCTCTTCGCCCGCTAAAGAGTGTCTTCGCGACGTATTTATAACCCCTTTCCTTCCTCACCCTCGAGCCACGGTTCTCTCGCCGCGCGGTTCTGATGAATGCTCACCTTCGCTATAAGTTTATTAAACTAACTTGCGAAAATTATGAATAATTCCGGTGCCATTGTGTCACACTCTCTATCTCCCCCTTCCAACCTCCTGTTCGCTGCGCCATCCGTCTTTAGGACGATGGCAAACGAACCAACCCCCTCGTAACCACCCCCTGTCGTCGGCCGGATGTAATCGTTGAAGTGTCAAGAAAATGAAGACCGCCACGAAGACTCCGGTTTCATTACGGGATATTCAATGCTCGGCTCTTCATTCGATAATACCCTCATACGTACCACGAGCGCAAACGAACCATTCTGGGACGATCGTTCTCGTGAAGTGTCGTGTTAACCCCTTGTCTGATTTCTTTCACAGTTACCGTAATTATTATCTAGTTGGCCAAAAACCATCTTCCTAGAACTACCCCCAGGTAAAAAATAACGTGTTATTGGGAGAGCCAGGTAGTCCCTCGAACCAACCCCATTGCCCATAAAGTATAAATTTTTTTTTAATTAATGTAAGCATAATGTAATGAAAAATAATCAATTTAATCAATTCCAAGCAATAAAAAATTTTGGCCAGCTAGATCGGCTGAATACCAGTCTGTGCGCTGGTTGCAAGAAGAAAATGGATTGCGAGCAGTAAATGTCAGTTTTAATGCCACCGTTACTCTCGATTACACAAACATCTGAAATGGATAATTAAGTAAATAAATGGATAACGAAGTTTCCCAGAATATTCAACTTCGAAAATTGACTTTTGGCCAGTGAAATCGCGTTCTCGGACCCACTGTGCGACGCGACGACGCGCCAACGCGACGATGACTTCCGGTGTGGTTGTCGTGGGGTCGCGGTGATCACGAGACATTAATATTTATGCGGGAAATCAAATTCCTAAGCCGAGGTCCCGACCTACGAGTCGACGGAAACGTAAGCAGAGGAATCGAGTCACCTAAAACGCAAGACAAACACCAGAAAGAGAGAGGGAGAGAGAGAGGACGGGTGTCACGGGCCCCACAGATTTCCCCAGCAGGTATTTCCACGGATCCACCGAGCCGCGCGTCATCCAAAGCGCAAACCGTTCCGCTCTATTCCAAAATTTACATCGTTCGCCATATTCGCCGCCTTACCAGCCGAGCATCGTCGGATTCCGGATTAAGATTCGGCTTTGTATCAGACCCCGCCCCTCCGCAAAGTAACCCGTGTTTGCCTATCCGTGAAATAACACTACTTTGCCGGAGACACTGATACCGGCTTAGCCACGACTCGACGGGCACGGATCTTACACCCATCCAATTAAATAATTATTTATTTACTCGGCTGCGGCGAAACGAAAATAATGTTTTCCTTTAACATTCTTTTCTACCGTCAAGAACAAATCGAATAATCCACATAAAATTATACTACATTCACGCACATAATAACGATTTAAAAGGAATGTTACTGAGAATGACTTATTAGTTGGCAAAGAAACTTGCTGTTGCTATTGAAGGTTCCATTAAAAAGTATCAAACGTTTGCGTTAAATTGAATCGGAAAAAACAACAATAATTCAATGAATTATTTCCTCTCTTTTTTTTTTAACAGGTCAGGACTTGATGTTATAATTGGAGATTTTAAATTTAAAGTTTCCTAAAGCATTGAAGTTTTCTGCACTTTTGAATTTTTGTGATATAAATTCTTTGGTATTAGATTTGTTTAAAATTTTCAAACAATTTGCTAATTCGATTTTGAACTATATTTATAGTTGCATCTATAACGGCGCCGCCTATTTCCTCTCCGACGATTTCGCGGATAAAAACGTTTGCAAAACGAGGAACGAAGGAACATCGATTGGAGTTACATCGAAACAAGTTGCCAAGGCGAGTCCGCCGGTTCGTGACAATCGTATTAAAGGATCTCCGGTGTCGTTAATAACAGTTAATAATTATGGGCCGATGCAAATCGTTTCCGTTTTCAGTGAAGTAGAACACTCGTGGGCCTGTGAGCGAAAAAGGGTCATGTTAATTAAGATAAATTACGCGGGCACCGTCTTGTAACGAACGGGCCTGGGCATATCCCATTTTCTAATTTATTTCCTTATCTCATTTAGCGCAAACCGAGGCCTACACGCTCAATTATTCCTCGAGGAATAACTGCGTAAACTGGTTTGCAGAGTTAAGGCTACAGGAGAGCTCCGGACCCGAGTGCAAACCAGTTTGTGCAGTTCAGTACGCACGGGCAACACGGCGTATTTAGACGGTCCTGCATGCTCGGCCTAATCCGTGCAAACCAGTTTGCGCAGTTAAATACGCGCAAGCAACACGCCTGATTATGTTTCGGTGCTGGCCTGTCCGGAGACTCTTAATGAGCCATAAATTCCCATAGAAAAATTCATACGCTATCGGGAAAACGCGGCCAGGACTTGTTCGATGCTCCTTTTATTCGCGTAACGAATGATCTTTCCCCTCGTTCCTACACGTGTATTATAGTTAATTAACCTCTCCGTTACGGACGTCATGCATCCTATGGAATTAATTACTCGCGTGATAACCGAAACGAACCAGGCAATTTTCAGAGATTTTAGAATATCAAAAAACAATTCGACGAAAATTACGATCCTAAACATTCCGAAACTGTATTTGAAAACGCGACATTTCATTTTGAACAGGGTCACGGAGAATTCGAAGTCTGCTTCCCCGGTTAATATGCTGGCAATGTCTCGATCGTAAACTTGGATTCTGTTCAATGAGGGCTGCAATTTCGATTGATCATCCCCATCTACCAAGCCTTGGCTCCGAACGTTTTGGAAGCATTTCTGATTGATATATTCAACGTTGCTGGCCGTAATGTTGCATTCGATTACTGGTGCCAGAATTTTCTGCTCGGAATCCAGTGTGGGGACGCGCGATAACAATCCTGTGGATCGTCATACGATTGTTAATAGACAGCGGATCTTTACGCACCGTGTGATGCATTTTTTCCTAACACCAATAGCAGCCGCGTTATTCGGGTGTTCTGTTTCTGCGGACTCACCCTGTATATGTTATGTAATTAATATAGTTATTCATTTTAAGAAGTTGAAGATACAAGACGTACATCACGCTAACATCTTGATGAGATCCGAAAAGAGGGAGATATTGCTCAATCGGCAATTCCTCGGCAATTCCAATCCACATTCGGTTTTGGAGTCGAAAACGAGAAATGACCGATCAGCGTGTCCCTCACGAAAGCATACTCCACTATACCGCGGGTGTATAAATCAACCATAAATTCCTCGGCCATTATGCGAGCCAAAGGGCTCATTCTTGCCGTCCCGGCTGGAACTTTTCTATTGGGCTTCTTATGTCTGATTCATGAACTCCGCGGTGGCTACCACCCACGAATCTATTACGTCCGTTGCTCAAACGGCCGTCTTAACGGGATCGAGGGATCGTCTAGCAGTTCGCGTTTGGTCGTTACGCTTCCTAAATCTCTATCGCTTTTGGTCTGCGTTGGTCCTGGGCCGAAGCTCGTATAAATCGGTCCAGCATCGATCGAGCAATCGATCTTGAGGAATTAGCGATTATAGGGAGCTTGGCCAGCCAAATGAATCCCGAGCCAAGAAACTCGCTTTGATCTTTACGCGATTTAATCGCATATTTTCAGAGTTTGCTAACCTGTCTCCGTTTGCTTCCTTTTTATTTCATTTCAATCAATTTAATTCGATCAATCGTTATAACAGTTTCAAACCTCGCTCCTCTTCGATGCAATTTATACCTCGTTGTCAGACGAAAAAATATAAAATTTGAACGCCGTTAAGCGATCGCCTATGCTAAACTGAAGCGTACTCGTAATCTAAATTTGACTAAAGATTTTTGCAAACATCTCAATAACTAAGACCAAACGGCGGTAACGTGTATAACGAAAAGTTGTTCAGAATGATGACCTTGACAACATATTTCAAGGTCATAAAAATCGGTGAGGAAGCCCCTAATATAAATAGTAACCAAATACAATTTTGTTGAACGTACATTATGTGATATTTTCTAAAAATTCGCAGGGTCGGTCAATCCTCCAAAAAGCAAGGGATTACCTTAATAGATTGCTAATTGGCGTCCCTAACGTGTCCTGGAGTGTCTCTGCTCCAGTTTCTCCGGTTTCACGCTCGAAAATTCGATTCCCTGTGGAGAACAAGTATTGTATCTACGTATACGTATACATATGTATATGTACATTCCCGTTAAATATAAAATATAGAACATAGGTGTCCCGTAGGATAGCCGCGGAAAACTGGGCGCAACATAGTTCGCTAATTACATTTCTATTCCTTCTGTTTCGCCTATGGTTTGTCGGGACACGGGGAACGGTTACGTCGGGTTCAGGTGTCCTTTCTCTCCCTCGTCAGGGTGGCGCCTTCAGACTCAGCCATTCTGCACGAGTCATCCCCGGCTACTGCCATCACAACCAACACGTCGCACCGTTCAACCTACTAAAAACCCTCCACTTTCTCCCTATTACTGTAATCGAAACTGGAGCATCGAGGACCGCGTTATATACTCTGCAGAATTGTTTGCATCGAATTTCCGGGACGCGGGACAACGTGTGCGAAACGAGTCCCCGGCCATAAATGCCCCGAAAAAGTTCATTCGCCATTTTCGTACAATTTTAATTTCAACAAAGTGCAGAATCTTATTCTTATCTCTAAATCGTAGCAAATTCTATTGAATTTCGAATTCTAATATCTTTTTGAAAATTTTCAAATACAGTAGCTCCTCGATTAACCGGATCCCGATTCTACACCTACGATTTAGTAGAAATTGATGTAAAACACTTCTCGCAGAATTGACAAAACAAACGAACAATAAAAATATCTTAATAAATTAAACTTTTAAATAATGTTTGTACCAGTCCATAATATGTAAAGTAATTTTATAAAGCAACTTGTCTCAGAAATCTATTTTGTTATTTAACGATTTCATTTGTTAACATATTTTTATTGTTTGTTTTAACATTTCACAGACGCAGTTATTAATTTTCTTGAAAATGGTCTATACAGAGACCGAAACGTCGAAATTTGAATTATTATAAGTTGCAAAATTGCTTTTGAGTACCAATTTGATCGTGCCATTGCGTCATTGACATTAATATTTTTAGTTAGACCAATTTACGATCGATAGAAAAGAAAGTTTGAATTAGCCTTTTGGGCAAAATGCAAAGATAAAAGTTGATATGGAATCTTATCGTAAGTGTGATGCGGTATAACAGAACGAGCGTTATGGTCGAGCAGTCTCGGACGCAGGGAAGCTGGACAGACGTCTAGACCTAGACGAACGACGTTGAAACGGAGCCGGTCGATAACGCGATGCAGCACCTCGAGCCGTGACGAGGCTGCGACATCGGGATTGTGATTAGGGGCCGGTCGGCAAACAATGCCTAATTACATAATTATTGTGCCGCGGGCCCGTAATTAAGACACATTACTCCTCCCGGCTGGTAATTCATTACGCTTAATGTCTTCCCTGCCTCCACCATTTCATCGCGGATGACAGTCGCGACGGTTCCGCTAAATACCGTTACCGTGAAATATTACTGCCCGCCGCCACCGCCACCACCCTCGTCCACCGCCTCTACCAGAGAGAGAGAAAACCCCTCCAGCTCGTGAAACCCAGCGAGCAACGCAACGCGTCGTCGAGAATCATTGCTTTCTCTAACAAAGCAACTACTCCTCTCCTCCGTTAGCCGATCGTTGCTCTGGGAATGCCGTTTGATCCTCGGAATCCCGTTCCACCCCCTCCGGGCATTTATTTTATTGGACCAGCCGAATAATTGTAAGATTAATTGATACCGATTGTTGCCACGAGTCTGCGATTCGCTGTGGAAATCGGGACGAATACGCTTCGAATCGTTTTACAGAAACGTCTGCAACGAAAGACAACGCCAACAACGATCACTAGTTTTAATTTTACCAGGAAGACTAGTTTCGACCGCGAAGGAAACTTCCCCCGCGTTTCATCCAGCAAGGGATTTATTAAATTCCGTGTAAAACAATACACCCATTTGACTTTATTAAATTTTTTATCACGTGACGCGTATCTATTGCGTTGAATGCATTACAGCAACGGGATCCAAGCTTTCCGATATTCGGATGCTGTCGTATTCTTTTGTCACGCCATTATCGTGACGAATATGTTTCTTATGTCGATCGTATTTGTTGTTAATAACTGAAGTTGAATGTTTTCGCCGCAACGGTTCGATCCGTAATATTGATTAAACAAAGTAAACACTTATGTAAAAGAGCTTCAGTCTAGTAATTACAATTGCAACAAATACACGGCATCTCGCGTCTCTTACCATATTAATCTAAATATTCAGTCGGGAGAGAGGCGCGGCCCCCACCCGAGCACGTTTCCCGACGCACGCCGGCTCATCGGCAGACGGATCGCGGGAGAGGCAATTAATCACAATAATGCTATAATTACTTAATGCATCGGGTAACAAACATCGTCGGCAGCAAAGCGAGAGAGCCAAGTAAAGAGCCAGGCGTTTTGAAAGGGCAAGGGTGGATTCGCGGTAATTTTTTAACCCGCCGGAAGTCGCCTGGGACATGAGGGGGTGGTATCGCCGCCATATCGAGACTACGTGTAAAAAAACACACACAGCCGTGTATCGAGCATTCGCCAATCTCGCTGTGAGTTTCAATGAGAGAAAGAGTGAGAGTACACCGGGGAATTTTCTGACTTCGCGTTGGGTACAATAACGCGGATATTTTTTGTAGATTGTCGTAGATCACGGGGATGTCTCCACCCCTTACGACAGTTTCATTCATGACACGATGCTTTTCAATCGATTTTCTTTTTCTCCCGCGCCCTCAAATGAAACTGGTGAGTATCGTATCATCAGCATATTCGACCTTTTTCTTCCGTCCCACTGGGAGACTAGAAGATCTGCGTTTGTGACTTAATTAACACTCCACGGTACATCTTCAATGTTTGCAGATTCAATGAAAATGTATTTGAATTTTAGTGCAGCAGAGCTGGATGAATGAAGAGAGGAATAAACGGTCTAAGACTAGATCGAAACGTTGAAAATTTTATAGCAATTTGTAAGATTGCTTAATTAGTAACATAAGATCGATTCAGTGCGCTGAAAACGTCAATATACGTTGTTAACGAATCGTCGATCGAGATAAAGGAAACAGTGAAGAAACGAATATATTAAATAATTTTTAGTAATTTAACCATCAGTGAACGAAACGAAAATCATGGATCAATGATTTTTCGGCTTTCGAATTGCACGGGACGCGATTTTTTTCAAACAATGCTGCGTTCTATTGTTACACGGTGTACCGTGCAGCCTCGGTACAGAAAAGAATGTTGATCATGCTGTTTGATTGGCCGACGTGCGTCGCGTTTTCGAAATCCGCTCGAGGGGTGTTCCGTGTCACAACAAGGACGGGGATTAGTGTATTACGTAAATATTTTTAGGCACATTACAAACACGTCGCCTAAAGCTGCCCTGTTCAAAGTTGCTTCTAGTGGGAAAGCTGCTTTGCCGGTTCGTTAAAGGAGAATTGCTTATTTATTTATTGCGCAGAGTGCAGCCACGTGAACCTTCATCTTAGCTTTGCTACACTCCGCGCCAAAACGTAGCACACTAGCCAATTTTGTAAATTTTCGCAAATATAGTTGAATAACAACAATTCTCGTATTATATGTATAAGTCTATTATTATTATGATAGTTAAAGGTGCATACATAAACTGACATATGTTTCTCTGTAAACAAAATGTGAAATTTTATTCGCTTTTTAACAACGATTATTTACATTATTTACACTCTGACCTGTAAACATAGAAACGACAATTACAGTTTACAATTATCCCTTCTTTATTTTCCCTACTCAGTTTGGTTACAATATCTCTTTTTATTCTCTAATTTGACCGTTTTATATTTTTCGCATATGTGCTCTATTCCGTACTGACCCTATCTCTCATTCCATCTAGCGGTAGTCGATTAAAAATCGCGCGGAGCATAAGAGGCGCGTCAAAATTCACCTTAACGAAAGTATACTTTCGTTACATATGTGTAATAGGGACCCATAGAAATCACCGACACAAATTTCCCCGACACGGTTTTCACCAACATTTCACCGACTCCAGATTTGACCGACAATAACTTTGGCCGACAACACCTTTAACTGATAACGACTTTGATCGACAACGAATTTGACCGACACCAGATTTGACCGACAACAAATTTCGCTAACTGAGGTGGTCGTCTCAAGTCGTTGTCGGTCAAATTCGTTGTTGATCAAAGTCGTTATCGGTTGAATGTGTTGTCGATCAAAGTTATTGTCGGTGAAAACCGTGTCAGTGAAATTTGTGTCGGTGATTTCCATGGGACTCGCATAATAAGAGAACTGTAGTTATTCAACTATATTTGCGAAAATTTAGAAAATTGGGTAGTGCGCTATCTTTTTGTCTCGGAGTTTAGAATACTGCTTAAGCGAATGTAACTCGCGACGAACGCTCGTCTACAATTAGTCAAAAGATCCGAACATGAAAAAGTGCTCTGAAAATGTTTCGGAAGGTTTCGAATCGAATTCGAGAATCAACCTCTCGAGTGGTCGTCGTAAATTTCGTCTTGACAGACCGTAAAATCTGCGCCGGGACTGTGCACATCGGTGTGTTCTGCGTTTTTTCCCTCCACGGTCGCTCCTATTAATAATAGTCACGTGCAGGACTGATCGCGTTTACGTGCTAAAAAATTTGAAATTGAACCGTGAAACGTTTTAAAATTCATACGGGCGCGCCCGTATGGTGTGCGAGTACGGGTGCGTGCGCGTGTGAATTATAATTTTCGACGCGTTGCCAGCACGGACGCAAAATTACGTTAATAAATTCGCGGCGCTCCGGCGCTCGGCGGATTTTTATTGAAAAATTACATATTAAATAGCTCGCATTCAATTCGTCCGAGAATTACGCGCTCGATCGACTCGGCTCGAACACCGTCGACATTTTTAATCAGCGATCGGTGCGTTCTTGCGAAGGAATTATTATAGCTTATCATTATCATTGTCTGACATGCTGAACGTATGCACATGCTCTTTTACAGTCTATCTTGACCGTAAAGATTTTCTCGCAAATTTTATGACAGAAGATCCGGTAAAAACAACGTGTTATTATCACACATTAATTAACTGTGTTAATATAAAATATACAACAAACAAAACACTTTAATTCTAAACATTTCAACGATAACGATAAATAAATAGAATTAGTTTACGGAGTGGTTCAATTTAATTAGCTGCCTGTCGCCACACGATCCTTCGATTACGAAAATGAATTTGCCATTTAGTGCAGTTCTATTTGTACGGCATTTTTGCGTGTTCTATCTTGATAAATACTTGACGAAGTTTGAGTGCCCGGCGAATTTCCAATGTTTCCACATAAAGATTTTCCAACGGCTCGAATTTACGTGTGATTAAATTCTTACATTACTTGGCAGTTACAAGGCGTTTAACGATAGACGCCATTATCCATCCAGCTCGCAGGCACGCGGATTAAAAAACTTTCTTAATTAAAAGCCTCTTTGTGCGCTCTATTTCAGTTGCAAGAGGCGAAATATTTTAAATATGTTTCCTCGCCGGATATATTAGTCGTTTTTCTCATTTATTTAACGCCCTCGCAACCCTCCCCGCATCCCCCGCCTCTCTTCCCCCGGACCCCGCCTATTAATTATGGAGTTTCACGGCTCTCACCCGCGGCTATTACGTCACGTTTGAGCGTGAAATTTTTATTCTAACGATCTCGTATATCGCGTACAATATTTCCGAATGCGATCCGTTACAAGCCAGCGATGGTGACACGTACACTGATTGGCGTCATTACCGCGCTGACCATTTTTTGGGAGGGATTGGATAAACCGTTTTTCCCTCTCCCGTTGCGTTTCACCGTGCGCCTGTACGCCTCTCTCTCCCTCGCTACGAAAAAACCAGCCCCTGAAATCACCATCGCATATATTGGAAAAATTTAATTTGTGGTAGCACAAAAAGTTAAATTCCCGCGTGAAAAATAAACATTTCGAAAATATTAATATCTCCAGCTGTCTGTCATCTCTGTCGAACATTAATATTTCAACAGGATATTAAAACAACTTTTATATTTGTAATCGTAGCGAGGTGTGCTCATTATTACATAGATTGCGGACGTTCGTGCAATTTTCATAGGCAAATTTTAAGAAAGTGGAATCACGTGAAATGTAATTTTCCAAAAAATTTCAATTCACAAGGTTGCATGCAAAAATAAAAAAAGCATTTTAATTTTTTTACGGCCTAAGCCCATAATTGAAATTTAAAATATATGTTTTGTAGGTCTATGGTAGTTATACGCATACTGAAAATTTCATCAAAATCTTTTGACATACGATTCTATAGATTTTAAACAGAAACTGATCAAAAATCGTGTAAAACTACGATTTTCACCATTTTATGGTCTTAAAAAAAAAATTAAAAGAAACGCTTTTTTTATTTTTGTATGCAACCTTGGAAATTGTAATTTTTGGAAAATCGTTTTTGCATATCATTTGGTAAACCAATGCTTCTAATCGATGATAAAAAAATCAGGTCATTTGGTACAATTATAAAAATGTGATTCTATTTTAAAAGTGTACGAACACTCTGCACACCCACTGTATTGAAAACACGTGAGGGTGATCAGAGCATGTAAAATCAATTTGTAGCATTAAATCTGCACTAATGTTGCAACATTCACGATGCTTCTCCTCGGCTGTTCTAAAACTGTCGCGGCCGTTCCCGCGAGCATCCGTCGCGTTATAAACAATTCTAACGAACAAGTACGCGAATACGTAATTTTACAGGCTGCTGTCAGAAGCGGTGGTTTCTGGAGGTCCTCGGTAGCCAAACACAACGACGACGGGCTCGACAACATGGCCTGGGAGTTCGGAGGTCTGTTTACACGAGTTCGCAAATATAGCCATAGGTATTGGAGCCAACCGAAGCGAAGAATTGATAAATTAGTTATTCCGTCAGTCGCCCGCCGCTGTTTCTCTAGGTACGTTTGATCTGAGGTTTCGAATAATCATGCGTATTTATATTGAGTACCTTTGGAGGTTTCCCAACATCCTGTTACACGGATCCTGACGATGTCTCCGGTTGTCCCTCTGCGAAACACACCGATACCATTGAAAATACATACCCTTCGACCCGCGGGGGATCAAAAATTCATTTACTCTGTCCACGACCAACCCATAAATATTATTTGCACATCGACAGTCATGTTACTCTGATTTAAAGTGTGCGTGATCGGTTATGCTCCTAACTGTATAGTAGTTACACACGATAACTAACAATTCCAGAATTCCCGTCGCGAAGTAACCTTAGCTAAGAGTTGAAAGCGGCGTTAAGTAAAAAAAAATTTCAGAATTCTCTCGGGCAAGCTGCGTTCTCGTTATCGATATTTTCTCGATATATCGATAACTGTTTTGTTGGAAAATTGTTGGTAATTATCGCTCGTCGCTAATACTTGAGGGGACGAACCAGATTAACATCGTCCCCAAGCCACATTAGATAAATTGCGTTAGATTGAAAAATTTAAGTGTAGCATGATGGACCCGGTGCTATGGGAACGTTGTCTCCCTTATTTATAGGCGTTGGGAGATTATAATAGGTTGTAAATTGCTCGAATTAATTCGGAAAAGCTTTAATGGAAGCCGTAGCAGGCTCATTTATCATCGGATAACAGTTCCGGAGTACATCCTTTGAATGTAACTCTACCCCGTGGGCAAACAGGAGTAAGGGTTATGACCATTCCCGTTTGTCTTTGCGTCCGGAATCTTCGCACGAAATCCCTCGCCGAGGTCCCCAATTAACTCTCTAAGAATTCGATGCTATCCCATGGTAATACCGAAGATAGCGCAACTCCGACGGCAGATTAGAAAAGACAATATTTACCTCGGTGCTTCTGAGTCTAATCGCGTATCGCCCGCCCAGATGGGCCTTCACTTAATATCAGTTACTATTTGTCCTTCTCCGGAATTGAATAGAGGGGGAGACCCTCCTACTGCATTCCCGAAACGTTCCTTAACAATCTGTGACCCTCGTTCGCTGAAACAACCGAAAATTTCGTGCACGTTCCCTTCCTTCTTCTAAAATACCTTCGATACGCTCAATTCGTGAAGATAAAGATCAATTTCTAGTTTAAGAGTTACGTCGTTGTTCGAGTATGGACAAGGAACATGCTCATTCTGTCCACTGGAAATCAAGGTGTCCGCGGTGACCGAATGTCTCGATTCGTAGGAACCCATCTTTTTGGACAAAAATCTGAAAACAGTGTCGGCGAAATCTGTGTCGGTGATTTCCATGGAACCCCTTCTGAATATGGTATGGACGGCTGAAATATCGGAGTTATTGGTCTTTGTAGATAAGTATTCTTCATTGTGGCAGTTAACGATTTTCGCGCAGTACTTCATCAAAGTATAGTCCTTCACGAACATTTACAAAAAAATTCCAATCGAATCGATGAAAAACTGAGTTGTCGGCAGATTTTTGTCGAAAAAGATGGTTTTCTGGCCCACTGTGCGGCGTGTCGCGAAATGTCGAAGGACCTGTCCAGACCGCAAGCCAGTGCCCGCAGGGACGTCGGTTTGAATTGAAGATTTTTGCGGACGACAACTCGTTGGCTCACGCGCTAACGTATTTGCAAGATCCGCTGCGCTGATGGACATATAATGCGACGTGTGATTGTAGGCCCGCCAATCGCGGCCGATTGTGCCTCTGAAGGCCCGCTAACTATCTCAAACTAGCCCCATTCAAGCCGCCACGACCTCTCTCTATCCGTCTCTATCCAGCGCCATCTGCCTCTATGCCTCGCTCGTTCCAACCCTCCTCATTCACCGTGTTCACCCCCTGCACCCTACACCTCTCACCCCTATCTCTCTCTCTCTCTCTCTCACGCTCTCATCCCCTGGGTAACTTTCTTCTCGCTCGCATATCCAGTCAGCTTGTCCCGTTCGCTCCGACTTCACCAGCGATTTTTCCCACCCCCAACCATCCCCTCCGCACCCCCAAAACCCTGTCTCTCCTCACCTCATCGTTCCCAACTCGGTATTTCTTGCAGCACGTTTCTTCCCGCATCCTGCTCTAATTTTCGGGCCGGTTCTCTCGCCGCACACGTAATCCTCCATTTTACTCGCCTACCCCCCGATACTTTCTTCCACCCCCGTGTCTGTCCTCCTTTTTTTCGCTTCTCCTGCCACATCCCCGCTTCATCGTCTACGCGAATGTTTTGCTCCCCATTTAACCGTCCTTTATCGCGCCCGATCTATTCACTGTTCCGCGCCCGCGTTTCCCTGTTTCCGAGGTTTTCGCGATTTCTTTCCGCGAACGCTTTCACCAACCGAGGCCCTCGCATCTCCTCAATTCGCAGACTTTTGTGCAACGTTTACTGCACCGTGTTCGGCGCGGTTCCACCGGCGCTTTTGTGCTTGCAAATTCATACGGTTGCTCGCTACCGCAGGTATCAGAATATACCAATCCCTTGACGAGTTATTTCCTAGTTTCGAAAGAAAATGTTGTAATCATTGTGTTCATTAAAAAAATGCAAGATAACCTTCGAATGACTTCGAACATTATGTACGAACACAGTTTGTCTTTCTAAAACTATGGAAATATCGAGGTATCGAAGGGATGAACGCCTCGTTACCACTCCTCACCCCGTTAAAGCCACCCTCGTTTGCTTCTCTCTTCTTGACAGTAAAACTACCGAGCCCCACGCGAGACTGATGAACATTCCTGTATTCAGATTTCATAGAATTTTTTGGTAACATGTACGTACTTGAATAAAGAATTATACTAAAAAAAAGTTTCAAGAAAATAGTTTTATAACTTCACGAATCGTAAAAGAAGGGTTCTGTAGTTCTACTGTTAAACTCGTTTTGAATGGTTTCTCTTTCTCAGTCTCTCCTCTCCGTCAGTTCTCCGGCAACGTTGTTCCTCCTTCTTCAGGGCAACCCTCATCCCCTGTCGACTGTTGCCCCGTTTCGCCACCTCCGTTCGCCGGCCGCATTGACACAATCACGCGCGGTTACATAGGTGCAGCAGAACCATATCCACCCCCGCAACCAGAACCACCCCCTTCACCGAGCGCAGTAGCATTCGTCCCGATTCGAATTCTCGACCCTATATAACCGGCGCACGTTCTACGTGGAAATTTCGAATCTATCACCGACCCAGACGAATGCAAATCGCGCATGAAGCGCGCTTAATAAAGCCCCGCACGCGGCCCGCAACTCGCAATTTTCTTTCCGACGGTACGTGTGCCGTTCACCAACCCCCGCTGCCTCGCACCACTTAATGAAACCTTCGTAGATACTGGCTCCGCCATTCAACAACCCTCTCGACCCTCGAAACCGAACGGAAACCCGACTGTCTTCACGTGAAACCAGCCAGCGACGAGCAATTCGAAAAAATCGCGAAATCCTCGGCGCAATTCGCATCTGTCCTAATTACACGTTGTTCGGTACTAACCATACTCATTCTACCCACAAAATTTTAATTATCACTAGACTGCCGATGTTTATGCAATTTCAAAAAAGTCTTATTCTCGTTAGTAATAACTAGACTGCGGATTTTTATGCAAAATTAAAAAATATTGACTGCAAGACACAGGAGCCAAATAAAAATGTCTTATCAAACTTAATTTTCATATTACACTGAAAGTAATACACTGACGTCCTTAAATCTTTTTAATATGCCCACTGCTTTCAATTGTACGCGCCCATTTTTCTCATAAATTATTATTTTAAGTGATTACTATTCTAATCATTATTTTAGGGGTACAACGAAGTACTATAAAAATGTCAGGAGAATGGGTCTCACAGTTTCCCAAAGAAAAATTCCAAAAACTCGTCTAATCCTTCAACGAGGAAGATCATCCCTGAAGTAACCCTGCAGAAGACGCTGACTACAGCCTAACCGAGAGCAGTACAGAATGAACGAAACCACGGTCTTCTTGACCGTTTAATGAGCATTTAACGCAACCGGTGCGCTTGAATGGTAACTCGATCACGAAGATTTAAGTCGGTAAAATTTCCCGACAACAGACCAGTTAGTATGAAACGAGACAAGGCTATAGGGTGAAAGTGTGTATAAGGGAGCTGGCAGAGAGACGACGAGGATGGGTTTTGGCGTTTCTATCAGCCGGTCTGGTCCCCGGTTGCTTCTCGGTACCGAGTTCTCTAACTGAGTTTGTTCGGTTTTCAAGCTTTGGTGATTCTCGACGGTGTCCGTGGCGCGGAAGGCGAATGGCTCGGTGGGATGGAAAGAGACGAACGAACGGGAAAGAGTGAACAAGAGATAGAGAGGGTCGAGGAGAGTACATCGAGGAGCCAAGGCCCCGGGATATTAGCCGGCTTGTTAAGGGAAAGCCAACGCCGTCAAACGTCCTTATTAAGGCCACGCAAATAGCTAGTACCGCTTCTCCTCGCTTACCTCTTGACTTGGCTTCCTGGAAATTCAATTTTCGCCTGCCCCGAAATGCGGTCGGTCAAAAGCGCTGCCCTCGGGTTCAATATTGTTCGCGCCCTCGAAGATCTTCGGATTCGCACGCTTCGACAGTTTTTAGCGAGGGATTCGCGACCACGTGGCCGAATTTCCCGGACAACTAAATCTACCCGCGCGAACCGACACGTAACAATTGCTAGGAAAATACACGGTGGCCCTACGAACCCTTATTCGTACCCTAAGATCTTATTGATACTCAAAAATCTTCGTATACAGATCAATAGAGATGTTCCTTAGCCGATAGTTAAAATTAGATAAAAAATGTATTTCTCCTACAATATAAAAACATTACGCAGATTGTTCTAGTAGTGTCTGTGCGCGCGTACGCAAAAAATACGTGGAAGTCTCTGGTTATCTAACTATCGACGAATACGTGAACGGAAGACTGTTTGCTATCTGTCTAATAATACATCTATCTTTCTGCAACGCGCAGCTAAATTAGTGGCAGATGATTGTGAAGTTTCTTCGGCTTTCAAATATCCGGTGGAAGCATGGATACTGTGAATGTTGAGCCGATGCGTTGTTCGACGATGAAATGGTCCAGCACCATTGTTTTAAGCTTCTCGTGAATTCTTGTGGAACCCGACTACGTTGCGATCCCATTCGGGAAGTTTTGACTTCTCTGTAAACGAAGTTGTTACGAATGGTTGTTTCTTGCTTGTTCGAATCTTCTCTAAATACTTACGCGTTTCTTTTTCAAGTCCGCTAACAATAGGCTTGCTGTCGCTTGGAAATCCGTGGGCGCGGTCGCGGTTTCGATGTTAATGGTGGGAAGCTTCGGCTTTGGTAGTAATCTGAAATACGCGAATTAATGAATCGTTCCTCGTTTTCGTAAATTCGTTTGTTCGTTGGTCTTGCGAAGTATGAGAATGTGATCGACTTACGAGTGTATGACAGGCGACAATAACTTTCTATCGATCTTAGAAGGATCTGTAGGTCCCGTCCACCAGCTGATGAAATTTCCCACGACGATCACCACTAACGTTCCCAATCCGGTGAACCAGTGATAAGATAATCGGTAAAGAGGAAACACGTCATCCTCGCTAAAAAAGTCAACATTTATATGATATTAGTATTATTTTATTAAGAATGGTTTCTCTCCCATACTTCCTCCACCATTAAAAATAAGTGCAAGTGAAACCTCGATCAGAGGTCGGCGACGTTAATAGCCACTTAAGATTAAATTGATTATGAAAGACTAAATGATTAGTGTCGGTACTAAGATTCACTTACTCCGGATGCTCGAACTGCTTCAGGAAACTTTCGGAGATATTGGCTGGGCAATGGGAGAGAGGCACTGAAAGTTTCTTAGGGACCAGCTGGCCAGCACTGATAGACCAGTTTGCGCCGAAACTCGCCCAACCGGCGACCACGAATCCTACAATGGCGCCCATGAATGCGCCCTGATTAATAAAAAGGAGCTCATTAAAGTTTATTCATTTATTCGTTCTTTCAATAACAAACGGACCCGCCACGCTTATTCTGGGGACGAGCTTCGCGCGTAATTAAATGGAAACGCGAACAGTGGGTCCGATGATAAGACAACAACACGGACATTTTTATTAATCGCCTAACACACGACTGCCCACAAACTGTAATAAATCCCCTACAAATTATCGTCGCGTGATTATCATTCTTTCTATTTTCTCATTTTATTTCATTCATTTCATATTTTAAACGAATATACAAGATTACCGCACCACTCCCGGAATTACATAGCATACTAATTATTTTATGCACCCACCACTTAAGAGAATATTTTTAAGCCGTAATGTCTTGGGACGCTCGGAAAGTCATTTCGTTTTCTCAAGAAATTAATTTTGCTATAAACGAACGACCGTTAATACAGTCATTAAAAGCTCTATTCAGAAATTCTATAAAATGTAAACCCACCTTAGAGTTCGTCCATGGGAATAGAATGCCCAGGGTAAACACCCCGAACGAGGTACCAGCAGCTATCGCGGCAAGACTCCCAGTGATCTGACACAGAACGATACAACGAAAAATTGCTAAATATCTAGTATAAATAATTTTATGAAAATACCAACTCACCACTAAAACGCTGCCCAAATGTTCTACTAAGTAGAGCAAGCCCAAAGCGATCGAGCCAAGGATCACGACCAAAATCTTCACGAAGATGAACGAAGCCCGGTCACTCAGTTTCAAACCGAAACAACCCTTAACGAAGTCCTCCAAAACGACGACGGAGGTCGAATTGAAACCCACGGAGAGGGTGCTATAAAAATCGACAATCTATAATATGTAATCGGAGATCAATCTACAGTCTCAGCCAAAGCAGGCCAGCTAAATATCTCCTTCAGTTTTAATGACACGAAAAATATTTATGGCATAATTTAAATGGTATCGAAAGAGGAATATCGTAGAAGAACAATTTTTCACATTTTGTTGGACTTAAGGTCACCATTCAAATGTATTTTTTTAGCCGCTATAAGATAGAATAAAAAAAAAACAAATTTCCTGATAGAGAAAATAACAATGATCTTGAAAAAAAAATGAAAAAATAACCGGGCAAAAAAATTGTTCTTCTATGATATTTCTCCTTCGGTACCATTTAAATTATACCATAAATATTTTTCGTGTCATTAAAAATAAAGGAGATATTTAGCTGGCCTGATTTGGCTGAGACACCCAATATAACATGAAATAATATATTCAAATATAAGTTCCTAGAGACCGAAATCCTTAATTTTATTCTTGTCATTTTCGTGGCAGATAGATTAAAGTATAATAGAGAACTTGTAAAAATCGTACCTAAGCGCAGCGCCGAAAATTGCGGCAATGAAAAGGCCAGGCACCCCGTGCAGATGTCCCGCGACTTGCATGACATAAGCTGGCAATAATTGATCGTCAGCGGTGATCAAACCGGCAGCCCTAGGATCGCATTTCGGCGGAGACCACCAGGCAATCAGAACAAGGCCGCACCAGCAGCAGAGCGATATGAATAGCATAATACTGATAGTGAATATCGCCAATGATCTGAAATCACGAAGGACAATGCCATACGTGGATAATTGGCTACGAGTGATTCGCCATAATAGTTCTACAGCGGTAGTGAACAGATTCTTTATTCAATGTTTCATCGACGTACTCGCGGGCTCACCCCTGAATCGCTCTACGAAATTAACGATTCGCGCGATGATAGCGATCGATGTACTCACTTACAGTTTGGACGTTGCCAAATCTTTCAGCGATCTGTACCGCTGTACCATCGTTTGATTCACGGCTATGTATGCGGTGCTGTAGAGCCATGAGCCGATTAATACTGTCCATACTGTGTACCTCGTGTACGGAGATGGGTCAAAGCTGCAGCGAGAAGAATAAATAAAATCGGAGTATTATTTTAAATTGATGATAACTTAAAAATCGGGTATTCTTTTAAATGGAGTCGACTAAATTTTTCAAGTACAGTAATCCGTCAAATGCTGTCCAACAGGCGTACTCTGGGCAGACAACGTTTGCACCCAAGACTTGTTTTTCTGATTTATGGCTGCGTCTACCGCGCCGAGCGAGACTTCAATAGAGAGTCGAACATGGAGAAGGACAGAATGAAACACGGATTCTTCGTCGATTACATCGCTAAATTATAATTGAAACTGTATCGTGTTTGGTCTTGTTTTAATCAGAAAAATGCCAGAAAAATTAAGAAGTTTGAACATTCGATTCATTGTGTCAATGTAGTGGTGTTCACACGGATATACCCGAGCCGACAATAATCCCTGCGGCGCGACACAGCGTTCACAGTGTAGACAACGTTTGCGATCTCGACACCGGACAGTATTTGAGTCTTTACTGTACTAAGTACTTGTGAAACAATTACGAGAGATCGCGCTGGAAAAGCAGAAGTTCGAAATATTGTTCTTACTTCAAGAATTCAATTCTATTCGCAATCGATGCCTGCTTCCATATCTCGGCAGCGCCGAGTCTATAAGTGCCCAATGCGGTAACGGTTAGAACACCGACGATCATCACTCCGACTTGAACCGCATCCGTCCACACCACTGCCCTGATGCCACCCTAATAATCATAATACCCTTGATTAAATCAAATTACACGTTCCCACCACCAATTAACTAAACCACGTCTCCTTCCGAAACAAATTACAGGAAATATCTTCTCGGAACGCAAGGAACGACATTTTTAAATGTATCTACATGAAAATTTAATTTAGTTCCTCGATAAAATTAAATTAGGTATACGAATTCAATCAAATTTTCATTACTATTAAAATTTAATTTAGTCCTTCTAAGCCATTGCCGCACAGTTTTCGTACTCAAAAAATTCTAACCATCACACAGAGATATAACAATTAAAATACCATAAAATTTCCAAGCGAATCGGTCGCCTGGTTTCCCAAGGAACAATTCCGAAAAGAGATTTCGTCTCAGCTTCCGATCACCTGGCCATCAACGAGATCGTTAAGCACATAGAAGGGGGTGAGGAGTGGTCTTCGTAGAGCATGAGGCCGATAATAAACAAATTTCCAAAGAGTCACCGGTCCGCGATAAATTTTCATTAATTCGGGGGGTGGTACAACAAATTGCTTGAATAATTACAGGCGCGCGAGCACGCGATTAATCACTTCGGCGCTGGCTTTGTGATCCGCAAGCTACGGGGAACGAGCACTCGACGTGCTCCGCGCCATTGTTTCCGGCGGGCCATTGTCGGGCTCTCAGTTTCCGTCCATAAACATTTCGAGTAGCCGGGTCCGCGTGAGAGATTCTTCGCGGCATTGTCCACCGAAAATTGTTTCCTACGTCGCGCAAACCCGGCCCCCGAAGGAACTCGAGCAATCCCCAGGGAGAATTCCGCGAGGCAGCACCCCTCTCGCAAAATTAGCTCGCACACACCTAACCGGCCCTGTTTAACTTGACCCTAAACGTGCCGCGTCGGGCGCTTCGTATATTTCATCGTTGTTGCGTCTTGTTAACTCCTTAAACGCCGACAATGAATTCGCATCGTCATCGCCGAACGATCATGATCACTATACAGTGGTCCTTCGGTGACCCTGGTCATCCATCTTAGTCTCTGATAGCGTCTTTCTTTTTAAGAGCGTAATTGGTGCTCGCAGACGCGGAATAAACCGATGGATTTTGTGTGAAAATCAAAGAACTTTCGATAGAAATGAGATAGCTGAAGTATTGCGTATGCTATAATGAAAATTTGATTAGACATCTATTTTCCATAATTATATTTTCGTTTACTAATTTATTTCATGCTTTTCTTTATCAGCAATAATATTTTGACCAATTTTGTACCTGGTCTAATAATACAAAGAAGAACAGGTAAATTTTTGTAAAATCTATAAAGGTGAAGGATTGCAACCATTGTAATTATAAATCATCATTTTGCATGAAGACAGAAAGGGACTTCGTATTGTTGGAAAACGCTATCAGACCCTATATATGGTCAGCATAATTTTTAAACATTAAATGTACAAACGAACCACAAGAGACCGGAACGTGTTCGAAACCGCATGCTTCGGCAGCGAGTTAAACAATGTTCGCGACGCGACGGGCTGATTATGCTATTGAAGTAAGCGAAACGCGGCCGAACGAACGAAGAAGCAACATGTCAAAACGTTCGTTCCCTTTCAGCGGCGTGTGTCGGTCGATTAATTACAGAAATGTCGAATTAATTTTCGGCGATAAACTTACCAGAACGGTGTAGAACACACACGTGAAGCACACAATGATCGCGATCAAATGCACATCGATGCCGCTCACTGTAATTAATCAGGGAGATTTTAATAGTGCCCGGTTAATGTTCCACTATGAATAATATGGCCGCGGGATACCTTGATTTAGCGCCAACGCAGGAACGTAGACCACGATCGATTGGTAAAGGACCTGAAATTGGTTTGTTACGGAATTATTACTGTGGCAACAGCCGGGCTGATCATTTTACGCGTGGAGAGGACAAAGGACATGCACGATCGAGGAACTGCAATTTTCCTCCTAATCTTCCGTACAGTGGAATTTACAAAATCATTACAAAAAAATACATTTACAGAATCTCGATATTCCCGAAACTAATCAATAGATTTGCGGATGTTTATGCAGTTTTCAATATAAATTTTTAAAAAGTGATACCAAATCAAATTCCACTTTCATTGGTAATAGCATTTTTGGATCCAAACTAAATCAAAATGCTACTTAATTCTGTTGAGTTCCATATTTTTTTGTTTATACGTATAGATAAAGGCATAAAGATCCGCAGTCTGCTAGTCAAATTAATTTGGCGACAGCTAGACAGCTCTTCTACAATTTTACTAATTTATTATTTAAATCTGGTATTATTATTAAGTGAATCCGGTACTGATAGTCAGCAGTCGAATTCACACATCGGCGTACATTCCAACTACGACTAAAAAGAGCAGACGCCATAATAGAAGCCTCTCACGTGCGACCTACTATCAGCCGGGTTTTTTCTCTTCGTTTTTAAACAATTATTTACACGCGAAAAGTTACCGCAATCAGTCATTTAAAGTTCCTTCGAGCGTCCCGATAAGCCGCGTCGATTAAAGTTCCGTGTTTCCGTCGCGTAACGTGGCGTGACATAACTTCATTCTAAATGAGTTACCGTCAAATTAAAGTCAATGATGAATTACTTTTCTCAAAGTTTCTGATGCTTTGTACCGGGCCGAAAATCTAGATAAGAGGAGCCGAACAGAGGGAAAGAGGGAGGAGGGTGGTCCCGTGTGCTTCAGGGTTCGTTGACACGTTTTATGCTTACCACATCAATAACGAAGATCAACGATATGAGGGTCCTTACGCCTCGATTGAATCTTATCTCTAAATACTGAAACAGAATCGTGACGATGGCGAATTAAACAAGCGCGTAGCGCTTCGACGTTCTCGTGTCGACGAGGACTTTGCTCGCGGTCTCACGAAAGCGATTGTTACTTTGTTCAAACGTTCTGCCTCTTCTCGAGGAAGTGTTAAAGTTGTTCGAACGAACTCGTACCTCGTAAACGGAGTTTAGGCCCATTTCCACGAACACAGGGGCGTAGACGGTGGCTACGACCACTCCCGAGAAGAATATGGAAATGATCGTGATCCAGTACTGCGTCCCAAAATTGTAGATCTCGGACGGGGTGCCGAGGATCGTCACGCCGGATATGAAACTGCAACCGAGGCAAGCAAGTCTGATAAACTGTCGTTCTGAAGCTGCACAGTAGGATGGACCTTACTTTTCGACCATCAAATGTTGGGCACGCCTCCTCCCAATATCCATTTTATGAAAAAATGATAAATCCAATGTTTTAGAGTTTAGAGTTATACCTCCAACAACATCATAATTCCTTACGTGCATTCAAGTACAAGTGTACTTTGCACGAATTAAGATTATTTCACATTAATTAGCTTGTCTAATTGCTGTCCGGCACCTTCCCGCTAACAAGTCCGTTTTCGCTGAAATCTTGTGTTTCGGGTTAACAGTGTAACAATCCTACCACAACTCCTCCAGAATCCTGCAGACGGTTAGAGGCCCCTGCAGCTATACTAAAAACTTCTAAAAAAATTTTTTTTCTCTTTTTTTCCTATGAAATTTCTCATGTTTTTGTCAACTTCAACGTCAATGCAGCCCGCCTTCCCCTTATCCGATCAACTTTATCTTTTGCAGGAATTATTTTCTTACCAAATGGCACAATTTTAGGGAGAGGCGTGAACAAAAAAATGTTCACCACGTATAACTAAGGTCCACTCTACTGCACAGGGTGTTTGAAAATTATATTATTATATGTAGTTTGGTTACAGGTACGTGGAGATTTATTACGAAAGTGGACCGCCGAAATGCATCTTAACATGGAATCCCGCGGTCACAATTGGTTTCCAAAAGGAACCGTGTGTTTCGTGTCAATCGTTCTCTTAGAAAACTTCACTCTGACATTACTAATAACTAGACTGCGGATGTGTATGCATTTTCCAATTTTTCTAGACGAATTTTAAGAAAGTGAAGTATGAGTAAAACATATAAAAATTGTACAAAGTTCTATCGAATTTTATATTGCAGCCTTTTCTGAACATTTGCATGAGCCAGAAATGCGTAAAGATCCGCAGCCTACTAATAAAAAATGGAAGCAATGTCACAAATCAGCTCTGAGGGTTTTGAAGGTTTGGTTCTGGAGTCCCAGACATTTGGAACATCGACTCGAGACTTGTTAGGGTCCGGGTAATTTGAGACTGTAGCTGTTAGACTGTGGAGTGCGATGTTCTTTGTCTAGATCTTGGAGGGTAAGTGATAGTGGAGGTATTTTGACCGATTTGACTGGCCGCCATTTAAAAGGAGCAAGAGGAATACCTAGCGATGAGAGAAGCGGACACCGGGAACAGACCCAGGCTGTTTCCTCCGAGGAGATAATCTTCCGTGCTCGACTTCTGCGCTTTTCTGTAATGCCATAATCCTGCAGCGGCAGACACGGCGAGCATCACCCCGAACACCAGCCAATCTGCCCAATGAAAGTATCCTCTTTCCGGCGTTTCCTCCATTCTCTAGCCCCGGAGAAGCTGGAACCGGGCGCAAAACCTGATTTACGAAGCCGAGATTTGCTTGATAACGCCGATAATAGCGGTAATGGAAGTCAAGTAACACGGATGAAAGCTTAATGGCTCTTGCGATGATACGCATAATGGATCTTCAACGAGGATTTAGTTTTCACCGGGGCCATTCATCGTTGCCCCGGAAAAATCCGTTCCCAGGAATTAAATGGAAGGTTGGTACCTACAGAATAATGATACGCTTCTAGCCAGTTCTAAACAGTTCTAATTTATTACTGGAAACAGAGAGAAAACGGACGCGTCGCGTTTTCTTAAATTATACGCGTCTTCTGGATCCTTGCGTCGAAAAGGAATCTCAAAACTTTGCACTCGGAACTATTCTAACTCGCGAATGAAACATTTCTCCCGATCTAGAATATTTCGGGAAACGAAAAACAAGTTCGCAGATTCAAAAATTCTGATTCTTCCCGTTTATTGCATCTGTCCACACACCTACTACATGGACACCGCTAATTGGTACTTGACAGATGACCGTAATGCGGTTCGCAGCTGTTAGTGCTCCAATAAAGCTTGTTAGCTTGATAAACGTTGCACTTTATATGAACACAACACAACAAACCGATTGGCAACCTAATAGCATAACGGTTTGTGGTGTATTTGCAAAACAGACGTTTGAAACGATTCGAATGTAAAGGGCGCTCCAAAAACTCTGTACAACATCGCAATGTTGTTTTTAATGTAACAAAATCATTAAGGGATGAAATCAATTTTCATTTTATTCCTGCTTCCAACAATCGATGCAGAACATTTTCTACAAACTAGTTTGTACGGTGATACATGTTTAAAATCGAAAATGAATCGTTTTGACTTATAAATCGAGGTCCCGGCTATTGAACAGCGCTGTATACTATCGAATTTTAAACACGTGTTATTTCAGCGACACATGGCTACAACTCGGCCTTTCTTCGACTATAGTATCGGCTACGGGACAAATAACTTACCAACACACTCTCAGAACGTAATTTCACACTATAACTGGAAACGCGATTCGAACTTTCTAACCGTAACTTAACGACGACGCAAGTGTGCAAAAGTGCCCAATGAAGAAAACTGCGTAACTACTTTCACAGAGATGTGAACTTAAATCACGTTATACGGAAATCACGTGAACGCGCGTAATTTGTTACCAACTCCGTGACCATATTTGAGTACAACTGTATTCGGTGCCATTGCGTTTCAAGGACTGCCGATGCGTTCGACGTAAGCCTTTGTCATTGGACAATCTCTGGTAAACATCTTTAGTAAAGCAAACTTTAAAACTCAGTAGACTTAAAATTATAATTTATGATTGGACCACAAAGGTAACATGAATGTGTCCGGTCAGAAAATGTTTAAAAAATGCTCCTAGACAATTTAAACAACTCTAAGCATCGCCAGCTGTACACTAATTAGAAATGTTCATTCTGTAAGTATTAAAAATGCACAAACTAAAGTGACTGCAACTGTAAGTCCCTGAATAATGAAATGAAAGATTGTTTTTTCAAGTAAGTTCTTGTTTCCTAACCAAGTGGCAAGGTTGGCAATAAAAATAGAACCATTGACACGTCCAACTACGTCTACTTTAATTAACGGAAGATTCCTAGAAGCGTGGCTATATCATAAATTGAAACACTTGTAGGAAATAAATACAGTGAGTCCTCGACGGATTCATAGAAGCTAATCAGAAAATCAATTCCGAAATGTGAAATTCATTTTATGATTGCCAGAACGGGAGCTTGTTACAGCAAACGCATTCAGCTACAGCAGAGACTCTAATATACGGACGTTCTATTATCCATATGTTCTTCTCATAAAAATTTTCAAAGGGGTGCCGAAATTCTACTTTGCCTTATCTTAGATGTTCAAAGAAACTCAATTTTGTTAACTTCTACTTGAATAAATGATGTTTAATGCACAAAAAAGTAATTATACGTAAAGTAAGTCATTTAATTATATATAAAAAATAATTATATATCTATGATCCGAAAATGTTACTATCTGGCCACTTTTGTCGCCCTATTAGTTCAGATACGGGAGTCTCTACTGTATTTTCAATTTGTTGGAGCTATTCAAACGAAAAATGTATTTGTCGTTCATTTTATTCCATTTTCATTCATTTATGAACGATATTCGTATGATCCAATTTGAAACCTTCGAAATGAAATTGTAAAGCAAATTAATTGGAACTGAAAGTGAACGAATTTGCCTGGTGTATTTATGATTGATATTTTTTCCATGAACATAGTTGGTTCGTACAAATTTTCCTCTCAAACGAAATCAGGCAATATTCGACTCACGGAGAAAGCGCTGGAACGAATTAGCCAAGTAAGTCGCGGACTTATTATAGTTTTATACAGTCAAATATGGCGCGCGTCGCGATTAATTCAAGAAATGCCACGCAGATGGCAGAAGCGTACGGTGGAAGTGTAAAGTAAAAAGAGCGCGGCGCTGGTTAATATGAATGGTCACGGGTCAGTAGATCAAGTAGAATGAAGTGAAAGACATGGGGGGGCTGAATGGGACACTATTCCAGGAATGCAAGCAATAATTGCAGTACAAGCATAACGGCAGCAATCCGCGAAAACATACGTCTGGCTCGTAAATTTCTGGCCGTTCTAACTTCCCAAGAACGCAAGTCCCGCTTGCTCAACGATTAGGTAAATTTTTTTCCATGTAGCAAAAGAGCATTGATCAAAATTTTACTAATAAATAAAACTTATTTTTAGGGTTAAAACTTTCAATGATGTATCTAGCATACAATTAATTACTTCAAATGAAAATGATAGCGAAAAAGGCATTTAACAATCACTTCAATGTGTATATTCAAATTTAAACAAGGAATAATGAAGTATGATCTGTTATTCTCGAAGATGTCGTCAAGCAAAGAAGAACTTTGATCTCGAAAATGTTATTTTGGGATCGTGAAGAGTTTGCGTAAAGAATTCTAAAATTATAGCAGCCATGCTCATTTCTTAAGATTTATTTTAACGATTTAAGTGATCAAGTATCTTTTCGGGGTTTTCGAAAAATGATTCGATTGCATTCAAAATTAGAAAAGGGAACGAGGAACGAAGTGGAATGGCGGTATTATCGACGGTTAGTAATTAATTGCATTAATGCCGGCTGTTGGTAAGCATCCACTCACAGATTCGGTTTTATAAATAGTCTCCTTTATATTTATAGTCACGCTGAAGCGGTCCACAGCCAGTCGAGTCTCTCTTCGAAATTTTTGTCTGTTCTTGACGATCACCTGACGGAGATATTACGACCACAATTGTCTTGGACGTTTCCCGGTTCGGTGACTCGTATTCTTGACACGATCACGATGATTTTGATCAACGATCGGTAACGAAACTGAACCAGGTAACTCTCCCGCACGCTATGACATTGCGATTCTCTTCTTTCTCTTTTTATCGTCTTCCTCAATTGATCTCCCGCCGCTCGACTCGTAATTCCAACAAACACTGACCGTGAAACACTTTTCCTCTAGAAAGCAATTCCTCCGAGCTCGTTTAATATTTCAACAAAAATTGCGTGACCGATTTTTCTTCTTCCATCACGTACGCGTGGTCCTCCCAAGCCCCCGGTTGATTAGCGACATTATTATACCATTATTTCCACGTAATTATAAAAATATAAAACACTACGACTCTTGGACGTGAAATTGAGAAAATCCGAGTCAAGAAAAATATTTACACTGTATCAAACCGTAGCCGCGGGTGTAAACAACCCGTCTGAGATTTGAATTATTCAAAAACACATCTTATGAAAACAAATGGAACGTTGCAAAATTCGTAAACCAATATCGATGTTAGAATCGTTCATTCGAATAAATTGATCGGTTACCGTAATTAGTTTTTGGAATATGTATGTGCATTTATGAGTCACTACGCTGACATAGAATTTCATAAATATAAACAAACGATCGATAATGATCCACGAGCAGAACGACACGTACCGATAACGATAGCTAAAATGGTAGCAGGAGAGTACGCTTCCGAGCACCGACACAAAGGCCGCAGTTAAATAATTGAAAAAAGGGAAACACACTGATGATTTAGGCGAATGGACGTATAATAACGTCGCGAACAACCGTCTGCCGTGACCAGCAACAGACTGTCGCGAGGTTCGAGCCTCGATGTCTAGCTAACCGGTTTCCTCGATTCTTCCGCCAGCTCGGTTAGTCCCGAGCGAAATTTAAACGGCTGTTCATCCAATCAATCGTCCAAGAAAATTCAATTTCGTGCTCGCAAGTCATCGACAGCGATCGCGAAACGATCCATAGACGCTGACGATCGACATCGATCGCTTGAACGACTCGTTCAAACATTGGGATTGCGACGTAGTATACAATTAGATAATTATCGTCTTCACGTATCGATGAAAAAATATAGGAAGTACCCAGAAATAATTCTTACCAATCTAACCATCGATGACTGTCATTTCCCTATGGTTACCTAATGCCGTGAATACTGATTTCTTTTGTCAGCGATTACAATCAATTACAATCGTGAATAATGAAATCCCAACAAAAACATCCTGTAAACAGGAGCCAAGTCCTTATGGCCGCATACAGTTCTGAGATCAAACAAAATACGGCCAAGTTCGTACAATATTGAAAAAAGCGTTTATAAAAATTAGTTTAAAAAGAACACTATTTAATTTTTAATGAATTACATGGAGTGTAACATGGTGTTACTATCTAACACCTTTTATGACCATTGGTTTAAAAAGTAACGGCCAAATTTGAATGATTTAGCCCTCCATGGAACTCTTTAAAAATTAAATAGCGTTCATAGAAAAAAATTAATAGAAATATATTTTAGGTTGAAAATAGTATAAAAGTATTTTTAAATTCATGTTTTGATAGAGAATTTGAAAGTTTGCAGTTCATTGTGTTCTACAAACCTCGTAAATTTGAATAGTTCGAATCGAATGAAAGAATTTGATTTTGATTCGCTACACACACACACACCGAGATGTAGGTGATGTGAAAAGCAAATTCAATGTGATATTTACAACAAATTAATTTATCATTATAGAGAATTACAAACGTCCATAAGACAAGGATATACAATAATCTTTTAGGTGTGTCATTCGATCTAAAAGACGATGCTGTAAAAATTTAACGTCATACGGTACAGGGGTGTTAAACTGTAAACATTTATCCTATGCAACGCAATATTATTCGATTTGTTCGTTCGCGACAATGCGATCGGAATATAAATCGTAACATATACGCATTCGTGAAATATGCTAATCGTTATAATGAGTAGGCATTATTTAACTTTTACTCCAAATCGAAACAAATATGTTTTTTCTCTAACGAGATGAATCGCACTTCAAATTAAAGTACTAATCTTAGTTCGTTTTTAAAGAAAATTGCAAATTGAGAAAATGGAATGTACAAGTAATAATTCCTAAATAATAATGTACTGTTCTCTTTTAATGAAACCTATTTCACCCTAAAAAATCACAAAATTAACGTAAATGGACACATTACACTGCACGAAAAATCTGAGCGAAACTAGTGTGTTATGTGTAATACACTAGGAGGATAACTTGATCATAATTCAAGAAGTGCAATGACCTACGACGTCGCTAACTGCTGATGACGACTAAAATTTCTTGGATAATTTTGCTTATGCGCTCGAAACGTTGATGTATTTGATTAAATCGTAATATTCGTATAAAAAATGTGAACATAATTTATACAACTGTTTCCACAATGCAGCGAACAAATTTGTGCAATTTGTAGATACAGATATAACAACTATTAATTTTTCTCGATTTGTTCAATGACAAAATATATGAAGTGTAGACTCAGGATCTTAAAATTTAAAATGAAACAAAATTTTCTTCTTGAATATGATTCGCGTGCATTGTCTTCGATGTTTGTGAAAAGAAAGAACTTCAGAATTAAAAATAGAATGTATCCAAGCCCAAAACTCTGAATGAAAAATTCTACAAGACCCTAGTTTCAATTAACGATACCTTAAACACAATAATATTACAATGAATCGTAAGTAATTGATGTCGCAGGTATAATAAAACTTATACATTAAACTACAATTAAGTTAATAATGAAAACGCGCGAAAGAAATGCTAAGTGTTATATCTTTTCATGAAGTGATCTTTAAATTCATTTTTTTTTATAAATTACAGTACAAGAGTTTATCATACTTTGTTGACTATTTATAAACTAGGGCCTCCGTATATGTAGATCGTTTGAAAATCGATAATGCACAATAATGAATTATGCAATTACTTAACTACTCTCTGTACATACTCACATTACCTATTCATTTGTTCTATTTCATTTTACGTAATACTTACACTCATTAATATACATGCATACCACATGCTCATATACACATATGTATATCTCTCTTTTCCTTTTTTTAAATTATTTCCATCATTTTGTTTCACAAAGAATCATCCGTATCAATTAGTATCTGTAACTTGTGTTCTTCGTTGG
Source organism: Lasioglossum villosulum (assembly GCA_963971365.1). Lineage (NCBI taxonomy): Eukaryota > Metazoa > Arthropoda > Insecta > Hymenoptera > Halictidae > Lasioglossum > Lasioglossum villosulum. Next base: position 2,961,104 of record OZ020495.1, read on the forward strand.
TGTTCGTGTCAGTCTTTCACAAAATGTTATTTTACATGGCAGTAAGACGACAGCAATCAATAAAACGTAAGAATAGCGGTGAGTGCGCGATCACTTAATTCTTTGTGAAACGAAAAAAAACAATCAATTCGCATATTTACTGTTTTACACGTCTTTGAATTCAGAAGTGGTACATGAAAGATGTACTCTGATCACAGTTTTCGATATCTTCCTTCCCCGAACAGCCGTAAACAGGCTCTGTCCGCTATATAAGCAAGAACGAGATTTGCTATCATTACTTCAACTAATAAGTTACGGAACTGCAACAAAAAAATTCATTTTTAGATGTTAGAACGTCGATGTGATCAGCAATTTTGAGTTGACGCGGACTTACATCCCTCGGGAATTCCACAATTTCGAATTGTGCTGCTAAATCGGGTACGAATCCACATAATCCCAATATAACAGCAATAGTACCTATAAAACTGTACAGTAAAGACTTGTTTTGCATTAAACTCTCCATATACGGGAAACCCTGTTCAACAAAATCGGCAAAATTAAAACACAACGTTCACCCTATACGTAAGCATCGTTATCACTAGACTGCGGATCTTTATGCAAAATAAAAATAGTTATTTCTACCTCAATCACTGTCATCTTTAATTTTTCAAATATTTCTATGAATGCATAAAGATCTGCTTCGTTTAATATCTTACCCGATAATTAATTGCAAAAGTAAACACTTGGATTGTCATAACGACTATATAAACTGTGCTGTTTATCAAATTTGCTTCGAAAGGTTTATCCTTGTCGTCGGCGGATGCACTTGCAGAATCGTTCTGCGGTGTATAATTCGTATTCAATATAACCGACAACGTATCGTTCCTTAGCAAAGTAAATGAAAAAAAATATTAAACTATAGTTCCACATGTGATCTCTGCTCTGTCTCGTATATACCTCGTTACCTTGGAGCTATTATAGTTGCTTCTCTGACGAGATACACAAGCGAGACAAAGTGTATGGCGAATTGAAGCAACACCGTAGATATAGTGTACAAATTGAAAATATTTGGTAGAGGTCTTTGCTTCGATAACGTTTTCAACGGCTTCGATCTTGATATAAACAAAAAGTAAGTGGCTATCAGACCACCCTGCAGCGTAGCCTGGGCATCACTAAATTTAATTCCATCTAAATAAAGAACAGATTGACTGTACGCCGCTCCGAGCGCGTTAATAGCTAAAATTTTGAACATCTGTAGAGTTGTGACCAAAGTGCATCGTCCTTGCTTGATAACATGGCATACTGCAACGAAACGCGACGTACAATTATAGATTGCGTTCGAATGATTTAACATGCTTACGTAATGAAACTCACTGCACTCGATAGATGACATTTTGCTAGTGAAAGGTGCAGCAATCGAAGCGTCACCGAGCTTAACAATTACAGGCTGCTCGTCCAGTTCTTTCAACAACTTTTGTATTCTAGTATTATATCTACTGTTGCCGGACATTCTCGAGTTCATTCTTGGACCATTAACTACCGGGGAATTTAACATCATGGTTTCGTTCCTCGTATCGTCCTGTTGCTTACGTTTAGAAACCCTTTCAGGCGGACTAGAAAGAATAGCGACCCCTAACGGAGAAAGTTCATTAATAGTAGTTGCTTTCTCCTATGAATCGAATGTGCATTGAATATCCATGACGTCAACTAACCCACTTGGGCATGTTTCAAAGCGCCAACATCGTTAGTACCATCGCCACACATCAGAGTCGAGTACCCAAGGTCCTGCAGAGTTACAATTATAAATTCTTTTTGCTTTGGTTCGCACCTCGCGAAAATAACGATGTGTGGTAACAGTGTACGTAATAGATCTCGGTCGTTTTCCCTCAAGTACGTTATACCCTGAAAATCACACGCATAAAAAGAAAGACGATGAACATGAAAATCGTACAGTTCTCGGTGGAAGTATTCTTTCAGGTGCATTAGCTGTTCACCTCTCCCGTTACGCAAAGAGCATGCTCTCGCCAAATCTCTTTTCCACGGTTCACATTTTTCATGCCCAACGGTAGACTGATTTCTCCGTCCACGCTCTCCCAAATCCATTCTTCGTCGTTCAAAGTCAGTATAAGTGTACTCGGTTTCTTTGTGAAGTGTAGCTCGCGACTCACGTGACACGCTGTTAAAGGATTATCTCCCGTGATCATAACAACCTGTAAAACGAGCTTGCGTTAAAAATATTATAAAAGTTGCGTTTAAAGCAAGTAGTATAATTATTGAAATGTTACCGAATGCGAGGCATTCACTATCTCTTTGATGACGGCCTTGGAATCAGGTTTTAGCGGGCAGCTTATGATTACGAATCCAGCGAATGTCAGGTTCTTTTCTAAATCTTCTCGGGTTAGCTCTCTCAAATCTTGGGACGATAAAGGACCAGGAATTTTTCTATATCCTAAAGCTAATACTCTCGCACCACGGCGGGACAGTGACAAGTAAGTTGAATCGTAATTCTTTGGCACGGATGATAACTAAGGAAAGGACGAAACAATAATTATACGATGCCATGGGAAGATGTGCGATGTCTAGACTGTGGAGTTTATGGAAAATCCGAATGTTTGCAACAAAGGTGATTGCTCTTTCGTATTTCATCTACTCATTACTACGATAAATGCATAAAATCAGCAGTCTAGTGATATCTATAACGCAGTAATCACCATGGTCTTGATTATTTCGGGTGCTCCTTTCACGGTGGTCATGTAATTCATTTCCGACGATCCTGCCATCGTGTATCCAGCTACCACCGACATTCTTTTCAACGCAGAGGAAAAATGATGTCTGTGAACAATTCTTAAGGCAGGCGACTGACCTCCCTTCCTGGGTATCATACAATCATCTAATATAAAAATAATATCGTAATTATGGTAGCAATCGACTCTAGTTTCGAAAAATCGAATCTCATCATACTTTTCGTGAGGGTCCAATTGACAGCCTTCAACGTAGCTTTTTCAAGCGGGTCACCGACAATTCCGTCGTCGATTTGTACAAGCGAATGACACGTTGCAAGTACTTGTATACTTTCTATAGGTGCGTCAGATAGTTGCATAACATCCGCTTTCTCTCTGAAATATCAAGTAATTATTGTAATGACAGCGTTCACGAATAACTGACGTTTTGAAAATAATTATACAAGTCTTACTCGAGGCCCGCTATACCCTCGACTACCAAGTTGTCGCTGGTCAGAGTACCAGTTTTATCGAAACAACAAATTTCTATTTTTCCGGCGAACGGTATCCTAAAAGGTTCCGTGCAAAATACACCTACAAAACAAGATACCGGTGTTGTATACATTGATATACGATTGTACAAACCGTATACTGAACATGTTTATTAAATTACCAAGTTTCGATAGCGCTAGTAAAGATGTATTGACAGCTAGCGACAATTCGATCGGGAGTTCCGGTGGAAAAACTGATGTTAGGATAAGTGTACATTCCAGGAATAATTTGTATCTGTTTCTTGTGGGATTCTCGCTGCCTGCAAATAATAATTCAATTAATTATCGAAGGTGTACCAATAATTCAGTAACGGCATTATGATATGTACCTTTAATCCACACGTACGTAGCTGCCGCAACGGCGAAAATTAACAAAAATAAGATAAAGCCGAACGTTTCCAAATTATTCGCTGTAACACGCTTAACTCCGAACAATATTGTTCTCAAAAGTTTACCCTGTGACGTTGAGAATCCAGTACGTAATACATAAGCCACACAGCCATTGTCAGTAGCTAAAATTTTCCGGGTAAATAAGTAAAATGTTTCGATAGAGAATTTTATAGCACTGGATAACTGTATAGTACTGGAGGTGTGCGAGAACCCGAAAATATAGGAATTCTCTGCATACAGTGGGTGTACAAAGTGTTCGTACACTTTTTTAAACGGAATAACTCTTTTATAATTGTACCAAACAATTATAAAATTATTGTACAATTATAAAAAAGTTATTCTATTTTAAAAGGTGTACGAACACATTGTACACCCACTGTAGTACTTGAATAGGTACCTTTCAGGCCAGGCACACTTTTACTGGGTGCAGTATGCTGTACAACTTTCGTGCCACCAAAGAGTACGTGAAGCTTATCACACTCAATATCTAACTGTCTATCGTCCCCAATATCATCCACTGGCTCTTTCATTTGCGGCACCGACTCTCCTAAATATTTTTAATCGTACCATGTAACACAAAATCGATTCTATCAAATATTTCCTACTAAAGTTAATCACCTGTTAGCATGCTCTCATCGACTACGCAAAGCCCTCTTAAAAGTAACATATCACATGGCACTAAATTATCATTCTGAGATCTTGTTATCGAGACAATATCACCGGGCACTAGCTGGTCGGTGAACATTGAACGCCATCTTCTATTTCTATACACCTAGAATAAAAATTAATTTATAAATATACTCGTAACAGGAACAATTTCGTTTTTATATACTAACCATCATCATGTACGGTTTGTTCCCCATTTTCCTGATCTCAGCCATGTTCCTAAGCTGCTGCTGCACCAATGTACATTCGAACATGATCAGCATAATAATTGTGAAGATACTGTAGTACCAGTACCTGTCTAAGCACCACAAAGAAACACAAAATACTTGAAACACAAAGAACGGCGCGGTTGCTCTTTCTTTGAATAGTTCTGAAAATTCTGGTACCACCATATCTAATCTGAAAAAGAAGGCATAGATCAATCCTTTATCATATTATCATAGCGTATATTGGGAACTCCGATAATTACTTATTCTTGCCATATTTCTTCTCAGCGAATACAATTTCGCTTTCATTTAAATACCCGGTCCATTCGCGGTAATGCTTCACGGAATGATGAATGGGAAACTGAAGGCCGTCAAAATGTTTCTTGGTCGCATTCCAGTAGTACTTGGTCTTCTGAAATATGAACCACGGTTCCTGCTGGTTCGAATGGTACAGCTTGACCAACTCTGAGCTGCCATTATTCGGAGTTGGAACTACTTTGGCTACGGTCGCGTTATACGGGGTTTTCTCCTGAAAAAGAAAACAAGTTACTTTTATTCTTAGGTCGAAGATTTTATAGTTTCAAAGCTTGGATTTTGGAAACTTCTAAGGTGATGAGTAGACTGCGGATGTTTATGCAATTTATAAATTCTGTAAACGAATTTTACAAGAGCGGAATAAAATAGAATCTTATTTTCAGTGGTAGCAGTCTTTGTAGTTCTGAAATAAATAAAAATTCTAGTAAATTCTTTTCGAATTTCATATTCTACCACTGTTTGAACGTGTTCTAGGATGACCTCCGCCGTTCAAATATTCCCGCCAACGATTTGTATGACCATTACTAGCAGAATGCCGGCTCGAATGGCTGCCACGTTAGCGAAACATATTGAACGGGTCTAACTCGCACGTGGATGAGCGTTCGAGGAAGTAGCAGGGTAATTGTGGACACAACGAGAAAGACTTGCACTCACTGAACTGCAATTGAGGAAAGTGTACACGTGTACGGACCACTGGCAACACAAACATATGAAAATCTGTAATAAGCCAATGGCCGCAACGCCAACTAATCCTGCTTCATAGTAATCGTTGACGCCGTACACGAAGATCCAACTATAAATCCATATTGTGTATAATACAGCGAACGGCAATATGTAGCCGGTAAACAACAACTTCCTCGGCTTGTGCAGGGTGACACTTTGCACGAGCTCGTCTATCCGCGTTGTAGCAATAGTCGCCATGATTACAGTTCGCCGTAACACGGGGGTATGGATTTTGCTGTGAGAGATTTAGACCGTTTCACATGGAAAAATCTGACAGCACCGACTTCGGGGAAACACTTGACTACGCGTACAAGCAACAGTTGCACCGTGCGAAAGGTGTTCGTGATATGTTTACCCCTTTCGCACCTTGCCTCGACGCCGTATATGTATACTAAATTACAATAATAGGACAAAAAGGAATCTTGCGCTCTAGGGACATTGACGCTGCCGCGTGCTGCCGCGCCATTCCCCTAAATACCCCTAAACGAGTGCCTAGAGAACATTCTCCGACGAGGTTGGCAACACTGACCACGGGAAAAGAAAACAGGAGAATCGACGGTTATTCTCTTTCGCTGCTCGAACCTCTATCGATAACGGTGAGATATCGAATTTGTAATACCACCGTCGGTATAAGACACCTCAGACACCGACGAGATCACGTTGCTGTTAATAGTTTTTCGGGCTGTTCTTCCGTTTACATTATCGCCATTTTAGTCAAAAAAGATCCTATTTTCAAAATTTCATCGAATTCTGAGGCGGAGGGTAAACGAAAGTTTCGCCGTATTTCGTCAGTGGCGTTACTACCAGCGCCTGTGCCACCGAAGATAACGTGAAACTTACAGTGGATCTGAAATACCACATCGGTAAACAGTTCAACCACTAGTATAAAAGTGTAGATAATTTCTTTTATATCTATGTATGTATATGCGTTAGAATATAAGTTATGTACATGTACAATATCAACATTTCATGTATGAAAATGCAATGAATAAATAAAGTCAATATAATAAAGAACCGTGTATATTTATTGCTTCACCCATTCTTCCCCAATGTCCGACTTCCCGCTGACTTGTACTACTGAATTTGGAGTACCTGTTTGGATATCATGTTCTCCTAATACAAAGCTCAATTTTCGAGGTCTTCGAACAATTTCGACGATTTTTTGACTTTATATTAGGAGAACATGATGTCGAAGGAGGTATCCGAAATTCAGTAGTACAAGTCAACGACACGCCAGACGCTCGAAAAATTTTAAAAATTAAGTAGTACAACTCAATGACAAGTCAGACGGTCGAAAATTGTGAAAATTTTTCGAAAACCTCGGAAATTGAACTTTGTATTAGGAGAACATGATGTCGAAGGAGGTATCCGAAATTCAGTAGTACAAGTCAACGGCAAGCCAGACGCTCGAAAATTAAGTAGTACAACTCAATGACAAGTCAGACGGTCGAAAATTGTGAAAATTTTTCGAAAACCTCGGAAATTGAACTTTGTATTAGGAGAACATGATGTCGAAGGAGGTATCCGAAATTCAGTAGTACAAGTCAACGTGAAGGCAGACGTTCGAAAATTTTTTGAAAATCTTCAACTAATATTTTCTTATTACAAAACTGCAGTTTTGTCGAATTTAAATAATCTTGCTTTATTGAAAATTTTCGAAGACGTTAATCTACTTCTTCTATCGCATATTCATGTACAGGGTAGGGAAGAAAGAACACATTAATCGTTGTAACTAATATTCTTTATTTTTCATTAAGTGATTACAATATTAAATGTGTACCAATTATTAATATTATTATTATTCAATGTGTATCGTGACGAGATGACGTGAAGGTGTCTAGTAGGATTCCGGTGGCGTAGGTACAAATGTCCATGCGATTACGAATGTGTACTAATTTTTATGTGTAAAGTGTGTAAGAATGTGTAATCCTCGTGAAATTTTGCATCAGAGACGAGTGTTGCTGCGTACTGAAGTGCTAGAAACAAAAAGGAACACAATTAGCATACAATGATTACATAGACATTGGGGAAAGTAATAGATCGAAATCCTAATTATATCCTAGAACATAGTTTTTTCGATTCTCGTTGAGAATTTTGACTCGCTATTGGTAGATTTGGCTTAGTCGGTACAAATCCTCATAAGTCGAGTACCCACTTGCCCATAAATAAAGGGGTACCAAATTTCGAAAAATTTTAGAACACCCGGTACTATTATATATAAACATATATATATATATATATATATATATATATATATATTATGCATCTCGAATCCGTCCTGGATCGATTCTGGTGCAAAAGGTTGTAACTACGAAGGCCTGGAATGCTATTTCACGATTATTTTAATGACATTGGACTGGTTCACTGACCACATACTAGTTGTCCAGCTGATAAATACGTTAGTCGGTCACGAGTAAGGAAGCCCACGATAGCCAGCAGTCGCCGGGCAACGCATCTGATAAACCTGAAAGCCGCGATAATGATTGATAAGACTGGCACGGTTTAAGTATTCCATGTGCCCACGAGTATATATTGAGATCAGCTCGCGGTCAGCGAAGTAGCAATGGTTGTCTTCTTATTCTGTGTGCTTTCGTTCACCCGGACCGCCATTGTTATCCTTTCAAGTCGATTGTTCAGTGCTGCAGATCGACGACTTCAACATCTACAGATCAAGAAATCTAGGAATACTATAGACGATCAGGTAAGTAATTTACTTATTGTATCGTAGCTTCAGACTGCAACTTGCAATCAGACTTTGAACTTGAATATCTGAAATCAAGTTTCAGAGGTGTTTCAGGTCCCCCTGATCCACTAATCGTAATTCTTGGTTGAATTTTTTTCATCGAAAGTGAAGTGGTATTTATCTGAAACATGAATCGCAAATAGGCCACTGTACTCGCTTATTATAGAGTTCTTTATTAGCTTAGTTAATTTTTCATTTGTTCTTAGCTTAGTACTCGCACAAATATTTAGAAAAGCGTTGGGGTTTAAAGAACGTTTGTCGAGTCACATTTGGTTCGACAATTGCCACTTGTTTCATAATTTTCACGAGTTTTATCTGGATAACTAAAGAGTGACAGAGTTGCAAAACTCTGCTGAAAGTTACAAACTTTTTTGAATAAAATAATCAAGTATTTGTGGCAGAACCGATGTTCTGTTGCAACAACGTTTTTAACAAATTGCGGGAAAAACGACGCGGTGTCAGGTGCGAGGATGATTCATAGACCACCAATATAATAGACCAGGATGATTCATAGACTACCAATACACAAATGAGTATAGTTGATTCATAGATTTATCAAAGGTTAATAACTGTTTTGTTGTTTCTGTTTACGTGGCAAGCAACGTGAAAAACAATTTCAGAACAATTAACGATCACGAACGATTGCGAGCGTTCATTTTGAAAACACTTGATAAAAAGTTTCGCAATTTCTACGGCTCCATTGTTTGGTTTATTTTTATACTGTTCGCTGCACGATTATCGTTCCGCAAAAAATTGCACGGAGCAGAGACGATTAGAATGTTTTAAGTGAAGGTTTCATTAGCTTCTGGAAAATCATCGTTTCCAATGATTCACGTGTCAACGTGATCTCTTCATCTCGTCGATCGCAAACTAATCCTGACTGTTGCTCAATGCGAATTTCATAATTGAAGAAATTCAGCGAACACACGAGAATGGTGTTCCGAGTTGAAATTCCTTTCTTCGCTGCCAAACAACTTCAATCTGAAGATTCGTAAACCGTAAACGGGAAATAGAAAATATCTTCAATTGCTGGATAGCAGCCATTTTGTCGACCCTCCGGGTCCGTCCATTTTGAAGCGAAGAGGCAGCGCAACCGAACTATTTTTCATTGCGCTAGAAGTTGACTAAAATATGATCAACTTGTCGAATAAAACGAAAACAAATATATTAATAATGTGGCACGCGTTATGACTAGTTGAGGCCCTTGGGCAAAGTAGCATTTCGGGGCCTTTTTGAAATTTTTTATGAGAAAAACGTAGAATGTGGATTTTGGTTCATGGTTTGTGTTCGGGGCTCCGGGCATTTGCCCAAGGTCATTGCGTGTGACCTTGAATGTTAGCGTATTATTTGTAAAAATGGCGACCACTGTAGCCACTTTCGTCTTCTTCCAAAGATTAGAATACTCGTAGACGAAAGCTCGAGTGTTACCCTCGCGATACCGAGCCGGAATTAAGACGCGATCGACGGCCGACGAAAAAAGAAAGAAAAACAGGATGCACTGTGCAACTAAACAATAAGGTGCTGCCGCGATAAGGAAGTGACCCACAAAGATACCAAAACAACGAAGAACCGTGGTATTATATGGTAACGATAGAAAGGGACGTTGATTAATAGCACTAGAGTCGAATAGATTCGACTATTCAAAATTAACGTCCCGGAGATAAACACTAGCAATTTTGCAAATTAATTCAAAAACTCAACTTCGCTTTTAATAATTCTCCAATTGTCTTCTATTATAGCAAGTATGGACAAGTGGTTTATTTGGTATTAACATATTATTTTTATGGTTAACAGTTTTTGTATTAATTTGCAAAATTGATAGTGTTTATATCACTGATTGAACCTGTGTGCCGATACCATCACACAATTGTAAACGCGATAGTATGCACGCGACGAAATCACGATTAAATTCGTTCGATTCGATCGATCCTATTCCAGGTTTATCTGATGAGACGGTTGATAACGCGTTGGTCATATGTTCGCGATAAATCGGCACGTTCCTCCGATAAAAGGTGAACTACCTCGATCGATTCATCCAAGATTCACGTTTCTGGAAAAATGTTGCGTTCGGAGATAAGCGATGCAGCTTGACAGACAAGACGCTCGTGCTTTTATGTCCACATTGCATCATCCGAAAACGGATCATGTCGGATTAATCTTCTAACCATAGACGTATAGAAATAGACTGCTTTCTACTCGATAATAAAATAGGGTGGATATTAGAAATGCCCTTGCGTATTGTAACGAGTAGGTGGGTTCAATGTTATCCTACGATTTGTGGAACATTTTCACCTCCCTGGGACCCCAAGTGAGAACCAAGGTATCCATGTATCTGTCACTTGATACGTGACTGTCGCGCGCCTCTTTGACGTACGCAACGTACACTTTTGTTGGACGTGTTGCCGCATTTTAGGCGGATTTTTAATTGTTAATAGCTAAGCAACGAAGCCGAAATCGTAATTTTTTTATTCTTCATTTTAGTCTTATATTATCATCAAGATCCACCCTTTAAACTTTCTTCCACCTGTAGTCGGACACCATGTCTATGCTTCTAACTAGTTGAAACAGCTTAGTCGAGTAAAACCATTATTGATGAAAAACTAGATATTTTGTTACGGCACTGGTGGACGTAGAGAGAAAAAAAGGGCCTTGTTTCTTAGTCCCTGGGCGGTGGGGGTTAGTGGGTAGGGGCAGGGATAAATTTAAGAAAAAAAAACAAATTAACAATTAACAATAGACAAAAAAAATTGAAACATCTAAACAGTAAATATTCGTGTTCTATACTTCTGCGTTGTTGACTTTCAGTGTTCCATGGATCGCGATCAAGAATCCGAGAGGAACCCGAAAGATAACGATTTCACGGATGCTTCAAATTTTTACAGTCCCTACCCGGAGGAGGATGACGATATCGATAAATACCTTCCGTAAGAGAACTTTTCAAGACTTCGTGCACTTAGTGAAAGTTGAATTAAAGTTGTGTTTTGTATTTTTCGCATTGTAGCAAGCCACTTGTCGTGGTGAAATCGCCGGTAATGAAAGACGACACGCACTATAATATGAATCACAAGAGACGAGGCAGGTGCGTCATACTCAATCACGACAAATTCGACATGCAAACGAAACGAGATGGGAGCATAATCGACGTTGAGAAGATTACGTCAGTTTTCCAAGATATATTGGGCTTCGATGTAGTCTCTCATCATAATCTAACGTCCAGCGAGATCATGGAGACGACTCAAAAACGTAACTCTCTTCATTAAAACGTAGTCTGAACTCTATGAATAATTTCAGAACATTTTCATATGATTTCCGACATTCTAACATGGTTACATTTTACATTTTAACATGTTCACCGAGGAATGATTAAATCGATGCCAATGCGTTTACAGTGAGCAAAGAGGACCACAAAGACGACGACTGCTTTTGCATGTTCATACTGACTCACGGTTCCTTCAACGACACGTTATACTCATCTGATTGTCAGTTCTCTCTAAAGTCCGTCTGGCGAAAGTTTACGGGGGACAATTGCCAATCTCTAGTCGGAAAACCGAAGCTATTCTTCGTGCAAGTAAGTGACAGTTCGATCTTGTCTCACTCGTCGATCTTCAATTGTGATTGTTAATCCAAAAATAGAACCTTTTGTATGTACGGTACGAATGAAATACTCTTCGAAATATTCAAGCACGCAGAAAGATCCGCAGCCTAATTCCTAGGCGGCGGAGAAACCTGATGATGCATATGTTGATTTCCAGGCTTGCAGGGGCGACAGTTTAGATGGCGGTGTTGGGGTGTACAGTACCGGGCACTCGGAGACAGACTCGGTCGCCATTGCTTCCTACAAAATTCCCACTCACGCGGACTTCCTGATCGGTCACAGCACTGTGGATGGTAAATTTCCGTCGATTAGTCGAAACTTCGACCCGTTTCCATCTTGAAACATGTCGCGGCTAACGTATTATTTCCGTATCAGAGATTTGAGGCTTTCACGGCCCGGCATCGTACAAGTAATTCTGTTGAGGCTTTCGGGTGTAAGCCGTGTCCTAAACGAAGAAATTTCCCAACAGTTACTTCTGTTGAGGCTTTCGGGTGTAAGCCGTGTTCTAAAGGAAGAAATTTCCTAACGTTGCGCAAGCATTGCAGCTAGCTTCATTAGGGGATCAAAAGACGCACTGATTCTGGTGTGTGCCTTCTTTTCTTTTTGGTACAGGATACAGCTGCGATATGAACAGAAAAATTTGAAGAAAAGATTCCTAGAGTAAAAACAATCCTTTTAACAGAATGATAATGATACGATGCCTGGTTTCCCAAATTGGAGTTATATTAACAGAAGTAACTGTATTATTTCCTGTTCGAAAGGTTTCTACTCGTGGCGTAGCCCCACCGAGGGCACAGTCTACGTGCAACGATTGTGCGAGGTGATAGAGGAGCACTGGCAGACCCACGATTTGGCCGAGATGATGACCATAACTGCCCGTCTTGTTGCCAACGAGTATAGCTCCTTACACTACATACCTCAGAAGAACGAGCAAAAGCAGATGCCATCCACAACGTCCACGTTGACCAGGAAAGTTTTCTTTACCAAGAAGAACAAGACTACGTAGCCAAGGCTAATTCCTTAATGTTAATACAATTCACGCATTATCTACCGACGATTAATTCATCATTTTTCAACATCCTATTGATAAGCTGCCGGCAGATAAAGCGTTAATAGAACGCCTCCTCGATTATAATCTTAACAGCAGAAATATCGTATTTATAATAATCGAAACGCGGTAAGCACGCTTCCATAGAAAATAATTGAGTGGACATTTTTCGAGATCTAATTATTAGATAGTGATCTTTATGCAAAATAAACATTTTTTACCTGATTTCTAATCAACTGAGACGAAATCGAAATTTAGTTTCTTCTTTAATATGTTTAATAGCTCGAAAATAATATATATCTTTAAATTCTTCTAGTGTTTCGTGTTGTAAATGCAAAAAATCCGCTGTCTACTTATTATAGTCGATCTTCTCACTCTTATAAGGATGCGTACAGAATTAATATCAACGTACCTTCTATAATTGATGTACGATTAAAGAAGGTATTGCTAATACGTATGTATATTCCAAAGCGATAATTTATAAAAAGCATAGTTCGTAGGCAGGAAACGTGCGCTTGAAGTTCGAGATGATCGACACGCCTCCCCGAATAGACAAATTAGGTGTAAACCATTAGATGTAAATCGGCTGAAATTATTCAACGCGTAAAAGTATTAAGCGACTACTTTAAATAGCTCGACAAATGGTGTCTCAAATACATCGTGCGGATCGTCCCACTGTAATAGTGGCACCAGCGTACGTTAATAACTTAATTTTCTCTATCTCGGCTCACGACGGATGACGGCCCACGATGCTTTAAATAAATGATTCACGCATGCCGTTTACAATGGCTGATTTATTAGTTAGGATAATCGTAACCCGGCTGATCAGTTGCGACTGTGATTTGCTCGGACGATTCGTAGGAATGTGATTCTAGATTAGCGAGTACACACACATAATATACAGTGGGTGTACAAAGTGTTCGTACACTTTTTAAAATCGAATAACTTTTTTCGAATCGTACCAAACGACCTGATTTTTTATAATTAACTGGAAGCATTGATTTATGAAATGACATGGAAAAATGATTTTACAAAAAATTATTATTTACAAGGTTACAAGCAAAAGTAAAAATTTCTTTTAATTTTTTTCATTTGGGCTCGTAATGAAAATTTAAAATTTATGTTTTGTAGATCTATGGTAGTTATAAACATACTGAAACATACCTGTTTCTGGTTTTCGTTTTATCAACATCTGTCAATTTAAGTATTTCTAGAGTCACATATTTGTAGGTTTATTTTATTATAATAATACTCATACAATTTATTCGGATACGTAATTTCAAACTGCTTCTAGTTAACGATGAAAAAATCAGGTCGTTTGGTACAATTATAAAAAAGTTATTCTGTTTTAAAAAGTGTACGAAAACTTTATACACCCACTGTTAATAAAGACGGCATTTTGAATGTATCGTTTAGGATAATTGTTAGAAGGCTGTAAAATACACGAAACGTGTGTCTCCTAAGAAATTTATCAAAACTGGAATCAAATAAAAATAGATTTGCTTTCATTCGACTGATGTTTCAAGTACAATATTTTGTAAAGTTTTATAAAAACAATAAAAACTAACGTTTATAGTCTCGGACACAGTGTAGACTGTATTTCGCACGTGTTTGAGTAAAATAATTGCAGGTTCTATAACACAGTAGAAACGCAGGAGAAATTCTACTTGCGGAATGTATAGAGCAGGAAGAAAGTTCGTTCAACACGTTCCAAGCTCGATTTGCAAGCGGCGAACAGTTCCTGGCAAATAATATCCTCGGAGATCGATCCTGGCCAGGGAATACAAGGCTGAAAGCGTTCCGAGCGACGAAATTATTTAACGCGAGGAATATTCTTGGTTCTTACTGTGGTCTACCCAAAATGGTTTTTCCCTTGAACCTCTTCTGCCGGCGACGCTTCATCATGCTCTACAATTTCATACCTCTCTCTCCGGTTTCCTCTCCTTCTTCTCTACTTTTTCCCTTAACTCTCAGTTTTCTTGTTCTGTTTCATCGTTCGATCTCGCTGCAACATTTTCCCGTGCGGATCTCTCTGAAGCACTCGTTCCTGCTCGATCTCCCATCTGTATTTAATTGGCTCTTCGCTCGGGACCGCTGTCTGCGCTTCGAAATGAAAAACGCTCGTTAACTTTAAACAAGCGATACCGACGTGCCACCAATTACTCGCCGGCCCCACAAGAAAAAAAGAGGATCCCCTTTTGCGCGGAAAAATCAGGGTCGAACCGCGTCGAATCTCAGCCTGATCTCTTCCGGTTTAAAGAGAAGCTCTCGCGTAGATCCATCGGAAAACATCCCTTCGAAACTCGCATCTTTACTATTATCCCAGCTCGATCTCTTCCGGTTTAAAGAGAAGCTCTCGCGTAGATCCATCGGAAAATATCCCTCCGAAACTCGCATCGTTGCTATTTTCATCAGACAAAGTAGCACACGATCGATTTCGGTTTGCAGACAACGAAATATAGCGAGGTTCCATTCAAATCCCCATTTTAGAATAAGAGGTATCCTAGAATGAATCTCGAGAAAATTGGAACCTAGCAAATCGAAATTAGGTACGTGTATTTATCACAATTTAGCACAATCAAAGTAACAGCAGGAATTTTAGAAATCCGCAGAGTCATGTCGCGAAGATACTGTCGAATTTGATTCTGGATCGAAGTCCGGATGTCTTTAAAATTATTATTCCTCGTAGACAGTAAAATTCAGAGTCCCTTCTTGAAATATTTGCTGAAGTAAAATGAAAAGTAAGAAAGAGTCATCCGATCAGCAGACCGGATATCTTCATAGTCGGCGACCTTCGTTGCCGATCCAATTCAAATTGATCCTCTCGTGGCGAATGAAAATTGCTTCGCCGTAGACGTATCGTAATCGACGCGATTCCAGTGGCATTAGGCTCACGTTTACCAGCCAGACGATTCCGACGCGCAACAAATTGATTCGAGAAAGAATACGGCGTCAAATTGAAGCCTGCGATTGCTCTAGCTTTCAAACACCAAGTAATTTAAAATGTGATGTATTTAAATTAGCACGGTTCTGGTTCCAAACCATGTTGGCAATCTTCTTCGATCACTCTCTCTCTTTCTCTTGAACGTCTGGTCCCATTGTAACCTATTCAAATGCGGCTATTTCTATGTTGTCGTGCGTTTCTGGGCTATTCTTTTTGGACTATGATCGTAAACCTTTATCGAAAGAATAGTACAACAAAGAGTGCGGAATACAGCGGAATGGTTTACCAAAATCATCAATAAGTTTAAAATCGAAAGAAGACTTACAGAATGATTGGTAATGTAAGATAGATGATAACAGAATGAAATCTGTGCAGAGCTTGTACACCTATCTCAACTCGGTATGTCGCAATCAAGGATAATCTGACGACAAAATGTTTGGAATAAAAGTTGAACAGTATTTCGACATGCCCAAATTTTGAATATTTAAAATATCGAGAAAAGTCTTTTTCCGACAAAAAATGAGAATTAGTTTGATTTTTTAAATATTGACGTACAAATTTTATTTTGTAAGCATATAGCTGGCGCCAAGACAAATCCAACGACCTACTTATTTATGACCCTGAGCCCATAAATAACGCTACGATGTTTTATTCCCGTTTTTTAGCGAAATACCCCACTGTACGGCGAATCAATCTAAATCTCGCGTCTATCGGATGCATCGATCCTCACGGTGTCTGTCGCGGATGCATAATACTCGCGGTGAAGCAGGTGTTAGGTTTCCGGATGGCGACGGAGGGGAAAAATGAGATTTCTCGATGGACGTGTTTACAATGCCGATTTACGAGGAAAATGGAAGAAGCGTGACAACGGGAGCGCAGCCGAGCGTAACGCGTGAAACGTAACGGTCGAGATGATTAATGCATTGTAGATCGGACGCGTTGATATATTGTGACGCGCTTTATTAGCCGTTCACCGGGAAAACGCGGAGAACCGACCGCTCTGAGAATAAGTCCGCAGGGATGTGTTCGTCAACTCCGGGCTTTGCGAACTCCGTCGTCGGCGTTGTGTCGTCGAGCCTCGGTCGATTTAATGGGACGCGAGTGCTCCGTTAGAACACATTCAATTTTCTTGCGCTCGATTCGAAACGGAGAGGAATACGACACGCTGGATTTTCTGGAACACTGTGCAACAACGAGCGGCTCCCGTTAGCGACTGTCCGCCAGATTGTCGGACGCGATGCTCGTTGTGCGCTGCCCACGCGGGAAATATTGTCTGCGAATTAATTATGCAACAGACTATGCTTAATCTAACACCTCGAGCGAGGTACAGCGTCCTGCAGCGTCTAACGTAGTCGCGATTTAAATAGATTCAGCGTCAGTCTAAGTTACGATTTCATGTAAAGAGCTTGCGTAAAGTAGAGCTTGAGTAAAGAGACAATGCAGCTGTTCATACGGCTAAAGTTGTAAAAAATGATTTTCAAGCTGAAAATATACCAATTCTAAATTGGCCAGCACGGTCTCCGGACCTCTATATTATAGAAAATGTGTGGGGTCAATGAAGGAGAAGAGTATACGAAGGTGGCAAACAATATAATAGTCTTAATGATTTGAAAGAAGCAATTCTGAAAGGTTAGGAAAACTTATATCAAAACTATATGAAACATTTATATAAAAGTCTGCCAAAACGAATGATCGTAGTTGTTCAAAGTAAAGGATCCACTAATAATTAGCATTTCAGAATGTGTATAAATTTCCAGAACTTTTGTACATTCTTTTTCTTTTAAGCAGTGTCTTATAATCATGTCCAACCGAAATTGTATTATTTTCGAATAAATCAAAAATGTGTTACTATTCGCAAAATTTATGAAGATGTTATTCAAAAATAAACCATCTCCTTTTAACGAAATATATTTTAATATAACTATATTATTAAGTACCTAAATCAATCATTTTCAGGGTGTCTTATAATTTTGTCCACAGCTGTAGATAAACCACTTTCTAACACCTCGATTGACCCCATGGGAACAGACACCATCCGTTCCCATTGCTGTCCAGGTCCTTTCACGAACTGAGACCGTGCAGGAAATCTTTGACGATCATCGGAGTCGATCGCAGGTCGGCTGATTAGCACGGTTATGCGAATAGCCGTGTGTGCTCGAGTTGGTTTTTCGGTGTAGTTCGTCGGAGGACGATGACCAGGGTCATAGTTGAAGTTGGTGGAGCACTTTCGGCGTCGACGGGTATTTGGAAGCCGCGAGAACGGCGGTGGGGGATGCCAGGCCAGGGGTTAGGGGGTTAGGGGGTGTGTTTCTGGCCGTGGAGCATACCCAAGAGCGAGGAGCTTGCGCGAACAGATCAATACTGCCCCCGCGCGCGTGGATATGCCCCCTCTCTGTTTTCCCCTCGTGGCTCGGCGAGTTTCGCGGATCTCTACGCGTCTGTTTCTCCTGAAGCCGTGGTCACACGAGCGCGTTCGTGTCTCGGGCTGGCTCGCTCGTGTTTCCCTTCCAGAATCGAGACGAGAAATTTGTACGACTCTTAAACTGCGGATTCTTATCCAAAATACAAATTGTCTGAGAATGCGGAAGCTGTATTCCAATGAAAGGGCCTCGTTCTGATGATATTCTAGCAAACAGCTCTGACAAGGATACTCGAAGCGTTGCTCGGGACAATTCTTGCACAGGACTCGTTCTGATGATATAGATAATTGATATCTAGATGATAAGAGCTCTGACAAGGATTCTCGAAGCGTTGCTAGAGAAAATTCTTGCACAGGACTCGTTCTGATGATATAGATAATTGATGATATCTAGATGATAAGAGCTCTGACAAGGATACTCGAGGCGTTGCTCGGGACAATTCTTCTGTGGTCTAGACATAGGAGATCCTCGTGCTCCATCTTCCTTTCTGCTTTTTCCTCCATCAGTTTTCTTCCTTTCTTCAACGTAACTCGCTTTTTCCATCTCTCTAATCTTGTTCGTGGGGTTTCGTCGCGTGAGACGCCTCCTCGTCCTTCGCCTCCTTCTTTGGTCGTCCAGCCGGTCGTCGCTAACGCGTCGCTTAATTCCCTCTCCTCGCTTTCTCGCCCTCGCGACCCTCTCCGCGCCCTTCCCAGCCCTTTTCCAACCCCCCGTTTTCCCAACTCGAGCGTGTATTTCCGCGTGCCCGCCTCCTCCAGCCGCTCCGTGGCAAGATACACACGTCCCCGACTTCCGGCAAGACGCTTCTTGTCCGCGAATTGTCTTCCCTCGACATCCGCGATACCCGACATTGCTAACCAGGTCGCCTTCTATCTCTGAAAATCTATAGACTAATCCTCTTTCTTTTTCCACGCCCGATAATCCACCGTTGGGTCGGAATTATGTTTCTTCTTTGCGACTGATTAGGGAATCCGATGGTGGTCCTGTTTGGAGACGCGTTTGACACGAAACCTAAAGTGGGAACATTGAATTTGCTTAAACTTTGTACGATTCACATTATAATACGTACTGAAATAATTAATATTTTGTAAGGAAAAGCCGTATTTATTATTATTATATTATATATATTATACTTATTCATTATTATTATTATTATATATATATAGATAGATAATATAGATATATATAGATAATTCTACAGTTCTCCAGTTATTTTTGGTTCTCTATTTTTATAAATTTAGCTATATATAGGGTTGTCTGCCAACGCGCATACTTCAACCATATAATTTATTGTTTAGAAAAGTTCATTGTTAAATTGACTGTAGGTTTGCATCGGTTAGGTATCGCCGAAGGTCTGTAGATAGTGTTTTTCTTCTCCAGGCTCAATGGACCACCGTCGGGATTGAATCGAGTCTAAATTAGGTCCGTGTTGGATTACCAGGGTCTGCTTGCGTTTTCTTTGAGACTGATTAGGGAATCCCCTAATGGTCTTCGATTGGATTGCGATCACTCAGATCTCGGTTTATCCGAGACTGATTGGAGATTTGTTTAAATTGACTGTGGGGTTCGGTCAGTATGCATCTAATGGGACTTAGCGTCTCGTTAGTCTGTGGGTTTAGGTTCGTCTTCGGTTATTTGACAGGATTAGCCTGCTAATAGCTTTGGTCCTTTATTTGAGACTGATGAAGCACCTGTTTGAATTAACATTGTCTGATAATATCCAACATCGCTCTACTTTTAGGTTCAACTCGGATGTTTAAGTTCACGTTGAATAAAGATTATGCGAGTTTACTCGAGACTGTTTAGATATCTGTCAATATCGTCTATCCGGGTGAATCTAATTGGGTTCAGGAAGGTTTGTCACGTTCTCCGGAGTCGAACGAGATTAAAGTTCTCACTTCTAGCACAGGTCTCACTAGGATTACGGTGTTTCAACTCCGTCTACAGGATCCACAACTTTCCGAAAGTCATTGCAAGCCTCTAAATTGTTAAAGTTTCCGGAAGCTCGAAACAACCTGTGAATCCTACAAACCTTAGCAACCTAGAAGTTTCAAACATCTTAGCTTTAAACTCAGTCGCGATCGTTTAAACAAAATATTACTCGAAAATGAAGCTGCCAAGAACTTTGTGTTAACATGTCTCGAAAGTAGCGAGAGTTGAATTCTTGTATGCCATCGGAATCTCAAAGCTCTTGAAGAAGGTCAAAAGTGTACGAAAACTTTCAAAGCATCGACAGCCGTGGATAACCATCGACAGACTCGTCTAATCTCGTTTAAATTCGTCAGAGCAACTTGGATTTAGCTGAACCCCTTCGCAACTTCTCGATTTAGATCTGTCTGTACAATGCTGGTTCAATCTACTCTAAATTTGGAGAGTTTCCGCTGTCATCTTATTCCCTCGAAGAGAAGTAGTCTCGCTTTCTCAATCTGTATTAGTTTCCTCTTCCATCTCCTTCTCTCTTCGAGGACAAGTATTTTTCCATTTCTGCTCTGAAACAATTCTGTATCCACGGCACATTTCGGATCTGTTTATCTGACCCTTGCTGTCCCAGAGTTCTCGTATTCGAAACTCGGTTGAATTCAGGAATTCTACATCCATGTCACGTCCGGATCCAGCGAGTTCCGCATGCCTGACCAATAGTGGCTCAATCTACTCCAAATCTACAGTGGACTGTTTCCAAGTTTGTCCCTCTCTCTCTGTTTCAGGGAAAGTCTTTCAATCTCTGGATTTAACAATTTTTTATCTTCATTACAAAACTTTCACTTTTGTCTATTTTCTCTTGAAGAGGAAGCCCCCTTCAATTATCTGAAATTTTTCTTCATCCCCGTCATTCGAAATGTACAGTGGACAGCTCCTACGTTTCTCTCTTTCGCTCTCTGTTTCAGTGAAAGCCTTTCAATTTCTGTGGTGTCCCAGAGCTCTCGTATTCGAAACTTGACTGAGTTCAGAAATTCTTTATCCACGTCGCATCTTGAACTCGCAGCTTTCATCTTCCCGCAGGTTTCAGAACGCGCGCAGACCCCAGATCCTCTCTGTCTCTGTCTCTTCCTCCTTCTCTGTTTTCTTCTTTTTCTCCGTCTTCGTCCAACACGACGTACGACCCTTCTCTATGTGTATCGTAACCTCCCCCGACCTCCCTTTTATCTTTCTCCGTGTTCGCCCCTCTTTCAGCGTACCCTCTCTCTGTGCTCCCCTAGCCCAGTCTCTTCCTTCCTTCCTCTCTCTCTCTCTTTCTCGTCCACCCCGCGTTTCTACTTTTATCTCCGCCCGTGTTTCCGTCTTGCTTCGTTTCAACCGGCGGCGCAAAATCGGAATGACTTCGATATCGGTAATCTGTCGATTACATTGTACAGGGTGATCCGTAAGTACTCCACCGTCGAACCACCTCCGCCATTGTTCGCTCGCTTTATGGATAGCAATCACAGTGATTAACGGAACCGCTCGAACGACAATGATCCGCATCTAGTGGTCGACAACAAATTAACCTGAAAACATTTTCCCTCGGATCACCCTTGGTCGCTGAAACTGTCGTCCGACCATTGTTTTCTCAAACGCAAGCAACGATACTTTCATTCATCAAATTCCTGTCAAACCTTCCAAGTTCCAATTGTGATGAACACAATGTTAAAACGAAAATGCATTCCCTCTTTCAACCATTTTAACGTTTCGTTCCGACCTAGAATAATTCCGTTCTATATAATTCTTTTAGTTTTATGGAAACGAAATTGATAGAATACCTCATGCAATAAGTGAATGATTTAGTAATTGATTAGGTCACAACATATTTTATGATATGCAATGTTAAATTATTCTTGTACGACGCGCGAAAAGAAAAATACATGTGTAATCTTAGACGGAGATTCAAACGGGAGAATTCAGTGAATTGTGTGTTCGTTGTATTTCAAATTAAATGTTAAATTATTTCGTGTTTATGATCGTATTATTCTTTTGACGTTTTGAATCCTACATGAATGAATAAAATCATGACTCGGAGTAATAATTTTCTGATATTCTGCTATTCAGCGAAGTTAATAAATTAGTTTCCTCGCGTTTCTATCAAATTCGTGCACAACGTTTAACCAGTCAGATACAGACTAGCTGATGGGAAAGTTCATTTCTATAGCTTGACAGCGGATATCCAAAGGATATTCATTTTTTATTAATGTAATGTACGTACGGACTGCGGGACGCAACGTGCTTGCAATATCCATTCAGAATTATTAAAAAACTTTTCATATTTTTTGTTACTCCGAATTCCCAGCTTCATACACGGTAGAACCTGCCCAATTCGTTCTTTTCATCCGCCATCATCCTCGCTCGGTTCCTCTCGCTCAAAACTTTCATTCAACCCTCGCCCCTCTCCCCGCAGACTTTCTACTATCGTTTTAGCTCGCGTTCCTAGTTCCTATCCCCGTTTTTGCGCACAGCGACGGCTCTACACTGTGCTCGAACCTGTTCAAATCCATCTACAATGTGTCCAAGGAATATGTAAACCTCATCATCAATTCATCAACTTCAATTGTGCTTTTCATAGCTGAGACAGTGCTACTCACTTTGATAGGTTTAACTCTACATTGAAAAGTTAAAAAATACACATGTTAAGTTTTATGCATTTATTCATTAAAACGACACAAAATAGAAATTTAGTAAAATTATAACATAAAATAACTAAACAAAGAAAATAAACGGTTTTAATGGAATCCATTTACATCTCATTCACCCTCAATTTTTGTTTTCGCTGACATGGGCACCTTGCAGTTCAGAATCGACCCATAGGGGTCGATATAGACCACTTTGGGAATCATCGTGCTAAATTAAACACATTGTAATTGAATAAAATTGAACGCACGCTCGTCCATTTTCCCACAAATGCAGAAAGTCCAATAATTATCTAGAAAAGTAAAATGTAATGTCTGTAGACATTGTGTTCAAAACGAGACGAAACTGTTAGGAAAACTCGATCGAACAGACTCGGTGGTAGCCGCGGCAACGCGATATTTTCAACGAGACGGTGAATGAACTTTTTTTGAGGGAACGACCGTACGAGTGTTGAAGCGAACGGCAAGTGTTTAGGGTATCGCGAGAGGGGATCGAACGAATGTTTGGCTTTGATTATCGGTAGGCGGACGTACCGGGGAAGAAGAATAGCCTGGGAATTGTTCTGGAGGATTTTGGGTGACACGCGAGATCGGCGTCGCGTGGGTGTGCGATCTTTAACCACTTAAGCAGCGATTGTCCGACCATGAGCAATCAGGAGGAAGCTTATATCAGGGCTCTGAGCAAATATTCCACAATGAAGAGCATTCATAAACAGAATATTCCATTACTTACGCGAACAAAGTTGTACAGTGTGTTCGACTACAGGTAAAAGAGAATTTAAGGGTTGCTTCTCTGACGATACAAGTCAAAAATGAAGAACAAAAAAAATAACGAAGTTCGTTCGTATCTTCCTACCGAAGAAATGAGAAATAAATGATCAAGAATTAAACATCAAGCACCTCTTCTCACACGAACAAAGTTGTACACTGTGTTCGACTACAGGTGAGAGAAAATTTAAGGGTTGCTTCTCTGAAGTTACAAGTCGAAACTGAAGAATAAAAAAAATAACGAAGTTCGTTCGTATCTTCTTACCGAAGAAATGTGAAATAAAATGCCAAGCCTGAAACATTATGCACCTCGTCTCGCTGAACGAACAGCGTTCACCGCTCCCAGAGGAAAGTTTTTGGTACTTTCCAGGGGTAGGATGTAACCGAGACACCCAGTACATCGGAACAGGTTTGGAACAGCTCGCGGACCCGTCGCTATCCGTAGCTCGGCTGCGCTATCCCCGGCGAGAACCCTCCCGCTTCAACCCTCGTTTCACCCCGCTTCTTTCTGCATACAATGCTCCATCTCCATCCAGTTTTCGCTCCTAGACCTTCCGCCGACCTTCTATTCCGCGTTCGTAGCTTCTCCGCTGTTTAAACGCGGCTCTCCTCTGTCCCGGCATCCCTTGATCTCTCCCTTTGTCGTGTTTCTCTATGTTTGTAGTTCTACCAACCCCCTTCTTTCTCTCCCTCTATCGCTCCGTCGATAACGTCTCCGTTCGCGCTTTTTCGTTTGTTTACCTCGTTCCACGCATTCGTAGACGTTTCTGCTATCTGTCCGTTCTGCCCCGGTCCTTTAATCTTCATCCATCTGTTCAGGCTTATCTGGCATTTTTTTGTCTGTCGTCCGCGTTTGCCCGCAGTTCAGAAGAAGTAGAATGCTCTTCGTTTCGTCTGTAGATGTACTGTTTTTTGTGTGTTTGGCCAACTTGCTTCATAATTTTACAGTTTTAATTCGATTAACTTTCTGGTTAACTGAATCACGTACGTCTCCTGGTACCAACCACGAAAGATAGTTTAAGGCCGTAAACTTGACGTTCGCCAACGAACTGTTAATTCCTGCTCGGACTCCGACTCAGGTCCACGTTTGGTTTTTCTTTATATTTCCGCTCACGAACTATCATTCGTCTCCCCTATCTCGCCTCCCTCGTTCTCACCTTCTCCGTTGCGTCGCGTTCAAAACTTCCCCAGAATGATGGTTCCCCTTCGTCTTCGTGACGCTGCCTCGTGTTCCCTGTTAGCAGCCTATCGCCTGGCTTTCTCACTGTCGGCGAACCAATTTCTCCGCTTGTTCTCTGTCACGGTTTTTCTCTATCCCAATTCCCATAATGGGTAACGCTGATTGCCCATGAAAGTTGCACGGTGACCGACCACTTAAACACGCAATCTCTTTTCAGATGCTTTCATTGGCACTAACTGACGCAATAAAGACCACCGCCGCGTCATTTCTACTATTATTATCTTTGTCTAGAGCACCTGACACTTATTTTCCAATTGAACTCCCTCTGTTCTTCCTGCTCTTCTTTTTGCGTCGTGGTGGCCCAGATAATTCTGTGCTCGCTCGTCATGAGACTATACAGGGAGTCCCAAAACTTCAGGAGCGTGTAGGGGACCGGAAAACTAAGACGAAAAGTCGTTTAGAGATTTGCTCGTTTTGGAGAAAGTAGCGAAAAAAGAAAGAGAACAAGTTTTCATTTTTGTACTTATCTATTTACGTTATCATCTATTTAATGTAGATGTTGTTGAAAATATTGCCCTCTTGCAGCAATTGCAAGCATTACATTCAGCACTGACTTGATAAATTGCAGCTAAACATTGTTCTGGTGATATTTGGTGCACTGCATCTATGATTCGGTCTCTTAATAGCAACCTATTACTTTTAACGTTTATGTAATAATAACGTTGAAATTACAACACCCTATCTACTCAACCTTTTAGTTGAGATCAATCCTCTTCCTAGACGGTACGTCTATCGAACGAGGCAGTCCAGATCCGTGCCAATTCCTGCTTTTAAAGGATCTTTCATGAACGGGTAAGTCGAAAGAATGCCGGATTCACCCGCGTCTCAGCAGACACGTCTCCCTTGGTCCATGACTTCTGTTTGTGTCCTTTCCATGTGCTTAGACTCACTTCGCTCTTCACTTGAAGTCTACTTCTGTTCCTCCCGGGTCTACGATTCACCCTCGTCAGCCAATAACCTCTTCCTCCACCTCCAACTGCATTCTTTTTAAATCCCATGACTCACCCCCTATTGGCTCAACACTCTTTTCCGAGTCTGCATCCCTAATTCAATTCTTTTTCGCCTTATTCCTTCCTTATACGCAAACTTACCTCGTCGTATTTCCCTTGTACAATGACGCCAGTAGCTTCGTGGCGACTATGGTTACATTCACCTATGTGAATTGTATTATTCACCAATGTGAAGTTTCAGATACATTAAAAAATATTTTGAACGTTGTTAGTTTGTCTTTAACAAAATAGAAAATGTTTAATCAATAGTTCGCTTTCAAGGAAGAATGGCCTAAGAATTGAGTTTTACAAATTTATTACTAATAATAATTTGTTTACAATTTTATAATAGTTATAAATAAATTTAAAATAACGAACTTCAGCTTTACATATTTATTGGAGCTTCATCCCCTGTTTTCGAACTTTTCATCTACATTTTTTATTTCTTCTTATTTTCTGACTCAAAAAATCTTTCGTATTCATCTTTTCTCTTCGTTTTTCCAAATGTACTTTCCCCTCTCCTTTCATATTCCCAGTTTAATCAACCACCGTTCACGATCTGATATCTCAAGACCTCAAACTTGTTCTCGCTATGTCTCTCTACACGTTCTCAAACTCACCCCATTCCATCTCTGCCCTGACTCGCCTCTTAAACCCGAAAATGTAATTTTCTTCCTTTTCATTTTCCTTTCCCATCCCCGTTTTATATTCCTAGACTGACCACGCTCCTACTCCAGATCCCCTTCCACCACCGCCAAACTCATTTTCCCAGGCCTTACAACCTTTCCTCCCTCTCCTTCCCCATATTCTCAAACTCTACTCTTCTTTACCCCCCGCATTCCCAGACTCACCTCTTAATCCATGAAACTTCTTTCTCTCTCTGGCTCTCTTAGACTGACCTCAGCCTTCATTCAGAATCTCCTCTCCATCCTCTGTCGGACCTCGCAGTCTCTCTTGTCTGACAACAGTACTACCCTCTTCCCGAATTCTCCTCCGTTCCGCTTCCAACCGGCGCGGCTGTCTAATGAAACTGTTCAAATTCTCCATTAGTTGCGCAACAACTTTAATTTTTCCAGTACTATGCTGCAAGAAGATTGCTGTGAGGGTAACTGAAAGTTCTGTTCCGTACGTGGAGACTTCGTTACATTGTTCATAAGATGAACCTATAATTACACTGTCCATCTTATGAACCTATAATTACATTGTTCATCTTATGAACCTATAATTACATTATCCATCTTATGAATCTATAATTACGTTGTTCACCTTATGAAATTATGATTACAATTGTTCATTTTATGAACCGATAATTACATCGCTCATCTTATGAACCCTATAATTACATTGTCCATCTTACGAACTCATTCTTCTATTCGTTAAGAAATGCACAAAGCGAACTTAGAACAGAAAAGAAACGATCGAGAAGCTCGACGAATATCTTTTATTTATAAAAGTTAACAGTTTCATTCGATCCCTGCTCCCCTGAATCATCCCCTACGCGATGTGGACTCAGAATGTCTCTCCCTGAAACTTCTCTGCACACATTCCTAATTTCAGCCTGCCCCTCGCAACGTTGTCCCCTCCATCCCCTTCATCTCACCCTCTCCATCCCTCCCCTACGACTTTCGCTTACTCTCTCAAATTTTATCGGTTTCCCTCTAAATCTACCTCTCCTGTTCCTTCCTGGTCTCTCCTATTCATTCTCTCTACTCCATCGCTGTTTCTCTCGTTTCCTCTGGAACTCGCGCGTTCATTCCCTCCAAGGTTTTTCATCTCTTTCCCTCTGAATCTCCCTTGCTCTCTAGATCTCTCCAGCTCTGTTTCTCACTCTCACCGGATCCACCCCCTCTCTGTCGCTTGTTCTCTCCGCACCCCGTTACTCCCCGCCTCCGGAAACAGCTTCCGTCCTCGTCTCTCGCCCTCTGCGACACGACCCCCTGGCAAGGTGGCGGTCCAGCGCGCAGATCGTGTCGGCCGCACGGGATGCTGAGTCCGGCGTAGGATCAGTCGTACGTCTGGCTCCCATCCGTCGACGTCTACCGCGTTCGTGAGACGTCGATTACGTCCGCGTGCCGACTCACAAGTCTACGTCGACGTTCACGCGCGTCCATTCCACTTCCCGCAGTTTTCAACCCCTCACAGTTTACCCCGCGAGTCGTCCTCTCGCGATTCGCCTCGCGATTTGTTCTCACAGTGCTTCCTCCCACGGTTTATCCTAGCAACGCAACTTTTTCATTTATCCTTGCGCTTCGTCCTCGCGGTTTATCCTCGCGGTTTATCCTCGCAGTTTATTCTCCCGACTCGTCTCTCGCGATTCGCCACCCAATTTATCCTCCCAATGCATCCACCAACGGTTTATCCTAGCAACGCAACTTTTTAAGTTTCCCTTACGTTTCGTCCTCTCGCGATTCACCTCGCGATTTATCCTCACAGTGCATCCTCCTACGGTTTATCCTCGTAACGCAACTTTTTCATTTATCCTTGTGCTTTGTCCACGCGGTTTATCCTCGCGACTCGTCCCCTCGCGATTTATCCTCCCAGTGCATCCTTCCACGATTTATCCTAGCAACGCAACTTTTTAATTTATCCTTGCGTTTCGCTCTCGCGTTTCATCCTTGCGGCTCGTCCTCTCGTGATTTATCCTCTCAGTGCATCTTTCCACAATTTATCCTAGCAACGCAACTTTTTAATTTATCCTTGCGTTTCGTCCTCGCGACTCGTCCTCTCGCGATTAGGTCTCCCATCCTCTCACGGTTTCGCGACTTCGCAATTTATCCTCAAGATTTATCCTTGAGATTTATCTCCAACGATTGATCCTTATGATCCGCCCTCGTCTCCGCGATTTCCTCGGCTAGTTCGAGACGGATCCGTCGAACCCCGTGCGACAGTGACTCACTCGGACCCGGAGCGAATCGAACCGCCATGGGGATTCTCACGTGAGAGGCGTGTTCTTCCGGGGTAAGTCGCCATCGTCACCCTCCTTCTCTCTCTCTCTCTCTTTCTCTCTCTCTCTCTCTCTCGCTTCTTCCTCTGCGTGGAAGGGTCTATTCCTGTGATTCGACCCGTTGAATTTCGGGCAACCAGGACGACGCTACGAACGTACAGGTTTCACGGGGTTGGTATCAGGGCTAGAGAGTGGGGGAGTCGCGGGATGGGGTGAGAGTTTGTGGTATTGGTGGTTTTCGGAATGATACGTTTTGGAAATTTTGTTGACACTAACTGTTTTGATATTTAGTGAGCGTTAGGAGAAGCTTGTCTGTGTTTTAGAAGTGCTGGGTTTAGGGGGGGGGGGAATGTGATGATAGGGGTTGAAAGAATTGTTGCGGTGACTGTGAGGGATCTGGATGTTGTATTTGTTATATAGAAGCTAGAGATTTTGATGTTTATGTTCGGAATTAGTGAGAGGTTTGTAATAATAGTACTTGTTATTACACTGCGGATCTTTATGCGAAATAAAAACTTTCCATCTGAATCGCAAGAAACAGGGGTGAAACAAAAATTTCATTTCTTACTCAATACATTTAATAGGTTGTAAATAATGAAATTCTACTTTTAAATTCTTTTGATGGTTTTTCCTGCTTTAAATTACACCTACTCGTGTTTGTCATGAATGCATATAATCCGTAGACTATTTATTGTTGATAATGGTAGTGATGTGACGAACAGTGATGTTCGTTTGTATGTTTCGCACAAAATTTTCACGATAATGACCATGGTTCTTCCATTAACTAAGAAAATATTGACATCTGGCGAACAGTTTTCGAAAAATGGCAGTGGCAAACCCATGGGGATTCGGTGAAGTGGTAGAGACGATGAGTCACGCGACCTAGGGTGGATTCTTTTCATTGGAAATAGACATTGAATGGAGCATTGTCCAGCCCCAGGATCTCTATCGCGATGTTGTTTTTGTTTTGAATAAAATTCAATAGGCCGAGTTCGCAAAGCCAAGTAGTATTATTTGCACTTTGCAGGATGGGAATATTCAAAGTGGTTCATTAATAAACATGAGGATTAATGGAATTTAAATTCGCGCAAGAGCTCACGTTTTTCTGCTAAAGAATGGAAGTATTGTATCTGTCACACTCAACACGCTCTCTCTCTCTCTCTCTCTCTCTCTTTCGCTCTCTATTAGAAACTCGAGTAGAAACCATCTTCTATCAAATAATATAAAAAGAGTTCATTCTCTTCTCACAAAGAGGAATCCAGGAAATCGAATTCTTTGACAGGAGAGCATGAAAACTAGCTTTTCTCGTCAATAAAATGCGAGACACCGCTTCGGTATACTAAAAAATGAATGAATCGTTTTTCCGGAAGGTAAAAAGCACGAGCGAATTCCTTCGTATAAATAATGAAAGGTGCCATTGTTCCTTTAAAAAACAAAAGCTGTTCTGCGCGTGCCAGCTGTGAGAAAAACGTAAGCATAATTTCATTTGAAAGGTAAACGAATCTTTTTAAAGACCTTAAAAATCAGAGGAATCCTTTAGCTCCGCGCAAAGAAAAGCATACCTTCCGTTTGATCAAAAACTAAAGACATCCCAAAGACGTTATAAAAGATAGTACCCTCTAAAAAAATTGGAGAACCTCGCTTAGACCCTAAACATTCAACAAACAGGATTTTCGACAAGCAGGAAAGCGAGCTAATAAAAATGTGGTAAAAATCTCTGAACAGAGCTCTTCCGGTTCAAATGATCAATCCTGGATCTCCCCTGGTTTGCTCAAATTTCTAAAGTACATCAAAAGCGGTGTTTTGTCTACAGTAAACCGTATCAGGGCCAATCAATATATATATATAATCTTGCTGCCTCATTGTACCGCGTGAATTTTGTCAACGATCCCAGCTGTAGGTGTAATCACTACTCCGAGGACTTGGACCATGCCCTTTGGCAGTGCCGGCTGTACGATTCCCAAAGAATCAAATTAGTGAACAACCTGCGTAAAATTAAGTTCTACTTACCACTAAAAGCGGACATATTCTTTGCAAAACCCAATGTTCAAGCAGGGCCCGCACTAGCGGTTACAGCGCCCCGGACAAAGAGACAAATTGCCGCCATTAAGAACACTGCCGCTCCCAGGATAGGGTTAGGACCCTCTCCTAATCCTGAGGGAACAGGTAGAGCAAAATGACCTTTTTTCAGCAAAAATAGCCGTCAATGGTAGCCGCGCATATTTACTTCGTAAGTACTAACTTACAGCCAAGGTGGCGCCTCTAAATTTTGCCGCCCCCTAGAGCGGGCCCTGGTTAAAGCCTGTGAATTTATTATTCAGTTTTTAAACGATTGTAATCTCCACATCTAGCGGCTATTAAGACTGTATTTGTTCTAAAACTGTAAACCTGTTGTGCACTTGTAAAAGCCGAAATAAACCTATAATTGGTTTCAGTGGCTCTAATAAAAAAGATCCTGGATCTTTAGCCCGAGGCACGTTGTTTCAAGGGATCCGATTATTGCTCGCTCATTTCGGTTCCGGCTCGAGCATCGTCCTCCAAAGTACCAGAAACAATGAACCTCCCTTCTGCATCCCCATCTCCGTGATTCCGCAGCTGCATCTTCTTCCGAGAAGCCGCAATCGAGGAGGATATCTTTTTACCGGGCGACCCGGGGAAAAAACGGGAAAAAGAAAAACCGAGGAATGTTACGATAATCGAGCAGCCTACCGAGCGAATTTTCTTCGAAAGGAAACAGACCGTCGGGTCCTTAAACTTATTCCCCGGACGAGTCATTTAACCCTCGACGGCTTCTTCGTCCCTCCCCCAAACCACCCCTGCACCGTTCCTTAATCTCTTCAGAGCCGAGCTCTCGTAGTGTACAGCGCTCTGAAACGCTTTTCATCCATTCCAATTCACCCGCGTTTTCTACAAATTTATAACGAGACCGGTTTCTCTCTCTCTTGCTTTTCCTCGCTCCACCATCCCCTACACCGGTATTTATTCTTGTCTCCGCGGCCGTTTCCGCTCGTTAATTTTTTTCGTTACACTTAATTAGTAAACGATTTCAGTAACGAAGGACCGACCCCCCTGTCACCAACACCGGCGAGCTTTGTTCCCGGACAATTATAACTGAAACGTTTACATGCGCCGCGCGAGTTTTATCGTGTATTCTCTGTTTTTCTTTATTTCTCGTCGTGGTCGGTTGCACACGCGTTTCGCGGGGAGTACGTGGATCGAAAATGAGGCAGAAACTGCCGTTCGAAGAGTGGTAACAGTGAAATTTGGTCGGAATAAGTCGAATTTTTAGTAGTTGCAATTTTCTTTATTGCTACCGTATGTTTAGACTGCAGACTTTTAGGTAGCGAGTAAAACATTTTCAATATACACGAAACAATTTTAGAATATGTTTTGTTCTAATATATCTGATATGAGATTTCGTAAAAAAAGCCTTGAAATGCCCACGAAAAACGGGATTCCAACGCAAGTGATTTTGATTGGGTTGTTATTTGTAGCGAAGATAGATCAGCTAGAAATTAATCGGTTGCGCGGAGACGATCGCCAATTGGTAACGGCGGTAGTGGGTTAACTTATTGATTGTCGGTTTTCCGTGTTTGGAGAGTTTAATGCGATGTTTCTGATTGGGGCAGAGTATGTAAACACCGGTCGTGCTTGTTTTAATTGGTTTGTAAATGAGAACGGCGGATCATTGGTAGAACGGAAACCGTTGGTAAAGGAAATCTTGATGGCTGGCATAAACTGAATGGGATTCGTTTTAACCTTTGCGCCTAGCGCTGCCGCATACATAATACTCTAGCGTTTCGTTTACAGTCGTTTTAACAGCGACGACTGAATAATGCGCGCCCCCCGATCGATTCGGTCGCGATTACACTGCCGGAAACTTTATGCATTTATTACGTATAGAAACGTTCAGGGAAATTTATGAAACACTGGATTCAATCAAACGCGACGGTGCGCTGGTTCAATTTCGTTTTTATTTACCTGTAGCATTGACGAACCTCATCTCATCCCGCTCGCATTCATTCTCGTTTATGAAAGTTCAACTTCGCGTAAAATTTCGCGAGTCTAGTGATTCAAAGAAGGTCGCGTTTTCTTTCATAAATATCAATCTTTTTGTCCAATCCGTATTCAAGGATACGAATTAAGTTCGTATTTGCATGGTTTTCGGCGGACAGTGTGTATTCAACGTTATACAAAATGGCGCGCATCGGTTTCGTTCTCATCTGTATCTAAATGTCAATTTTTAATTCATATAGTTTTAATATATACACATACATAAATATAAGTAATTTAAGGGGTAAACTTTTAATTAGTTATTACAATTTTATATTATATATATATTTATATGTATAATTAATTGTAAAATTTAATAAATTATTATAACAATTTAATAATAATTTTCTCAATGTTCAGCCAAAATTTTTTATTACTTAAAACTGATTTAATTTATTGTTTCATTAAATTATGCTTACATTAATTTAAAAAAAAAACAATTTGCACGTTATGAAATAATTGTGTTATCTCTTACCTGGGGGTAGTTCTAGGAAATTAACTTTTGGTCAGCTAGATCGATCAAGTACCAGTCTGTGGGGCGCCGCAACATGAACGGGCAGGGGCGCTCAGAACCCTGGCTACTGTAAATAGATTTTAAAAAAAAATTACAATAACTTCCCCATGAATCGGGAAGTTAATAAAAAGGTCATTCAAATCATTTTCATGTTTGTGAAATTTAAAAATATGCTAGGTTTCTTATTATTTTGTCGAGGATTGTATTTTTCCCAGTTTACGCGCAACGTTACCGAGTCTTCGAACCGTTTAATCCCCTTTGATCGTTACGGGTCTCTTCATCGGAAATGTTTGAACAAGTAGATGATGCTGTTCGTTTCACGGCTTTTCGGGTTTACGATTACGAAGTACGAACGACGCAACGCAGACTTCACGGAACGTTCGGCACATCAAAAATTCACGTGCATTTTACGTTCAGGCAAAAGCACTCGCATTTTACGATGTTCTACAGCGAGTTGGGAGGTTCCGTCGTTTCATTCGCGGCATCGCGAATTTCAGACGTTTCTGATTGCAGAAAACGCGGCTTTTCGGGCCGAAGTTACCGAAAACGAAGCACTCCCGTCGCACGAGCTCTTGAAACACGTGTTCCGCACGGTCCACGGGAATTCGCGATGGGAAATGTTAGCGAATTCACTTTGAAATTGTTGTAAATGGATCTCAAAAGCTCCAGGTTGCTACTTGCACGAGGAAATCGCTGTGGGAACGTGCTCCCTACTGTTATACTTGACTTCGCGGACTAGAAAATGATCTATACGACGAAGTAAACTGCGAATCGAATTGGAAATACAATATTAAAAACAAACGTAGTGTTTAAGTAGCAAAGACTGTCGCGGTACAATACATTTAGCTAAACAGAGGTTTCTTTCACGATGAAAATAGAATGAAAGCACTATTGATTTTTATTACCAAACACGTTTCGGTCGCGAATAACCTCTGCTTCGAATATTAGATACGATTCTTCCAAACCAACGTTTGCTTTGATTGTAAGATACAGGAGCCAACTAACAAATGTTTATTAAGCTTGATTTTCTTATTCGGCTGAAACTAATAGATCCCATGGAAATCACCGACACGAATTTCCCCGACACGGTTTTCACCAACAACGAATTTGACCGAGAACAAAAATTTCGCTAACTCAGGTGGTCGTTTCAAGTCGGTGTCGGTTAAATTCGTTGTTGATCAAAGTCGTTATCGGTTAAAGGTGTTATCGGCCAAAGTTATTGTCGGAGAAATACTGTCGGTGAAAACCGTGTCGGGGAAATTTGTGTCTGTGATTTCCATGGGACCCGAATCTAATACACTGATGTCCTTAAATCTTGCACTGTGCGTACCCATTTTTGTGATATAAATGCATTAAATCCACAGTCTAATGATACTTATTCCGTTTTGTCAATCGAAGATATTTAATAGAAATCATCACACAATTTCAGTCTAATAATACCGTTGTCAAACTATATAAACCACTTCGTTTAAAGCAATAATAATAAATAATAATACCGTTCGAAATAGGCGCAGTGAAAAAAACAGAAATGGGTGGGACAATATTCTCTAGGATTATTTCCGCAACTGTTTCTTAGTTTTTTTTCATCGGGTAACACGAGCGTTTGCAACGTTACTGTCAAGAACGGGAAAAAAATAAACGTTGCGACTGCGAAAGGACATAACACCAAGGGCATAACCACGTCGGTCGTAAAACAGGAAGACGCGAGCAGGATACGTTCCAACCGTGAAGAGGCTCTAAGGTGCCATAACTCCGCAATCTAAATTTCCGATCCGACGTTAATAGCTCTCTGACCAACGAGTTTTGTATACAAACTTTCATAAAAAAATGACGCTTCCGCTTGCCAGTCAATCCATCATGCCCGACGGTGGCCTCTTCGCAGCCTCTCGAGTCCCTATGGTTTACGATCCATCAAAACATCGAGCAATTTCAGCCGGAAAATCGGATCCGAGCGCCGCGCCGGGGCATTCTTCGTGCTCGCGCGTTGGCTTCGAGGGGGCTTACAGATCGAATAGACACCTCCCGAAAAAGAGCGGAACAAAAATGGGATAGGGTTGGAAAACGAAAAAAAAACTAGAAAAGAGTTTGGCTGAGGGGCGTGTGGGGGTCGATTTAATCGAGACGATAGCCAAGCGCGCGTTTCCCCGGTCGAATGGGAACAAACCGAGCCTTTCTCATTTCTCGCGCATACGGTTTTTTCAGATCCAGCCGACGAGCAAAAAGGAAAAAGCGGGCGGCCCCGATACAGAATTAATAATGCCGAGGGGTAGGAGCGGTGCGGAGCATCGGCTGAACTTTACGTGAGTATGCGAACAGCATCGCCAGAACCCGGGTCACGACCTGACGACCCAACGTGTCCGATATCTGGGCCACACTTGAATTTTAATCCGCGCTGCAATTGCGCCGCGGTCGATTAACTCCTTCACCGTGTGCTCACCACCCCCACTCTCCCTCTCTCCATCCCCTGCTCTCTATCTAACCGTCTCTGGCTCGGTTGCTCCAGCTCTCTTTCGCCCGACGAGTTTACCGAGCTTTAACTTTTGCACCCTTGCTGTCCCACTTGCTCCCTGTCACACTCTTACTCTTTCTATATTTCTCTCTCTCGGTCTCTTTTTCCGGTGGCAGCGTGCCGGGACAACACCGCTCGCCTCCAACCTCCTCCGGTGAAAACGATACCCGAAACTCTACAGCGAATTTGATTGGACACCGCGCGATCAATACTTTCACGCCCCGAGCGATTGTCGCGGGCCAATTGAAGGCAAATTCTTTCACCAACGTCTCGACCGCACGCGTTTTCTACGCTTCCCCGCGTGGCTTGACCCTTCTCCGTAGCGTTGAAATCGCCAGCGTTGACGAGTGTCATCGTCTCGACGATCGCGATTTCCTGAACCGGATCGTCCGCATCGGCATTCAGACGTTCCACGCTGAATCGTTTCTGCTCGGCTTTTAAAGCAATTGTTCGTCTTATAATTGTATTTCTCGTGTATTCCTTAACCCATTAAACAAAATTCAAAATAATTAACAGATAAACACATTCATTAATAGACTTCGAAAAAGAAGGAGGTTACTCGATTCTTTTTTTACCGATTTCGAATTTATCTAAAGTTAATTAGTGGACTTCCCGAACCACCGAATAATGAAATCACGTAATTCAATGACAATGTTTTTAAATAGCAAAGTAACGATTTTCATCGGGTAATAGAGAATTACTTGCACGAGATTCTTGCCGATGATCGTCTCGTCCCGCGAAGCACATCGCTGATTGGTCGACCATCATTATCCCAGATACAGAACCGTCGACACAGTTGATTCTTGTCGGCCGAGTCATCGAGAACGACACTCACGCGGGACAAGAGGTCCTCGATGGAAGAACAACCGGGGTATCACGATTGTTCTGTCGATACTGATTACACCCGCCGGAAAATTAGTGTCGAGCGGATTCCAGTAACTCGAACCTCTACCCTCTCTCCCTCTCCCACTCTTACCCCTCGTTGTGTCCCTCAGGTTCTGCCACGGTCTCCTTGTCTGCGAAACACGCGCGCAATTACCAGCCCGTCCTTGTCACCTTGTTAATTAACGATTCTCCTTTGGCGCGAGCATCGACAATGCCTTTAAACTTCCCAAGGAAATTACAGTCGCCTCGGGGAGGAATCTCGCGCAACCCCCATTCGGAACGTAATCCTATCGTCGCTCTCACGGCAACAATAAGAGAATCGGCTTGTCCAGGAAATGATAGTCGCTCTGCAAGGGTGGTCACTCCCCTTAAAATTCCACAATTCACTCTTTCATATGCTAATTTTATGTACTCATTCCGGAAAACTTCGCCGTACTGTGAATGTCTTTCCAACCCTTGCTGCAATGCGCAATTTAATCGATATTAAACTTTTCTTTTTTACAATGTACAGAGTGATTCTGGAAAGTGGGACGTAGAAATAGAAAAAATTGGTAGAGGATAAAATCATATGTCATAATACGTCCTAACTTCCCTTTTTTCTTTATGTGGATGCTTTACTTTTTGTTTCAATTTTTCGTAGGGTGTCGAATGGACACAGGGGACGGAAGAGGGATGGTAGCGAAACTGATATCGTATTTTACTTGGCGTCGAGTTTCGCAAACGG
The DNA here is from genome assembly GCA_963971365.1 of Lasioglossum villosulum. Lineage (NCBI taxonomy): Eukaryota > Metazoa > Arthropoda > Insecta > Hymenoptera > Halictidae > Lasioglossum > Lasioglossum villosulum. Next base: position 2,998,628 of record OZ020495.1, read on the forward strand.
AGAACGTCTCTAAATATTTACTTTAGTCGTATGTAAATAATAACTTCTAATTTCTTGATACGATGACCTTATTTTCGCACAGGCTTGTCTGACAACTTTCTACACTGATAAATTAAAAATAAATTGTACTCCCGGGTTCATTAATTCATTATATTTACATATCGCAGCTAATAGTAATGTTTTATTTATATCTATTTGAACTGTGACGCCTAAAGATAAAGAGGACGTGGGCGTCACCGAGTTAAAATTATAATTTCCGGTTTGGAGACCCCAGTTAATATCAGGCAGATTGGTCAATTTATATCGGTTTTCCGATACGTAAAGAAATTCAACGTTTCTTTATAAAATCAATATGCGCATCTCGTTATGCGTTGTTTCGGAAATATCCTATTTAGAACACTATTTTCTTTTAATTTCCGATGTTTATGTTAACGCGAGTCACTGTGATTGATCATCTCGGTTTTCGCACGCGTTTTCGGTGCAACGAGCGAGACTCGACTGTTAATAAATCGAGATGCTCGGGTGGTGGCGCGACCATAAGTTTTCCAACGATACCCCCATCCTTCTTGAAAACAATGGAACGGAAGCGACGATGCTTATGCGGTTCGACGCGACGCAACCCCCGGTGGTCGCTCGCAGCGCAGTATAATTAGAACCGCGGCGTTGTTGCGAAGCGGTGCAAATAAAAGAGAAAGAAAGGATGAACAAGATGCTTGGCGTTACCGTCGAGGTGATTACAGTTACAGGGGATCACAGGGTTATCCCAGCCGAGGACAAAAGTGAAGCCGCAACGATGGGGGTGTACGTGATAGGGGTGGTCGGCGTGATCGTGTTTTATCTGGCTGTGCTGGGTGTCGGCATTTGGGCGGCCGCTGTCAAGAAGAAAAAGGCAAGGCAAGGCCAGGATGCCATGATGTTGGCGAATCGCGGCCTCGGCCCGCTTCTTGGTATCTTCACCCTAATTGGTGAGTCAAAGAGCTACCCCCTTTTCCTCCCTCTATCTCTATTTCTCTGTTATGCGCACCTTTTGATCTTTTTCTCCGCTCCAGCACGCCAATAACCGGCAAAACTTTCCGCCATTCTCGTCCAAACGCTCGCAAAAATATTTTTCGTTTTATTCGATATCCTCGGAAATCATCCCTCGAGTTGTTGATACAGCACTGCACGATTTAACCCTTTGCCGTAACAATTTCTTTACTAAAACACTTCTGGCCACAAAAGCGGGTTTCCAAACCATAATGTTAAAATCTTCATCGCGAGTTCGACTCGTTAAAATACGGCAAGGGGTTAATTCATCCCCGTTAACGCTACGTTAATCTTACGGATTTTTTTCGTTTCGTGAAGTTCAAGAAATCGTTTTAGCGTGCTTCTTTATTGAAGTACACGTTTTCGATCACTCCTACAAACTCATGCTTCCGCGTTGCTATTTTTTCTTTTTCGATTGTGACGCACTCGCGGCCAGCCATTGTTCCGCCATTCGAAAGCCGGTCATTCTGAACGCACAAAGAACGCCAGCCGAGCGTGGCGCGCCCCGTTTGATGAAACTTTCCACACGGAGTTCGCGAAAATGCTCGTCGCGTATATTTTTTTTTAGCGACCCATATTCGTGTTAAGGGGGCGAGACCACCCTCCCGGAGGGCGGAGGCATTTAAATGCGTAACTCCTCGTGAAGCCGAGGGGACGGACGCGAGAATGGTGAATACAAAAGTTTCGCGGCCTCGCTTGGGTGTCGGGGAAAGTCCGATGTAAACAGAATTTCGGGCGAAGCGAAGATGGCGTCATTTCTGGCTTGCTTTGTATCGTTGGTTTATGGAGAGAGCAATTCGCAAAGTGACGTGGAAAAGTAGACTGCATTGACGAGTAAATCGCAGCTTTTCATGAAAATAAAAAATGATCTGCATTAATCGGAATGTTATTTTTATTTATACATGGTGCGATACAAATTAACCTCCACGATTTTTCAGCCCCTTCGGATGGTTAAAAGTGTTTCTTACTAAAGTTAATCAAATTTAAAAAAATTAGTTATAATAATTTAATTATTAATAGCAACGCCTACGAATTTAGAGGTAAACAAGTGAACGTAAACATCGCTTCAGAACTTAACTCACAGAAAACCAAATTGTTTTGATTTTTTCTTCGATCGTATAGCAGGTCGTTGAATTCGTTTCAACGTCGCCTACAATATTATGAAGTTAAAAACACCCAATTCCATTTAAAGATATGAGAACGACCTTGATTTTTTGTTGAAAATCGATTTTTTTTAACATAAGAAATCGCAATTTCTTGTAGGTTAAATACTGATTAGCTTTGGTACGAAACACTTTTCTGTCCATCCCAAGGGACTGAAAAATCGTGGGGATTAATTTGTGCCGCACCCTTATAATTGTTCCCATGCCTGTGGTCGTTTCTGGAATATCATTACGTGGAATATGATTTCAAATAACACGTTATTATATTTCGTAATTATTTGAAATAATTATTTCAAGATAATTATATTTGATAATAGCTATCGTATTACTTATTCGCTCTTATACAAATTGATATAATCTTGTGCTTTCTAGATAAATTATCGACGCAAGTTATTGCATTAGGATCGATTAAGGTAGACTAGATTCTGTTTGCACTAGAGACTCAATCCGACAATCGTGATCGATGAGAAGACAAAGAGTTCTCGAGCAAAGAATACACAACCAAAACTTCAAAAAAGTAAAAAAGTTACGCCAAGTACATGAATTGAATTAAGCCGCTAACACGGCATAATAATTATGAACACAAAAAAATAGAAGAAAGTATAATTATGATATGAACACAAAAAAATAGAAGAAAGTAATATCACAAAAAAGAAGATCACACAAAAATAGAAGAAAATAATACATCAAAAAGAAAAAAGATAGAAGATAATAAACAATATAAAAAAATATGTGAAATCGAAATGAGCTGCAAGTACATAAAGGTGCTTTCCAGCAATGTGCAAAAGCGACACTGTGTAACACAATGTAAGATTCGGTGCTTTCTAACTACGCTTAAGGTGACACAGCTATACACAGCTTAAATGCTATGTTCAACAGTAGCATATTTTCATCACAATATGCCAAAAATGCACTCAATACATTCCATTACTCATATCGCGGACATTTTAGTAATGTGAAGATAAAATGTAACATCTAGACATTTGCCTAGATGTCCGCGGCCTGGAAGTCAAATACTTGGCGTGGCCAGGCAAGGTCAAGGTGTCGATGAATAAGAATTATTTAAAAACATACTTTCTCTCTCGCAGACTTTCAGATAATTTGTCAATTTAAAACTCTGACTATACGATTACACATTCATTATTTTGCGTTTTTAAATAATTCTATGATCATTTATCGACACCAGTACTTTGTCTTTCGCAGGCGTAAAGCTAATTCATCAATTTAAATAAAGCTTTGACACGTTGCGTACACTTTCATTAGTTTGCGATTTTTAAAAGACATACCTTCTCTCTCGCAGGCTTTCAGATAATTTGTCAATTTAAAACTGTGACAATACGAGTACACTTTCATTATTTTACGTTTTTAAATAATTCTAAGATCATTTATCGACACCAATACCTTGTCTTTCGCAGGCGTACAGCTAATTCATCAAATTAAATAAAGCTTTGACACATTGCGTATATTTTCATTAGTTTGCGGTTTTTAAATAATTCTTATTCATCGACACCTTGACCTTGCCTGGCCACGCCAAGTATTTGACTTCCAGGCCGCGGACATCTAGGCAAATGTCTAGATGTTACATTTTATCTTCACATTACTAAAATGTCCGCGATATGAGTAATGGAATGTATTGAGTGCATTTTTGGCATATTGTGATGAAAATATGCTACTGTTGAACATAGCATTTAAGCTGTGTATAGCTGTGTCACCTTAAGCGTAGTTAGAAAGCACCGAATCTTACATTGTGTTACACAGTGTCGCTTTTGCACATTGCTGGAAAGCACCTTTATGTACTTGCAGCTCATTTCGATTTCACATATTTTTTTATATTGTTTATTATCTTCTATCTTTTTTCTTTTTGATGTATTATTTTCTTCTATTTTTGTGTGATCTTCTTTTTTGTGATATTACTTTCTTCTATTTTTTTGTGTTCATATCATAATTATACTTTCTTCTATTTTTTTGTGTTCATAATTATTATGCCGTGTTAGCGGCTTAATTCAATTCATGTACTTGGCGTAACTTTTTTACTTTTTTGAAGTTTTGGTTGTGATCTCACTTCTTTTTACAAGAACTATAAATTACAAAGTTTTCTCATCAACAGCCATGATCAATCTTATCACGGGACAGAATTAAGGATAAATTCTACATAAGTTTAACATCTACGAAAAGAAACCATGTCCACCGCATTGCCGACCTATATTATATGTATAGTAATTTGTGTACAGTTCATGGTGCGCGAAGCAGCTTATGGCGTTGGAAGCAACCTTTGGCGCTGAACGTATTTAACATTTGATTGTAATACAATAATGTCTTAACAGTACAACAGGATGGGTGGGGTTTGCAAATTATACCATAAGGTAATATGAACCAATATTGATGAATATCCGCGTTCGCTACACATATTAATACCGCCCGCGCAACACCTTACTTGCGAGAAACTCGCTACGTCGCGTTGTCCATCTGACGGTGATCGCGGTAGGTGATGCCGTCGACGAGCCCGAGCCTTGCCGAATGATCCCGAGAGTCGACAAACGAAACACGCGTGTATAGTCCATTTGGCTGAATGTGTGCGTGTAACGCGTATACGTATTATGTTGACGAAAATTGACTGACGAAGGAGAAGAATCAGAAGAAAAATCCTATCAATTCTGACTGATCCATGACATGATATTACGATATCTCTGTCATACATGGACCAATTTTATTGAATATGGTCTTATTCGAAAGCTTATATGCGGTTTACATTAGCAAAATGCCTTTCAATTTAGAAAATATTGCAGACGTGATGAGATATTAACGAAAGAAGTTTCAGGTTAGGTTAGAATACCCGGTTTACGAGTAAAGATACGCGGTAGGTAGCGACAGTTGACATCGATAATTTTTCATGTACTTGGCGTCGAGACGCTACCGCGTCTCTAGATTGAAAAGCGCGGCGCGGTTATTATTGAAGTAATAAAGAGTATTATTGAAAAAGTAAAGGGATTCAAACAGAGGATATTGAAACGAGCAGGAAAGTAAACTACTTACGAAACCCCATCAGGAATGAATTAAAAATCTCATTAAAGAGGTAGGAGCTGCTCGTAGTCCTTCGGCGAAAGAGATTTTAAGAATTATACCCTGATAATCCTTATCAGGTAAACCCACGGTCTGGTTTATTTGTTATATCAAACTCTTGGTAGATATCCTGAGTAGAATTCCGAAATTATATTCGGATAATCCTTTAAATTGGACGATTCATGTTCGAAAGGAGATTCTCCTTACGTAGATTAGGAAACCTCAGACTTTAGAAAGAACGGGTTGCTCTCTTAGAACGGTATCCCGATAATCCTAACTGCCTCCGTTAGTTTCGCATTAGTCTGAAATCCTTGCTGAGGAACTTGAATTATTTAAGTCGATTAGAGCGGGTGGATATTACCATAACAGTCGTATGGAAATGCTTAGTTATTCATTTGCTCCGGTGTTCGGCTCAGTTGTTAACTGAAAGGCAGTTTGACTCGCTGATTTCTTATTTATCCCAATTCATCTATCCATTCTCAGTCAAGTTATTTCCTAGAATTTTAGTAAAAGTTCTGCCGTGGGGATATTATCAGCAGCAAAAATATAAAATTCAGGGAAATGGTATTTTGTAGCAGCGAATAGTATATAAAATATAATAATAGAAGAATTCGAAGAACGGAGGCGGGAGAAACATTCGTCCGCAAATCGAGTGAGCGTTGAGAGGATAAATGGGATCGAAAGAACGACAATCGGTGAACGCCGAGAGAAGCGTGTCGAGCGAAACAAACCGTGAGTCGAGCGATTAAGTTAGGCGACCCGTTGTGACGATCGTGCTGGAAAAGAGGTACGGTTTCCAGGCTGACGAAGAAAATCCGTGGGAACCAGGTTTTCCTCCTATTCTGGTGCACACGCGAGTTTTATCGTGGACAGGCAGTGGGACACTAGGGAAATCCCGCTTTGTCGCCCCGTCAATTGCATTTCTCGCTCGACCGTTCTTCTCTCCTCGAGCATTTATTTCTGCTCTCTCTCTCTCTCTGTTTTTTTTCTAGAAAATGTATGATGTTTTCGGCGCACAAGTTCGATCAATTGTTAAAAACAAACAATTTTGCAATTCAAAAAGTTCTCAACGTTTCGATCCAGATCCGGATCATTTCAAGAGAAAAGTTGCGTCTGCTGTGTGTGAAAAAAAAACAGAAAGAAAATTGTAAATTCAAAAATACAACGTCGTTACCCCATGCTGGTAAATAATATACTATGTAAGGAATGTACTAATGTACTGGTTATACGTTATCTACCAGCATGGAGTAAGGACACTGTATTTTTGAATTTAGATTTTTCTGAAAATGGTCCGGACCTGGATCGAAACGTTGAGAACTTTTTGAATTGTAAAATTGCTTGTTTTTAACAATTGATCGAACCTGTGTGCGGAAAACATCATTCATTTTATATAAAATTGTTACGATCGACAAAATTTTTAATATTTATCTGTTTTTTCTTGCTTTCTTCTCAAACTGGTTTTCTTGTTTTTTTTTATTCACATTTTCTTTCTCTCCTCTCTGTGTTCCGTTCCGTTTACCCGTCCCGCTTACAAGCACTACGTTCCGCTCGACTCGATTCATCTTGCGATTCATCCGCGTTCTATTTCTGCGGTGGAAAATCATTTTTCCGCCCGTCCATTACCTTAATGAACGCTCTGCCGGGAAAAACGCCGCGGCCATAATTATCTTCTATTCTAACGCGGTGCCGCACCGCCTCGTGCCCGAATGAATGGCAGGACCGATGGAAGGAACGCGAGTGAACCTCGGTGAACGCATCTACCACATTCGGTCAACGTGCTCTCGCTTTTCTCCGATCTTGAGGAATACGAGCTTCGGCTTCTCAGATTTTTCCCTCTTTCACCATTTCTTCAAGGGCTTCACTTGGCGACTTTCGCTTTACAGTTTAACCTCCGCTTTGTAACTTCCGGTTTGACTTGCGACGGTCACTTCGAGCGGAATTTAATAAACGCGATTGCCTTTGATGTCGTAACGAAACCGTTTTTCTTTGCTCTTTGTGCTTCACTCTATATGTATACGTGTACATTGAACACGAGTTCTCTTGCTTTCAGAATGAATTATCGATGATAATGTACCGCGAGATCACCAGCGAGGTATTTGTAATGATTGTATAATTGAATATGAAGCAGGTTCGATCTTTGAATACAAAGCGGATCGCTGTACGATCATGTGTATTGTTTTGCATTGATTGTGGGAAGCAGGAATAACGTAAAAAGTGATTTCATCCCTTAACGACTTTGTTATGTTAAAAGTAGCGATGCAACGTTCTTGAATTTTTTGAATCTTCTGCTGTTTTATATTTCACCCAATCAATTTCTTCAGAAATGCATAAAGAAATACAAACGACCTGGTTTTTTATAATTAATTAGAAGAAATGATATGGAAGAAAGATTTTCCAAAAAATTATTAGACCAATATAGACTGCAAAGTGTTAATATTAAACGAAACATTTGCATTCAGAAAGTGAGTAGGTGAAAAACAAAACAACAAAGGAAACTACATATGTTCGTGTAGATTGAATGGATCTTTTTGGCGGACAGCTTTCGGAGATGAATAGCACAGTGTTCGTATAATTACGAACAATGGGCAGCCCCTTGCTTGCCGGTAATTCACGGGCAGCTTTTACAGATCACCGGTTCCCAGTCGGTGTAACATTTTCCCGTGAAAGAGCGATTATCACGCTCGACCGATGAACTAATTGTGAAAAACCTGTTTTCTGCTTTCCATGGTAAGCCACGTGGGTCGGCGGCGCCTACGTGAACGGAACCGCGGAAGCTATGTTCACCAGAGGACTGGCCTGGTGTCAAGTGCCCTTCGGCTACAGCCTCAGCCTGCTGTTCGGTATGACATTTATAAATAAATAACAATACGAGCTAAAAGCGTTCCGCCAGATAAAACGGCGTTCCTGTCTGTGAACGGTATCGATCAAACCCGGTCCTTTCTTCTCGATTTATTTGAATTGCCTCTTCTTAATTCGAACATATCTGAACAAACCACCTCCGTTTTATTATATTTTTAATTCATACTTGATTCCGCTATTCCTGACATTTCTACGAACTTCGTAGTAACGCCGTTTTTGGCATGCGAAAATGCAATTTTAATATCAATTGATGCAGAGGTGTCTCTTGAAAACTTTGCTTTATCAAATCAGGATATGGCTTTTAGTCTGATTGAATTTCGACTCGTCTCTCGCAATTAATTTCTGACTCGAATGAATCACTAGATTAATATGTCTGAAAAGATCGATGAACAAAGCGGCAAAATAGAAAGACACGAAACGAAGTAAAAAATAAGAGGTGCGAGTATTAATCATACAAAATCGCCCTTCAGGCCGAAGGTTTCCCTATCATTATCTCCGATAACGCGTATCATCGCCGAGTGTAACCTTAACCCTTTAACTGCCACGCACGAAGGATGGATATGTGGGGAGGTGACGAGGGGGTAGTTGGATCGATGGAGAAACACGGTCGCATTGGAAATTGCCAAGGCCGAGGACATCCGGCGTTAGGTAAATTTATCCTTAACACTTTCGCGTTGCATATTTTTATTTATCCGAGACTTTTTGTTTCGCCACAGGATAAAATAGAAGGTCTCCGTGAAGGCTGATCGAGAAACGATCAATTCGAATCCGTCGACGACGACGTGTCTAGAACCAGCTGACGTAGTGTCTGCGAACGAAGGCGAGCGAATAATAGGATTCGAGATAGAAGCAGCGTGTCAACGATTTTATGAAGAGACGAAAGACTGCTTCCCTTACTGTCCCCCGTGTTCTCAGTCTCTCTTTACCTTTCAACCGCCTCCGGACACCATTTTGGCCCATTAGCACCAGGAATATCCAATTCGATGTTTGTTTTTCAAATTTATTTTTGAAATTCTTGTTTTTTATATTTAACCAGCGAAAATGAAATTAGTGAAAATGTTTGGTCCTGACCATTTAATTAGCGAGTCTAAAATCTACACGATGGACACAGTTCTAAACCAGTCGATAAATCTTTCGCACACGTCCTCGGAAGTTCCACTGCTATAGCAGAGTCCAGACTTCCTGTCAAATCATTTAAATTAGTCAAATAATCACACGATTCACGGAGTCCACTTATCCGCAGAACAAACAGAAAGTTCCATGAATCATTCGATTACCGCACTCGGCGGGGCAGAGTAATTGGCATCGAGCCCCTTTTACTAGCCACTGTCAGCCTCTGCCAAAACGAGGAGAGGATGGATGTCGTTCGCAGGACACGAATCCGGTCGAACTCCAATTAATGAAAGTTATACGCATTAGCAACAGAGAGGGAATTTGCACCCGAAAATCGAATTAAAAGCGCGATCGAACGATCGGAATGATGATCCACCTACAGCCACCTCCCCTTAACAATCTAACAAAGTGGATAGCGTGATGAAGAGACGTTGGCATTTTTATGGGATGCGTTCTTCGCGATGCTTATGGGGTTTTCTCGGCGTATGCTCGGCGAAAGAAACATTCTTGAAAATATTCTCCTAACAATTTATTGACACCTCTGTCGATTTATTAATTGTCTACTGACTGCACTGTATTGAGACAATCAATAATTTTCTTTTCACTTTCTTTCCCGTTCGTTACTTATTCGTTATTATATAGGCATTTTTTAAAACTTTTTTATATGGGCTCGTAATGAAAATTAAAAATTGATGGTTTGTAGATCTATGGTAGTTATACGCGTACTGAAAATTCCATCGAAATCTTTTAACACAGGAAAAAACGACACGCATCGAAAGATGTACGATTCTGTGGATTTTAAACAGAAACTGATCAAAAATCGTGTAAAACTACGCTTTTCATCATTTTTCTTTTCGATGAAATTTTCAGCATGTGTGTAACAAACATATATTTGAATTTTTCATTAAGGGCCCTAATAAAAAAATTAAGGGAAATGCTTTGTAAAGTACATAAGAGGTCCTCGGTGTTACTGACGAACGTTTAGCTGGCGAATTATACAGATGCTTTCAACGATGATTTTGGATGATAGGTGCAGTGCTGTTCGTGCGACCAATGAGGAAAGCCGAATACGTCACCATGCTGGATCCCTTTCAAGAAAGATATGGCGCCGGGTTTGGTGGTTTGCTGTTCTTACCTGCACTTTGCGGCGATTTGTTCTGGGGCGCTGCCGTCCTCAGGGCTCTTGGCACCTCACTGGCAGTAGTCGCCGGGGTTGATCCTAACATCAGCGTCTGTGCATCCGCACTGTTTGCAGTGATGTAAGTGTTGCATCGTCAGAATATAGTCAGGTTTTCAACCCTTTCCGGGAAGCAATCCGAGGGCTTTGCATCGAAGGTCTGTAATCAGTGGCGTATCACGCTATGGCAACTTGGGCAAATGCCCGGGGCCCAAGCAAATACCCCGAATACAAACCAAGATGTTTTCAGTGCACTGGTTCGATCTAATGTAATGGTTGTTCCTATTAAAATGTAGATCGTATAATGTACTCCAAATTTTATATTTCTATTAAAGTGTAGATCGCGTAATGTTTTTCCAAATTTTACATTAGACCGAACCAGTGCGCTGAAAACATCAATATACGTTGTTAACAAATTGTCGATCGAGATAAAGGAAACAGTTGCAAACCAAGATCCAAGATCCGAATTCTACGTTTTTCTCATAAAAAATTTCAGAGGGGCCCCGAAATTCTACTTTGCCCAGGGGCCCCAACTAGTCATAACGCGCCACTGTCTATAACGGTAGGATTTGAATATGTACGTATTCGTTTCTGAAGGTACACCATGATCGGCGGATTATACTCGGTCGCATGCACGGACGCGTTGCAATTGATCTGCATCATAGTCGGCTTAGGGGTGGCTGCACCCTTCTCCGTTATGCATCCTGCAGTGTCCTTTGAGAAGAACTTAGCGTCCCGCGAATGGCTGGGGGAAATTAGGAACGAGGATCTGGGCGAGTGGGTGGATATGATGCTGTTGCTGATCTTCGGCGGAATTCCGTGGCAGGTACGAACCAATGCAAACAACAATTTATGCGAATCTCTAACTAAAATTAAATCTCTTTCTTTCAACAATTCGTTAGCTGGATGACAAAGCAAAAACTTCTGAAAGTGATCACTAGACTGCGGATTTTTATGCAAATTTGTTTGGAAACATTGCATAAATATCCGCAGTCTAGCGATCACTTAGTTTAATAATTAATTGCTGATCGGCTTTCTTCCAGGGCTACTTTCAGCGAATCTTAAGCATGAAAACCACCACAATGGCGACGACGCTGTCGATAGCGTCGATGTCCGGCTGCATGATTCTCGCTTTGCCATCGATGTTAATTGGCGTGGTGGCACGTGCTACGGACTGGTCGTTAGTCGATGGATTCAATAAAAGTTCGATGTCACACGACGGGATCGCGACTCTGCCTCTGGTGCTGCGGTACCTGACACCGCAGTGGGTCTCCTTTGTCGGTGAGTGAAATTTTGCCCACGTTTCTTCCATCATTCAAAACTTTCACGTACAATCCGAACGGGCCGATAGAGCAAAAATTTTAGCTGAACGCCACCTCGGTGGCAAACCAATTTTCATTCGCGTAGGTAGGGCGAAAAAACGATTATAAAATATATTCGTGATGCATTCGTTCATCTTTGAATTTAAAAAATTCGAGACCCGTCATTATTTTTTCCACATCGATTTAAGCGAACGCGAATATTAAATTTTCCCGATCCATTGGTGTATCTCTGAATTTCAAGGAACTCGAGAGTACAAGAACGAGAAATTCTTTTCAATATAATTGGGAAAGATCAAGAGTGAAAACAACTGAATACTAAAGTTTCCCGATGCATTGATTTAGTCCTGAATAAATTTAAGAGAACATTATTCACGACATGTTGATTTATTGGACAATTTTCATTGAAATGTAAAGCTCCGACAGCGTGAAATAATAAATACTGAATATTCCCGACGCGTAGATTGACTCCTGAATGTGTTTAAACTAATTGAAGAGCACGAGAGAACATTATCCATAATATATTGATCTACTAAACTATTTTAATTCAATCCCGAAGCCCCGAGAACGTAAAACAATGAATACCACTTTTCTCCAGGCAGACTGATTTATTTTTGAATTCATATAACAAATTCAAGATTATAAGAGGCTAATTATTCTTGCTGTATCGATTAATCGAACATTATCAAATGAAATTGGAAAGACTGAAAGAATACGTGCACTAGTGGAATCGTGATCAATAAAACAATTTCAAATACGATTCGTAAGAAGCAAGAGCTATAAAAGGACCAAATGTAACGAGATTTATGAGCACTCGAGATTGCTTTATTTCTTCGCATTTATACTTGGCAATCGATTACCAGGGTTGGGAGCGATCTCGGCAGCGGTGATGTCGTCAGCAGATTCCGCTATATTGGCTAGCAGTTCGATGTTCACCAGAAACGTTTACAGATTGACTCTCAGACCGAAGGTAAGCACCAAAAAGATCCAAGAACCATAAGTCGATACTATCCTCCATTTCATAGAAATATCTTTCCTATTTGTCACAGCTGTACAACTTTCTTAGCTAGAATTTTCTTAACTTCATTTTACCGCAACGAAGCACAAATAAATCAGACCGAATTTATTAACTAATCAGTCTCTTTGACAAATATCCCGAACACTCCATTATTCTATGTCAAAATGTGTTCGAACATTTTGTACACCCACTGTATTAATATTTTCCAAACTTTACGAACTTCCTGCGCTTCGTGCACTTCAATCTCAATGATTCTGTTCTTTGAGCCGCAATTTAATTAACTGGACCACAAAAATCCCCGCGATGTATAGATAAAGATTGAGAACCGTGGCTAATATTTCCTTTATGTTCTCGGGAACATCTTTCAGGCGTCCGAAAGGGAGCTGAACTGGATACTAAGGATCGCGATGGTCGTGATCATGGTACTGTCAACCGCAATCGCCCTCACGGTGGACAGCGTTTATTATCTGTCGTGAGTAGAGAGTCGTTTTAATAAGCTTCTTTCGACTATACCGGTCCGTTGCTCGACCACAATTAAAAACAGGGTAGATGAGCGTAATTAACTGGGAGACGTTCCTTTCTAGATACGTGTCCTCCGATCTTGTTTACGTGGTACTGTTCCCGCAATTGCTTGCTGTTGTTCATTGGCCATCTCTCGTCGACACTTATGGTTGCCTGGCTGGATATTTCGTCGCCGTTGTGCTACGTCTTTGCGGTAAGCTCTTCAAAAAGCAAAGCACTTAATTTCGGAAGTCGACCACTCGATGTGAATGTTTTAACTTTGTCGACAACATTTTTAAATTGCCTACATTTTTTAAATTGGTTAGAATTATTATCATTAGACCACGGATCTTGATGCATTTATGGCTTACGAAAGTGTTCAAGAGAGGCTGAATGATAAAATTCTCTACAATTATATAATAATGTTCCCATTGAAAATAAGATTTGATTTAATTCCACTTTCTTAAAATGCACAAACATCCGCAATGTAAATTATTATTGACGTTCCGGTCTCGAAGTTTCCGCGCGTATCGAGGCATCAGAGTTGTCCGCTTTCTCGCGCGAAACACTCTAGCAAGCGTTCTAGCACTTTGGGACGAGGGTATGCGGTGGATAGTAATAGTTTGAACAGGCTGTATAATCGTTTAGCACTCCACACACGGTGGTTAACGTTGCGCTTGCATATTTAGGCGGCGAGAAGGGCTTAGGAGTGCCGGCGCTGATCGAGTACCCGTTCTACGACACGGAAACGCAGACACAGAAGTTTCCGTTCCGTACCGGCGTCATGTTGGCAGCCCTCTTCACTCAGCTCATCACGAGCTTCTTCACCAGAAATCTCCTCGGGAAGGGCTATTTCCCGCGTTGCTGCGACGTGCTCAGCGTTTACTCGCCTGGAAAATCGAAGGACCAGTCGGGGGTGGTGCAAAGCAGCTCCGGCGCTGCTTTAATGGACACTTCTTCCGTTAATGTGAGTCGCTTTTAAAACAAAACATCCTGCGAGCAAAGTGGAATGCCCGTTTTACATATTCATCGGGAACGTCTCGAATATATATATATATATGTCGCTGTATCGATGGATCGACACCGAAGTGTTTGAAATCTTTTTCTATGACCGTGATTCATGAATAATTCTCGGCGATTCTTCTGTGCCGCGCAAGAGGGTCATCCAGATCGCATGACGGCACAAACGGGAGCCGATTCTGTATGCGCAAACACATCAAAAGCGTGGATGAGCGTTTCCGATCACCGATACTTGCTGGAAGAATATATTTTTACGGGTTCGGTTTGTTTCTGCGTGGGAAATCGATTCCCTTCGTCGTCTTCGCCTACCTCGGTGTCTATCGTTTTTCGGAGTAAAATATGTTAACCCAATGGTCACAAAAGGAAACTCTTTAAAAATTAAATAGCGTTCTTTTAAACTAATTTTTACAAACGCTTTTTCAGTGTTGCAAGAGGTATTTCTAAACTAACGAACTTAACCGTATTTTGTTTAATCTCACAACTTTTTACGACCATAGGAGCTTGGCTCCTGTTTACAGGGGATGTTTTCGTTGGGATCTTTGCCTTTCTCAAGACATGATTCTTCAATCATTCCGTTCTACTTGATTTTCTGTTAGCAACCACGCGTTCTCAGGCATCGGCCATTTTGAATCGTTCTTAAATATCAGTGGTGAAGAGCAGGTGCTAATTCTCGTCTTCTTGTTCTAGAAATCGACATCAGGAATGGATTCTTGCGACGGGCTCGGTACCGGAAGCTACGACGACGACAGAACGACCACCAACTCCGTGGAAGACATGACAGATCGTGGCGACAGTAGCACCATAGGTGGAGATTCTTACGACAAAGGGACTCCGAAAGTAAACAACGTTGGAGCAGCAGTTCAAAAGGCGAACCAGAGTCTTCAGCATCTGCACACCTTGAGAAACTCGATACACCCTAGACTGATCCCCACGCCCACCCATTACATCCCCATGGAGACCAGAGATTCGTCCAGACCTCAGATTTTAGGCGTGAGGAACTTACGTGGTTCCATCGGCCAGATGCTGCCAGTAATCTCGTCAGGAAATACCGTGGGTTTAGGAGGAATCCCCATGAATTGTACGGTGGCTCCTCCCATGACCCCAGGTCCCCATTACACCAGAGTGGTTGATACATCCATGGTGAACGAGAAGGCGAGGGAGAACGAGAGGATCAGTATCGTGGAAAGGAGCAATGCAGAGTTTCAGAATGCTCCGGATAGTATGCTGACCACTATAGGGATGAAGAAGAACGTGAAAGGGGTGAAGCTTGTCGGCATGGAGGGTGGCACTTTGAGGAGACCGTCTTTGCAGGTGAGCGAGCAAGACGTCACCTCTTTGTAGTTCTAATTCGTTTTCACTCCCCGTATCGCAGAACTTGAAGACTCTAGTCTCGAGTTTCATTAAAAAACCTTATCAACGTTGCGTTCCGACCACGCTCTTTTTTCTCTTAAATTGTTGTTAATCTCTCATAGTTTTAATTTTCGTTTCGTATCGTTAACATTGTCATCGACGTAAGTGTCTTTTTGTATACACGCCCACGTTCGAATAATATTTTTGTTGCGTATACTTTAAGTTTATATGCACCTTGTTGCGTTGTTTTCCACCGTTTGATCAAGTCACTTGAAATAAATTTTTATTCATACGTTTTGTTTTGTCCTTGCCCGATCAGCCAATTTGCATCCTGTTCCTAGAAGGTGGGAGGAGCTTAGTAGAGCTGTCCCCGCCTCTTTTACCGTTCGTATTTTGTTTCGTTGTTGGGATGCAGATGTTTTTGGGTTGTTTGCTGGAACATTGGTTTAACGGGTTCGTAGGGCACGTTCTCACCGACACCTTCGGTGGAGCTTGTTCACATTTTGGATAGAAGACAGAGTAGTGGCTCTTACGGGCCGGGCTCTCTGTCTCCGGTTCCTATGGGGGTGGAGGCCTGCAAAACCCATGGAACGGCTCTGGAGGGACAAGGGGGCAACGAACACTGCAGAATCAAGAGGGGCATCGTCAGGCATCATAGGTATCTATAATAGACGCCTCGCTTTGTTCCTGTAGCTTTTTACTGCGGTAGGGCTGCAACTTTCCTTCGAAGGTCGATGATTTCGAAACTTCGAAGTTCCCTTCGTTCCTTCGAAGTTTTCAAAGCTTCGGGAAAGATACAGCCCTAGTAGGGACTCGATAAAGTGACCGCAACTCGGAAAGATCGACTACTTACCTGTACGCCAGGGTTGAATCTCGATAAGAATTTATCGAATCCACACCGCAGTAAAAGTAGGGCCACGGTAGAACTAGAAGCTTGCTCGATTATTGCAAATTAGAAGAACTGCTTTCGCAAAATAATATGCTCTATACGTTATCCAAATTTCTTCCGTAGAAACTTGCGCTCGTTAAACGCTCGTCGCAGAAAGACCAACAACATACGACAGTGTACAACTGACAATAAAAAGAGAAAACAATTGACGACCATTTAACGAGTGCCTGGCTCTACTAGAACTAGAAGCTTCGCTTGAATATCGCTGACCAATTAGAGCTCGCTTTGCAAGATGATGTTCGATGTGCGTTATTCTGTATTCTCCGTAAAAAAGATCTACAGCTATGGACAAAATAATGAGACAGACTTTTTCAGGGTGTTTTATAGTGTCGTCCATAGCTGTATTCACGAATTCACCTCTTTAAATGCTGCCGAGAGGGAGCACTTAACGAGTGCAAAAAAAAATTCCGTTTTATACGACATAGTATTTTGCGACTCGAAAATTTCACTTGTCGACGAATGATAGTCAATGATGGAGAACGATAGCGCCTTTTGCAAATCACCCCCACATTCCAAGGTCGTCGAACACTCTCTCCGATCATGCTTTCAAACGTTTGCGCAGCTTCAACGACACTGGCGACCGCGCGCTGACCACATTGGCAAGGCAGCCGACTTATCCTTCGATGCCATTGCGTCCGGAGGATTGTCGGATGACCTTGGTCAAGAAGGATAGAAGATCATCGATCATAAGACACGGATCAGTCACCACCGAGAAGGAATTAAGCGGATGTACGACCGGATTAGTCGTTTGTAGTCCCACGTACAGCATGTACAGCTCGGCCGTCAAGAACTCCAACTACTTCGTCACCGACGACGAAGCGGTCAGCAGGTTTTGAAGAGACCACTGAGTATAACTATTGGAACAATCACGGTGACTTCTTTCACCCCTCCAGAAACGTCTACACACCCTGATCGGTCTTCCGTAGCCGATGATTTTCCCCAAAACTGGAGAATCAATCACTAGACTGCGGATCTTTACGCATTTATGGCTTATATAAATTTTGAAAAAATCCTGAACAGAATTTAGTACGATTCTTATCTATTACGCATCTACAAATGCTGTTGCCAATGAAAATAGAATGTTGCTAACAAACTTTCAATGATTTCAGCGCACTGGTTCGATCAATTGTTATTTAAACACTATTTGCAAATTATCTAAAGTAAGTTCGAAACGTTGAAAAATGTTATTGCACTAATTCGATCAATCGTTGCCTATGACAAGATTCGTTCTACTGGGGCCTTGAGTGAATTGACAGTGATGTACTCAAACGAAGAAAAGAACTCACTGTGGTTGAACCAACAGACGTACCAGGACCACGACCCGAGGACAATCGAATCCCGTCTGATCAGTTGCGAGTCCGACCCTTTTTTACCCGCCCTGAACTATCGTACAACTCTACCACTGCCCGTTTTATGACTTTCTAGGCTAACCCCGTTTTCTATCGAAGATTTTAAGATGTTGTTTCTACAGAAAGAAAAACGCGTGACGGTGGATATTTTTCGAGATTATTCGACTTTTAGATTTGTCCGAAATCTCCACTGCAGTACCTCGACCAGAAATAATCCGTATTTTCCACGGAACGTTTCCTCCCCCATAAAACCATCTCAAGTTCAAAATTCCACTAAAATCACAACGCATCTTCAAGAAATAACTTAGCATAAACATTTCATTCGTGACTGTCGAACGAACGAGTCCTTCGCACTTAATTGTAATTCACTCTTATCCGTCGAGCGTTTGAATCACCGATTTCACCCATCGACGCGAGTGACGAGTCAATCAAGTTTATTGGGAACCTGTGCTCCGTGTCGCAATAATAGTCTTTTTACCGCGGTTCCCGATAACTGTGCAGAATTCGCGTGTTTGTTTAGACTGCCGAGAAAATAAGCTGCGTCCCTTCAACCCTTAGTCTGATAACAAAGTACATTTAGAAAGAAGAACGAAGCGATCGATCGATTGTCCTGGACCCGACAGAATCCTGATTTTCTAACGAACCTGATCCACCAAGCGAGTCCACCACTCCCTACGTCGAGTCAAGAAGTTTGAAAAAGTTGCGAACATTATTCTTTAAAAAGCAGAAATGAACGCGGTAGGTGAAAGGATTCGGGCTGAACTTCGGAAAACCCCCCGTCGCTTCGTAACAGGACATACGCCATTCGATTCGTTTTGACATGCTGAATACGAAATATAATTATCGCATATGACAGTAAAACAAATTGGTATTGGTCTCACAATCGGTTAATTTTATATTGTTTAATGTGAGAACCTTCTTCTCAGAAACACCGTGGCTATGTGTGGTATTGTTGTAATATGTACTCTTCATCATCATATGTTTTAAAAAGTTCACGCGGTATATAGATCGTTCGACGTTCGTAATGATATTCAATGTGTAGTTGCTGCAGTTTTTCACGAATATCTCGAAAACTATTTATTTCCGCCAAAAATGACAATTACATTTCGTGTTCAGCATGTCAAAACGAATAGAATGACGCATGTCGCGTGTCGAAATGAGGAGGGGTTCCGAAATTTTACCAAGATTCGTTTCCGGATCGACGATCGATATTTCTCGGAGGGACACGGCTCTAGATCGGTACAGTTTTCATCCTAATGGTTGTATCGACTCCATTCAGACTGACTCGCGGACCCAATAGCCCATTAACGTTCGGATGGTGATTAATTTTTGTACAAATTACGAGAGCGGGCGTCACGTCGTCTGTTTACGTGAGCCCCGTGTAGATAGAACGATCGATTCGCGGAATAGATCGAGGACCCTTGGCCAGTTTCGTCGTGTACACGCCAATGATACCTTTTAAGGGGCACGATTAAGCACTAGGTAATTATGTACGAGATAGATTAGGCGATTAGGTCGTATGAAGCGTTAAGAATGGTGCACGCTGTTACCATAATGATTTCCAGAGAGAAAGAAAGAAAAGAAAGAGAATGAAAAGATACGAGATCGGTGATAGTTGTGAAAAGATAGAGGAGGCAGCATGAGCTTCGATACCCGGAGCCATTTCGGGTCCGTTTCCGGTGGAAACAAAAGATTCCTGGCTCGATTAAATTTAACAATCAAGCTTCTACAAATTCAAATGCTTAGATTTGTATCTACGCCCAAAGCTTCTAAATTTTCCGTATTCGTATGGCTGTTACTTTTCCGAAGCTTCGACTCTTCGAAGATTCGAATTCGAAACTCCGTTTCTTTTAATCCTCTAATAATTATACTACGCAGGTTCGAATTTCGAAGCTTCGAAAATTCGATTCTCATCATCTTCGACCTTCGAAGGAAACTAACAGCCATAGTCTGTACACCAAAAAAAAAAACAAAGTTCATAGCAATAAAATGAGTTTGTGCGGAAGATGGGACGCAATGGGAGTCCTTCTTATCGCCGGAAGCGTGCCACGAGGGTGGGTCATGGGATTCCGTCGCTCAACCTACTTTTTCGTACAGTGGGGGAAGGTTAATATGCTGCTGGATATAGAACGTCCAATGTATTACGTGCAGATTTATGATATTCCGACAACAAAATACGATATTTTTCCACCGATAATACGTCTAGTCTATAGGGTTATTGTAGTAGTTACGTGTACGGAGGTCTCCAAGCAAATCGATTGTAAAACGATAGGGAGTTTACACCATATAGTCGCAGATAAAACCTCCGTCGGCTCAAATACCGCGCGACAAAGTATATTCTTAGAGCAAACGAACGTCCGCGTATCTAGTCCCTTGCACGATTCACAGACGTTTTTCGAAAACAAAGAACGAAACATTTGAACGGCACGTTCTGTCCAATTTTTCTACCAATCAACTTTCTCATCATTTCTCAATTCTCGCTTGATCGTTGCTAATCCAACTTTTCTACGCATCTTCAGACCAAAGATTTAAACATTAACAATCGCATGTTTTTGTTTTTTTAATTATTATATTGAACAGAACGTGTACTTAAACTTTTGTACCATGTTTTCGAAAAGCCCTCTATAGTCGAAACAAACTTAACCGGTTGTACAAATACACTCGGTGGCTTTGAACGACCAAACGGTTTCGTTTTTACTATAGCCGTGCTATTTTTCTTAACTCACTATAGGTCAAACAAGCACAATTAAGTACTCTCCTTCCAATACTCGTTATACGAATTTGAATCGCAGAATACAGTCTGTCTCGAATCCTGACGACATGATTTACAGTATAGATTGTTTCTAGATCCACTTCGTTTCTAGAGCAGCTTTTCTAACTCTTTTTTCGTTGATTCTGTGACACTTTTTGAAGTGAAGTGTACTATACCAATGAAGTTTTGTATTTGAGACCTCGTCTTGCGTTTCATTCCAAATCTGACAGAGTCTGTGAATTTTTAATAACGTCAATTCGTGAACCAGTAAAAATGTCGATATCGTTTTTATAAATAGCAGAAAAGCAGCTGTAAAATTCTCTACATAAGTCGAGGTACGATTGTATATTGTAAAATAGGTAGACAGTTGAAAATTCCACCGAATTTTGTTCGTACCGTTCGTTTTTTTCACGGTTTTTTTACGGATAATTATTAATGAGAAAATCGCTCGAAATGAACGTCGAAGACCTATATCAGTATTACTAGTACTTAATCGGAGGACAACCTCGTGAAGAACTGCGGTTCTTCGTAGCTATACTTAACCGATAAGCTAGGACATTGTCTAGGAAATCACACTTTGTATTTGTGATCCAAGTAAATTCTCTCTTATAACCAGTGGCGTATTACCTTATGGGCAATTTGGGCAAATGGCCGGGGCCCCGAACACAAACCACGACCCAAATTCTACGTTTTTCTCATAAAAGATTTCAAAGCGGCCCCGAAATTCTACTTTGCCCAAGGGCCCATCTAGTCATAACGCGCCACTGCTTATAACTATAGTTCCTCTTGCAACTCGATTACAAAAAAAGGAAATCAGCGGTAACGTTTTCAATTCCAATGTAAAAATCTACAGTTCATAGTTTACTGTTTCGCACTATTCCGTGAAGTTTCGTTTGTAAATTTACCTTTTCCCTTCACCCTATAATTAGTGCATTGAATCACAACTGTGCTATGAATTATTTGGGATCTACCAATACAAAGTTGCGACAGTAGTAAACTTTAACCCTGGAACTACCGAATTTTCGAACCCTCTACCTTTCAATTCCTCTAGAAAAGCAAATGAGCTCGTTTCTATTTTACAAACCCGATTCGTAGCAAATAAACAATTTCCCAACGAAGACATCGCAGTTTCAACAGATCATAAACGATCATTTCGGTAGTTCTAGGTTTGACGGCGTTTCGTTTCCTTTCCGCGCTAAATAAATCAATTCCAATAACGTGTAGCTTTGTAACATTTACCCGCGTACTGCATTATAAACGAGTACGGGAAACTTTTCGTTCGTTTTTTCGTTCGAGTCCAAACACAATGGAGCGAGATTGTGTTTACGTGAATCACGTGCCAAATTCTAGGATTAAATAATGTATATTAAACAAGCGTTTGCCCGCGAAAACCGGGCGATTATGTAGGCTTGCCTTAACTTAAGGACCGTTCATTACGAGATAAGAAACACCCGAGTGCAACCCTTGTGGGGCGTAATCAAACTTCTCTCACCCGAGAGAGAAAGCGATAGTGAAAGAGAAAGTTAACAATAAATTTCTAAAATTTCTTAACACAAAATTCAATAGCTCTCCCTGATCACATTCTACTACTTTCGTAGCCTGCTTTTAAAGAAGTTGATTTTTGGAAATCGTTTGATTTTTGCACACAAATGTAGAAAAATGCGTCGAACGTGAACGCGAGTACAATTTTACTAAAATGTAGTACTCACATGGTTTTTACAGCAAGGTCCCCAATCCCCAATTGTTCTTCATGGCGTTTGTTTCTGGTTTCTCTGTTTTGCGAACGAGTTGTGGCGAACGTTCCCCGGCGAGAATGATTTCGCAGCAACCTGTAAATTCAGTTTAGAGGGTAACTTTGTGTAATACGCGAATTAGTCTTTCGATGATAAACGCCAGACAGATTTCGTCCCCGTCGCGAGACTATTACGAGCAACGACTATAATCGCAAAGAACGACGCTCAATATTAACCGAGACTGTTTTTCCACCCCGTTGCTCGTTGCAGTCACCTCGACTATTTAATGTATTTCGTATCGAGTACGGAGATCGATGGATCCTCCTGCTCTGGTTCTGAAAAAAATCATTGAACCGTTCTATTTCTATTTTATTAAGAAAGACTCGAGGATTAGCCAAAACGTAATTATATTAGACCGTGGATGTTTATGCGAGCTATCACGTTCACTGACTATTCACGATTCATTGTGTTTTATACATTTCTATGTAACGCATACAATCCGCGGATTAATAATAACATTTGTAACGTTTGCGATCAGTTACGGCGTAACTTCACGCGATTTTACGCGTCTCTGGAGCAGGAAGATCCTCTTAAAATGGCGATCATTGTAAAAAAGAAAACATTAAAAACGCTCAAAGTGCCGAATAAAGGAGACAAGCATGTAAATGTGGTTTGTGTTATTTATTCAAATGTCCCCTTAAAACATGCCCCCCCCCCCCAAAAAAATAAAAACAATTGATTCGAAAATACAAGAAAGCATGGTAAAAATAAATATATTTCCTTGATCTGCAATCTAGTTATTTAGTAATGTGGAAAGGGAGTACAGGGCAGTAAATACTTATGGAATATCGTAATTTTATAAATATATTTTTAGATGTACATTCGGGCGACGTACAAAGGATCGACTTCTTCGGGGCAATTATAAACTTGTTTGTCATCAATGGGCTCAGTATTCAATGTGTTTCATAATGTATTATAGAGTACACTATACATGTCATATTACCGGGTTTTAGGTATACAAGGATGCGTGAATCAAATTTTTTTTGCGAGTCGTATCGTTATCAGAAATATTTTTTCTACATGAATTTATGTATATACTTTAGAAAATAGTTTCACTCAAAATGACTGATTTGAAAATGTTTAGCGACAATAGTTTAATAGTTCCAATAATAATACGACCCGCCGAAATGCATTGTACGCAATTACAAATGTTCATTTTATGATTGACTATAAGCTTCCTCTACCTCGTACTAGTATATCAGTTTAAAAAATAAATTTATCCTACAGAAAAGACACTCCTTAATAAAAGGAGGATAACAACTTGCCGAAGTTGATGCAGTACGAAAGTTATTTCTCTTTGGAGATATATAAATATAGTTATGTACGCAGACACTACTCACAAGACTAATTAGATATATTTAAATCCAATTAGACATCCAATTACGAGTCCAATAGGATGAAGCAATTTTCTTGAGTATATCTGTTGTGTATACAATCGAATATAAATAAGCTATATCCAGAAACATTTTGTAATCGAATGATCTAATACTGAACACTTCAAAGACAATCACATGTACGATTTACATGATATACAGTTACAAAATTAAGCGTACACGAGCTATCAAAGTCTTAGTTGTTCAATAAACAAAAAAATATAATTTTTTCGAATATTCAACGTTCACAGACTCAGCGTGTGATCTTAACAAATAACTAACAATATAAAATAACTCTTAACAAAGTTGAAAAAGCGCAGTACCGTGAGAAATCCCAAGAAAAACATCTTGTAAACAGGAGACAAGTTCCCAATGGCCATAAAAAGTTGTGAAATCAAACAAAATACGGCGTTAGCTTAGAAATTACCTCATGCAATTCTGAACAAAGCGTTTGTAAAAACACTAAATCATTCAAATTTAGCCACTATCTAACACTTTTTATGGTAATTGGTTTAAAAAGTAACGCTTTAAAACTAATTTTTACAAACGCTTTTTTCAGTATTCAGTATTGCAAGAGGCATTTCTAAGCTAACGAACTTGGCCGTAGTTTATTTGATCTCACAACTTTTTATGGTCCTAGAGAACTTGACTCCTGTTTACAGGATGTTTTTGTTGGGATATAGCCTTACGCATTATACGCTCAATTCTGTGAGTAACTGTATATGATTTGCATGAATTTATTTATGACAGATGTATAAATAACATATATTGTGTAAAAAATATGAAGATGCGTCTTTAATTGATAATAAGGGAAGAATTAACTACTTCTTTCAGATGCGTCAATAAAAAAACCATGAAACTTAACCGAAATTCTAGATGAACGTAACTATTACCACGTATCGTTCCATCGATATACTATTCATGTAACATATTAACAATATGTTTGATATTCAAGTTATTATAAAACTAAAATAGGGTAACTGCACCAGTGAATGAACGGGCACCAGTAAATGAACGGTTTTGTATATTTCAACAAATTTTAACCCGGACGGCATACTAGCGATAAAATTGTGATTAAAGAGTTAAATAAATAGGAGAATATTGCTTAGTAATTTTGTTCATTGATTGGACTAGCATTATTCAATTACTAGAATGTAGTGTTCATTCACTGGTATATTTCATATTTTTGATTTAACGTTTAATAAAGAAGAATAATAATAATTTCATTGTATTTGTGTTAATTTATTTTTTACGAATGAAGTATAGGGAGCTATTTGGCATATATGAGATTCCTTTAATTCACATAGTATTTTTTAAATAAAATATTTTCCTGAACAATTTCTTAAATGTTCATTCACTGGTGCAGTTACCCTACATAAAAACTCCGTTATGGTATTCTAGCGACGTCGCATTAAACAATACAGTAAAGATCCAAATCCTGTCCGAGATCGAGGTCCTAAACGTTGTCTAGGCATACTTACTTTACTGCTTGTCAACGCTGGCCCGCGGCACAGAGCGGCGACGATTGTTGTCGAATCGAATGTTCAAACTTCTTAATTTTCATTATTTTTTATGGGACTTTTCAAAACCTATTTCTGGCATTTTGCTGAGTAAAACGAGATCAAACACGATATAATTTCAATTGTACATATTTCGTGGTTTAATCGACTGTGAAAGTTTCGGTCGCAAGGAAGGATAGCGTACAAGAAAGAAACGCGGACAGTCGCCGTCGCCGGTACAATTCAAAGGCTCGCGTGTTCTCACAATGTAATGCCAATTAAAAATGCTATATTTTTCATTATTTTTTGGTTTCATTGACTTTATGGAGTAACCGTAGGATATGGAAGAGAATAACGAGTGAAAAAGAAAGAAACACTGTATTCTTTACTCCATCGTTTAAAATACCAACGTGTGATGCTAACATTTACATTAATAACTTTCTCGTAATTATTTTTCTGATTATGCAAAATAAGTCGTATTAATATTTGTTACGTGAGTTTCCTTTTTAGACCTGCGTGGGTCTGGTCGCCAAATGTGTACATAATGTAACCAGAACTGACCGGACCCGCCAAAGGGAGACTTCTGGTACAGGGTGTCACGAAATTATATTATAATCAAGGTAAAAAATAAATTTTTTTTTTGTTTAATCGTGTTCTACTGGTCATAAAGACCATATGGACACATACAGGGTGCGGTCGAATAACATGTACTAGCGGGCACGAGGTGGTTCGAGGAAGTTCAAAGTATGCTTCACAAATTATATCATGTTTGATCTTGTTTTAATCAGAATAATGGTAGAAACAAGCCAATGAAAGTCTCATAAAAAAGTAATGAAGAATAAAGTATTTTGAAATGGGATTACATTGTGAGAACACGTAGGCTTTTACACTGTGTCGGCGACACATTCTCTATGTTCGACTCTCTATTGAAATCTCGTCGTCGCGATAGACACAACCATAAATCAGAAAAAGACAAGTCTACGGTTCAAACGTTGTCCACTCAGAATACGCCTGTAAGGCAGCATTTGAATCTTTACCGTACAATGATAAACTGTATGGAAACATAGCGGCGCTAAACATGACTCGCAACAGCTACGGCAGGCATGGTCATTTCGTAGCTCGATCGGGGGCATTCTCAAGGAAAAGTGGGGATGGTATTCCTTGAGAATGCCTCTGATCAAGTTACGAATCATGCCTCAGCCACGGTAACTGGCGGAAGTAATTGATTATTGTTTCACGTGCGGCATTTTAACACTTCACGCTTGTTCCATACTTTCCGATGAAATTCCCTTCGAATCTTTCATCCAGTGAATCTGTCAATTATCCATCAAACCGTGTTTGATTTTATGAATCCTTATGTCATCGATGTTGTAGAACAATAAGCCGCAAATATCGCAGACAAAATTATGGCTAATGTTTAAATGGAGCTCGAACCTCTCCCGAGTTGCGAATGTACGGGAGTTCGGACAATAGGGGCAAGTTAGTTTTTCCAAGGGTTGAATTGTCCTTCCACTAGCGGTAATAAGTTCACTGTTTGGTCCTCTGTAGTCACTCGGTGACACTTGATACACTTCACCGGATGCAGAATAGTCAATAATGTTCTGCGAATAAACATTAACACAAGAATGGTTTACTATGAAATGATACGCAGATTTTGCAGATTTGTCTGAATAATCCAATATACCTGCGGCGGCTGTTGCGCATAACGTTGCGAGTCTACTGGTATCATTGGATTCGCGTACACCGGATAGATTTGTGGCTGGTGTCCTTGCTGCTGTCTTACATCCATCGTAGGCAGATTTGAGACAGCAGGTACTGCCTGATTGATAACTATCGACATCCCACCACCCGTGGGGTTCTTGTAATAATAGGGAGGAGGCAGGTTTCTCGTCATCACGTGGTTTGGCAGTTGTTGAATAATTTGCTGACTTTGCATGGGCCTCTGATCAATCCCTGTGTAAACGTGCTCAGAATTCGGATACTGATAGTACACTGATGCAGAAGAGTTCATCCTTGCCTGGTCCTGAACATTGTGCTGAACCTGACTATAATTCTGATTACCATTTGCAACATCACCATTCCTCATTGCCGCATCATTACCCATGTTTTGATTTTTCTCGGCTACCCTTTTCTTCAGATATTGTGATTGGGGATAGTTTGATAAATCGTGCACCCTCGAATTCCTTGAATGATGCGTCGATGAAGTTCTGTAAGTATAATTCTTGAGATCCACGGTAGCCATGTTCACCTTCAAAGGCAAATTCCCGCTAGGATTTTGGTTTGAGTTCGTTGCGTTAATTACAGATTCCCTGTTGTTTATGCTATTAGCATCAACTGTCAACGCTGGTTGAGTAGTTTGTTCATTGGAAGAATCTTTTCCCGTCGTTGTGGGAACGTTTCCATCTGGTTGGATAGCGCTACGTCGTACAATTATTTTACGGACAATGTTACAAGGTGGCAGATTCTTGTGGAACCCCGATTTCGTGGAAGCCTGCGCAGAAGAGACTGCAGGATTCTGTTGTAAGGCTAATTGTTTCGCGTTGCTCACTCTTTTTGGATAGAGCCTCGAGAGAAGCGGAATCTGGACTGTCCTGCCAGTTGAAATAAATTTCTTTTCCAGTGATGTCTTGTTATCAGATCTGCTCTGCGCGGTGGAGCTCATAGGTTGTTGAAAAACTGGTACCTCCGACTGGGAAGGCTGCGGTTGCTTTTGAGTTGTATGAGTCGAGTAATGCTCCCTCAAATATTCAGCAGTCTCGCAAGAATAATTGCATACCTGGCAAATGAACAAGTTGCTTGTATCTTCTAAAAGCTCTGTTAAAGCTTTCACCCGCAGAAATCCGCGATGCTGTTTCGTAGGCTCGCTTGCCTCTGCTTCTTTGTGCGAATCATCTTCATCTTTCTCAGAATCATCCTTTACATCAATCACGTCTTTCGATTCGATTACATTCTGTGAAATACTTTGAATTGCGGAGTCCACAGCAGCATTTAACTCTGTGGTTGACAACGTAGGTGCTGGCAACGTAGGTGCTGGCAACGTAGATGCTGGCAACGTAGCTGCTGGCAACGTAGCTGCTGGCAACGTAGCTGCTGGCAACGTAAGTGTTGCCACTGTAGGTACTGGCAACGTAGGTGCTGGCAACATAGCTGCTGGCAACGTAAGTGTTACCAACGTAGGTGCTGGTAACGTAGTTGGAACTTTCTTTTCTTTAGGTCTGTCTTTGACTACCGACTCGTTCTCGGGATGCTCTGCTAAGTCAATTACCAACTCATTTTCAGAATCCTCTTCCTCGTTGCCTTCCAGTATACTAATTAATTTCTCCTTGTCAAGTTCTGCATCAGATTTCGAACACTCCTTGGCCTGCTTTTCTGTTGTTTTGTTCTCCTTATCTGGCTCCTCGTCTGACGTCGTGTAAACTATACTCTTCTGAGTCGTGACTTCATTGCCCTTTTTGCTTATCAGTTTATTTGGATTGTGTATAAAACTGTGCTCGTTTAACAATTTCTCGGATTCAACACTAACATTGCATATCTTACAGATGTGTTCAACGTCCCGATACTTCACCTTACAAGATATGTTCTGTCTTGTTGCCAATTTATGCACTTTGGCGTGGTCTTTGAAAGCATCCATGCTATCACTATCTTTGTTGCAATATGTACAAACGAAATACGGTTGCTTCACATAATGGCTGAACCAGTGCTCATTGAACTTCTCAATGTTCTCATTTATTTCCATACAAATTCTGCAAATGAATGTTGTCGTCATAGATTTTAGAGACACACACACAAACTGGGGCTCTGCAGCGAATTTGTGTATGTTCTTCATATGTGTATACAACTCTACTTTGCTGGAACTAACGTGCTGACAAAGACTACAAATTAAATGCAACTCTAACTGCCTTATTTCTCTAGCATCAGACTGTACAGTCTCACTTTTCTCTAAACTATCTCCCTTACAGTTTGCTAGATGCTTCTTTAAATAGTCTTCGTTAACGAAAACCACTTTACAGTTCGAGCAAACATATTCTGCAACATAAAAGTAATTATCCACACATTTTTTGGTAACAAATTCACCTGGTTTATACGTTGCTCCCTGTTTTTTGGATTTCGGGTCCATCAAAGATATTTTAGGAAATGATTGTTCACTAGCTACCCAGAATGAATCTTTCGTGTGTTTAGACCAGTGGAGGAGAAAGATCGATCCGAAACCAATAAACATCACTTTACAAATGTTGCAACGGAAATCTATGGTGCAGTTTTTCTTGAAACGGATATGCATCTCTAAATGCTGACGCACGTCTTGAATCGAACTGAATATCATCCCGCAAGTAGCACAGAATAAATTTGGAGATCGGCCGCTTCCCGGCCGGTTCTGATTGCAAGCTGAATACTCTGGAAGACGATAATGAGTCTCGAAACATTCCATACTTCGGAACAATACTTTGCAAGTATGACACAAGAGAACTATCTCAAGCTGCAGGTAGTCGAAGTTGACGTCTGCTTTATTGTGGCACTGACATATCGTAAACGATGTTTTAGACGACCCGCCTTTCTTAGTCGTTTTTACTTTCTCTATCTTATTTACCACAGAAGTTACATGATTATTAACACCACTTTTTCCGTGGGTTGGTTTACTTGTTTTAGGATCAGTTTCCTTTACTTCTGTAGAAACCTTGACTGCAACGGGTTTAGATGTTTGCTTGCTTTGGTTTTGCGCAGTCTGTGCTTTTGAACTAGTTTCATGCTCGTTTGTATTCGTTGAAAGTTTTTCAACCGAATCAGCAGCATTTTCCACAGTATCCTCTGTTACTTGAGTTTTCGATTCTGCAACCTCAGTTTGTTGGTTCTTTTTCTGCTTCGCAGCTTCATACGCTATTTGCAGCTCACTCTCTGTGTGCAGGAAAATATGGGCTGCCAAATCTTCTCTCGTTGGAAATTCCTGGAAACACACGCTGCACTCGTCCGTCAGTTTACATGGTTTACACGAAACTTTCTTCTTTGACGAACCACCTTTGTGTTTCGGCGACTTCAACTTCTGCGGTTTTTTGTGCAATGATACATTTTTATCTGCGATACTGTCAGCTGGAGATACAATTTTGCAAATAATCTTGTCTGCAGCAGACTGTGGAAGCGTTTGCTTCTCTGACGTCAAAAGTGGAGGTTGTAATGTTTCTTCAACGTTACCACACCTTTCAGAAACTGTACACTTCGGATTTGATGAAGAGAGTTGTAGCTTTGCATGCTTACTTAAATGTTGTTGCAAAACGGAGTAATCTTCGAAGTAGAGGTCGCAAATAATGCATTTATAATTACTGGAAGATTCTTTAGATTTACTAGAATCTTTCTTGTCTGTAAGTTTTTCACACTTTGATGGAAAAATTATGGGGCCACAGATCAACATAATCTTCTTCGCATCTGGCTTTTGATTCCTAAAGGTTACATCTTTCGATTGATCTTTTGTTGGAGAACTCCTGTGCCCTGCAATAGAGATTTTCAATAGTATTAGAAGAATGCTTACCTTTCGTTTTTGTACCACTTCCTTTCGGTTTAAGAACAATAAAAATTTTACCTGACTTTCGTGGAGAAGGCAAAAGGGTCTTAGTCGTGCTTTCAGTTACATTCGACAATCCTAATTCTTTGGTAGATCGTTTTGGAAGATGCGAAGATACAGAATACTCAATGGCTCCGTCTGACATCATCTTGTATAGTTTGTCTTTCTTCAATGCATTATTAGAATGTCTTTCTTTCCCTATAGCTCCTTCCCTTCCTATTATACTTTCGCTCTCAGTAGAACACACATTCGACTCTGCGTTATTATTATCAGGCTTTGATCTAGCGGCAACATTCTCTGAATAAGCTACACCTGGGATCAAAAGATTTTGAGTCGTACATACAAAATTAAAATTTGCTGACGGATCTATATTTCTCCGTGTTAGTTTCTCAACCTCTGTAGCTGAATATTTATTACCACATGAACTTTTGATATGTTGCAAATCTACCAAGAGGATCTTCGCTTGTTTAGACAATTTGTATTTCTGTGTAAATCCACTCTCAGATATAGATCGTCTCCATTTATGCTGTTGTAACTCTCCAGCAACACCAACTAATTCATCTTCAGGTTTAAGACTTGTATGTTCTCTCGAATTGTGTACAACATTTATTTCTGTAGGTAACGAGCTGGAAGCACTATCTCCTGTAATGTTTTTAGTACTTACTTGAACTGCATTCTCTGAAGCGTCCGATCTATACTTCGTATTTGCAGTCTCAACATCAACTTTGTCACTTTCAACATGCCTTTCTTCATTTTCAACATTCACTATATCAATATCAGTACCTTCATTCTCAACATCTGCATCAAGACCCTTAACATTGACATCAACACGTTGAGGTGCCACAACAGCTTGCATACTCTCAACATTTGTTCGTCCTTCCCTGTCTTTTACTCGTGCACTATCTACATTTATTCCTTTTTCCATGTTTTCTGCTTGTGTACTCTCAACATTTGTTCTTCCTTCCTTGTCTTTTGCTCGTGTACTATCTACATTTATTCTTACTTTCCTGTCTTTTGCTTGCGTACTCTCAACATTTGTTCTTCCTTCCCTGTCTCTTGCTTGTGCGCTATCTACATTTATTCTTTTTTCCATGTTTGTTGCTCGTGTACTCTCAACATTCATTCTTTCTTTCCTGTTATTTACTTCTATGTTCTCGGAACCCACATCTTCTTTTTGCTGAACCAGAGGTTTCTGAACAGCTACTTTCTTATTTTCAATATTTACATCTTCATTTTCAACAAATGGTTTGTCATTTATAATATCTGTTTCTATTCTTTCTTCATTAGAAAATATAAGTAATGGATTCTCTACTACCTTATCAGTGTGTTTATTAGCAGTCTTTGCAGTTACCTTCTGCGGTGAACTCAATTTTAACTTCTTTATTTGCACTGGAGAGTCTCTACGTAATTCATTGCATTTTTCACTAGTAATCGCAGTTTCCTTTTGTGGTGTACTCAATTCTAACATGTTTGCTTGTATCGATGTTTCTTTATGAAGTTGATCTACATCAGATTCATCACTGGAGTCGTAAAAAAGTTTACGTTTTCTTCTGGATATCGAACTGAATCGGCACAGGTCTTCGCTGTCGATTTCGCTATTATTATCATCAACTCGGTCGTTCGAAGAACAATCATTTTTGCTAGTACTCATTAAGCCAACGTCCTCTGTTTGTGTCACAGCTATATTTTGCGTGACTGTCAATTGTTCTACCGTGTGGCTTTGCTTATTGGTAGCTACCTTTGCAAATGATTGTGCTAACTTATTAATTACTTCATCTATTCTATTTAATATTATGATCGGTTGCTTAACAGTTGTTAATAAATCTTTTTTACATTGTTCATGGTTCCTAGATTTTTGTACTGTGGAAGCTGTCTTATCTTGTAACTGTTTTCTGCTATGTACACACTTAGCATTTGTTTCCGGTACTTTTTCGTAAGTATTTTTATATACAGTGTTATTAACATTATTATCTACAATTTTATTAATTTCGTTATTCTGTATTTCTGTAAGAATTGGTACGCAATTTTTGCCACATTCCTCTCTATTAATATTGTTCTTTCTTTTCTTCTTTCCACGTCCGTAAAACTTAAAAAGCGGTCTTTTTATCGGAGTCCTTCTGGTAGGTACAGTTTTAGGTGACACTTTTGCAGTCAGTTTTCTCAACTCTGAATCTGGTAATCTCGTAAGACTTACAGTCATTGGTTTACACACTAATTTGGAGAAGTCTTGTATCATGCTACTTTCATTTTGCAAATGATGTACAT
Source organism: Lasioglossum villosulum (assembly GCA_963971365.1). NCBI lineage: Eukaryota > Metazoa > Arthropoda > Insecta > Hymenoptera > Halictidae > Lasioglossum > Lasioglossum villosulum. The sequence goes on from OZ020495.1 coordinate 3,031,765, forward strand.
CAACAAACATAGGTTTCTTTTTCAAATAATACGATTTATATTTGAACGGTCTGATTCCATGTTTCCTTGGTGTGAGTGACATCGGTGGTAAATTGATCGTACTTCTCAAAGGATGATCAGTGGTAGAAAAATCTGTGCCATCCATTTCGTTATTAGCATTCACCATTGCTATTAAATAAAGAGAAATTATTATTATTGTACACACAATATTAACAAAGAAACCGATAATCGTTTCTTTTAAACACGAAGATTTCGTTTCAGGTTAACGTTAAACCACTTCTCACGGTTTTTCTTTTAAAAATGAATAATCGCAATGATGTAAGGATTGGAGTAACAAGCATCAACGTCCGATCGAAAATTAGCTGAATCGTCGATGATACGATTATCTTTTACGTAGTAGAATATTAGGTACAAAGACAGTAGTATATTCGAATATTTACTAATACGTAGAATGTGGCATGTTTTGAAAAAGTATAATATTGTGTACATCAGATGAGGTTACATACCTTCGTCAACAGGAAATTGATGCCTACGCTATCACAGAAATTGTAATATTACTTATTCTCTCTTACACTACTTGTAATATTTATAATAATCTGTAACGTCCGTTATAATCATTTCCTTTTGAATATATCCGTGACCATCCGTGACTCACAAACTGAACTTGACCGTTATGTTATAAGACGGAGTACTCCGAAGCGAAACTGAGCGAAACCGAAACCGACTGAAACCCAATGAGTAATGCATAGCAACGGTACAACGCAGTTCAACGTTCAAAATACAACTGGTCTCTCCCGTATATGCATTCAACGCCGTAAATTGGACAATTTGATTCAAATTTGATTTCCTGTATTTCTTCTTACAATGTTTATATGTTTATATAAGCAGTAAAGTTTCACGCAACATTTATTTTATAGCACTTATACATACTGCGTTTATGGCGGCAAAACTAACGCGGGTATAGGACACGATTTTCAAATTTTGCAAGTTTACAATTTTTACAAATGCATATTCTACAAAATGCAACAGCTCCTGAAATCTACATTATTGTAAAAAGAAAACATTCGTCTATCTATATGTACAAAGTACTGAAACGTGTATATCTAGAAATAGTAGTAGAATAGATATAAAAATAGATATTTTTCTAATAGAAAAATATCCGCCGATTAATAATCGAATGAAATAATTGAAATAAACACTTCCTATTATTATTACTAGATTCCGAATCTTATATGCAAAAAAGAGAAATTAAATGAATTGTTATTATATTGACATGTCTTCAATTTTTTAAATATTTTTTTATTTTTATTTTCCTATAAATTTTATGCGGATTCTATGGAATGATAGTAAAAATGGGTATATAGGTACAATTTAATAGAATACATAAAGTAGAAATATGAATTTACTATTTTCAACGTATTAAAATAATTAGAGGATGAAAGAATGTTTTACGTGGCTCCTCTTTTTTAAAATGAATGCACAAAATCTTTATTTTGCATAAACATATCCGGCAGTCTAGTTATCGCGATGAGAAATTCGCGAATATGGTCCTGATTAGTAAAATGTCCTGTTTGTTCCTTTTATGGTTAACATGGATTGGACACTTTCACCCGAACGAGAAGAATCATCCAATTGGATGAGCCTCGAGTGGGGCATTTCGTCCGCAAATAGTGTGCACAGTATCCCCGTTCACCGCGTGACGTCACCCCTTTTGTTACGTCACATGTTTACATGTTGTATATATTCGATGTAGGCGCATACATACGCTGAGGTGTTTCTACAGGGCCACCTATATACGCGAATTCTTGTTGCGTGTACACTGAACACATAGACTGAACACCGTAGCGAGCCTTCTACGGTTCTTTGCGTTAGAAAACAATGTCGAGGATTCTCGGGTGTTCGCCGATATTTGAACTTGAAATTTCGCATACGTATTAGATAAAGAGAACCAGGACAAAATGGGCAGTTACGCGAGTCGGATTGCGTCGATGTCAAACAGTGCGGTGCACTCCGTGCACTCTGTGTACCGTGGCCGTAAACGAAAGTGCATCGAAGAAGATGACTTCGATTCTGAATCAGATTACATCGATCGCACGCTGCAAACGCCGAAAAAGTACGTCCACATCAACGCTATTTACCGTTTATTCATTTCGCGACGAGTTTACGCGATCATATTTTGATTAACATTCAACACGGTCAACGTATAATGTCAATCTATTTCTCTGTTAACAAGTTTTGTACATTTGCAGAAGAAAATTGTTGACGACAGCACAGTACATCTACAAAACTTTGTTTCAAGAAGAAAAAGGCAGCGATATAACTGTACTCATGCTAGGGAAAGCATGGAGATTACATAAAGTTTACATTAGTCAGGTAAAGTCGTTGGGTCAATGCTTTTAGTACATGTGTACATTCTGCTCTTGAATGAATTATGATGTAGGAAGACTTGTCAATACTCGAGAATTCAGTTCATTCATAAATGCAGTACTTGATTGTATTCTACGTACTAGAATTCATTATGTGGTTTTTAGATATTCTTATAAAAAGATATATTTTCCTTCCAGAGCCCATATTTTGCGAGTATGTTTTCCGGATCTTGGAGGGAAGCGAATGAGACGGTCATCAGTGTGGAAATTGCTGATCCCAACATCACATTGGATTGTAAGTAGCATTTATGAGATATTAATGAAGGTTTTTTTATGATTCAGGAATAATAATTTTAATTCAATATATTTTCAGCTCTCTTGACAGTCTTTGGTTCCTTTTACCAGGACGAAGTGAGTCTAGAACCAAAAGATGTTATATCGATTTTGGCTACTTCCACTTTATTCCAATTGCAAGGGTTAATAGACCAGTGCACGGATATTATGGTGGAGACGACGAACATAAAAACTGTTGTCCCTTATTACAACGCAGCCGTGTCGTATGGTGTTCCAACAGTAAAGGCTGCAGCAAAAAGGTGGCTGGAAGTGAATCTTTTAGGATATGGATGGTTACATCCAACTTTTTTAAAAGAAATTACACCAGATCTGATGGCTGAGTTAATCGCTAGCCCTGATTTAATCGCTATGCAAACTGAGTTCTGCATATACATGATGCTGAGAGTATGGTAAGCAATAATACATTACATTGAAACTTTCTAAACTGGCTTTTCTATAATACAACAAGTTATGTTATAGGCTCTTCGTTCATATACACAATAAAGAAGAAACGCTACAAATCGATGAATATTTTCGAAATCATAAATGGACGGAACCATTTCTTATAACGGAGGAGGGCAGAGAATTTGCGGCGCCTTTCAAAGCACTGAGAATGAAGTACCTTTTATTACACGACCAAGATGTTAAAATTTTATACAGCGATAATTTGATACCGCACGAATGGTTGCACGATGCGTATAAGGAACAATGGTTACATTTATTAAGAATAGACGCGAATAAAGACCGAGGGTAAGTTGGGAAATTTGCATACTTTCTAAATGTATCCCTTTATTAGGCGAATGGACGTAGTAGTGACTCTCGAATGTGTGCCTTCTTTTTTCTTCCCTTCCTTTTTACATCCAGCTTCGAGGACAGAATATTCACTCTGAAAAATCTACTCTCTTGTTTGTCCATCTACTTTAGGTACCTATGATAACTACTCTACAAGTAACAGTCCAATGAAATGGTAATCGAGGGATGTGAGTATCATGCTAATACATTTCTTTAACATTTTAGACCAAAACAAATGAGCGAGGGGGAGTTCGCACGTGAATGTTTCCGTTGCGGAAGGTGCATTGAAAAGGCCGGGGAACATACTTGGAGATGGACAGCGTTTCATTTCGGACTAAATTTGGTCGTATGCTTGGACAGTACCACTTTGAGGATTAAGAGGAATCATAGATTAGACACGGACCTGATCAAAGCTAATCACAGCAAGCACAATATCATTCTAAAGCGAGTACAGTTACGAACTTATCCGATGATAAGAGTTCGTCGGCTAATGTCTTTATCGTTAATTCTGGGCGTTTCTGTTTGCAGAGTAAGTTTAATTTCATTGGATGAACAACGCCAAGAGAAACACATTCAGAGTTCTGGTATGCTTAGGTTATTGCTCCACAAGAACGAAGAGGTATGTGTAATTATTTAGGTTTCTTTGATGTGCTGCAACTTCATGAGAATAAAATCTGTATACTTGACTTTATAGAAACTAGTGATGTCTTTGGACAAAGAGCTTACTTATCCGTTGTATATATCGGTCAACATGCAAGTGGTGACACCGTTCGTATCCACGGAAGAAGAAAAATCCGCCGACATAGTCATATTCTCAGACACTTAGCACTTTGACTGTTCAAAGACGCTGAGCCCCGACGATTATCACGCTTCTTTCAAATACTAATCCACAACCGTTCCACTTTCTTAATACTTTGATTACGAGTAAGCGTTATGATTAATGTCCTTCTTTTTTTGTTTTTATTTTTTACTTTTACTCAGATTCACATTCGGAACGAATTTTTTTAATGTACATTTGTGGAGACTTTGGTTTTTTATTAAAATGTCTACAAACTAGATCTAGTCGACTGAATGCAATCGCGGCGTTAGTACGAGACAAATCTTGTTTCGTTAGTACTTTTTGGACCAGTGCATATTTAGAGACTTATTTTTGTAAATTCAAGTCTTTACTGTTGCTAGAATTGTACGAATATCATTTAATGAATTGATAACGTGTTTAGCGATACATGTACAAAACGAGCTCAGAGATAAAAAAGAAAATCATTACTTCACGTTCGGTAGAAGAGTGAGAGAAGGGAACTTCATTTCAATTCTGGCTTAGCTTCAGAATGAAAGTGTCATACGAAACGCTACAGTATTAAAGCAGTCGTTTGCTTTCACTGTCGTTGATGCATTTAAATATTTATATCGCAACGAGGATACTGCTAATCAATTAGTCTATGAATCGGATGTCGAGATATTGCATTATCTCGCATGAAAGGACATGTAGTAATTATAGAAATTAATTCATACGTAGACACGCTGATAGAGTGATTCTGTGTCTTCCTGCCAGCGATCGAAAATTTCGACCTTCGTGCCTTGCGAATATCGATCACGAAAGATTATTCTGTGTACACAAGAATAGCGTCAGTTTTTTATACGGTACTTTTTTAATTTTGGAAATATTTACTGCACGACTACATGTTTTCAACCAAGCATCTCGCAAAACACACACAGACACATGTTCCTTCGATTCCGATCTATTTTGCATGGTGCTATCATTCGATAAGTGAATAATTTTTACGTTTCAGTTTTAGTAGAGTCTAACGTAAGAACGTATCCCAGTTAGTGATTAAGTCTTTTCTACTCTTCATTTTCAATTAACATCTCGATAGAGAAATATAATGTGTTCTAACGTAGCACTTGCTGTTTTATTCAGTCCTCACCTGTGCTGTAGTAATAATAATTTGATACTTGAAAGTAGATGCACTATTTTATACTTTCGAAAATCATAAATACATTAAAAGCAATTTGCGTCGACGTAGCGAGACATTATTATCGATTCGAACGGATGCGCACTTTGCATGCAAATGCATTACGTGATAATGTATTTCCGCGATGCTGACGAAACGTTGGAGAACAATTCTGACACGAAACAGAACGTTTCCACGATTAGCATCTAAATTAGTCTAAAGTCTAAGCAACCGGGTGAATACGTAATTTTTTAGAAAAACGACTAATTATTTGGCGCTTCGTTTAAATTCTACGTCGCCTTTGAATTATCATTTTTCTTTTCACCTCTTTTTTTCTTTTTGGTAACCATTCAACACTTTATTGGCAGATGTTCTCTGTACATAGTGAATCGACGCGTACAATGTAATATTGATATTATACGATAATAAATATTACAATATAACTGAACAAGATTGACGTGAACGTTATCTTGATGTTTTTTCAAAGGGTACCTGGTGTAGTTTGCTAAATGGAACATAACGTGTACATATATCGTAATGAGAATTATATTGAACTGGTGTTCGTACACTTTTTAAAATGGAATAACTTTTTTATAATTGTACCAAACGACCTGATTTTTTAGAATTAATTAGAAGCATTGGTTTTTGAAATGATATGCAAAAGAGATTTTCCAAGAAATTATTATTTACAAGGTTGCATGCAAAATTAAAAAAAGCATTTTCTAAAAATTTTTTATTTAGGCCCTTAATGAAAATTTAAAATTTATGTTTTGTAGATCTATGATAGTTATACATATACAGAAAATTTCATCGAAATCTTTTGACACGGGAAAAAACGACGCGCACCGAAAGATGTACGATTCTGTCGATTTTAAGCAGAAACTGATAAAAAATCGTGTACAACCACGATTTTCACCATTTTCAGCATGTGTGTAGCAAACATAGATCTACAAAACATATATTTAAAAATTTCATTAAGGGCTCTAATAAAAAAATTTTTAAAAATGCTTTTTTTTTTAATTTTGCATGCAACCTAGTAAATTGTAATTTTTGATAAGTCTTTTTTGCAGATCACTTAGTAAACCAATGCTTCTAATTGGTGATAATACAAATTAATCCTTTGGTACAATTATAAAAAAGTTATTCTATTTTAAAATTGTGTACGAACACTTTGTACACCCACTGTATGTATGACTTTCCCGATTTCCTTTCCCTTTCGTTTTGCTTTCGCTTTCTACGTTTCTCTCACGCTCGATATGCTTGAACAAGGGGGAGGTGGGCAGTGTAGCCAAGTAGCATCGTTTACGTTAAAGTATGGCATGTGATTGTGGGTGGACGATATGTATCAAGCATTCAAGCGACGTTCTTGAGAATCTCTCTCGTAATTTTGAAATGGCAACTCGAATGAACGGTTTCGTTACATTCCGCTATGGACACGTGTCGGAAGGAAATGGAATTGTTGAAAGAAAGGTGTCGTTTCGTTTACTTTTTATTTGTTAGACGTCACAGTTTCTATGGTCATCGTGGATCACGGTACATCGACAGGACAAGAGGTTTTTCGTTGATGTTTTTTTATTTTTTTTGTCTTCTATGGACGTATATCACGATGCATTCGTGCGTTCTCTTGTTATCTTTATCGTATGTTTACTTTTTCTCTGGATTTTTCGGCGGGTGAATTTTTATACGTTTTGCCATGCACGCAAATTATGTATCGCAGTAAAGGAAAAAAGATTAGTACAGTCGGGTCCGGGTACTCGCTATTGAAACGACAAGTACATAATATTTAATATCAGACTGCCGGCGTTTATGCAAATGTAGATTTTTGTTGTTTTCACGTAGAACTAGATCGTGGAACTCGGAACGGCAGATAAATTCGTTTTAGCGTTCTATTATATATAGGGTTTTGTATCAGGTAACGAGTCAAATAAAAACCACATGATATTTTCTTACACTTTGTACTATATTGAATTTTAGACGATCGAGTATGCTATAAATGCATAAAATCCACAGTTTGATAATTATATATAATGTCGAATGCATTTTCTCTCTCTCTTTCTCTCTCTCTCTCTTTCTTTATATATATCACTTTTCGTTCTCTTTTCTATTCTGCAGTTCTCGTTCAATTTTGCCGAACGAAGAGACGAGACGACGAAGCCTGACCGGCTAATTATCTTTTGCCCTTACTTCAATAAAGTAACTTGAGACGGAGTTTCTAATCTTACGAATCGGCTTAAACATTACGCACAGACGAGCAACTAGTTAGTTACATGTTTTATTTTTTTTTCTTTTGTTCATTTATGCCACGTTTATCTGACGTTTCAAGCAAAAATAAGAAAGTTCAACTCTGAAAGATCACTAGGCATGTTTAGGATATTATTACGTATCTTTTTTACCATCTAAAACAGCCAGACGATCAACTAAACTAATTGAGCGGAACATAACGAAATTCTTTCTCTTTTCGACTAAATTGTAAGTTTTCTTCTTTCGTCTCTTATTCCGTCTTTCGTCTGTTCCCTATCCGTTGTGTTCCGGATTTATCACTTGAACAAAGGCAGTGCACACTGGAGCCCCTCGTTCCACGGATACACATTTCGTCCAAGATCTAGTTAGTTTTAATTAGTACTTACGCAGGTGTAGCTATGATTTACAGGTATATCGCTTGTTTAGGTTAAACGTACATCTGTCACAACAAAGTCACGTGATCAATCATCCTCGAAAATCAAAATATAGTTCAGTATAGGTACCAGTGGCGCGTTATGACTAGTTGGGGCCCCTGGACAAAGTAAAATTTCGGGGTCCCTTTGAAATTTTTTATGACAAAAAGCTAGAATTTGAATCTTGGTTTGTGTTCGGGCCCCCTTTTGCTTGGGGCCCCAGGCACTTGCCCAAGTTGCCCATAGGGTAATACGCCACTGATCTCGGGAACTATTGGTTCGGCAAGAAGATAATTTCGATATTTTAAGGTGGAATAAAAGCCTATTCTTCTATTCAAACAATGTATTCAGTCAAATATTTTCCATTGCGTTCGAAAACTTGAATAATTTTCCAAAATTGGCTTCCATTACTTTCTTGCCACATCCAATAGAATATTTAAATTTCAAATTGGAGAAGAGGATCGGTTTGTAAATATAATTACCAGAAAAGGATTTACATGTTCGGAACTTTTCAAACTAAGCGTACAATCGTGACATTGTTACGGAAGCATAGTAGCTCGCGTTATTTACGCATCGCATAACCTCTGTTGAATATACTTAGTCGAAGGTGAAACCGTGACACGCGTGGACATTAGAAAACACATGAAAACTCGGGGGGATTCCAGTGTATACTAATGGTCGCAACGGATAGGGAGAAAGAAGTACGATTCGACGCGAGTGTACGATTACATTTTTTCCCCGCGAACACCACGCTTTTGAAGCAAGCCGCGCGACGCGTGCAACTGTCAACTGGGGGACTTGTGTATCAAAAAAATGCGAGTCAGTGGTTTCGAGGATTTCAAACTCCGTGCTTGATCTTATGCTCATCCGCAGTCCAGGGTATGTAATTCGAAATTTGATACTGCTAATAAAAAACATCGGTCTCGGTTGTTCTTTTCGCGCAATTTCCGGGGTCTCTAACGAGAGCTTACGAGCCAAATGTAATAGAAACTCGAAAGGACTTGCCTCGTTAATTTTTCAACGTTGAACAAGAGCTGCTGTACATCCAGAAAATAGTAGAGATCATTTATGTTTTACGTTTGTATTAACAATTTTGTTGGAATAATAATAATCTGGACTCGGAAGGACTCGCAACGAAAGCGACCCCGTCTCTATCCCGTTTCTCGAGACCTTCGTCCACTGTCGATTGTTGCTCTTCTACCATTGTTTAACGATAATAACAGTAACGATAAAAAGAAGAATAACAATGACAACAGTAACGATGTTAATGGTAACAATGAGGTTATTAGTTCTGACAGTAGTAATATTAGTAATAGTTTAATAGCGGTCGTAATAATAGTGTAACAATGGCGGCGAGACGACACACGGTGACAACAGCGGCAGCGGCGATTAATTTAGGTACTGCGGTGAGACATGTGTTTGTTTTTTTCATGTTGTTCTTGTTGTTGTTGATGTTGTTTTAGTCAATAAGCATTCTACGTTATCCTCTACAATTCTCCATCGACGATTCTACATCTCCGTTACGGTTTCAGTTACGACTCCTGCGTGTACGTTTTTTTTCGTGTTTTTATTTTCTGCTCTCAGATATTTTCATTTTTCTGTTGTTTTAGTTCGACTACGATCGAAGTAGTAGTAACAATTTACTTCTCGAGAGCGAACTATGTCCGAAGTGTAGTTTTTAGCGTATCTCTCTCGCGCGCGTTTTAACTCTCGCACACGCACAAGCACTCGCACATGCGTACACATTCATAGGAACAGCTGAGACACTCTCTCTCGCGCGCACACGCATACACACGGTCAGTTTTCCATTCGCGAGCCTTCGCTACCGTCTATCATTTACGTACAGCATTTTATTGCAAAAATCAGCGGAACACGGGTCGCGATCGTAATGGCGAAACCGTCGTTTTTCTCCCTACTCCCTATACTCTCTCTCTTGTCCGTCAACGAAATGTAAAATATAGACGACACGACGATATGTTTCCCTTCGATCACCTGCATTCCCGTTTTACAAGCTCGTTTACACCGACGGCCACGCGCATTCACGAAAACGACCCGACGTTACTTCTCTAAAAATAAGCTGTAATATCCTTCTTGCGTGCAATTCCATTTCTGCTTCCTCCCAGTAAAATATAATATATATTTGTCTCTCTGTTTCTCTCAGCAGTAGCGTACAAACGTGCGAACGTATTCGCGATGCCGCTACCATATATTATATATATATATATATAGATTCTTTTATTTATCATGTATATATATTTTTTTGTTCTTGAGGTTTATTTCTCGAGATATTTTAATTTTATTTACTTTCTACGCTTATGCGAGAGTCGTCGGTTGCTTTCACGCGGAGGCCGTAGTTTGTGTGTGTGTGTTTCTTCACTTGCATCGTTTATTCTTTTTTTTATCTCAAATCTCCCGTTCTTTTCGGATTTACCTCGGGGAAGCGTACTATTTTTTTGTTTGTTTTTGATGTACGATCGATCTCGCGTATCTCTGGCAGTTTGTATCGTCGTTTACAGCTACGTTTCTTTTTGTAATTCAACTATGAGTATATTGTTGTTTCTTTTTTTCTTTTTTTTGTGAATCGTTCGAGTCCCGGATCACTGTGTTTCGGTGTATTGTGCTCTTTCTCTCTGTGTTCCTCTTCTGTTTGGCAATCGTAAGCGTGTCCCGTTTAGAAAAGTAAGAGCGACAATGTTGGCCGTAACTGTTAGCCAACTCGTTGACGATCTCGCGTTACCGTTGTTCACCGACAGTCGGTGTGCGGGTCGGATAGAAGAACGGAAAGGACTTTTGATTCTCGGAACGGGCGGAAACTGAAAAACTTCTCTTTTTCACCGCGAACACTCTTTCGGCAATTGCTAATTCCGGGATCGCGGGGGTCGATTTGAAATGGAACCGGAAGGAGAACGAGTTGGCCCGGGTCCTCCGAACGGTACCGCTATTTGAATCGTTGATTCGGTTTAGGCGTCGTGTGTTGTGTCCGCTAATGGCCGAAGAATCATTTTAGGCTATGGAGAAGTACGGCGAGGTTAAGACAGTTATTGCGAGCGGGTACGATAGTAACAGACTCGGCAATGCCAGAACGACCGTGAACAGAGACGTCAACGGCAGTAAGAAGGACGGCGTGTGGCTTTCGGCCGAGTTGCAGAGATCACCGGTGCATGAGCAGTAAAATGCCTGTACGTCGTGGGTGCCCGTTCTCCTCATACATTCCGCGTTGTCCTTCTCGTCCGTGATGTATCCGCACCCTCTGACTACTCTGATTTTCCCATACACTGAAACCACACCAAAAATTATGTTTAACTTCGATGATCGGACGAGAATCTGTTTATTGCAACGCGATATAGCCTTTGGTTTCCCAAAAATGTAATTATTTACATTAGGGGCTTCCTCACCGATTTTAATGACCTTGAAATATGCTGTCAAGGTCATCGTTCTGAACAACTTTTTCCTATACGTGTATTTTGGTTCTCGAGATATTCGCAAAAAAATATTGCTAATACTGTAATTGAATTTTCCGTACTCTTGGACGCTCCGTGGCAACGTATGCTTGCTCCGGCGCGGCGTTTGTTTACTTTATCTTTCTAAACACACTGTAGAGGTAAGAGAAAAAACAGGGTGTCATATTCGAAATATTTCGAGTGCATCTATGTGAGACAGGAATCAAGGTCGATTATTTCACCTTCAATATTCGAAATATTTCAAGTGCATCTATAGTTGATGAAGCGTTTCCGTCTCTACTACCGGATCAATTATGCATATCAGTAACAAGTTCGATTGCCAGAATAGAGTCGCGCCGAGCCGAGACGTATACAGAACAACAATAAATCCGCATAACATCGAATCAAATTGATGGTGCAAATCGAGCGGATTAAAAGAAGGGAGAAAATTTTGGCAAACGAACGAGTTTTGTCGCGATGCTCGAGTTGCATACGACAATGCATCCTCGCAACGGATGTGGTCGTTAAAGACCACCTGCGCAAATTCCTCAAAGACCTATCTTCAACGGATAGGCTGTAGAGATTGCAGGGGGGGATTATGCAAGCACAGTTTGAGGAAATTACGCGCCCGGCGCCGTGCATTTCGGTTAATATTGTTGCGAGCTTAAAGGGCACGGTTGCACGTAGATACTTTTTCTCATCTCGGTGGTTAGGGGTTTTAGGGCTACGAGGACACCGCAATGCAGACGACCCACTGCTGCTTGTCCCAGGATTAATCCTTGAATTATTGATGTCACGATCGTATAGACACAGAGCAAACTTCCACTACTTTATATCATTATTCTAATTACAAATAAGGTTCGGAGTAGGTATAAAATATCCCGGTTAAAATATACAGAATAGTGCTGTAACTTTCCTCGAATGTCGAAGCTTCGATTTCTGAGAATTCGAAAGCGATGAGAATGAATGTTTCTAATTTCGAACCTCCGTTTTCTTCAATTTATCAAAATCGTGACATGGTATGAAACTCATAAGTTACAACTTCATACGTTTCGAAGACTGAAATTTCGAACACTTGGAAGACCCTTGAAGCTTCGGAAAAGTTACAGTCCTAATACAGAACGCATTGTGAAGAGATAGAAAGAACAAATCTAAGTATAGAAAAGATAGTACAAAATAAAAGAGTATCGAAGCAAAAAGGAAGGAAATAACCAAAAGAAAAGAGGGAGAGGCAATATTAGATGTAAGTTACTAGGACGGATTAGGATAGATTAGATTAGATTAACGAATGGGATTGGATATGGATGGATGTTGGGAAGAATGGGTGGATGGACGGACGGTGGGATGAGTGATACAGTAGATTTGTAAAACCAAGTTCAATTTCTTGGCCGTGAGGATGAAATGAAATAAAATCATTAATTATACAGAACGCATTTTGTCTCTCGAAAATATGAAAGGAAGTTTGCATTATTTATAGGACTTTTCTTTCTAAAGTTAATCTTTTTAAATTATGTTGTGTTAAGTACCTTTTTGGCTGATCTTTCGGCAGATAGTGGGTTCTAAATGGTTCAGGTGTTCCAGTCGTGGTTGGTAACTGCAGTTCACGGTCCCAAGAGTGTACGGATCGAATGGATCGCCACACCTTGGATCGTATTCGCTGTTGCATTGGTAGCATATTATTGCCTCACCTGTAAAACAAATTCGCATCAATCACTACATCAATTAATCAATGGACGATAAAAGAGTCTAAGGAGTTTCACACGGTCTGCGATCTGAATGTGGTAAAGGTTAAATCGTAACCATGATCTCTACGCAAATGCATTGAGCTATGACTTATTCACCAGCACTACACACGCGTTTCGACTATAACGTTACAGTTCCAGACTAAACTGTGATATAACCGTAATTTACAAAGCTCGGACTGAACTATCAATTAACTCAGATACTTCTTTTTTTTAAATTTATTTATTTGTACAGGTCGCATCAACATCAAGGTCATTAGCGACCACAAAGATTATGACATTCGATTACAATATTATAACTTTATACTTAGAAATATTTATAGGTAAATTGAGGGGAAATCAATTTGCAGTTGTTACGTACAAGATTACAGTGTAGAAAATTTTGGTGGATTTCAAAAATTTAATCCCAGATAATGTTTGTAACAGTGTATGAATTTTTGTCCGTGGCGAAGCGGGAAGGGAATGTAGGCTTCGCAAAAGAGGAAGGAACCTCGAAGAAACAGGAACTGGCTTATAGCGACATATCACGAAACGCCAGGCTACTTTATTGATTAGGATACGTTAGGTCAGGACTTCGAAGAACCGCTGGATCCATATTATAAACCGCGGCTCCTTGTGTTCCACCCTTACTCACGTGCTGCAATTCTCTGAAAAGTGGGCCACTAATATGCACGTGCTTGTCACTAACTACGTGTGCAATTAGTCTGTTGCCGTTGGTTATTAATTTTGAGGTCTGCGCAGATAGAGATGTTACGGAACAGTCGATGGTATCATCGCGAATGCTATTGTCGTTCCCTAGATGGTTAATCGAGCTCCAGGAAATTGTAGAACGTTCACGAGTTAGTTGACTTCAATAACACAGCCTTCACTCGTTGTCTTAAACGAACGTTTCTTATTTCTTCAAATAACATTTAACAACGGTTCAATTCGTTTTTCACAAAATAGAATTCTATCCCTTTGCGATCTTATTCGTTTCAACTTGCTGTTAAACGAAGACAAATGTTGCTAGATCATTGTTCAATAAAGCGAAGTGGAAATCGACGAGTACACAAATACACACATGTACGGCAGAGTCCAGCGAGCTTTGAGGACACGTGTACTCGATGAACTTTTAAATTCAATACTGTCGACGACGTTCCTTCCCATTAATTTCATTCACGTTTGTTCTTTAAAACAAGAAACGTTATCGTCAAAGAAAATTTCTTGTTGACGACGTTTTAAAAATTCGGTTTTCGAATTTTAACTTTTCCATGAAACCGGTTTGAACCGGTTTCGAATTTTTGCAGGTGAAAACCAAGACATATTTACAACTTAAAATATGTTTTTATTTTTTTTATTTATAATGACTATATTATTATATTTTTATTTATAATGATTATACATGCACAGCAAATTTTTGAAATAATCAATTAACAAAATAATTCCCTTAAAAAATCGCAGAAATTAACAAATTTTTTGTATTTATGTAAAGTTACTTTTTTATTTTCAAAAACCACGGCATCTTTCATCATAGATATATCTTGATTATCTTCTTCGTCACTTTTGTAACATCGCAGTCACCTTGTGTAAAATAATCTTTATCTAATCTTGAGAATATATGTCTGGATAACTTAATAATGTCAGTTTTTGTAATTAATGGAAGAAATTTACTAGTGTTATGTATAAATTTAAAACCGGATTTTTTTAAATGAAAAAACCGGCTTTCAAATTGCATAACTTTCTTTTAAAAACCGACAAACCCTATGGCCGAAGGCCCCTTTGGTCGGTAAGGATTGAATTTTCTTTTTTTGGGCTGATTCGATTGTCGAGAGTTCGTTTCACGGTCCGTCTGGCCGGGGCGCCGAGGCGCCGGTGATTGGCTACGGCCCTGCCGCGTTGTGGCGTCACGACGCAACCCCATTCACCCTGATTCACCCTCCCAGCGAGTCCAGTTACGGCACCAGCTGATATCGAGCAGGAAGACCTAACCCAGACCAATGCGCGCGATGACCTACTGATACACTCGCGGTAAAATAGGAGCTTCTGCATAGGTGAGAGAATGCCGGGGGGGTCCGCGGTCGAATACATTTTGCAAAACGCCGTCTGCAAAATTGTCCGCCAATATTTGCCCGGCAACTATTTGTCGATATCCGAACCGACAACGGCCGCGCGAATTTTCCCCGTAAACGTTCCAGAAAATTCGCCGGACCTCGCGCACCCCCCGATTACGTAAGTACGACGACAATTTCTGCCCCTCGAAAGCTGACGTCATCAATTTTACGCGTCATTGCTATAACAAATATACTGGATTTATTATAACTTTGTTTGTGGACCATTCAATTTTGTGCTTCGTTTAATTTTGTAACGGTTGTCACACATTTTGTAGATTTTGTTAAATTTTACGTACAACTTTCTTGGTAAGCGGATATAATTTTTCATGCAAAATTTCGTCGGTCTACAGCGGGTGTGAAAATGCAACGGGTCGCATTGTGTTTAATACTAATGTATTAGCCCTCATCCGTACCTCGTGTCAATCTGACACAGTTTTCCCGAAATAAGTTATACTCTTCTTTTATTTGTTGGTAAATTTTTCTGAAACTTCGTGACTCTTATTTTTCTAATACGAAACACAAAACCGAAAAACCTAAGATGTAAATGTTAACTCGTTAATTTGATTAAAAGAACATCGAAAAGTAACGGTTTACCTTGTTATTTTTACGATTTTTTATCATTATGTCAATTTGGCACCGAGGGACAGGATGAGAGTTAATTGGGAGCACATGATATCGAATAGAACTCTATATGTACAGTAGAAATGTTTTCGAGGAAAACCTTCGAACTCCCAGAACAGCGGATTAATACTAATTGCATTAGATCTCTGAGCGAGGAGATTAGGTTCACTTCCAATAGCCGTGTTGAACAGACACATTAATAATAATTAGTTTGCGAATATTGTAGCGTTCTCGATCGGACGAAGCGCATCTAGGTCGCTATAGAAAAATTATAAATATATGTAAACATTAACAATTCTATGCAAAGAAGGGAAATCATTTGGCGTGTAATGTACTTCGAAATTAACTCGGGTGATTGCTGCAGCTCCGAAACGCATTTTTAGCTCACTAAACAAGAAATTGTCGGTGGGTTAAGTGAACAACGGTAAATATTGGCGACGTTATGCAAAGAGAGGGAAGCTATTTAGCGAGGGTCTAATGCGTGTGTTGACGCGGGGCAGTTTAATGTTTGGTTTCCCCGCAGAATGCAGCGTAAATTGTATCGACTGACGAGCTCGGGTTCCTTCACTGGCTTCCCTTCCTCGGATTCGCTGAAAGCAGCGCCCGACCGTTGCGAAAATATGGCGGGGGCGGGTGGCTCGGCACCCTGACCTTGGACAAGTTCTGCAGGGCGTTCCGGCACCCGCCCCTTTATTCCCGTTAGCTTCCCGTACCGTCAATCATTCACGGAGATACAACTATCGTTGCTGCGGAACAACCTATCATAGAACGCAGGAAATAAACGAGGTAATCAATTCATCGTTCTATCTTCTATACATTTCATCTTCGATGCTCCGTTCTTGTGAAATCAGTATACATTCGTAAATTAATACGAGAAAGAACTTGTTTGCGCAATTCAGGAGTAAGCAAGTCAGGGGATGAAGATTTATAATGAGTCTGTTCCAGCGATTTGTGATTTTTTGAGCTTGTCATCCGAAGAAGAAGACGAGAAATTAATTTCTTGTCGATATTTATCGATTGTCTGCTCTTTATTTATTTACGCGCCAGACGGTTCTTCGGTGTAATTCTATTATAGCAGACGAGCAAAAATCCTGTTAGGGGTCACGAATGGATAGCATGACGGCGCGACGCGACGCCTCGGGTGAAAATCCCTCCATTTTTTGTCATTGTGAAACGTTTGAGTACTTGCATGATCATAGTGTTCATTGAAAAATGAATTCCGAAATAGAGTTGCGCATGTACAGTGGGTGCACAAATTGTTCGTACACTTTTTAAAATGAAATAACTTTTTTGTAATTGCGATTTTGCAATTTTGACTACTGAAAAACCTTATCTTTGCATTAGCGAGAAATGAGAAGACGCATCCCGCACCCTTGCAATTCTAGAAACGAGTCTATCCCCTTAAAGAGGACAGATCGAAGCTTGTGTTCCTTCTCGAGAATTCTTTCTCTAGAAATTTAAATCTAGGAATATTCTTATGAATCTCGTGTATTTTATAACATATTTTCGGAAATGAATTTTTAGTTAACTCAAATTACACATTACTAATCAATCACGTACGTATAAGCATATCTACAAGCAGCATATCGATGTCTACGTATGCATGTTTGCAATGTGATAATTTATAATAATTGTTGGGAATGCGTGTCAATGCGAGGTAATGTACTTGGTGCTTCGATGACCAAAATGTTCGCTATGATTCGAAGATCGTCTGTT
The DNA here is from genome assembly GCA_963971365.1 of Lasioglossum villosulum. NCBI lineage: Eukaryota > Metazoa > Arthropoda > Insecta > Hymenoptera > Halictidae > Lasioglossum > Lasioglossum villosulum. Next base: position 3,049,471 of record OZ020495.1, read on the forward strand.
GTCCAAGCGATAGACCGGGGTTCGAATCCCCGTCGGGTAAGAAAGATTTTTTCTCTGTTAAAAAATTTTTCGTTATATTCGACTTGCGCAATGCGACTTTCGTAACGCTAGAAAATTGTAGCCCCCTCATCAAAAGAAGTTTCATTTCATAAATTCTAGAGAATTCTCGAGAAGTGTAGTCTTATTTCTCGTTTCTCGAAAAATCTTGAGAAATCAGAAACACTAAATTCGAAGCGGCTCGCCGATAGTCAGGGGATGCTTTTGTACTGCTTCGGTGGATGTCGGTGTGAAAACATTGATCAGAGGAGTGTAGTACAGTGGGAAAGGCAGTTCTCAATAACGTTTGGGAACTGTGTCGCGAGACGTTCGATCAGTAGTAAATAGGGCGGTCGACAGACGAGAGCAGCAACGAACATCAGCGACCAAGGGAGTCGCGTGAGGAACCAACGAGGGCTGCGTGACATTGCGGATCCTTATGTAATCGACGGGAACTGGAAACGAAGGGATCGTCCGGGCTCGTTCGTTCTCGTTGACACGAATACGCCACCGATAAGGGGAACGTCCTCGAAGACCATTCCATCGCGATTCTTCACCCCTATTCAGCCGCGATATGAATGTTGACCCACTAATGCCATCATCCACCCGGTCTTTTCATCCTCGGTAATCCGATACAGAATTGCTGAACTTGGATAATAGTCATTAATCCTGGTGTTGAAAGAGCTGGAGTACTGACAAACGAACCGAACTTACAAACGAACTGAACTTACAAACGAACTGGTCCCTTGTTGCAATCAATTATGGAACAGCAACGAACTACTGTTGAAACAAAGCTCGACCATTCCCATATAAAGACTGTGGCATAGCTTCTCTGTTAGCTCTAGGTACCGGTAATTGATTCAACATTAAAGGGGTGCACGTAATCTTCGATACTAGAGGACTCTGTTGCAGACCATTACAAGACACAGTGAACCAGTGAAACAGGGCTCAACTATTGTGGCGGTAGAGGGCTAACACTGTAACTGCCTTCTCGTTTAGCTCTGGTTAACGGTAATTAATTGAGCCCTTAAAGCCCGTTAGTTTGATCGTCGGAACTGGAGAACCAACCCCTCGGCTGCTGTCTATTATGCGACAAGCTACGGTGAACTGGCGAAATAATACCTAAGTTGTCTAGCTTCTCTAGCAGTTCTGTACATCATTAGATTATTGGCACAATCCTATTTTTGTCGAAGAGTATACATATGTGAAACGTCGTCTCGAATGTTGGAAACATTATAAATACCAGCGGTTACATTCCTGGATTTCTAAAAACCATCGACATTTAGGTAGACGCTTATCCCCGGTGGCCAATCTGGCGGTTAACATTATTAAGCCACCGTTTCATGCTTCGAAGATATCCGTTCGTCAAAGGCATTTCCGGACTGCTAACTTTTTGGTAGATCATACGCTCGCTATAGATCAGTCTTTAAAATAGCGTGAAGTAAAACTGAAGGACTTCGTATATATTCAAAACGGTTCTCTCTCGAGGCCTGGTATAACTCGAGGTAACTCGGTATTTTCAGTAGAATCAGTTAATTCGACGTTAATCATGTTTCAGGGCTGAAATGGTCTCTTTAAATTAGCATTTAGATGGCCGGAACCTCGAAAGATTCTGCGGTTTCGATCATTACCGAAACGACGCCAGACATCTTTCCCGATTTCTCTCTTTCCAGCGAATAATAATGCTTCCGGTGTTCTCGACGATGATAGGTGTCATCAACGTTAAAGCGTTTTCCAATGCGTTTGCTCTCTCGCGCACTTGTCGCGGACGAATCGTGCCGATGAAATATTAAGTGCTTTTGCGGCCGTGCTCGAAACTTTAAACCCGTTCGCCACTCGACGATTATTAACGATATTTCTACAATCCCGCATTTCAGCTGAGTAAACGCGAATTCAACTTGCAAGAATACACGCCTCGGGGAGCATAAACGATTCAATAGTGTCCCGCGGCTCCCGGGGAACAATATTCCTTTGCGTGATAGCTAATTCACCAAGTTGTAACGAAGTTCGATGAAGTTGGCCGGCAGTTCCGTGTGACAAACGTTGGCAAAGTATGTATCGTGGTTGCAATGCGCCTTTGCGTCACATAGTGGTCCAAATCGAGAAATTCAGTGACTTTTATCTCAAAAACGAACTCGTATCGATATCTAATCAATGAACATTGCTTCCCAAATGTCGCTGTTTTTAGATTAAAGAGCAGACCTTTACGATAAGAAATCGTATCTTACATTATTAATTAGTCTGCATAATACAAGGTGGGGCAATAACTATGTCCACTTTGAATATTGCTGTTATTTATAATAATATGAAAAAATGTTATATACAAAACTTACACAGTATAGAGGGGGGCATATTGTGACACAAACATTTTCTGCGTGGGTGGAGGCATAGAAGGAATTTCAAGGTCACTTTGATTTTTTAAAATGGAAAGACCTACTTTCTCTATCATGCATCGATAGACTATCCTATTCTGAGTAAAAATGTATTGACCTCCATATGTCCTAAGTCTTGTAGTTAACGAGATATTTCTTCTTTCATCATATCTCGTTAACTATTAGGTTTAGGACATATGGAGGTCAATCCATTTTTACTCAGAATACGATAGTCTGTCGATTCATAATAGAGAAAGTAAGTCTTTCCATTTAAAAAAATCAAGATGTTACGCGAGGATTCGGTGTGTTCGCAGGACGTGTGGTTGAAATAAATAGAAGGAGGGGTTGGTATGTGGTGGGGCGTGTTAGATTTGATTAAAAATTCGTCGATAAGGCAAGGTTAACGCGAGAAACGTCCCCTTGGTCACGGTACCACGCGGTGCAGGGAGAATAGAATTCGGTGAAGGAGAGAGTACGAGAGAATGCAGCGGGAGGGAGGGGAGAAAGTGGGTCGCTCGATAACCCTCGCGGGGGCCAGAGGTTCTACGATCCAAAAATTCTGAATTTCAACAAACTGCGCCGATCCCGATCAATCCCTGTGAAACGACCATATCTTCGGTTCTCGCGAAAACAGCATTTCTTTCCGCCCTTTTACGCCCTCCGGCGGCGGAGCAGCTTAGAACCGCACAAGTCTCGATTGCACCCGGCCGAATTTTAAGGTCACCCGCTAACGATTCGGTCTGCACGCATCGCTTGCGTCACTTCCGAAGTTCTACGGTTTCGTTTTCGTTCTTGGATCTATGGGAGATATACCCTTGCCCCGTTGCATGGTCGATGAAATAGTTTCCCACGATTACGTAATCTTCCCTCCGATTACTCCTCCCCGGGGTAATTGCAATTAGCTCGTCAGGATTGACGGAAGAATGCAGTTTTTCAACGGAACGTCGATACCGTCGCATCGTTTCGTATTGCCGCAGTGGTTTCAGCTGCGCAACGGACTCGACTTCCTCGAGAACGCACTCGTTACACCCGTACACACCCTTCGTTAATTATTTACTCGGAATTACGGTCCAGTTTCTCGCGGAGCGTCGTTTATACAGAGCGTCTCACAATTCAACATCCGGAAGTGGGAGGTTCCCGAGATCGTTTGAAGCGACATTTTCCAAAATGTTTCCGAAAAACGTCGACCAATCAGAGCGTGGCTATAGCGAACGGAGTCCGACTCGCCGTCGGTCGAGCCAGAATCAACCCGCTGTAGCCGCGGAAGCTATTCTTGCAAAGGAAAATGTTGTTTTAAACACCCTGTATAATTCGTTACGTTGCTGCGAAAAAGAATATCGGGGTCACCTCGCACCGGTGAAACGTGTTTCACCGTCTATTATATATTTATATTTCGGTAAATCAATTGTGGGATCGATCAGTAACAGTTCGATGGAGACGCGCTCGGTTCTCGAATCTTATCGTTTCGAACAGAATCGAGATCTCGAAACGAGAATGTCGAAGCAGGTAGCAACGAGATCTGCTTACGAAAGCCCTCTTCTGGAGCGGCTTCGAGCGGTCTCTCGAGCCTTCGTTTCTCGACGATGTGTTTTTTCCCCGTTTTTCTTTCGGACGGCTGCTAAGCGAAAGCTTTCCGCAAACACGCGAGCGCATCGCTCGAGGAACGCTTCTTCTTTCTCGCGAACCGTTCCGGAATACCGAGGTCCCCGTTTCGGAAATGCCGGCCAACAACTTCCGGCGACCCTATTCCTTTTCCGTGCGATTTACTTTTCTAATGAGATTCAATGTAGAAATTGAGTACACTCAGTCCCGTGCAAACGCCGCGGAAGTACCACAAGTGCGAGGCGTCGTACGAGTTCCCTGACGAGCATCTGGAACACCGTAATCCTCAACGGGACAGGATCCCACCAGCCGTCCTGGCTGGCAAGCTAATTGCCCTCGTTCCATTCCGCCGTAATCCACCAAGTCCGAACAAACAAAAATTCCACGTCGACCGACTCGCTTTCCCCAGCTAAAAAGCTCCGAAAATATCGGAGACTTCTATCGGTTACGATGCCAACCATCCTTCGGGCGATTCGGCGCCATCGGTTGCCACCCAGCCAGTGGCGTATTCCCCTATGGGCAACTTGGGCAAATGCCCGGGCCCCAAGCAAAAGGGGGCCCCGAACACAAACCAAGATCCAAATTCTACGTTTTTCTCATAAAAAATTTCAAAGGGGCCCCGAAATTCTACTTTGCCCAGGGGCCCCAACTGATCATAACGCGCCACTGGACCCAGCTCACATATTCCCTCCGATCGAATATTTTTCTTAAGCCAAAAACCAACAAATTCATTTTTTCTACTATCATCTTGCTGACTATTTTACTTCGGTATTCAAGGATAGTTCGAGGATTATTTCTTGGATCTAGTAAAATGACCGATTTCTCTCCAACCGTATCTTGAATTTGATAGAACGATCTAGTGAACCAGTTGCATAGAATAAAAACGAATGAAATCGGTAACATAATCTAACAACTTCTTTTACAATCATCACTGAAAAAGTGTCCAAACCCTTTCTGGTAGACTACCAGAAGACGAAACGCGAACAGAAAAGAATTATAATCAAGGACTATCTTCCCGAAAAGTATAAGGCATTGGAGAAACAACGGATCCAATTCTTTCCGGAAAAACTGTTGATGTCTGAATGAACGACAGCGTCCTTTATTTCGCTGTCTCAAGTAAAACAGGCGGAAGACAATTCGGAACCGGAAGGAGCCATGGTGGCTCCCATCGCGCTCTTTATGTAACCCAAAATCAATATCGTCTCGACGTGACCCGCGGAAAAAAGAGCATCCGATTTTCCTTGTGCCCGAAGGAATTCGCAAACTCGTCTGCAAATGCGAGGGAACATTGAATCGCGTTCCCAATCGTTCTATAGATACGCTTGGTTTTCTCGTCACTACCGCATTGCGCTGCAACGCGCGCGGCTCTTTCGAAAAGTCGATCGTCCCGTTCGATTGTCCTCGACTGACGGTTGTTTTTCTCGAGCTTCGATCGTCTGCTATCTCGTACATTCATCAGGAAGATTCCCTATCTCCCTACAGAACACGAAATACATTTCTCTACATCCATTACTAGTCGCCAGATCACGTTCATCGGGAAGCTCTTACTCCCTATCTTCCTACACAACACGAAATAAATTTCTCTAAAAGAAATTCTACGTCCTAGGCCCCAGATTCAATCTCAATTTCCTCCGACAAGAATTTAGTATTCGATAACCGAGTCGAACGTGATTCGATTCTTATTCCAGGCACGAGCCTTCGCATGCGCGTTTCTCGGTTTGTAAAAATCGTGACTATAGCTCGGAGACGTCCGTAGATCGATCGGTGATTCAGCGTAGATCGGAAACTGGGTCGCTGAAGTAGGACACGTCATCTCGGTCCGCAGATCGGTTTTCTACCGAATTAAACGGTCGAGAGAATTTTCAGAGAAGCTTTTTGGACCACACCGTCGATTTTCCATCGGCACAGCGCGTCTGAATGCGTTTGCTATGCGTTTAACAAGCTGTACGAGGAAGGATCGTGAAGGAGGCACGTTTGAATAAGGGATCTGCACTCACCGTGATCGACAGACGACAGCAGGACCGCAAGGACGAGGGTGACGATCGGCGCGAGACGATTTCCAATCATGATCACGATTACCGGACCATGTGTTTCAGCCAATCACGTTGCAGTCAGTCACTTCGGACGTGTTGCCTCCACCCTCGCTGCATGGAAAGCTCGCACGCTAATCGGCGGGACCCGATCGGTCGGACGGTTTTTCCGTGTCGCGATTTCAAACGAGAAAAAATACGGTGAACGCTCGAGAGACGAGAAAGACGGAAGGTGTGTCTCGGTTGTTGGCAGTGCTCGACGATCAGAGTGTGACCTTCTCTGTTTCCCACGTCCGAAATGACTGAACGAAACGCAGCGGAACCTTCCTCTTTCTCGCGTGGTGCACCGTGCGTGATCACGGACGCGTCGCGTCTGACGAGCACCCGACGAGTTTCCGTCGGCTATGCGGCAGATCTGCCCCCTCTGGTTTTTCCATGCGCTTTGCGACCACCCACCGTCGTTCGCCGCCGTACCCCGCCACAGCCACCGAGCCAATTTTCGTTATCAACGTATCCTCGTTTTCGCTGTTGTTGCTCTTTTGCCACGAACTTCTTCCCCTTAGCAACCACCCCAAATTCTTAACAATTTCTTCCCCTTTCGCACTATTTTGTTTTCCACCAATACCCAAATCACCCCAGTCGTCCAACGTACTCCAAGCTACTGCTTTCACCGTTTCCAGTTGCCAAAATTTAGCTATTCTCCCGATTATTAACAATCCAAAATTTGTATTTAACAATTTCTTCCTATTTCGCTTTACTGTTTTTCCACCAATACCCAAATCACCCCAGTCGTCCAACGTACTCCAAGCTACTGCTTTCATCGTTTCTATTATAATTTAGCTATTCTCCCTATTACTAATAATCCAAAATTAGTTAAGTTATTGCTTTCATCGTTTCTATTTGCCAAAATTTAGCTATTCTCCCTATTACTAATAATTCAAAATTAGTTTTTAACAATTTCTTCCCCATTCACATTACTATTTTCCCACCAATACCTAAATCACCCTAGTTATCCGTCGTACTCCAAACTACTGATTTCATCGTTTTTCTTAAAATTTAGCTATTCTCCCTGTTATTAATAATCCGAAATTAGTTAATAATAATTTACTAATAGAAATTAGTTAATAATCTAAATTAATTAACCACCGTATCAAGCCAATTTTTGGTACCAAGGTATCCTCGTTTTCGCTGTTGTTAATACTTTTTCTCATTTGAATGAAAATTCAGAATCGATATTTCAGACACAACATAACTGAACCACGTCTGTCTACGTTTGGCACAGATTTTGATTTATTTAAATTTACATGTTTACTCTTTTAACACTAACTGTATACAGGTACCATTTTGTCTTTTCATTTAAGAACCCGTTTAGTTCAGTCTGAACGCATTTTGCATGCCAGAAAGATTTTCATTTTCCGTAGAGGATAAACTCGAAAATTATGTAATAGCTTCAACGATTGCCGATACTAGTGACTGTAATTTTCTGCGCAGCTTCGGATGGAAGCGTAGCAGAAGCTGCATTTGCATTCATGATGCGGGACAGTTGGAATTTATACATATGCATGTGTTTTCTGTGGGATTCTATGATAGTCAGTAGTAACGGTCAGACATTCCGTGCTCGTTTACAGTGGTAGATGATTGGTATGGTCAGACATGAGAATCGAAAGACTGATCTCGCAATTCCGTGATGAATCGCAAACTAGAGCATTACCAATATATTTAACACGGTCGTACGTTAACCCTTTCGTTACGGCGGCCCGGTCCGCCGTAGCGCCTCCACTGAACGGGACCCCGCGCCGCAAGTGTACACATTGCGCGTGGACAGTGTATCTTGGAAAAAAAGGGATTTTCCTCTAAAACAATATACTCATAATTTCTACATAAAAGATATAAACTTATTTAATGGGTATAAAGAGTCTGATTAACAATTAAAAATAGTGAAAGAATAATATACAATACTACAATAAAAAACATAATAATATACAGTGATTAATAATTTAATTTAGTGTGATATATTTTGAAACATGGATAGACACACAACCCAACATCACATTCCTGGCATTGATAACGAGATTCTCGTCTCTTATTTTTGCTCGAACATACAACACACCTTCGGGATCTATTTTTTTTTTTAACTTGATAAAGAGAAGGAAAATGTCTTCCGTTGAGTCTTAATGAGTGATTAATTCCGGGTTTAATAGGATAACGGTTTGCTTTTCCCCGATATTTCTTTAAAATTTGTTCGATTAGTTTCAGTTGAAATTTTGCAATTGATATTTTTTTACCGGTTTTCAATTTGTATAGGCAATATGAATTCCATAAACACATGTCAATCATATGGAAGAAATATTTTTTGTACCACTTTATTGTTTTTCGGGTACAATTTATAGTGCTGATGACCATGTCGGTCCTGTCTACAGCACCCATCAATTTATTATAGTCTTTTACACAAGATGGTTTCTGTACAATTGCTTGTGCACTGTAGCGTTTTCGAACATTCACAAATTCTTCCTTATGTATTGTAGAAAGCATAAAAACCTCTTTTTTATCCTGCCATTTCATGGCTAACATATTTGCAGCCGAGCGAAAGCACGCTTCTCCTCTTTGTAATTTTTCGTTCATTTTCGGCATTCCCTTTCTCCTCTTTTTTACAGTGCCACACGCATTTGTACAATTTTTGTGCAATTCATGAAATAACGCGGGGCTCGCATACCAATTGTCGACGTAAAGGGTGTGACCTTTACCTAGATATGGTTCTAGGAGGGACATTACAATAGTTCCTGATTTACCATAGTCCTTATGTTCGGTCCCTATAGTGGTACCAGCCCCCGTATAAACAATAAAATCTTGAATATAACCCGTTTTGCAGTCACAAAGAACAAACGATTTTATCCCGAATCTATTCCTCTTCAATGGAATATACTGCTTGAAAGACAGCCTGCCTTTGTATAGAAGCAGACTTTCATCTATACACAGGTTACGGTAAGGGTAAAAGAATTTACAAAATGCTCCTCGTAACTCATCAACTATACTGTGGATTTTATGTAAACGATCGGAACTGGATACATGATCATCACTAAAATGGAGCATTTGCAGAAGTAATAAATACCGGTCTCTGCTGATTATTTCACCAAAAATATCGCTTCTCAATAATTTATTTCGGCTCCAGTGTTCTAATAACGATAGCCTTTTGTTTCTGGTCATCAAAAAAGAGGTAGCGATGAAGCAATATAATTCATTTAGCTGTGTACCAGCTATTTCATTGTTGTTTTTCTTCTGTCGCCAATAGCTGTTTGTCTTTTCAGCAATGTATTCTATTAATTTTTCGCTGACAAATAACTGGAAATAATCTATAATTTTCCACGAGTATCTTATCCCTGATTGAAGCCCTGAATTCCGTGCGTTAAAATGATGAATTTTAGGTTTGAATTTTGCCGTTTTCCATCTAATATTTGATAAGGTCGTACTTTCCACATAATTATCTTCACTTTCTTCAGACTCTGAAGTACTTAGTACATTCGCTTTTCTTTTTTTGCGAGGTACTATTTCTGTACTTGATTCGCTTTCATTGCAGTTATCCGGATCAATTTCTAATTTATCGAATGAGCTCATCAGTTGCAATTCTCTTGATACCATTTTGAGAAGGGCAAAACCTGAACTCTATTGAAATGAAAAGTAAATAATACTTGTAAGAAATGAGAATACTTTTAAACAGCAGGCGGACGTACCAATAAAAAGCTCCTCTGAAATTCTTTTTCCTAAAATTTGCTGAATTCTCAATTTTCGGCTGCTCTTTACTTTACGGACTCCCAATTTATGACTTTCTTCTACAAGTTATGATGTATTTGGTATTGAATTAACTATATTTGTATCTGGCGCGGATGCAGATCGAAGTTTCGATCCTGTACAATCGATAAAACTGGTGTTTTTGAAAGGTGGGGGCGCCGCCATATTGGTTTTTAGTGACGGTTGCGCATCGCTTACTGAGTTGGTTAGGATTAGGACTGGTGGGGGCGGCGAGGTAACCGGCTCGCGATCGTCACTGCAAACCAATATGGCGGCGCCCTTACCTGTCAAAAATTCACAACTTGGTCGCGATTGTTGCCAGCTTTACCAACAGGTGTTGGCTTTACCCGACGCACGTTGCTGTGTGGATCACATCGTGCATGCCGGATATATCCGGCGTTCGTCTCCAGAGAGCTACTATGTGGATACCGGATATATCCGGCGTTAGGCTCCACGGGCTATCACGTGGATACCGGATATATCCGGCGTTAGTAACTAAAGGGTTAATCATTCATTGAATTTTTTATTATTTGATACATGAAAAGCGTAAGAAATTAACTTTGTAAATCATAATTTCTCATTTTCCGTCAATTGCATGCCGAAGAGACACTTCGAGCGCCATCTAAAACAAACATCGTGTACTTCCTCGCATTATCAATCTGAAAAAATTCCTTCTATGAATAAAACAGAAGAATTATAGATTAAATAATTGAACGTGAACACAGCGCTCGGATTTCGCGATAAAAAACATTTATTCAATAAGCTTGTTCTCGACATTCATTTTTTATTGTAAATACACTATATATAAAATAAAACAATGATGACAATGTACAGCGCAATTATACATTTTTGCTTGCAATTAATGTCTAGGTTTCTATACATGAAGTCAACGCGGGTATTATGTAAAACGAAAATTCTAAGTATTAATCTTTTTTTTTTGTTCGATTTCCCGAAGATTTCTTCGAAGAGGAATGTCTGGCAACGTTACTAACAAATAAACATATAACACGTCTAATGCGGTTAACTATTTCCTATCGAGAAAGATATACAGAATATTTAATTAAGATGTTAGCTTTTTCTTCTCGTCGGCAATCAGTAAAATCAATTTGACTAAATTCAGTAAATCGTTTGTGTGACGCCATGACACGATACTCGTACAGGCACGTTCAGTATAAGTACTAATCCTATATCCAGTCTCCTATAGTAAACGATACTTCAAATTCCTTACAAAGTAAATTTCGTCTCAACACAAGCTATATTTATTTACAAATTACCATACGCGTAATTATATATATATTTTTATATATATTTTTCACTTTTCCTTGAAGTAGCACTACAAAACATCGTTTAAGGCCAATTATTTGTTCAGGAACTAGTATATGCCAGATTAAAAAACAATACAGTTTCAGCACGGAACCGAGAACTGTTGTATAAGGGTTGGATCACTAAATCAGTCTACTTAATGTATTATTGCCAGTATAAATAATAGGAAAAGATTGACGATGTAGTGGCAATAGATATCATTGTGGAAAATGGTGTGAAAAACGTTCCAAGGTCATAAAATTGAATTGGATTACGATAAAACTAATGACAACAAGGAATAACCTTGAAATGGCCTTCATGCCTTTGCTCGCGACACAATTAGCGAGACACATCACAAGTGGACAGAGTTAGTGGTCTACCCTGTATATTCTGATTAATTCTAACAAAACGAGTGGTGAAGTTATTTTTTAACGTTACAAGATCGTTTCTTGTAATTGATAAATAATTGCATCGCTCGCTTCAAGAGAATCGTCTTGCATGTATCTTGTACAATAGTCACGGAAATTGCCTCGAACTTGAAACGCAGCTTATGATACAAGAATCGTTTGGCATTTTAGAGCTAATAGTAACTCGTGCGACTTCAATTCTCGTGCTCGTCGGGATGATCAGCTTTAATATGATGCGTGAACGTATACTGAGTTGTGAATCGTTTTTTACAATAAGGACACTGGTATGGCATTAGCGGGTGTGCAGATCTCAAATGTGCAACTGCTAACTCCCTTAACACGAATGGAGATTGGCATACTCCGCACCGATATCTGAAACATATTAACATTTGATTAAGTCAACGACACGGGTGAACATTATTTAGCAAAACGAATATTTCAAGTTCCATTTTTTTATTGAACTTTTCGATTTTATTTTGCTTAAAGAAAATAGGATTTTCAATTAATATAATATTATAATACTCTGAGAAACCGCATAGTCTATTACTGTAGTAAATTACTGCTACAAAATCTCACCCGCCAGTTGTCCTAATAAGAGTCCGCTTAATAGGAGGCGGCGTACTCTCTTCGTTAATTTCCACCTTCGGTTCAATAGGCACTGAGTATTCCAATGACGTTTCAGGACTTAGTTTTGGCATAGGTTCATCTTCCGACTCTAGTTGCACTTCGTCGTTTTGAACCTTTGCGACGAAAGGAGAATTCTAAATATTCAATATGTATTAGATAAATGCATCAAATCTGTAGTCTAAGAATTGTAGCTAATTACTTGAGAGAAGAAATTACGGAATAACGGGAAACTTACCGCCGAATGCGACCCTTCGTTGTGCACCTTCATATGAGAATTCTTCGATTGGTAACTGTTGAATGTTGCATTGCATTTTGAGCACTTGTATTTTTTACCGGTGCCCAACGACGCAGTAGTTTTTTGCGAGGGCTTCGAGGAGACTCCTTTCTTGCTGTAGAAAACGACCGACGTACATTGATGCGTCAACAGTGTCACTTCTTTGAAAAATATTTTATTACACTTTGAACAGTGATACGTTTTGTCGACGATGTGCGTTTTCTGATGCGTTTTGTACGCACTCTTGTCGACGAATGATTTGTTGCACACCGAGCACACGTGCATCGCTACCGACTCGTTGCGTTTGTGAGACATCTATAGATTTAAAAAAAAATTAAATAAAGTATGATTGTAGAAGCGAGAGAATGCGGCAACAGATGATTAGCGAGTACCTCGTGTCTGAACAACTGCCATTTTTCCTTGAAAGACTTTTTACATATGTGACACGTGAAATTTTTGCAGGTATAATTATCCGAATGCGTTTGTAAATGCGTTAACATTGTAGTATGATCGCTGAACCATTGCAAACAGATGCCGCATCTTGCCACGTTTTTAAATGAATTTGGGGCGTTCTTTTTCAATGGTGGTTCTTCGTGGTTCGCCGAGTTTCTCCTTTCCATCATCTAGAAATTAAAATGTTTTAGAAAAAGTTGCATTACTTTTTAAATAATATATAATATTTTAAAAGGTGTACGAACACTTTGTACACCCACTATATAAGTACGTTCATACCTCTGTGTACGTTCTGCTTCTGGCACGAGTTCTTGCTTCTCGTGCTTCTCTTTCAGCGTTCAATGCTTCTTCTTGTTCAACGCTAGCCATGACTGGCGACATCGAAGGATGCTGACTATGCTCGCTCATTCGGTGCGCTGCTAAACGTATGAACAGTCCGAAGGATCGTCCGCATATATCACATTTGTGTCTTTTGGGCTCATGGGTACGCATATGATTCGACAACGCACTTTGTTGGGTGCAAACCTGCAGGCAAAAAATTAAAATTTTTAATATACAAGTATTTTTTCTTGATATTAGACTTAACCCTTTGACTACTATACGGTGGGAATTCATTAACTATGTACACCGAGAACGGTGAAACTTTTCGTTAGGCGTGCATTTCTGAGAAAGTATATTCAAATAATCAAAACACTGAATTCCACTACATTGAAACAATATGATTTATTTCCTTGTGCTCTGCATTGAATTGTTACTGTATATACAAAAAGTGGAACATGCTTTTTTTGAAATATATTAAATACATTTAATAATATATTTTCTAAAATATATCTATTTCTATGCTGAATGTTTTTGTTTATTTTCTGGATCATTAATTTTGGCGCAAATTTTTCATATAATCAAAAGTGTCTCCTAACTTCAAAAAGGTTAAGAACCACTGGACTAAAATAAGATTTGCTGGAATAATAATCGATCAAATTTTCTGGCCGCCTTTAGGCGCCAACAGTAGTCAAAGGTTTAATATATATTTTTTTAAAACGTTTCCAAAGCTTCTTACCTTTCCACACGTAGGACATGCCAGCGATTTAGTAGGTTCGACAAAATGCTCTCTTTTCAATTCTTTTGGGGGTTCCTCAACTTTGATAACTGGAGCTACTTGATCTACTAATTGCGACGCTCTAACCAGCGCATAATTATTGATTTCGTGCAACTGAATATGACTTTTATAGTCTTCTATGCTAGTGAAGAACCTGGAAAATATCAAGAATGATTAGATATAAAATACAGAAGCATACTGTGCTGATGAAAATCTAGTATGCTAGTACCTATTGCATAATGAGCACCATGTATTGGTCCCAATATCAATCGATTCGCCCAAATGATCGCGTAACCTGTGCTGCTTCAGCATTTCCCAGCTAACAAACTGCCTATCACATTGATCACAGTCTTTGAGACTTCTGTCGAAATCTAACGTCACCTTTAGATGGCTAGTTGCTTCGTGTTTAGCTAAATCTTCAACTAATTCAAAACACTCTGTACATTTTCTGCAAGTGTACTTCCTTGGACAATGCAACTGCATGTGCGTCATTAAGCCCTCCTTTGTTCTGTAACGAACAATTAGTTATAGAGTTATTGTGACCAACGTTTCAATCTAACTGGTGTTAACTTACTTGTAGTAACTATTACAAGGAGCGCACCACCACTTAGAAGATAACTTCTCCTTCGAGTTTAACTCCTTCCTATCATTGATAGTTAAACTACCCATTAGTACTTGCTCTAAAATACTTGTTCTTTTCTCTTCCTTCTTCAACTGTATCTCTTCTTGTAAACTATCATTATCCTCTTCTTCCAACAAACTTCTATTATCCTCCACTATCACATCTGGCTTATACAGATCATTTTCTACATTGTTTCTACCCGGTGATTCATAAATACTAACGTCAGTTCCTAAAATCGGGTCTGTGTTCATTTCCTTGATCTCCACCTCGCAAGGTAATTCAGGTAACGATTCTATACAAGTATTCGAATGATCCTGACTAATATCTATCGGCGTTGATGGATTCTCAACTGGCAGTGAGGCTGGCAAAGGTACTAACGGCGGTGGTGCTCTTGCTTTTTCTCTCCATAATTGTGCCTGAAAATTGTAATACAATTACGTCCTTAGCTCTGTATCCTATATTTATCGCTGAACTGCAGATTTCATGCGTTCATAGCAAAAATAAATTTGACGCACTTGGTTCCTATGTCTTATAATTAATTCCGACAAAGTTATTATCACTGCTAAGACTGTCAGTTATAAATAATGAATGAAAACAACTCTCAAATAACGTAAACATTCACACGAAAGCCTAAATATATTAGGTCGTTAATTATAAAACTTGATGAATGTGTTTGAAATTTGTGTTTTATTTGTCAAGTTTCATACGTAATGACCAGATACTTATTTACCATTAAACCTACCGAGCCTAAACAGTAACTAGTATACGTTTCTTTATAAAAATAACAAGACTGATTTCATTTAGACTCTGCGCTGCTCCTATCATAACACGTGCAGTACTAAAGACATCTATACAATCATTTCTTACGAAATCAGTTTCATTATTAGAGATTTGAGGCATGCACGGCTCTGCATCATATAGTTACGTTTGTTAAGGCTTTCGGTTGTAAGCTGTGTCTCAAAGGAAGAAATTTCTTCCTTTTCTCTTCATTATTTCTCAAATGATCAGAAAAACAGATACCTGACAAGGGTCTGGAGAGTTCTTCATGGCGTCCAGATAAATTTGAACAGACTCCAGGTCTTTGAACAATAACAGTTTTGCGTGCATGCTTTTGTAAACGCTCAGACAGTATTCCCTAAACTCGTAAACGTCGTCGAGCCTCGCGGCGCAGAACTGACATATTTGCTTTGGCAGTGGATCAGTTTTGTACACTAGAACAGGCAGACAAGCCCGCAGCTTTTGCGCGACTTTTCGCTGTACGCCTTCATTGCCGAAAATCGGCAACATCTCGTTCCTCTCCTCCGAGCACAATCTGCAAACATTCTCCCACTTGTTAGACACAGCCATTGTAAACAAAGATTTCGTAGTTTCCCTTTTTCGTATCGACGGCTCGACCGTCGTCGTGGGAACGATTATTATTTACGGATGAAACCAGGATGAACGCAACAAATTCTGTTATACACGAATCAGTCTCGAATGAGGTTAGCCAGCAACTTGCAACAAACGTCGTGCTGGCTCATGAATTCTTCTGCGAACAACCCTTGCATTTTCTTCCTTGATCGTGGCTGGCGAAGTCGTTTTCTCCGAGCGGATCCTCAACAGGAAATTTTCGATCCTCGGATACAGCGGTTTTCTTTTGTCATTCTACTTTCACCTTGCGACGTCTCGTCCTGTTTGGAGCTAGCCTTTCAAGTGTAACGATTCAGGAGAACCGGTTCTCGTAAGCGTAACCGCTTATGTGCATGGATATTGCTTAATACTGTCGTCGTCGTCGTCTATCGCGTATGCACCATCGACACTATCTCCGGTCCTGTCGCTCGCATTTTATTTCCCTCTCGCCACTTCCGACGATATCCTCGAACAGTGTGTTTTCATAAAACTATCCCAGTGACCGAGAATCCGTACTCATCGTCTTTTCGCGCATTATCGTTGTTATCCCGATGACTTTACTCGAGAACCAATTTTTATCTACACGTATCGTGGCAATCGCGACTCATCGTTGTTGCCCCGCGAAGACCGCGACCAACCACGTTTTTAAAAAATAGTAAACTGTTGATTTTACGGCGGGGCTCGATATTAATGGCGTGCTCCTCGGGATCATTGATCGCCACCAGACAGAATCACGGCCAGGTAGAGGGAAACGCGGTCGATTTGAAAATGTCTGCTTTGTGATGCGCCACAACGCGAAGATATTTTCACAACGGCATTCTTGGTTTGAAAATTATGGGGGATACGTGAAGCATATTTAGGTATGTATTACACAAGCTTTTTTGCAATTCACAACTTTTCGGGAGTTCTTTTATTTTGTAACTCGTTAACTGTGAATGATCGAAAAGTAGTTTTCGGATGTAAAAGTACTAAATTCTGTTGTATTTTATATACTAGCGTTTTGTTAACATTTTCGGAAGCCACAGTTTAGTTATTAATTATTTCTTCAGGGATTAATTTAGGTCAAGGATTCAGTAAGGTTTTTTAAAAATCTAATTTTGTCAAGGGCAACTCAAGGTCGCGAAATGCAACAATGGCAAATTAGATAATGACTTTATACAATGGGTGTAGAATGTTTTCGTACACCTTTTAAAATAGAATAACTTTTTGTGAATTGTAATTTTTGACAAATCTATTTTGGATATCATTTAGTAAAACAATTAAAAAATCAGGTCGTTTGGTACAATAATAAAAAAGTTATTCCATTTTAAAAAGTGTATAAATACTTTGTACACCTACTGTACCTTTGTAAGAGCATACAAATCGTACAATACTCGGTTGAACTTTAATTTATTGTATAAATTTACATTATTTCAACATAAATATATGTATGCGTATCACTTATGTTCACTTGCCAAAATTTTTACAATCTCATGTTTTACAACTCTCGGATCATCGGAAAGTGTACTTAAATCTTTTGTTGCTTATCAAAATGAAACTATATGAAGGAAAGAATCAAACACAAGTACCGCCATCTTTTCCTATAAAAATGTCCTGTTTAGGTACTACGTTAACAAATTCATTTGCTAGAACTCCTTAAAAATTATAACGTGGAGCTAGTAGAGGGCTTTGTGGAGCAGTCTAAAATATTTCAAAAGAGAAATAGCATAATATGACTCGATTATACAATGTTGTTGAAAAAAATTGGACCGTTAACATTACAGAGAAATGCAAATGTTTTTCGTAGAGCATAATTTACTTTTGTACTGAACAAAACTATCAACAATCGAAGACATTAATGAGAATTAAAATATAAACAATTGATTTTAACAAAATATTGAATGGAAAGATTCTTTTAGATATACCTTATAGATATAACAAATGCATATCAACATCCTACTTTATTAATTATTCACATGTGTGTACTAGTTAACTGATCGGTACACGAGTGCCTCTTAAAAGGAAGTAACAAATGCTGCAATATTCGCGTAACAAGCATTAATTATAAACTCTGATAATACTTGTTTGTTTCTTATTTAATTGTTTTTATCGTCGAATCGAATATAGTGTACAATTAATGTTTACTTATACGCGCTCATTTAATTTGTTTCGCATCTAATGAATGTGAAACAGTATAAGAAGGCGATAGTAATGTATCAGCGGATTAGCAAATATGTATATATGTATATGTATATACAAACATTTATCTGTACATATACATAGACACATGTACCGTTAAAATGAAAAAATGGCAACTCTAGCAGATAAATATTTCATAAATAAGATTTAAAAATATTTTGTAAACTTGCATATTTGCGGTTCAGAATCTATAGTGTTTCGTATATAGAAAAATAATTTCACAGCAAGTTCTCTTTCTTTCCTCGTATCGATTTCTCCTCTTAGTTACATGGAAGCTAATTAAATCACCTGAGTGAAGATTATAGATATCTTTCATTTGCTGCGTACACGTTGTACGTATTTCGAAACAACAGAAAACGACTAAAAATTTAACAAATCACAGACTAATCTGTATAAATATGATAAAAAATGATATCGATCTAAATTTTTTTTGTTATGAAAAAGTATAACAGTAATAAAATCAATATTCACACAGGTGATAGATATACAAACGCATTTTCCGTCACATTCATTCATATACAACAAAACTTTTTTTCTAATGAAAAACAATTAACGTTCCCAAGTACAACTTCCTCCAATCCTTTCATTTTAAAAAAGTCACGTGCAAATCACAACATTCAAATTATAAAATAGATATAGAACGAAAAAGGATAAGCTTTATATAGACACATTATAATTCGATCACATGTATAATAATAGACTCGTGAAAGTTGTATTGAATATGCTGTATGGCATCGTTTAGGAATTGACATGTGAATCCAAAGGAAATAATTCATAATGTTCCTTTCGCTTCCTTATCACTGCATCGCCAGACTCTCTGACATTCCACGACGCCAAGTAAGAGGTGCACACGCAACAAGCATGGAACAGATAGTTTCTTGGAACAGTTGGAAAAATAACGATTTCAATAAAACGTTATGTTACACTGTACAGATATTTTCTAGAGATACAATCCAGCTAGGCCTTGGCCCGGCGTATTATATATTTTGATAACTATTCACAACCGAATGAGGAGACAAATTACAAACTTTGCTAATCCAAATCAAATGTTTCGTCTCGATCGTTACTATACACTACGCAAGGTTTATGTTCAATCGATTCGCAACGAAAGAGTGTCCAACGAAAAATTTTCCCTTGGTTTAGCGTACGTGCTTGCTCAGTTGGTGCGTCGAAAAAGATATCAAAGAATAAAAGATGTTCAGACGCCTCCCTCGTTTTTCCTCCTCGGCGAGTAGCTCCTGCCTACATTGTTGAGATTATAGTCCTACTACCTTGCCGCTGGCATCTTCTCAAGAAAATCTTGTTCAATCACTGTCTCCAGTTGCGTGATGTTCAACGGAGTCTGAGTGTCGCCTGATCTGCAACTGAGCGTTGTAAAAAAATAATGCAAGTCTTGCAACGAACGAATGTTGTTCGATGTCAGAAGAAGCTCTCCTGGTGTCGCTTTCGCAGCGCCTGTCTCCTGTTTATACTGTAACAAATAAATATTAATCAATTAGTGGTGTTAAGCAATATTTTTTAAATTTCTGAAAAAAGCGACTTATCGTACATTAAATATAATTCAAGCACTGAACTCTCAAAGTACAGAGATATTGGCAGAGATTCAAAAATAAACTATATATATGTGTTTCGCACGCTGCCAGAATAAGTATTTCATCAGTGAAAGCAGTCAAAAGCAGTGCACCAGTTAAAGGAACTGTCTGAAGAACAAAGCAGCGATTAAAATAGAAATTGTACAGAAAAGCTTTTTATTTCGAGTTCGGATTGGACCGATGTAATATAAAGTGTTGTAATCCGTGACGCGAGCGTGCACGATAGAATTCCGACTTTAAATGTAACTGAAAAGAATTTAATTGTGTTTAATTAGAGACAGATGTGCAAGTGAAGTTACACAGAGCTGATTAAGTACATTTGTATGTAATAATAGTAAAAGAACGTAGACAGTTCACCGTCAGTCAGTTTGATAGTGGCCATGGCAGTGACTGGACTGACAACAGTTGCATGTATCACTCTTTACCTTATAACAGCGATAGATTCTCGTAAGTGTTGCATTCGATAACTCTTCTGTTTAATATTTCAATTCTATTATACATGCTCAGAATTATGAAACGAAGGGTGATGTATTTAAATGTATTTAAATTACACAGATCATTTTCATTTATATCAAACGTGCAGTCAAAAAACATTTTAAACAAAAATTTAATTTCTCATTCACTTTTACGAGCCTCTTCAAAATGTAAAAACTTCATTTTCTACTAATTAATTGATTATAAAATACATAAGATATTCATTATCATTGATTGATTAAAAATTTTTGAGTTTCTAACATTTTTTGAGACGTAATATGACAAAAATGAGGATGTAGCCGACAGTTGCAACTATACCTCTTCCAACGAGTGATTAAGTAGACTAATTGGCAGTAATTAAGTGGAATTAAATGACATAAATCAGACACCAACGATTTCTGTTTAGCTTACTCGCTTTTAGTAAGCGTTCGATACGAGCAGTTTAATCGTTGTATTTTATATTTTAGAGTACTCAGATGACTCTGATTACAAGGACTTAGAGTTTTACGAGGAGATGCCGTCGGTCAGTTACGTTGGGAATTTCGAGAATGACAATGTAAACATTGTTCAGGATGACTATTACATTTTGAATGATTTCGAGGATGCGGTCCCTCGTGGACGGAGATGTGACGTTTGTCCTGAAATGCACGGCAATGTTGATCTATCTTTCAACATCATTGACGATGTTCCCAAAAAAGCAAGAGCCCGTGACGTTCAATTAGATTGGTACAAACCGCAGAGAATATATCGATACACTAAACATAGAATTCCAGGATACGATTACGAAGAAATCGACCACATATTCGCACGAAATCCTCAACAGTGCGATGAGAAATCAATCTGGACGCATTGCGTCTGTCGGTTCACATGCACCGAGCCCGACGTGGTAGATTGTTATTCACCTTGCAGAAGCGGCTGCGAGTGCAGAGAAGAATACGTGTTCGATGACAAAACAAAAAGATGCATGTTGCCAGAAGAATGTCCAAAAGATGAAGACTACATCGACGTATAAAAAACATTTACACCTCCGGTCAAAAGTTTCGAATCACTTGGTGATTTTTGTAAAAATCAACTTCTACAAGAAGCATGGAAAAATATCAAAATCGAAAAACTAATTAAGGCGGTTTTTTTAATGAAAGAGAAAAAAAATAATACAAAATGTTCATCTTTTTTGGTTGTTCTAAAGGCATTCAGTTCTTCTTATAAACCTCTTGCTTCTCTGAATTTACGCCATGGTTCCAAACTTTTAGCCAGCAGCGTACGTCTTTAAGGTAGATATTACAAAATTCTATAAAACGACGGTGAAACAAAATTGATGGAACAAACGTCTAGATGTGCAAATTTGTCCCGCACATGACTTGATGTACGAGATAACAGGTGTACTGCTTTAATTGTACCCTCGACGTTCGCACTTTGCCAACATTTTGTACAATGCCACAGTATATTGAATTTTCATTTTAATAAAGTAATGAAAAAATACATTGAGAGAGTACATTCCGTCTTACCTTGCTGTCCATTAATTTTGCTATTCTGGTAATGTGTGGTACGAAGTCCGAAGACAAGTTGTTGTTGTCTATGCTCCCTGCTGCAGAATCTCCTACGAACGCCCACCTATACCTATAGAAACATTTGATTTTTATTAGAGACTTTCTATTAGTCATAATTTTACGACAGATGAATTATTTGTGTTACTTACATTTGAAATTGGGGAAGTCTATGCGCGGGTAAAAGTAACGCCAAGTCTAATAATTTGGCAGCTGCAAGCTGCAGTTGCAACCAGTGCGGGTGTCCATGTGCCTGGAGTCCATTGCTGGCATTCACAGCCCACGACGAATCCAAAGCAGAAAGAAGTTTAATGTGTGAACTATACGAAAGTGAAAGTACAGCTTGAAAAATCGCATTCTAATGGAAAACTACACGGCATTTTTTAAGAGAGTAATTCCAACATGTTGCATTGAAAGCGAAAAACAAAACAAACACAGAACCCGTACATTATTGTAACTACTATTCCTGAATACTACAAAATATTCTAAACGGACGTAACAATATCTTTTTATATCTTTCGAATTTAAAACAAGGTATCTAAAAATTTTTTTCATTATACTATTGTTAAAACGTGGATACGAAAATTTTAGATACATTGTTTTGGAGATTAAATCTTATCTGATGATCGTTAATATGCAAGAAGCATTCAATTACCTGCCATGACGACTGATGTCCCAACACCAATCAATTTATGGAGGCATCATAAATTCCACCAAATCGCGGATACCGAAACAGAGCCAAAAACAATATGACATTAGGTTCTGTTAATGTTAGTAAGGAGTAAATACAAACAATTTTATTAGAGCGTAATATGCTAAGAAAAGGTTAATCAATGCGTTAAAGAGTAGCTGAAAGCTAGATGGCAATCATCACTTAGGCAATAACAATAGAAGAGATTAAACAATCTTTGTTCCATGGTAAAATAGAACTTCATTTATTTCTCTGAAATCTTATATTCTAAATGAAAAATCGTAGGGACACGAACAAAGATTTACCGTATCTAACTAACACTAGGTTTACGGAGCGCAAAAAGTAACTATTTTACTAAAATACTTTTAACAAATATTTTTAACACAATACTTTTTACTAAAATACTTTAAACAAGATATATCCAAAGAAATAAATTTGTTGAATACTTCATTTTGGCTGGTTCCGTAAAGCTAGTGTTAAACTAATTTATATTTTACCCTGTTGAATTATATCATCTTTAATAAAATGATCTTGTCTTTCTCGTTTAATAATTTTTCAAACGAATCTGCTGAAATAGATCATGCGTAGAAAGCGACAATCTCTCATAAGCAGAAATAAGTAAACCCAATATATTGAAAAGTTTCGATTGTTACTGTACCTGAATTCCTCGCTATCTGTGTTTAATTCTTGTTCAATGTACAGGAAGACTTGAACAAGTTCACTGACTATTACCGGCCATAATGACGTGGCGTGTTGCGGTGATACTCTCAATAGCAACACTCGGAAACAGAGAAAGACTTGCGCCTGGATAGATGGAATCACTTGTGGCAACCGTAAACTGTCCGCTAAACGTTCTGATTTGCAAGAATATACAAAATGTAGCTTCATACATGTATCCAATACGAAAAGATTAATTTATTAATTGATTGATTGGTTACTACCTTGAATTTCAGGCATGTATTTATGGTACTGGTCCGTTTCACTGCAAAGTATGACGTAGGCTAGCCTTTTCAACAATTGAGCTTTCTGCTCGTATTCCTGTTCTTTCGAGGAAAATATGCTGATGCTACTGCTCTGAGCCATAGAGACACGATCTACGATACAGTAATATTATAAATCTTTGTTCCCATGTATTCCAAAAGAATTAAGTTAACAAAGTCTGTACTCATCAAATCCCGGAAGGTTGTATTGTCATGTGTCATTAAATTGTCTATGATAGTTCTCCAATAAGGTAAACACGCTGGTGTCATCTGGAAGAAGGCAGGATCTAGCAAAAGATCTAGAACATCTTTGCGCCATGCTTTTCTAGTATACTGATAACCAGACAAGGAACTTAGTAGCTGAGAGCAAGCCGTGAACGAAGCGATGTTCTTAGTCCTGAAAATGTTCCAATTATAAATGATTATAAAAGCCTGAGCTTCGTAGTTGAAATGTTAAAGATCCTTACGAATGATTTTTTAGGTACGGTGTCACGTTGTACATGAGATTAGTTAACAATGTTACTACTCGTTCCTTTTCTTGAGAACCATAGCTAACATCTAACAAAGGTGCCAGTATTTCTGCTAATACAGCTTGAGCTTGTACGCTGAACGCAGCGTTAGGTGGTGTTCCAGGTGTAACTGAAACAGCAATATCTATATTTCATCGGTCTGTCATGCCAGAATAGTTACGTTAAAGGCAATATCGCGCTAACATAAAGAAAACAATCAACAACGACAAAAATGATGAATAAAATTGAACAAAAAAATCGTTCTAAAAGAAAAGCACATTACGCACCAGCCCCACTTTTGCCTTCTTTACCTTCCGAAGATCCTTCAGCGACTTCGAAAGCGTCTTCCCTCACCGCCAAATTCCTTCTCAGCCATGTTGTCTGTTCCAGACACGCTCCAGCTATTTGTGAACATGACTCAACCAGCTAGAACAATATTTTTCAATTAGGCATAGCCAATATCAAACAACATCATACAGTTCTGCTGGGAATACCTTAGCAGAAACGTCTTGGAGATCTCTTATATCTTTCTTCTCCTGCATGGCAGGACATTTCTGAACGTACTCGTTCAAGATTGCCAGCAAAAGGAATTGAGCGGGTGCTGTCAAGGATAGACCATCCTTGAGCAAGCCAAGCAAAGATGCCCATGATTCTATAAGGGACTGTGACGTATTACTTTGCATGTACACGTATAGTAATTCCAGCACGGATACTTCCAACGAAAAGTCTTGCTTCACGCCGTGAATAGGAGGCGGAGACTTGACAACTTGATGGACAGTTTGGACCAAAGTATCGATAGGCATCACGCGAATCGCACTCACTAAATGAACCATCACTTGCTGATTAGGACAAGCTTCCGGAAGTACCTGAATATTCAAATGTAAATCTTGAGAACACAAACTGCAACCGGAAAGACGACATTTGAATAATTTGACATTTGACATTACCTTCTTCGAGTTCCCAGACGGTTGTCGCCTTTCGTGCCAAGCGACAGCAATGGCTGCCAGAAAGTTTACACCGTGATGGAACGATATAGGAGACAAAAGTTCTAACAGTTGATGCTTTACTATTCTCGGACTACCCACTACGCAACTGGCTTGTTCGCTAAATTGTTGCCGAAAGAATACAACGTTCGTCAAACACGATTTCAACAAGTAACGGAGGAAGAAACATTGAAATGGAACTTACTTGTCTTTCGTTACCAACACTGCTTGCCACAGAGTCGATAAGGATGCGATTATCCTTGGTAGATGACTCAAAGCGGTCCTCCTGGCATGTTGTTGCAGTTCATTCGCAACGTTTTTATCCTTCGACGTGTTCAGATCCTATAAATACAATCAGACTGTTCGTAAACTGTTCTACTCGAGTGATAAACAGAACTATGCGAATCTATAGCTTACTGGAGAGAGTGGGCTGGGCATGAACACGTGGATAAGGTTATTGAATATCTGGCCTGGATTTGCCCCAGGGATTCCAGTCTGAATCGTACCGCTGAAAGGTTGGTTAAAAGAAAAGCCGATCTGTTGGGACGTGTCCAATAAGCAGTAGTGAAGTAAGAACGTTAAAGCCTCTAGGTGGGTGACTGTGTAATCCGCAGGAAGACAACATTCGACTGTACTTATGTCTTGCAATTTCGTTGCCGTCGCCGTCTCTTCGTTAATATAATAAGACGCTAGGTGCTCGATGTTGCAACACAATTGGTGGATCACTGACGTTACTATTCCAGTCAACGAGGACCCCATAAAAGGAAGACTCGAGGTAACGAGGGTCGTCCAAAATTGGTGTAAGTGTCTCATGTGGTCCTACATCAATAAACACAACATTGTAACTTTCATAATCACCGGGACATATCATAGGCCTCACATGAAAATTGCCGAAGTCCAAAAAAGTAAATTAATTTTTAAAAAAGTAAACTTATCACAGAACTGTTACCCTCAAATCTCGAACCGTAGAAATTAAAGTACCTAATAAGGCGAAGGTGAAAACCGAATTTTCCTAAAAGATGGACTTAGGCAATTTTGATATGAGGCCGACGACATGAATCATTCAAATTTGCTGCGTACCAATTGTAAAGCACTGAGTATGCTAGCGAGGAACATTGGTTGTTGAGGAATCGGCGCGCCAAGTACATACTTCAAGCTGCTCCCCATAATGTTAGGAACGGTCCTTGTGGGAGTACTCGGCGTCGACGTACTCGCCGCACAAATATCCTCTCCCTTTTGGCTACCGCATTGATGTTCCAGCATAATTAAAGCTAACAATAACCTACAGCAATAGCAAATATTTATAAATACCGTCTATTTTGTTATTGAAAATATTTAACGCGTGCTGTTCGATTATATTCACCTGAGCAGCTGTATTTGGAAAGCTTCTGTGTGGTCACTTGCTCTGTATTTGCACTTATTCACATCATTATCAGCTACAGGGTCATTGAACAGAATTATCTCCTCGGTAAACGTGAACACCTCCTCGTTTTCCTTATGTGCGTTCTTCATATTCATAACGCTAGACACGAGACAGTGCAGCGCGACTTTTTGTACTTTACACTTTGCTAATAAATCGACAATGTAACAACTGAACCCCTTCCCTGAATCACGAACAATAGGAATTAACTCGGAGAATATTAGCGTTAATAATTCTGTGCTGGCTAATTGCACCTATTCAAAAACAAGTGGTTGTAATACATGTAAAAGGCAAATTCAAAATATAACGTAACAACAAAAGTTGAAAAGATTGCTACCGTTGTGCTAAATAACGTTCAATCTTTTCAACTCTCATCGATAGACTGTGGACTTTCATGGAAGTTTACGAATGCATGAAGGTCCACAGTCTATTTGTCAACGGGTAAACAAAATATCACCTGTCTGTTTCCAGAAATCTCTTCGTGGGTGAGCCTCATCTGTCCCAGATTGGGATAGTAGCTCCTCGCGAAATAAAGGCACACACTAATTAGAACTTCTAGGTACATGCTACTCCTATAAGCAGCTATGAACTCCGTATTTGCTACGTCCCCATGAAAGTTTCTTCCGAACACACTTTTCCGGTGCCGGGCTAATAAATTCAACAACGTTGTGTTCTTCGTGGTGTTGCATACACCGGTGGTTGCAGCACAGCACAGAAACATTCTAGTGTTTGTTAATAGTTCATTCCGGAGAGTTCGCAATGCGTACAGAGTCCTGATCGAGTCGTAGACTCCACAATAAAGTAACATGTGGGAATGAAGATTGTGAACACCGACTCCGTAGTTACGACCGGATTTTGCATTCTGATCGGTGGAGTCATCGGTGTTTTTAGGTATTGTCTCTGTGACGTCACAAAGCTGCATCACACGGTCTAACACTTCATTCAAGATCTCTTCTACTATACTGTTGCTACTGGAGTTGCTAAAATATTCCTCTGCGGTGGTGCTAGCCTCGAGGTCAGCCTCTTCATCATCCATCGTCCAGCTAGGTATTTCAACGCTGGCCTCGAAACTGCCAACATCGTGATCATAGTTCGACATAAACTCGTTTGTACTGTGATATTTGCCTTTGATAATAGTACCAGCAATTTCCCTGGAACTTCCCGGCATTATAACGGGTTCCTTCTTCAATTTCGTTTGCTTGTTAGTTATTTCAGGACTGCTGGAATCGAAACTGTTAGTTATAGAGTCCAAAGAAGAGCCAACTTCACCATTCAGCTTTTTGAATCCGTTCTTGTCTTTCGTCTTCGAGCTGGAATTTGCAGACTCGAAGAGGCTCTCATCCAAGCTAGCAGTGGAGCCTTTGTCGAAGTCTATTTTCTTGAATCTGGTTGCGTTCTTCAACAACTCTGTTGTCAAGTTAGCCTTCTTTACGCTGGGCAACGACTCATCCTCGGTCAAAGAGTCGTTCGAATTTTCGTTACAGTTTAACGATAGAGGATTGACGAACACGGAGATCTTCCGGTTGCCGGATATACTCGGTGGCACTTCGAGTTCTTTCATGAACTGATTCCTCTCGGTTACATACTGGTTGCAGTTGTCACCGGCTGCCAATGTTGTTACAGCGAATATCCTCTTTACTTTGACCGGATTAATGGTTTTCTTCTTTTTCTTCCCTTTCCGCCATTTCTTGTCCTCGTCCACGTTATCGCTCACGTGATATATCACGTTCCCGTCCACGGAGCTGATCGCATAAATCTTTGCAGCGCCTTCGGTGTCATCCTGCACCTCCGATTTCTCTTCTATCGGATCATTCTTAGTCAGGACAGTATTGCTGTGCTGTATGCTAACGTGGAGCACGCTCATGCGGCACGTGGACGGGTCCAGAAGTATTATCAGCAGCGGATCCACTATTCGTGAAATATCGCCTCGCATCAAAGAGTGAAGCAGCCAAGACTGAGCGTGCAACTTCAGGGGTGAATTGTCTGCAAGCTGTAGATTATCTAATATTTTCAACAGTGATCTGGAACAAGAATACTTGGCATTATTATCGGATTCATTAGAAAAGGAAAGAGACATTCTGTATAATAAAGATTGCTCACTGGTCGAACGATTTCATACATCCGCGCAGTCTCGGATTAGTTTCGATCTCTCTTCCTAAATGCCACAAGGTGGCGAATCGAGTGAAAGCTTCTATCCTCTTCTCGATATTCTCTGTAGTCAACGCGGCTCCTATCACGTCCTCGACCGCGTCGCAAGATTTGTGCAGAGCGTGGTGAAGCTCGTGCAGTAATTCAACGCATCGCATTCTGTATTTATGAGCGGGTAATTCGCCAAGATGGTGCCACAGGGAATGCGCCAGTACCTTCAAAAAGTAGATTTTAAGTCCTTACCTTTGGATCTTGCTATCAACAAGGAGACGTTACAAGTTCAGACGCAGAGTTGTAACGTTTCCGTCATACAGAGAAAATAAATGAAATACCTGGAACACGTTGGTATACTGCATTAGGTATGTAATGTGCCATTGCTTCAGCAAAGGCACCATGATCACAGCGGTAACCCCCTCCCCGCACTTCGTATAAGTCTCGACGTCATTGTTAGCTTTCAACAATGCGATTAAATCTAGCAGCGTAGCGATACTGGTTAATTGTAGAGCGGGTTGCTTTCCTAACCAGCAACTACAAACCACCAACACTTTCAACCAATCCGGAAGAACGATATTTCCTTTCGGTTCTTCTTCTACCAACAGTCCATCGCCAGGATGAAAGTATTTAGGAAACGTAGATAGTTCGACGAACAAAGTGGAAGCTGTTCGCACAGCTTCCTCCCATTCCACTTGTGGTACAGACTCTACGTACAAATGGAGGATATCCAGACGGTTAGTGTCGTCTATCAGAGAGACATCTTGGCTGAAGAATCCTGAATCCTTCATATTTAATCTGGAGTTTAGTAGAAACTCCAAGTAACGCATCCTTTCGTCGAAACTTTCTCTTGGCAAAGGGATTATCAAATTATCATACATATCCTGCACCGGTTTCTCTTTGCTCAGTACTCTATTACTAATTAATTTAACATAAAAAGTCTCATACTGTCTCAGACATTTCTCCAGCATTGTGTGCTGCGCTTGAAACGCTGGAGAAGGTCCTCTGCCTAAGGATCCCGTAGAACCCATGGCACTACTTCTACTTGACTGCTTCAACGTAGTCAATTGATCCTTAGACGGAGAACTAATACTACCGGCTTCCATGTAACCACTCTTTATGTCGTCCATACTCTTATTTCTCTGTAGACCTTTCGATTCTTGACTCACCACCACCGATATGCTGGTGCTGCTACTGTCCTGTACAGGATCGGTTAATTTCGAGGTGCTTTTGCTAGACTTCTTCTTCGATTTCTTGTCAGATCTCTTGGCTGCACCGCCAGAGTTTGCTCTTCTCCTCGGACTAGGACTCTTCTCGGAGAACGAACCGCTCGATGTGTCCGGTTTATTTAGTTTACTATCGGATTGACTCTTCTCTAAAGGAATCGCAGTTAACGAGTTGTCGTTCGGCGCTACGGTGGTGCTGGTGCTAGCGGTCGCGATTACTTCTAACTTCGTTTCTAATTCACTCTTGTCCGTGTGAGTGGTTACCACGGTCGGCTGCACTTTCGACAAAATTTTCGCACACAACCTAAGGCTCCTCGAGATCTCCATAGGAGACAGAAGATCAACGTAACACAAAAGTTTACTGACAATCTCGTAGAATAAGCCAGGCAGGTGCTCGGATGGAGTATCGATGAATGCATCTAGAGACACTGTGTCCAGGAGGAATTCGGTCAGTATACACACTTCCATGAAATTGGGCACTCCGCTGCCTACTGGTCTTACAACAACTTCGTCTGTCTCGTTTTTACTGGTCGCTCTAGCTTGGCAAGCCTTCTCAAACAGATGCCCGCAATGGATCCAAACGTAAGACGGCTCTAACGTTGAAAACAATAGGTTCGCTGACTTCACCACCTCGTTAGTTTTTGGTACTCTGTTTGATTGTCCGCAAGCGTTATAAAATGTCCTGTCACAAAATAATTAACGACTGTGTAACGTTTACGGTAATTGTCAGACTGCGAATTACTTCGTGCGAAATAAAAATGTTACTCGTTTCTGTTATAAATGTTTAAAATCTGCTACTGCTGCGGCTTACCTAAAAACCTCAAATAAAATATCGTCCAGAATCACTGGACCAATCTCTGCCTTCTCCAGCAACGAGACTAAAATTCTATATGGTTTTAGATCCTGTGGACTTTCCTCGCACACAGTTTTCAATAATGCCTTGATCGCCTCTATCAACATCTCTTTCGAGTACATATCAAAATAAGTGGGTGTATTTTCTGTGCTCTCCGAAACTGTAGTAACCGTTTTCCTCTTTAAAATAGATGTGCTTACTTCTGTACCCAAAAGCCAAGCAAACAAACGCCTACGATGCACGTACACAGAAATTTAACGTATAAAACAACTGGTTAGAGACAAATTTGATTTTCATTCTTTTTCTCATTTACCTATTCAAGCTCATGTCTCTTCTTAATATAGTAACAAGAGCAGCTGTGACTAGCGATACCATATTTACGCGCATTAATTGACTATTATGTACAGGAAAACCAACCAACAGCAAGTCCAAAGCACTTCTTTGTACTAACACCGAACTGTCTTGTACTCCAGCGCAAAGAGCTGTAACCTGTCCCATAATTTCGATATGTAGTGATAAATCCATGAAATTCGCCATGTAGTCATTAGAATTTCATTTGTAGCAATTTGTACAGAGAACTTTACTCACCATAATAGTGGTGTCTGTGCCCATAATGTACATTTGTTCTTCCATTGGCAGTTTCTTATTGAAATGTGATAACACAAACGATATAGCAGGCAATCGAATTCCAGAATTTGAAGCTAGACAATCCCATAAACAAGCATAGAAGTGGTCTGGACCCACTCCCTCGCAAACTTTCTCAAGCAAGGAATTAGTCCTAAAAAGGAATAATTGGTGCACAAATATTTACATAAATTTTTCATCCATTTGTTTTATTTGTACAAAAAGTTCATGACCGATTCTTTGTTGTGTTTCAATAAAAATCAGGCACAAACTTCTACTAAATTCGACCTAATTCATATCTTAACTAAACTATACCTATCAAAGTGGTCAGAACCATCCTCTAAACCAAGAAGAACGCCACTTAAAAAACCACTTAATCCAGGCCGTAATCTCTCTCCAAGAGGCACAAAATGAGTTTCGTATACTGTGAGCAAGGATGGTCTCACGTTCATAGCAGCATGACCCAATAATGGAAAGAGACCTACATAAAAATTAAAGAAAAATGTGAATCGTTTTATTGTCGTTAACCATAGAAAATCCTGCCTGGCAATTTCAACTTACCGGCACTGTATATGAAGAGCTCGTGACTCAGTCTGTTGGTGCCCATACATTTAAAAATAATGTCGTAGGTTTCTAGAGCTTTTAAATGAACACCGGATGGCAAAGCAGGATGCATACATTGCGCCAATCTTTTGGATATTTTAATTCTTCTAGGAATAACTGGAAACTTCATATGACTTAGTAGCACTTTGTTTAGCTTCCCTAGTGCCGAGATTAAGTCTGCCCATTCGCTGGTGTATTCGAAGCTCTTTAATGCTTTATCAACAGCAGACACGTAGCTGTACCAAACGTTTAGAATTCTTAATTAATAACACGTACACAATACGGTCGAAACCTAGACAACTTGAGATTAAAGTTACTAGGGTTCAACTCTATTATTAGATTAGAGGGAGAGTTCTGTCATATTGGGAACAGGAAGTGATGGGTTGTCTGAAAGATGGCAACGAGTTGTTACGAATAATGGAAATTATTCCAAATATGACAGAACTAACAATCATATTAGGTTGGCGCAAAAGTTTACGTCCGATTCCTCGTTGTATTTCAACACGAAATCTGATGGACATTTTTGCGCCAATCTAACAGTTTTACAGATAGAAAAGATGTTTTTCAATAGAGCAACAAACGAAGCATGTTCTACTTACACTCTATATTTAGAGTCTTTCATAAGTTCGTACTCTTCCAAGGCGATGGAACCCATTGTAGCTGTTTCGGTGTTGCAATTTACAATAAAAATAGACTATTTGTCACACACACACACACACGCGCGCGCGCACACCCTCCGATTACATTATTCCAGAAATGGTGATTATCACAAAAACGACTCATATGGAGCCAGTTCCTTCGAGAGTGTCCCTTATCAGACGTCCCATCGCATTTAAATAGAAGCAGCTTGTTCTTCTGTCTGAAAAAAGGGAAACATTCGATAATAACCTATTGTCAGAAAAGGGTGAACATTCGACAAACAGCGAAGCGTGTTTTGTGTAACAAGCGCGTTCTCGAGTGTACACAAAACGCGAACTTGTGTTTCACGGATAAAAATACGCGTTCGTTGTATACGAATATTGACTTTTCCTTCGACGACTTTGTCGTCATCAAATTGATTCGTTGTTATCTATCCGCATAGAACCATTATTCTTCACCATATGATCGTCCCAACAGTTGTTATTTTCTAAGCTGAGGGAATCGAACACGCGTGAAATTGTTCGAACGATTATTCCCGTAGCAAACTGGATATCGAAAACGTCGGAGAAAATTTTAAACGCGCTCGGACGCAATCATTCTTTTTCTCTCTCTCTCTCTCTCTCTCTCTCTCACTGCTCATCTCTCGCTCTCTCGCTCTGCTTCTTTGTGTTTATACGCTCACAGTTATCCATACGCTGCTTCGAAAGGATCACCGTTCCATACCGGAGGCTGTTTCAATGAAAAACTCGATTTCGAGGAACTCTTCTGTCTAAATAGAATTTCGTCATCCGACGAGGTTAATGGTCGAACGCGTAACGTGAACGGTTTCAGATGGAAACTGTTGGGGGAATCTTTCTATTTTATTCGCGCGCTAGTGACGAGGGATAGCTCACCTCCTGCTGTTGACATTTCGAATTTGTATATGTTGTGTGTTGTCAAGGGTGAAGATAAGAAGTATCTGACAGCCGTGAGTCTTTCTCTGTTGTACTCGTAGTGGTCATTTAGAAGGAATGTCCCTTGGAACGGATTCGATTCGATGATCCTCGTGATGGACCTTCACTGGGTCTCGCTCAGTCTCGCTCCCTGATCCTCCTCGTCGCTCGATCTTTTCGATCGTCTCTAAATAGTACAGACGGTAAGTACACACTGTATAGAGAACTATACGGCATTCAGTATACGGTATACAGCCGTCTGAAGTTTGCCGTACTCAAACGGAAACAGAATCAACCGCACGTAGCAAACCGCAGACTTA
This sequence comes from Lasioglossum villosulum, assembly GCA_963971365.1. Taxonomy (NCBI): domain Eukaryota; kingdom Metazoa; phylum Arthropoda; class Insecta; order Hymenoptera; family Halictidae; genus Lasioglossum; species Lasioglossum villosulum. The sequence continues at coordinate 3,083,174 of OZ020495.1, forward strand.
TCTACAGGGCCGACGTAACCTTTTGCGGAACCGGGTTCAAAAATTTTGCGAGACCTGAATACACGTTCACATCCTACAATTATTTATTTACAAATGCTATGCCCAGTTCCTATGCAAGTCTCGTAGGAGCTGCGACTCGTCGACAGACTTCCAAAAATTGGGGAGTCATCTCTGTTTTTTTAAGGAGTTTTTAAAATAAATCCAAGTAATATTTTCTCGTATTCATAATTCGCTTTGAAGGTACAAAATCTGTAATTACCTATGACTTTTGCAAAAAACTATTTATGTAGTTTAATTTCTCAAAAAAGTACATTTCTTTGAACAGGACCGGATTGCAAGAGTAGCAAATGCTACGGGCCCCGCGCTGGTACTGCCACGGGGCCTCAAAATGCGGGCCCTAAAAACGCGGGGTCGGGTTCCGGCGAACGCGTTGAACCTGTCTTGCTCCGGCCCTGCTTATACAGGGTGTCTTCGAATGAAGAGTGCAAGGGTCAGAGAAAATGTAAAAGGTTCCAGCTTCTAATACAAGGTGTTACTTGTTTTTGAAATTTTTCGGGGAGGAGCAGTAGCATAAAAGTTGGAAACCGCTGGTTCATAGAAAATTAAAAATTTGGTTGCTTGCTTTTTTATAATTTTTTATCCGTGGTAACAGTACGCGACGACCACACGTATGACGCAATTTAAAACGAAGAGGAAGTTGCCACGCATGAAACTTTTTTTTAGACTTCAGGAAGAACCCTATTCTATATAAATATTATTATCTTCTATTTAGAATTCCATCTCTTTTTTTAGGGACTAATTGCTTTCATCGCTCCGACCCGGTATAAATTGGAGACAAAAGAAACGAAATATTTTTACATGATCATTTTTGTAGATTCTTCACTTACAGCTAGATTTTTATAAAATAAAAACTTATTCGAACGCCAACCACATTGGTAATTCGAGGGATATGCATACTTTCACATTTTAATCTGCTTATCTTTTATATCCTTGACCTTGATGCATGAAGTCTTGTGTCACCACCACGGAATATAAGATCGATTTTCACCTACCTGCTCGTGCGGCTTAATTTTCTGCTATTTTTAAACCCGTGCTGCCATAATTTATTCGGAACGAAATTTAAGTATTGCCTAAATACTTTTTTAATTATGTATATGTAATATAAAGTACATGTTTCTATTGAATCGTTCCGAGTAAAAAAGAGTGATTTTTTCTGAACATTTGAATCATGCTTAGATCACTAACTTAGTATCTATCGGTTTCGTCAATATTTGCTAGCTGATAATAGATCGTAGAATGATAATCCTTATCAGAAACATAGCCATTTATTTCGTTCGACGTGAATCACTTCTGTCAATCCATATCTACGGCGTCTTTCCCTATTCCACTAGTTTTCATTATCAGTCTAGCATTTTTCAAATTCACTATCACTTATACTTTTAGCCTTTGTACCTGCGTGCGTGTAACCTTGGACTTGTTTGAACGAAAACAGTTGAACGTGTGTTAAAATTCATATGCATTCCATAAATGCATATACACTCTGTAAAATAAGTCTCTGTACACGGAGACAAAGTTTTAAAAGACCCCTTTTTATTTTTGCATGTATCCTCGTAAATTATAATTTTTGGAAAATCTTTTTTGCGCATTATTTGGTAAACCAATGATTCTAATTGATTATAAAAAATCAGGTCGTTTAGTGCAATTATAAAAAAGTTATTCATTTTTAAAAGGTGTACAGAGACTTATTTTACTAAGTCTTGTTTTCACGTTTTGTATATCCGCATATTCCATTCGTCATTGCAAAATGTTTTCGTTTACCCTTTCAACTAAATTTCTCGTATACTTACTGGTTTAATTGAACACGAAATTATGCTCGAGCCGTCCAGTATATTTCAAGAAGGGAGGAAAGATTCGCAACTATTAAATGTAAAAAATAAGAGATATGGCTGTTCAAGAAAATGGTATTGCTCTTTACAAGTTTCGCTCGCGTTTATCATTTTCAGGCTGGCCTTATCAGGCTGTAAACATGGCAAAGTCATATATATATTATCGACACACATTGTACCGGGTGGTACGCGAGTCAAAAGGTAGTATAGACATTTATTATTGCTATTAACGACCATCGCCACCTGGACTCTCAAAGCAATCCTTATACACAGTGTTGTATATTGAACGTGCGGCAAATAATTGGTGGTATCCTGTTACTTAATAACACGATTTATTTTGTATTACTACAAACTCAATGAACATAGTTAAAATTTTAGAACCATGATAAAACAACCATCGTTTTATGGCATTAGTTGCCAGCCTCCATTGTAATATCAACTCTCAATGAAATCGTAATATATTATGCGGATATAAAAACTGTTTAGATTCATAGATACAAGATTAATAAAAATTTAAAAACTCGTACCGATCAAATTGCAATGCAAGTAGAAATTCTAAACAGCGCTTTTTCTGTTATTTACATGGAATGTTTTTAGATGTGAAGAACATCTAGAGAATAAACGGTGAATGTGTTATTATCGTTTTATAGTGAATTCATTTAGAGACTGCACAAATTGCATACACGAGTCAGTCCTTTTGTGTTCGTATTATGTTGTGATACAACATTGTTCAAGATCAAAATCCATTACTTTGTCACAATGTTGTATTCTGTGCTTGTCGGTAGAATAAAAGTAATAGCTTAAATGCATCATATGCAGTGGTATCAATAATCAACAAATAAATGGGAACGTAACTCTAAATAAAGTTATTCCCGCAATATGTCCGCTCTGTACGACGTGATTGAATAAAATGTAAAATAAAATGCAACGATTTTTGACAACGTAAATTATAATACTCTTTGATTTCTTGGCTTTGTACGACGTTCCATTCAAAGTTAAAGAATTCTTATGCGTGAACGTCGATTGATGGAAAGGTATGATCGGTGATTAAGAAAAACTTTACGGCCGTGTTCTTTCTCATCAAGACATCAGCTTCGCTCCTAGCGGCTGCAGTCTAGAATTACGTTCAATTCTCTTTTGTTGTTGCTCGAACAGTCTCTGTTCTCGTTCCTGTCTTTTCAGTTCCCTCAACGTTCTTGCTGGGTCTCCAAACTCCTTCGCTGTTTCTTCTTCCCAGCCGTCAGTATTGTCTTCCCATTCTCGAAGTTCATTCTATACAAAGATGCGCGTATAAATTTGCCATTTTACTAGAAACAATCACCAGTGCTCCAAAATGTGTAAAGATATTCTTCGCAAAATCGATAAACTTACAGATGGTATAGGGTCAGTAATTACAGCAAACTTCGAAGAGTTCCACGAAGCATTTTCCGATACTTTATCTTTCACTAGAATCTTTGTTTGCCTGGTAATTCTTGGCGTCATGTCCTGTGGAAAACAAAAAAGCATTTGGTCCTTATAATTCTTCTCCTTTACTAAGTTTCAATTAATCGTTTGCTCGTGGAAAGGAAACACTTTTATACAATTTGATAGACCCAGTTGATTTTGAGTAGCGCGAGTCTGTCTGTCCTATCTGTTTGTCCGTATAGTAAAAATGTACCCTAATTACCTCGAAGAAGTTTGTGTGCTGTTCTTCTGGCGCATCGGCTGGCTTAGATGCTTGCTGTCTGTATTGTTCGATTTTAGCTTGTATCGCACTGACTGGCTTGTCTGGCACAACAACAACAGGATTTTCCTCCCATTGATCCCACTGCTCTGATTCCTTGAGCAAGCATCTTCAGTGATTACTATTATCGAAGTCAGTGGTACAATAGGGTTTACATGATCTTGACATCGTGAGGTACGATACACAAAGGAAAAATGGTAACGTATGAAACTCACTACAGCGTTGTTTGTGTTGTTGGGTACCACACCGACTGCTGCCAAAGGGATGGAATCGCAAGACGACCTACGTCGACGTCGAAGACAACACATAGCTCGTCTGAATACCCCCAAAAGAAGTACCACGAGAGCTTTCAGTCGATTTACTATAAACTCCATAACTTATTCTGATTTATCGGCATAAACCTAACCTCTTTCTCTACAATTAACGAAATACAATATCTAATACGAGGAACCGAGACCGGACGAACGCCATTTTGCATAGAAACATTAAAATCGAAGAGGTACCATGTTTATGCCACTTTGTTAGTTGCTTCGTAAATAAAATAAAACCTTAGGCTTCGTTCAATCGTGGTTCTAAGTTAACACTGGTTAACAACAACAATGTCGTCGAGATATATCGACTTTGATTGATCTTGTCGATTCTCGAACTTCAACTTCAACAGGTCGGAATATATATAGTCGTGGACAATTACCAAAAGTGTGATTAGTAGAATTGTAAGCCAATTAAAAGGAAGAGATTTTGTTTATAAGGATTGTAAGATATATTTTAAACCGTGAGATTATGGAATTGTGAAATTATGAGCAATCCTCATCATCACCGTTGGCTGATCACCTTCGAGCGGTACAGGTTTAGCTTACAAAGGTTTTAATTTAGAATGTAATATCCATTAACATTGGTTTTCGAAGTATTTATGTCATTTATATAAATTCTATTTATTGTATCCATTCATGTACGAACACATTTTTCTCTTTTCGTATTGCGATCGAACTGACACTTCTGATACGGTCCACATTTTACGCCGCCACAGTAAACTTGGTCTGAAAAATATAGTTTTTTTAAATATATACCATACATTGTTGGAATAACAAATTTTCTCACCATTTTCTGATCCTTTGTACCCGCCTCCAGTACCGACCGGACTCGCTTCTATGCACGATTTGCTTCCACATTTGTTTGGACAGCATTTTTCATTCATCGAGCACTGGTAATCTGATTCGCATTTTGGAGTGCATCTTGATACGCTGTATTGTAGCGGACAGTGTCCACTTTTATCTATGAAACATTTTGATTAATTTTGAAATCAATAGAAAAGCGTTGCAGCATTTTTAATATCGATTCTCGCCATTTTTCAAACTGTTAGCAAAGTCACCGACGAGAGACTGTTAAAAGACATCCAGCCTTACGAGAATTCGTGTCACTCGAATATTTCGGTGTCCTCTTACGCCCTCTAGGATATATTCTGACTGAATTGAGAAACAGAAGACCATCGAAGTGATTCCATCGGTGCAGAAGACCACTGAGATTGACTAAGATCTTGTCAGTGACAAAGCAAATCGTCACGGAACCATATATGTAGATTATCATGAATTATTACATTCTGCACCGAACATATTTCAAGATATTTCAGACGATAGTGTTGGTTTTTAAGGTTTACAATCATCTAAGCAAAACTCAAGAACAAAAGTTTTCTAGAAACATTAAGAAAGTATTGAAGCATAATTTAATAATTCCGACTTTAAATTTTATATGAGATACCTCAATTTGTAATTTTAAAACATATCATAAACGAGAATTATACATAAATGTTTAAAGTATCGATATGAGGGAACAGAAATACGTTGAAGAACAAAGTAAGAGTTACATCAAGACTACTGTAAAAAAATTAGAATGATAAAAGGATTATTAATTTTTAGACATTAAACAACTAGAATCAATAAATTTATCATAGTATTATATTGAATAAATTAATGCGAATGTTCATGTTTTAAAAGTTATTCTATATCTCGAAATCTATTGCCTATTTTTACAAAAAAATTAGATGGGAAGATGGTCAAGGGAGTGGTTGTGGACATCGTTGGCGAAAGGAATTGTTATAAACATCGAACAGCCTGAAATAATAAACTTTTCTGTGAATTCAATCGAATAAATGAATGCTTGTAAATGTTCATGTTTTAAAAGTTATTCCATATCTCGAAATCTATTGCCTATTTTTACTAAAAAATTAGACGGTAAGATGGTCAAGGGAGTGGTTGTGGACATCGTTGGCGAAAGGAATTGTTATAAACATTGAACAGCCAGAAATAACAAATTTATCAATAATTATTAATTCGGCGATCGAAATCGGCCGATGGTAGCTGGAGCGGGGGGGAGAGGCCTCGCGGGAGCGCTCAGTCAGTCACTCAGTCAGTCTTCGCGGCGGAGTCGTCAGAAGCGCACGGAGTGCGGCACCAGGAGTGCTCCAGTGAGTATTAATTCGAAAATTCCTTAACACTTGCTTCTAATTTTTATTTCTACTATTTTAATTGGAATTTCCATCGAAGAAGAAACTCTTCAGTGTTCCATTAATTTGTATTTCTGATTTCGATTTGATTTACGCTTAATCTACTGAGCATCGAAAGCGATTCAAATGCTTTAACTTATGAGAAAGACAAGGTGTTAATATTTAAATATTTATTATTAAATATTATTAAATATTATTAAATATTTAAATATTTAAATATTATTAAATATTATTAAATATTATTAAATATTTAAATATTTAAATATTTAAATATTTAAATATTCAAATATTCAAATATTCAAATATTCAAATATTCAAATATTCAAATATTCAAATATTCAAATATTCAAATATTCAAATATTTAAATATTTAAATATTCAAATATTCAAATATTTAAATATTCAAATATTCAAATATTCAAATATTTAAATATTCAAATATTCAAATATTTAAATATTAACACCTTGTCTTTCTCATAAGTTAAAGCATTTTAATCGCTTTCGATGCTCAGTAGATTAAGCGTAAATCAAATCGAAATTTATAATATTATAATATTTAAATATTTAAATATTTAAATATTTAAATATTTAAATATTTAAATATTTAAATATTTAAATATTTAAATATTCAAATATTCAAATATTTAAATATTTAAATATTTAAATATTCAAATATTCAAATATTTAAATATTCAAATATTCAAATATTTAAATATTCAAATATTCAAATATTTAAATATTTAAATATTCAAATATTCAAATATTTAAATATTTAAATATTCAAATATTTAAATATTCAAATATTCAAATATTCAAATATTTAAATATTTAAATATTTAAATATTAACACCATGTCTTTCTCATAAGTTAAAGCATTTTAATCGCTTTCGATGCTCAGTAGATTAAGCGTAAATCAAATCGAAATTTATAATATTATAATATTTAAATATTTAAATATTTAAATATTCAAATATTCAAATATTCAAATATTCAAATATTCAAATATTCAAATATTCAAATATTCAAATATTTAAATATTCAAATATTCAAATATTTAAATATTTAAATATTCAAATATTCAAATATTCAAATATTCAAATATTTAATATTTAAATATTCAAATATTTAAATATTTAAATATTAACACCTTGTCTTTCTCATAAGTTAAAGCATTTTAATCGCTTTCGATGCTCAGTAGATTAAGCGTAAATCAAATCGAAATTTATAATATTATAATATTTAAATATTTATTTCGGTGTCGTTCAATTTTTATTGCGATACGTTCTTCGATGAAGAAATTTATCGAATCATTTGCCATGCAAGTGAAACCATAATTTCAATAATTACAAAATTGAAAACATAAGACCGGCCATTCAACTGGTTTCGTGTTAACATCGCTCACGGATAGTGTCCACCTTCGCTCAACTATCACCATCATTTATTATTTTGAATATTCTACTTGGAATATCCATCGGAAAAGAAACTTTTGGTCTTCGGAGTTCTGAAAATATTCCGATACGAAATCACTCCCGGATGAGGCCGTGAGGGTGCCATTGCGTCCACTTTTAACTAGATTCAAGTTGGGCTTATGTTCTTTCACCTGCTTCTGTTGTTGAGATATTTAATTCCTGGATTTGGTTTGAAATTCGTATTCCTCCGATCGGAGATCCCTCAGGGGCTCGCTCACGGGTTGGGCCGTGAGCGAGTACGGGGACTGGCGTCCCTGGGGCTACCCGAATCGCCAATACGTCAGATTTCACTCGTGTGCGGGATTAGTTTCGTTCTCGTGAACTGGTTTTAGGTTTGCACTCGTGTGCGGGATTACTTTGGCTCTCGCGAGCTAGTTAGATTCTCACTCGTGTGTGGGGTTGATTTGGTTCTTGTAAATCGGTGTTACGTTCGCTCTCGTGAGCGGGTTTAGGTTTGCACTCGTGTGCGGGATTATGTTTTGTGTTTAATTATTATTAGTCTGTTTCAGATAGAATACACCAGGCAGAGAACACACCACGAAGACTGAAGATCAGAAGACTGCGGCGTATAATTAAGTTGCGTTAGTCATTAAGTTTCTAAGATGTTGTATCGTCGTTGTAAATACGTCGAGTAATTATCGAAAAACTTCACTTTGCTCGTTTCTTAGTGTTTTACTCCGACATAGTCTTCAACTATGTCGGATGTTTTGCTCGTACGTAGTATGTGCCAGATTAATTGGTACGGGAGTTCTCGGTAGATTGTTTTAATGGGGGGGTCGAGACGCGTTGATTCGCTCTTTACCACGCTCCCGTAAAATTTTCCCATCCATGTCCGTCTCTGGCGGCAGGTGGTTGGAGTTGTTGGTATCGGTGTCGAACTCCTCTCGACCATCGCGTTATCACCTTAATTGTTCTCTTTGAAAGAATCAGAGCCTTCTGCCTGATTCGCCTTTGGTCTCCGTGGATCGGAGACTTCTTCTCCGATTCACACCTTTTGCTCTGCGATAATTACTCGTCGTACCTGCATGAGTTAGTATATTAGTCCGTCGTTGTAAGAAAGGGAGTCAGAAGGAATATCGCATTCGTTCTGACTCCCTTTCCGGGTCTCTCGTGCAGCAACCTCCTCGTGGTGAGACCTGGGCAATCGACATTATCCTTTATTCGTAAGAACTTACAATATTCTTACGCATAAAGGATAATGTCGAGCTAATAGCTGCACATTTGTGATTTTCGAATAATTTTTTGATTTTTACTTTACTTTCAGCTAGCTGGCATCCGGCCATCGGTACATCGCTGCTGGCTTCGTTTACCCTTGGCCCATCTTCGGTTTGTTGCTTCGAAGTACTTGGTGAGTCAGCGAACATGACAATTACTATTTCTAATTCTCCAAGTGTTCAAATAGATACTTTCGCAAGATTCTCTTTGAAAAATTTTCACATCTTGTTCGAAATTGGCATTCCTCCGATCGGAGGTCCCTCAGGGGCTCACTCACGGGTGGGGCCGTGAGGGAGTACGGGGACTGGCGTCCCTGGGGCTACCCGAATCGCCAATGCATCAGGTTTCACTCGTGTGCGGGATTAGTTTCGTTCTCGTGAACTGGTTTTAGGTTTGCACTCGTGTGCGGGATTACTTTGGCTCTCGCGAGCTAGTTAGATTCTCACTCGTGTGTGGAGTTGATTTGGTTCTCGTAAATCGGTGTTACGTTCGCTCCCGTGAGCGGGTTTAGGTTTGCACTCGTGTGCGGGATTATGTTTTGTGTCTAATTACTATTAGTCTGTTTCAGATGGAATACATCAAGAAGAGGATACATCAAGAAGAAGACTGCGGCGTATAATTAAGTTGCGTTAGTCATTAAGTTTCTAAGATGTTGTATCGTCGTTGTAAATACGTCGAGTAAATATCGAAAAACTTCACTTTGCTCGTTTCTTAGTGTTTTACTCCGACATAGTCATCAACTATGTCGGATGCTTTGCTCGCACGTAGTATGTACCAGATTGATTGGTACGGGAGTTCGCGATAAATTGTTTTAATGGGGGGGGGGGTCGAGACGCGTTGATTCGCTCTTTACCACGCTCCCGTAAAATTTTCCCATCCATGTCCGTCTCTGGCGGCAGGTGGTTGGAGTTGTTGGTATCGGTGTCGAACTCCTCTCGACCATCGCGTTATTACCTTAATTGTTCTCTTTGAAAGAATCAGAGCCTTCTGCCTGATTCGCCTTTGGTCTCCGTGGATCGGAGACTTCTTCTCCGATTCACACCTTTTACTCTGCGATAATTACTCGTCGTACCTGCATGCGTTAGTATGTTAGTCCGTCGTTGTAAGAAAGGGAGCCAGAAGGAATATCGCATTCGTTCTGACTCCCTTTCCGGGTCTCTCGTGCAGCAACCTCCTCGTGGTGAGACCTGGGCAATCGGCATTATCCTCTATTCGTAAGATCTTTCAGTATCTTACGAATAAAGGATAATGTCGAGCTAATAGCTGCACGTTTACAATTTTCGTTAATATTGCATACTAGAGTGTAAATTAATATCCACGATTATTTCAAACACAATCTTCACTCTTATACTAGTGGTGGAACTTTTAGCGACGTGGTCTTTCAGGTCACTGTAATTTCCACCGTTACCATCCCGCCCATTGCGCCCACTCACCTTACCGCGGTATAACACGGGCGCTGGCAGTCTTTAACAGTATCTCGTCGGTGGCAAAGTGTTACCGACAATCCATTTTACTCTGTCGGTACTTACTCTGTCGGTATTTACTCTGTCGGTAACGCTTGGCTTACAGTTTAGGTGTTTTGCGAGTTTTGCCGGGAATTTCATTTATCTCCTCCAAATATTTCACATATATTGAATCATTCACATTGTTTTATTTGATCTTTCCGTGATGAGACTTAAATAATCGATATTATCCACAAAATGTTAACATATAATACTTTACGAGTCGAAGAAGAAACTATGTTTTTATCTCTCATCGATCGTCACGCGTTTGGAGAGAAATAATTACGCATTCACGTGATTAATTGACTTACAAGATAGTTGGGCATCCGTCGCGGCGACAAACAACCACACCGTCACTAGCAGAATCGTTCCTTTCCCCGTGACTGTGATGGAAAATGATCATTAGACACACGCGTTACCTATTAAAAAAATTTCTTTGAATTTTATAACTGAATTGCGATCAACTCGATACACCGGATGAATGAATATATTAGAAGAAACGAACATAATATATGTACAAAATACGTATAATTATTTTATATATGTAAAATAGTATATAAAATATGTATAATTATTTCATATATGTAAAATAGTATATAGAATATGTATAATTATTTTATATATATAAAATAGTATATAAAATAATTAAAGAAACGAACGCACAATTACAAAGAAACCTTTCTCTTTTATCACGCCGAATACACCATTGTGTATAAAATAATTGATATACTTCAGGAATGACCAATGGAAAAACCGCTCAATATTTTGTCGCAATTCAGATATTCGTCCTGCTCTTAACATTATATTTGTGAAAGACGGATTAAACGAAGCGGAAGGTGTTCCATAATATATAAAATATATAAAAACGCATACTAATCATTTCCAATTCGTCGAGAGTTCTTATTCTTCCGAGCCACTAGCCACAGTGCACCTTACGTTCTACCGGAACGAATTGTTCGTTTGACAGATGTGTCACGTCTAATCGGTGCAAGATAAGAATGCAGCCTCTTAAATCCGCTTGTCCCTCTCTTCTACTTGTTTCCACCTCCATTTCACGACCACAAGGAAAAGGTCTAGGTAAAGTACAAGGAAAGTTAGCGACACGGTTGTTCTAACTACTTCCCGGATCCCGTTTTGCTTCATGCACGCCTTAATAACCGTTATCGATGCTTTTTTCGTTTACGACATCGATGCGCATTCGGAGAATAACGCACTTGGGTATTCCAAATGATCTTGTCCATTGAAAACCGCATGATTCATACTGCGAATAAGTTCAACACCGTAGTCAAATCATTCTTGCGAATTTGTCATCACCAGGGCCGCCCATATGCGATTGAAGGGGCCTCAACACGATCAAGAATTAAAATAATGTACTCTTGCAACAAAACAATTTAGGGCCCCAAATGGTTTCTTGCACACAGGCCCCTTTATACATAGAGAAGGCTGGCCCTGGTCATCATCAGTATCCTAGATCAGCGGTACGAATTTATCAGATCACCGCACTGCATCTGCAGTCAAGCAGATGCAAATTGTCTTGATGAAAAAATCGTTTCTGACAGTGGCCATGAGATGACGACAGTGACATCATATCTGAATATTATTGAAACGAAGAAGACAACGCAGAGCTCGACTCCAGTTCGATGCCATCAGTAGCATGACGATTCTTCCACAGATCGACACGCGAAAATAATTACTGTCATTAATAAACTGCCTGGTAAGACTTGATCCATTGTTTTGCGAGACAGAGGCTTCTTTATTTAAAATAAATGAATTAGCATTTTCGTCGCGGCTCATAACAACGTGCCAGTAACATTGTTGTTGATTAAATTACCGAAACTAATTTCAGAAGGTCGAAATCTTTTCCTCCTTCTTTTTGGAGTCAGCCAATGACCTTTCCTCCGAGAGTTCGAATTCATTATCATATTTCTTAAGGAGTCGCGACGCGTTTTGTAAATGTGGGTCAACAGGTTTACAACGAATCGTTCTTTACGGAAAACTCGATGAGTCGACCTCTGGCATTCCCAGTGTTAAGCAATGATTTAATCTACACTTGAAAGGTTTGTTCAATTACTTATGGATTTATTAAAAACTACTTCTTTAAGCCAGTGTTATAACTCCTAAACTATGCAACCTACAGAATCGGTTCAGTGGCCGTTTGAAAGAATTCGGCGAGCTAAATCAAACGAGTACCTCAAATTAAATATAGGTTCTACCAGTCAAAAGTTATAAGCAGAAACGTGCCCAAAAGTGGGCAAAAAAGTTGTCTTTGGTAATGACGTCGTAACTTTTAAACGAATAGACTTTTTCGAATGCGGTTTGCTCTGAAACCTTCCCGAATAAACGCTGCGCCTAATGGATCAAACCCTAGCTTTCTACGTTCTTAATCGATGCCGTCAGAAATAAACAGACAAACACGATTTTATTATATACAAACACGATTTTATTATGTATAGAGATAGAGGTAGAGATAGAACATGATGGAACAAAACACCATTCACAACATACAGTCGATTGTTATGAAATTAATCTAAATTTTACATTTTCTTGAGTATGGCACTTGCGAAGAAATTTACATTCGATCGAAAAAATGTTCGATTATCCCAATTAATTATTGTAAAAGTACGAGGGATAGTTGTTTGGGTTTCTAGGGAATTCGTAGGGATTCCTATTGACTTCGTACGGATTCCTAGGGAAGTTGTTCGGATTTTCCGGCAACGGGATGTCGGGCACCGGAAGCTCAACGGATTCGACCACCTCAACATCCGGCTTCTGGCAGGCTAGAGCGCCACAACGATTTTTACAGCATTTCAGCGTTCCTCTGCAATCGTTGTCGCCGCTGCAAGTTGGCGAACATACCCATCGTCCTTTTGGCACTGCTGGACAGGACCCTGGCTTCTCTGTAATTCAAAAATGCATCGATATTGTGAAATGATTGGTACTCGAAGATATTCTCTCACCTTGCCGATTTGGTTGCCGCATCGTCACAGGTTTCGAACAGACAAATCCTCCGCAAGTAGTCGAACAGCACTTGCCGATTCCTAAACAATGGGAATCGGAAGAACAGGATTGGCTGCAGATCTGAACCGGCAGAGCTGGTGGGCAGGACCCTGGTTTCTCGCCGAACGGTTCATATCTGTGATTATTCGAAACGAAAAGAGTTCTACAATGAAGAATACTCTGGCTTCTTACTCAAATGTTATTCATTGTTTTGATTGTATGATTCTTACTCAATTACACTTTAGGTTTACGTAAAAAATGTATATAACCTTTTTTGTAGAGCTTTTTATGAGCTTCATTTTTTGTTTGAAACTTTTATCTCTAAAATCAATATTTTCGAAAATATGTAGTGAGAACTGTCGAAACTTTGAAGGAGGCTGGAGGGCGAACGAGGCTTTGTCCTCAAAAATCCTTTTGGGGATTTTCTTCCCTAATGAAGGATAAGCTTTGGCAAAAATTTCAGAAATGATTGAAATGATTGAAACTAATAGAATTTACCTAATTTGACCGTAAGCACCAGCTAAAGTTAGCGTTGACAATAAAGTAACTAGAAGCAACTTCATCCTCCGGCCGTTCTTCTTGAAGATGGCGGCTACTTCCGACGACACTGAAAGCAAAATGCACTTATCCTTGTGGCAGACACTCTTTTACAACATTCAAATAATCGGTGAACAATTCTTTACCACTAACATCGGTATCGATAAACTTGCACGAGAACGACTGACGTTTGTCAACGTCCACAGGCCGCCGTGTCTTTTCACTTTTTGCTGAAGGGGAGAAGAATTTCCTTGGCTATATACGATCGATCCCCACTTTACGATGTGTGGTGCGTAACACGCGAGTCCGTCATTGATAAAACTAAAATCGCTGATCCCACCACGGATGCCGGACCGCAACGGTAATTAACCAGCCGAATATAGCTAACGAGAAATCTAAATGGAGCGGAAGGAAGTTTCTAGCGGTTCCTGAGAGCCCCATGGAAAAGAAACGCAAAGGTAGCTGCAGTCTAGACGGTTTCCCGATGGGAAACTGCATCCTTTTTATTTTTTCCTCGTGGCACCATATTCCGTTGAGAAACGGACGAGAGTATTTGGGGTTTTTCGAATTTGTTTTACGGTATACCGACACATAGTTCGTCCTTACCAGCCAACAAAATGTATTGTGTAATTAGTCACGAATCCTAAGATTTTCGAATATTTGAGAACGACTGGTTTTTCCTGCCGGACGCTACAAGAGTTACAAGACACAGTTCATTAACGGCGATGAATACCCAATCCTCATGTTTTATTCAGAGATGTACATACTCGTCTATGCGTAAAGCGTCGTGACATCATTCGTCGATCTCTCGTTCTGTTGTTTGAAAGATATTGATATATCTCAATTTTCAGAGGATTCTGGAAAATGTTTTGCATTCACTGAATATCTTTTTTCTTCTCACGGTGCCGCGGATCTACATAAGTAGCCAAGTTCGTTGCATAATTGTTCGGAATCGTTGACTTCCGAGGTCGACCGGTTTTCGATGTCGGGCGGAACAACATTTTTCACAGGATATCCTTAGAAATTTTTTTGAATTCTTTTAGTTATCGACTGTTACTGTGGGAACAATAATGATGAAGTATGACGGTATTCCGAGAAGCGGAAGATTCAATTCCTATAAGTACTCGAGTGGTTCGAATTTCAGAACAAATATTGGGCGAGATCTTGAAATATCGATTCCACGCGTAAGTAACTTTCATTTTCATCTTCACGTTTAAAGTAAATCTTTGTAAGTAAATCGAAATAATTAATTTTTCATCGAATATCTTCCTTAATAAGATGGATAATTATGTTGGTAAGACGTTCTGCGATTTCATTCTTTATTGATACGTTAACATAAATAGAAAAGGAGGGACCCGACAGATCCGGTAAAAAATTACGCAAAATGGCTATGGTTTAACATATTACAATTACAATTTAATTGTTAAATGCATTCTTGGTACTTGAGACACGATTTATAATATGCGACAGCTACAACCGAGAATTTCCGGCGCAAAGATAACAGGTCGACGACCACGCGACGCCATCATTCTTTACAGTCTTTCGGCATCGTAGACATTTTCACGTTGCTCTAGTTTAACATTTCAAAGAGAATGATAATTATTGCGATTAAGGAAAAGAATAGAATAGAAGAAAACTCTTGATATGTACAGAATTTCATTTTTGGCTTACCGCCAAAACGACAAAACTTTGATTTGGCGCTCGCTAGCATTGTATTCCCAGTTGGATCGAGATCCGAAGTAGTCAATTAATTAATGTACAACTTAATGATTAATTTCGGGTCTTGAATGTCGTTAATGACCATTTCGCTTATTCTAATGAGTAAATTCGAATTACAAGCCGCCATCTGGCAACGATCTCGAGGATATGTTTAGCCTCTGAGGATTTTCGGATCCTTGAAATCGATGTATTACAAAATAGGTGCAAATATTCAGCTAATATTTCTCTAAATTGTTATATCGTATATTGAAACGAGTCCTATTGAGTTTCGATTCGTAGATCTTTACAGGAAACTTCTAAAAGAACATTGGAAAGGTTCGTAAACTTGAAACCTTGTCGTACCTCCCGAACTTCTGGCATCTAAAACGAATGAACATCCACAGAAACTTAATTGAAACTATTTAAATCATTCTAGACTTGTCGAGTAAACTAAAACGCGTACAAACTAATTGAAGCTAATTGAAATTCTTAACTCGAATATACAATTTTAATCGATATTCCGTTTTCCTTCGACGAACGGGTGAAATAATTCTTTAAAAACGATGTATTCGAACGAAAACAAAACGAGAAGAATAATGCGATAGGAAAACAATGTACACAAAAGAGGCAGAAGATTAGAGTCGTGCACGGAATATCAGTGAGACTATTCTATAGCCTCCGCACGATAGTAAAAATCGTTTTTACACGATTTACATTTAAATACGCTATTAATACTAAACAATTACGAAGAACACTGGCGTCGTACGATCACTTCAGAAGTCGTGAACGAAGAAAACAATCGTAAAAGGCACATGTCGCCGATGGTCCTTTGTTGTGGAGGAAGAAGTAGGACGATGGCGTTCTCGACGGCCATCTTTTTACTTCTTTGTGGCGCCTGGAACAAAAAGTACGAGAATCAAACTAAATTAAAAGCAGCACAACACTTTATCAATTTATTATAATTAGATTTCGGATTTTGTATATTTGTACAAATGATCCAGAAAAGTTGCTACCGTCATATTCAATTATTAAATGATCGTGAAGTTGGGATGAAGGGCCTACTGGCAGAAAAGTAGGTTTTATTTTTTTAGTAAAGCTCTAAAATGTTCAATTAATTTGATGTGGCTTTGTGTCGAAGCAAATTCTGGCTTCAAGATCAATAACGCCCTGAGATCACAGATGACGATGGAGTTATAGTGACGAGATTACTGGCAGGGAAGAAGCTGGTCTTTTAAGGCGACCCGAGAACGTTTCAAGAAATAGTGACGATGAAAGTCCGATTAAGTAACCCGGTGTCTCGGCGAATTCACCGAGTAAAAGGGAACGACCGGGTGATTAGTTCCGCTGGAATGTCAATTTGCGACGGGGATTTCAATGAGCCTTTTGAATCACTCCGAGCTTCTTAAGGACTTACTTCTCTCTCAAAGGGTTTCCGAGTACGCGGACTGTGTTCCCGTGAATGCTCGTTTTTCTCGTGATCGCCGACGCAAAGAAGTCTTGGGAATATTCAAACGATCGTTTTATTATGTCCCAAGGAGAACGAACGAACTTCGAAAGCCTATACTTCTGCAAGAAAACGAAGAAATCCTTCAAATTATGCTGGGGCAAATAGCATCGATCGAGAAACAATTATTTTGTACAAATTACTACCATCTTCAAGTTCATGTAAATGTATATTGTCAGTGATAATTTATCACAGACAACTTTACAGTATCCCAAACTAACAAGATAAAATGCCTCTGCAACAATGAAGAACAGTTTAAGGACGCACTAGAGTATACTAAACCGCACACTTTACAATTTCGTTCAAATTCTTCGGGAAAAGAAATAGTTCAAGAAATGCAAGAACGTATTAAATCTTCTATTCAAGATTTAGATAAGAACCAATCCAAGAATCATACCTCTTGGGGGTACAGGTGGCGCAGGTGCTTTCTTGACGACCTTGATCTCCTGGGACAGGTCCACGTTCATATAATCCGGCATTCTGCAGCCATCAGGGACGTCTACGTCACAGGAACCGTTCACCAGGTCGGTTTCCACGTACTCCTCGTTATTCTTATTCGCAACTGTGTCTGTCGCTGGACCGTGACCTTCATCAGACGTTTTTACGTCTTCTGCCCTCGGAGTTTCGACCTTGACCGGGTTTTTCGAGGTTTCGGCAGTTTGGCTCAAGTCACCCGAATTCCTTTGATGACTCTGAACGACTTCCTGGAACGGTGTGACGCGTCCAGGTGTCACGTTCATGTAGTTCGTGGGAATACACATTCCTGCAGGTGGTGCTGGAGATGGATTCACCGCAGCAGGTTCGATGTTAGTGTAGCTGTTCCCAGGGTGCCTTGGAGGATCAGAGTCTGGGGTGTCTGCAATCCCTGGAGATGAACCTTGGAGCATATCCAAGTATTTAGGGTGATCGCACGGGGAGCTGGGAGTCTTTGGTTCCTTCAGGGTGTGGTCCGGTTTGAACGCTGTAGGAAAATTTGTAACGATGACAATATATAATATAAAAAGAAGTAGTCATGATAAGAAACAGTGAATTACAATGAATGGGCAATCCCGAAGGAGGAAAAGCGATGTAATATTCAGTGTCTTCCGTCTTCGGTGGTAGTTGAGGTCTTAGGTCGAGATCGTTTCCGGTGGAGGACCGAGGAGACGGGGAATACCTGAGCGCAGGTGAGTACCTGCCAGCGAATGGTTTTGGAGCTGGCGGTATCTCGTAAGACATTACTCCTGGTTTGTCTTCTCTCGCGTTCTGTAACTGTCGTAAAATAAACATTAATTATCGTTTAATCGAAACGAAGAGGAAAGCGTTATTCTCCAGACTGGTCAATTATATTCTTCTAATTAAAAGAAAAAGAAATTTCTGCTTCTGATACATACTCTTCTATCTTCCGTGTCTGAATGAGTTCCACTGTCACCTAGACTGGTTCCGCTGCATCCACTGGCAGTGCTCATTCTACCAGATGAAGACGAACCTGAGGAAACGTGGAAATACAGATTTTAGACGATTATTATCTAAAGATATTCAGTATTGTCATTATAAATTCAATGGTCACGTACTTGACACGCTACGGAGACTTAGACTGCTAACTGGTCTGCGATCTGTCAATCCGCCATTGATGTTCTCCGCTTTGCTGGTTGTGGACGAATCGTCGCTTCCGTTCGCAGAGTCCTTTGAATCTGTCCAAGAACAAAACACACGAATTGATAAAATAATCTGAAATAACAAATAAATATGCAACCCATGAGAACTTGCATTTCCATTCTGTAGATCGCTCACCTTTCTTCCCCTTGGAGAAGAACTTCTTAATCTTGTCGAAGGGGGTGGGCGCCTTCATCTCTTCCTTCAACCTCTTTTGTATCCTCTCATATTCCTCCCTCATCGCAGTCAGCTGCCTCTGCTTGTCCTTGAAGCTTTGTTGAACGTCGTTCCGGTTTCTCCAGTTCTCCACGAGCCTTTCAACCTCGGTAATCGTGAATACGTTATTCTTGAAGTCGTTTATGATCTCCAGAAGCTCGTCCTGAGGACCGGATGGCTCTCTAGATTTTGCGCTCGTGTTAGAAGCGGTTCTACCATAGAAACAAGAACTCTGACTGTTTTCCTCGCGAGGACTCGCGTGATCCTGGCGATTCTGCGTCGGCGTCGCTGTTCTGGACGGCTGTTGATTCGCTACGTTCGATGTGGGCGTTTTAGGTCCTTGAAAAATCAAATTTTCATTGAAAATCAAATGTTTTAAGAAAACAAGGGATGTTCTCTGTGAGAAAACATATACAAGTTTCAGTGCGAGGGTTGAAGAAAATTGTTAGCGACTCACCAGCAGGATGCATCTTCATGTAGCCTTGAAGAGGCAGCTCAAGGCCGTTTGGTGTGGTTGCTGGCGCCGTTGGTGTCGAGGGACTGACGAGGACCGGTGTCGGTGCCGGTACGATCGAGTAATTTGCCTCAATGGGGTTAGTGGTGGTTGGGCTAGGGGTTACTGGTAATTGGCCAGGCAAGATTAGAGACGTTATTGGTCTTGCGGCCGGTGGCACTGAATAAGCTTCGCTCAGTGGTCGTGGACGACAGTAATCTTCTTTGTCGTTGTTGGTCTCGTTGGTTGTGTTAGTCGTTGATGGGTCCGCGCCTAGAATTCACCCATTCGTCAAGGCAAGTACTTAAAAAATAATCACTTCTTCAATCCCGAAACGCGCTATTGTAGCTTCCTTACTCATACTCATATTGTTCGTTATTTAATGTGCATTGCTGCAATTATTCGAACACCAGATAGACTCTTATCTTATAATGTCATCCAGGGCCGCCGCGTGGGTACAAGTCGCCCGTGTGCAAAAGAAATTTAGTGCGCCCTTCTTCAAACATAAAAATGATTTGAATGACCTTTATTTTAGCGAATCTGTTCACAGTAGCCAGGGCCGAGCGCCCTTGTCCGTTCATGTTGTGGCGGCCCTGATGTCACCTTTGCAAGAAGCCTTTTCAAAAATGTGTTCTTTGTCAATTGTAAAAGTGTGAAGAGGGTCCGTGGTCCGAGGGTAAATACTTGTTGTTAGTATGATCGAAGAATACTCACTCGCCGCTTGATCGTTAGTCGTCTCGCTGATCACTTTCAGGTAGCTGTACATGTTGGTGAACTCGTTCATTTGCTGCGATTCAAGGCCGAGCCCGAAACATGCAACACAAAAGCGAAACACCAGTTAGTTCGATGAACGACGACGCTCCTCGAAGATACATGATTGTAGAACACATTTCGGAAGTTAGTCGAGAGTGAGAAACACAGAGTTCAATTAGAAATCAATTAGGGAGTACTTTCGAAAGCGACAACCCTCCGATTGTGCTGAAATTTTTGCCAAAGCTTATCCTTGATTAAAAGCCTTGTTTGCCCTCCAACCCCCTTCAAAGTTTCGACAATTCTTATTAAATATTTTCGAAAATATTGATTTTAAAGAAAAAAATTTCAACCAAAAAATGAAGCTCATAAAAATCTTTACAAAAAAGGTTATATACATTTTTTACGTAAACCTATTAGTTTGGCTGTTATGACCCAAAGTGCGATCAGAATTAGTTTCACACAGACGAAAATCCAGGTTATATGAAGTTTTGAACATTTAATATCATTTTTCTCAAAACTACTGTCTTCGTGACAAAAATCAATACAACATAATATACCTCTTTCCATGAGACCTACAACTTTTATTGAAAAATACGTAAGAATCCGGAGTATAAACAAAAATCGGAGGTGTGGGCTTGTCGGAAGTTTATCCATCAATTAATTAAAGGTTCGTCGAGGTGAGCTGGTGCTTCTTTCTCTAAGGGTGCAACGTGCGAAGCTACCTCGAGCGAACGCGTGACATGATTAACGTTTTACGACCGATTGTTGGTAGTCTAGCAGTGAGGAAAGCACAAGTCGAAGCGATAGTGGCGATTAGAAGAAGAGAAATATCGCGGAAGTACCGGTTTCATGGGACTAATCTGTGACGTCGGTTTAAAGGCGATGTTTTTGTACCATGTAGCCACGAAGCTGGTGTGCCAGTCTCGCGTGTCCCGCTTGTTCCGCGAGGTCTGCCGGAGTTAGTTCCGACACGTTCCTCAGGTCGCAAGCTATATCGCCACCCGGACACTCCAGAAGCTGCCAGGCCAACCTCTCAAGGCCGAATCGAGCGGCGAAATGTAAAAGCGTTGGATTCTCTTCAGGACCTGCATCAGCAAAAAATATTTCCATTTATTCACATGATATACAAGGATCGAGGCTTACGATTGCGCTCTCTACAAGGACCTTGAATGGACACGCATGATCTTACCAACTAATCTTCCTGGGGGTGCAACCGGCATAGAAAAGATAGCAGAAATTATACTCGCGTATAAATTATAATTAGACAGCGGATTTTATACATTCATGACAAAAAGGAGTAGGTGTAATTTAAAAAAGTGAAACCATTAGAAAAATTTTAAAATACTGCTACATTATTTTCAATGTATTGAACATATTACGAAAGAAAATAAACTTCCACTTCATTTCAGTTTGTTGGAATTCAGGTACGAAGTTTTTATCTAGCATAAAGATCCGCTGTATAATTATCATAAAAAAACATAGAGCAACGTAGACTCACTCGAGTGAACTTTCTGGTTGGAAACCACTCCGCTGGGGGTGGATAGGAGATTAAAGTGCGGCGGCACGTTTCGTTGAAACGCGTGGACCATCCAGTTGTCCAGCTGCTCGCGATCACCGGGATTGAAGCCGAAGGTCTGCAAGCATAATTAATCGAGAGCCGATAATCCAGACAGATCCAATCGAAGGATGATCCTCTTACACGCAGCCGGTTGCTTATCGAAGCGATCTTTACCTGGCACATGAACTCGAGGGGATTGTCGTGGGCCCTGAGGATCTGATCGAGTTCCCTGAGCCTGCTCTCGCACTTCACCTGCCTCACGCCCAGAGGACAACCGTTCTTTGATATCCTGACACCGACAAGCATCGACACTTCTAGACATCTTTCGGGAATTGAGAACTGTAGGGCGTACGGGTTCCTTCTTTTCACGTGGGTGATATCGATCGCATCCCCGCAGCGATCCACGATCACGGACACGTTGTCTTCTGGCCGCACAGGGTCGTTCAATAGAGCTATTATCCTGTTGTGGCCCTGAAAATACGTTTACTTAATTCACACCGCACTGGGAAGCGGGAACCTTATTTAGATCCCGTTCAGACACGGCGGAATTTCGACCGCGGGGACATTATCTACATTAGCGTCTATGTATTCGTTCGCACGTGACCGTGCGGTTGAACATTTGAAATAAAAATCGCGCGGTTGGACATTCGAAGTAAATAAAAATCGCGAAGTTGAACATTCGAAATAAATAAAAGCACGCGGTTGAACATTCGAAATCAAAATCGCGCGGTTGAACATTCGAAGTAAATAAAACACGCGCGGTTGAACATTCGATGTAAATAAAACACGCGCGGTTGAACATTCGAAGTAAATAAAAATCGCGAGGTTGAATATTCGAAATAAATAAAAGCACGCGGTTGAACATTCGAAAAAAATAAAAATCGCGCGGATTCCGCCGTGTGTGAACGGACCCTTAGCGTCTATGTATTCGTTCACACGGGCTCTAAAATGCTTGGGCACATACCAGTTTGACTTTTTTCGGATGAACCGAGAAAGCAGTTTTGTCGCTCCTGAGAGCAGGCGGGGGCGTAGTTCCGAGTATTCCAACCGCAGCACCTAACAGCTCACCGACAAAGGTCTCGTCCTGATCCTTCACGAAGAACTTCCTCCATTGATTGTACGAGACCAGGATCGACCTATGAGCGTCGCTGATGTGGCTGTCGTGTACGCCCAACATCATCGCCAGGACTTTCTCGCTGACTAGGTGCCTGGCTAGACTTGTCGCGTGTTCAGGTCGACTTTGTACTCGTTCCAACAGAACTGGACACACCACGACAATCTGCAGACGAGCTGTTCTGATCCTCTCCTCGGTGCCCGGGGGTGTCGTTTTTTCGACGGTGATGTGACGTACTCTGAAATGATTTTTATTAGAGAACCGTATTTTCCAGTTACTAATTTTCGGAAGCAAAATATGAGTATATAAAATTGATACGATTTGAAAACTACTCCCATTACAGAAAATGTTGTTGTACCAACAACCGCAGAATTTGTGAAACCATAGTCTCGATACATAAATTAATATCAAATATTATATTAATATGTCTGAAGTCTGAATTTTTATGAAGATTTCTACAAATACAATTCTTTTGAAAGAAATGTGAGGGTGCAGTTACTTAAATGGCGGCCGGCCCTGTTGCCTGCTGATCTGCTCGAAACAGGCTGTCAGGTAATTCACCCACAAGCTCGAGATTTCGCTGTCCTTGCTGGACACGAAGAGCACGTCGTCTTCAGGATGCGAGTCGATCTTCGACAGTCCCGTCGCTGAACGCGACCCTGCAAAAATAAATTATTTTGTTAATTTTAGGAACTCCATTCTTCTGCGCTATTTATTTTTTTAATTTATTTGCCTATATTCGCAGCTGTTTAGATTCTTGAATTTTACAGTGTGAAACCAGTTTCTCAATTGCACTAGGTCGGCTGAATAATTTTACACTTCCAATGAAAATTGAAATGTTTTCATTGATATCTTAAATTACGTGTGCAACAACGACGAGCTGCATCGACCGCGAACAGATCGATGCTCTTTCCGTTTAATCGACATCGACGGCGATCCCCAAGGTTTTAATTAATGTCCCACGCTTAATTTCCGCGAGCTATTACCGTATTACCGGCAAGACACACCTTGCTTTAGTTTTCCCCACAAAGGGAGCAGCGTTCAATTTCATTTAATGGGACACGAGACACGCGAGCCTACCCCTCCCCAGCCAGACTAATAAAATAATGGTCTTTTAATGCGTTTGTTCCTCGTTATTCGAGAACGTGGCGTCGCTACATTCTTCCGCGACATACTTTATCCAACCGATTGTACTTAACGAAATTAGAATCTCGTCTGACCGTTTCCCCGACCGATCTTCCGAAAACATAACTTTCTTCTCTTTAAACGATACTCATTTCTAATTAAATTCTTTCTCTTTTCTTGCGGATATCGTTTCGGAATAATTCTACACGAGGCTCCTGCAATTTCTGTGGGCTTCTACACAGGCTTTACAGTTTCAAAAGTCAGAACCGATGAAAACAGTATACGAGATGGAGATTCATTTAGCCGACCAGAGTCGGATTAAATTTACTTTGCGGTTCTTGTGCCGACCTGGTCTCGACATTTAACTCGATTCGAACGACTATGTATTCGAACAAGTTCCAAACCACTTGCTGCTAGTTTCACGAATTCAATGAAATCTATTACTACAGTAATGCACTGGAGTAAATAATAAAACTACATAATGTTCGTAATATCGTTCAATTTATTATATCACTAAATTTCGATCGAGAAGAATTTACCGTTTACACTTAGTTAATGTAAGCCAAATGTAATAATATTGTACTTGCTATATAAACCACTTTTTGGAGTTCATAAAAGGTTCTTGATCTTCGAATAAAAGAGCTTGCAACCTTGAAATGTCTCTCGAGAAAAAAAGTAAATCGGTGCACTCGTTTATCCGATCGTCTCGGTGCATCGCGACCACTCGCAAGTTTGTCGGGAGTACAATGGCGTAATTAATGGGGTCGCTCGTTTTCCATAACCGTGTGCATTCCCGAACAACGGAGCTTTTGTGTCGGCGATATCGATATCTAACCGCCGCCGACTGAATACACCGGGGTTCACGATCCCTCCGGCCGAAAATAACCGGAAAGAGTCGCGCTCTTTCTTTTTTCGCTTTAATGAACTCTCCCCATTATCGACTGCCATTCAAGACCGTCCCGAAAACTTCGGTTATCTGAAGTTGTTTCCTCGAACTATCCTTTACGGAATTGCGCTCGATAACGGCGGTCTATCTAGAAAAACGTAGACACCTGTCGATGCTTAAACACGATCTCTTATTTATTTCATTTAATCCCGACATTTCGATTTTCTTATCTTTTCGTAGGTATCTGAAATAAAGTCAGCGGATTCAAGCAGGGTTCTTGACAGTTATATAAAATCAATCCCCTAGATTGAACAAAATAAACTGATGTTATCGACGCAAAGGTTTGATAAAAGCAGGTTTGCAATTTATGGAAATTCATATTTCGACGTTTCGGTCTATGATTTAGACCATTCTCAAGAAAATTAATTATATTATAATTACTGAAACTGTTTAATCACCAATTGAAATTCTGAGATATGTTACTCAGTTGCAATTTTGCAATAATGTGATTCAGTGGATTAATTAATCCATAAGTAAATTTTACTTTAAGTGTTCTTTTCACGTCCAGTACATAAAAATGGATTTGTGCAAGTGAATTAAAAATAAAGCTGTCATATTGTGTTTTCTACATTTTCGTGACCAAGCCAATAACCCGTACGAACAAATTCGAAACAGATGCGTTTACGATGGAGGAACAGAATTGAAATCGTGGGTGGAATTATGGGTAGAGCAGAAAGGTTCACGGTCCTTTCAGGGTACGCTGGTCCGAAAATAACCGGGAACGGGGTAAACTTTCATTTTCTCCCTCGATTCTGTTCGTCCATGGTTTTCCGTGAAAACCGCGGACAAATAAACGCGTCGTTAAGAATAGAAGAAGGTTTGTAGCCGATGCGAAGGGTTCGTTTCCGCGTTCGTAACACGTGGTTTCCATCCAAGGAACGTGCCGACGAAAACGTTCCCTCTGTCCAATGGATTTGAGAATGATTCTTTCGTCTACGAAATACAGCGGAGACGAAAGAATAATTGTCTGACCAAAAAAAAGAACAGCGACGAACACGTTCAGCAGCTCTGACTCGCATTTTCTATGTTTCGAACCAGTCGAAACGAACCCAGTTCGAAAACTATAAAAAATGTACATAAATTGAGATTAACGATTTACGAATTTTCCAGCTACTAAATCGATCTCGTTTACACCCTGATTTTTGAAGTGAAACTTCTTTGCCGAGAGAACTACAATTTTCTAGCGTTGCGGAAGTCGCGTTACGGAAGTCAAATGAAACGAAAAATTTTTTAACGGAGAAAAAATCTTTCTTACCGGACAGGGATTCCAAACCTGGTCTACCCCGCTTGGTAGTCCAATTCCTTAACCGCTTGGACAATCGACAACCGAACATTTTGGTATGTATCGCAAAGACTAAAATACTGTAGCGACAGACTTGTTATTTATTATTATCTCTTGTTTTCGATAAAAAAATACTAATAATTGATTTGTATCTATTCCTGATAAGCAATAAGTTTCACCTCTGTCGCGCGTGGACTCCACGCACACGATTTTTATAAAATAATCCACGACTATGTTAGTAAATGTTTTTATACGATGTCCATTGGAAAATTGCCGGTCAAAGATGGTAAAGGAGTCTTTAATCGGAAGACGTCTCGTCGCAGGCGACAGAAATCCTCCGTTCCGAGTTTGGTTTCGATGAACGCCATCTTGGTGGCTCCTGCGGCCGCTACGTGACGCGCGTGGCTTCCGTTTTCGGCTGCATCCGGCCTTATACCGAATTAATAGTCGCGATCTAATCGAGCTATGAGCCGTTATCCGTGCTCTTCGTAACACGGTTCTAGTCCGGTCGACAGGAAACGCGGTGGAAAATCGTTTTTGCGAAATGGAACGCCAGCAATCGCGTCCTTTGAACGGAATGCTAATCATACAGAACACCCATAACACCTTCAACCGCAATCACATTAAAACTTTACACACGATACATATTTTTCACCGAGAGACTAACCCATTTATTGCCACAGAATGTTAAGCACGTAATTGTGTGTATTTTTAGAACTGAAATTCTCTCTTAAAATCCCCAAGTGCGCGTATCACTTTAATCTCGTACATTTTTACTAATTCGTGTACGCCTCTCTCGCTACTACTGCGATACTAATTACCTTTTAATACGAAGTGCAACTTTTTATAATGCTCCAGGGCGCACTAGCTTTTAATAAAGCTGTTTAAAAACATGGTGGCTACCAGCCCGGCGCGGCGCCATGGCTATCTACCATCTCGCGTAAAAACGTATTAAACGAGCAAAACGATAAATATTCGGGAGGGATTAAAGCCGCGCCTAAATCAGCGAACATGCGAATTCGTCGAGGTACTTGCTTTTCTAAAATATTTCGTCAAGAACGAGACCGGTAAAAGAATCGGCATAAATTCGGAACAAAACGAGACACTCACTGGTGATGTTGGACAAATCCAAAAAGTTTGGTCGGTTCCGTCGCCGGGAACGAGGCGTTTCGCACGTGTTCGCCATATTTTTCTGGGGGACGAATTTTTCGATCATCTTTTTTACACGCCGAGATTTATTCGCGAGTTTGCACCTCGAGAGATATCCTGCCGTTCACGAACGATCCACGTTTTCACTCATTTTGAGAAAGAGGGGAGAGACGATCGGGAGCGAACAAATTGAAAACGTCGCGTTCGATCGATCGTCGACGACTGATCGATTCGATACAAACTGAACACCGGGAATGCCCATCGTCGAATTCGAGACGCCCCACCCCCCGGTCATTGGCGTCATTGTTTTCACGCACAGACTCAGAAATCAAACGATGCCCATAATTAAGTTGGACGAGCGTCGAATTTCAATCGAGAATCGATGGGACTACGTTTGTTTTGGATTTCGTTCTCGTGGGACGTGCCATCGCGACAGGCCGCGGTTCTTCGTAGTGTTCCTGATTTCTCAACATTTTTCATTTCTCGAGAAATTATTATTATAATTTATTATAGACGGACCGAAGTCCTATATGTATTTACAATAAAAAAGAGGAAGGTACAAGATTGCTCTTCTAATAACAAAGAAGGGACATGCACAAAAATAAAAAAGAAGCAAATACATATATTGTATAATAGTGGTACAATAGATATAGTATTATTATAAAATCCTGCATAGTTGCATTTTTTAATTTTTTAGAGAATGCTCCTGCAATCTTGACGGAAAAGTGGGAAATAGGGCTGCAACTTTTTCTTCGAAGATTTCGAAGCTTCGATTTCTGAAAATTTGGAGGCGATGAGAATCAAAGTTTTTAATTTCGAACCTCCGTTCTTTTCAATGTATAAAAAATCGTGACACGGTATGAAGCTCACAAGTTACTACTTCATACGTTTCGAATTATTCGAAATTTCGAGCACTTGGAAGACTTCGAAGCTTCGGAAAAGTTACAGCCCTAGTAGGAAACATCCTGTATACTTTTATAGCGAGCGGCGAAAGCATTCATAGTAAGATGTTACGAACGGGACGTCTGTAGCAACTCGTAGGGAAAATATTTAGATATGAACGACAGCACGGAGAAGGAAAGAAGAAGAAGAAGAAGAAGAAGCTAGGACGCCGCAAACATGGCGGCAGCTCGGTCCATTTGTATTCGCCGCGCGGCGTCGGAGCTCGCATACGATTAGCATACTGCATATCCTGCGCATCGGGTGCATCAGGACACGACAACACGCGCTTTCGAATGCACGAAAATGTCTGCCTCGTGGAATTCTCGAAGGACGCTTTATAAATAATCCTCGACGGGCTCGTCGCTTTCATCCCCCTTTAGTACCCGGTTGCATTTCATTAAAATCGCGTCGAGACGCTGCCCGCCACTATCTTTTTCTCGTTCATTTTCCTCGATCTATAAATGGAACGTGATTTTTTAAAAAATCCCAAGAAAATTTTCTACTCGATGATAATGATCCACATTAGCTCCATTGTGATTTTAAATTACATTGTACCGTGGTGAAATACATATTTACTATGAATATGAGAATCTGTATAAAGATTCTCAGTCTATTTGATATTTAATATAGATGACATTAAGTTAATAATATATATTTTATATATTAATATTAATATATGTTCATATATATTATAATAATTGAGTTAATATATGTTCATATATATTATAATAATTGAGTTAATATATGTTCATATATATTATAATAATTAAGTTAATAATATACATTAAGTTATAATATTTTCTGGTGTGCCATTGACGATAGCGTTTGACGTATTGCAAAATTGTTCAAGTCAAGAATGAATCATTTATAAGTATAGCTACAAGAAGTTATAGACTCGTTTGTAAATTGTTAATCATCGGCGACACGAAAGAACGTCACCGACGGATTATAATTTTTAATCGACCTATTGTTGTACATCGATGTCAGATATATTTATTGAAATCAGCTTCAGCTTTCCTTAAAACGATATATGGAACACTGGAGCAGATTTGTAAACAATTGCGCTGCCATTTCGGCGCTGTGGAATTTCGCTTAATCGAGCTGCCGTTTAATAGCTCAGATTGTTCGCTGCACGATGACTATTAAGTAACGCGAGCCATTGTATAATGTTTCAGACCGGTTATACAATATATTATAAACGATTTTCGAAAATTATATGCTCTTTATAAGCCAGCTTATTTGATCTGGTCAAATCGGGACTTGCTTAATCAATTTCAAATAATATTGTACCGAACTGGACTTCTGTATTGATAATAGAAAAGTTTAAAAAATTCATGAATAATTTCATTACTGGCAGGTTCGTTATTCAAGGAAATCTTACCGAAATATTCAATGCTCCGTTTGGCATAATGGTTTTCCTCCTTGATTTTCATCTTCCCAGATTATCAATCGGATTACCAATAATTCCCAATCAATGTTCAACACGAGCACCTCGCGAAACGCATAGTCGATCAAAAATAGTTCAACGGCTCCCCGTTCGAAAAATCACAGTGCAGTAATTAAGTCGGTGGAGCGCAACAGGAAAAAACCGACGACATAGATTGAATATTAAAACCGGGGGAGAGCAGATCGGAGAAGTTCACGGAACCATCGAAAGCAAAAAAAAAAGTCAACGTCCGGCTGGAGCGCGGCGCGCCTCGTCACTGAACATCTCGAGGGTTGTTTCGGATGATGCGGTTCGGGGAACTCGAACGCATGCGCTACGAGCCGCGCCCTGCTCTGCGCAAGCGCTGCGTTCGAATATTTCGGGAATCCACGTGGACCAGGCCGCGCGCGCGCGAATCCGCGGCACGCGATGCGAAAACGAAATTCAACGAGGATGCTTCGCGGAAGAACGAATTCGAAATATGAGAACGAATGAATTATTCTCCGCATTGCGTAGAACCTACCGCGCATCAGTTATTGTACAAGGTGTAACAACATTTAGCGTCATGGTTCTGGAAGATGCTTCTGCACCTTCGGATCGGTGGAGATTTCTTAAAAGAAATTGCCGCAACATTCACTTTGACCTTGAAATTCAAGGTCAAATATTTTTATGCTTGTATCGCTTTCTACTCACCCTGGGGGCCAAAAGTTTTTTTTCAAGCATAAAAAAAATTGACCTTGAATTTTGCTTTTTTATAATTGTACCACACGACCTGATTTGTAAAATATATGTATATTTATTATTATTATTATATAACCAGCAGGAATGTGAAAAAATGTTTTATATAAAATATTCTTCATACGAAGGGGCACATTCAATGGTGTTATGCACATTTTTCCATAATGGCCCTTTAAAGGTCACATCAAGGGCAACTTCATATTTTCAAATGCAAGTCCATATTTCTTATTTTATATTCTCATTTTACATCGAAAAATAATAATATTTCTACATTCTACGATGTAAGTACACTTCGTGAGAAGCAATCGTTTTCCAAATAGAATAGAACATTACTCAAACGGTTTCCCAGGTGTATCTGAAGATGCATTATTTACTATTATAATCGTTTTATTACACATTTTGTCGTAAGAACGGTAGAAAGAAGGAGTAAATTAGTGAAAATGTTTCAATTCACATTTAAATATGTATTTGTATTGGAAATACGTAGAATAGTCTGTAGTTGATGTATGGAATTGTTTTTAATGAAATAGTACACGAAAACATCGAGAGATAACCATTGGATTGCAATGCTTATCTTAATTTCGTTCCACGCACCCGGCTTTTAGTCCCAGAACATGCCCAACTAACCAGAGGGTGTAACAAGTTGGGGAACAATCCTCAGGTTGTTAATCAGTGTCGAATTAATTAGACGATTCGGAGTAACGAGCGTTGCCGAATATGGCGGCGGGTAAAGGAAGTGCCACGAACGTCGAGACACCGTCCATACGTTATTGCGATTATGGGGTGGATTAATTAAACATTAATTGGCTTAATTGAGGCAACGTGTATGTCGTTTTGCGAGGTGATTGTGATCTTCGGTGGAACGATGGGTGGTTCGAGGCGGAAATTTCTAAGTGCAGATGCGTCGATATTGCTATCGTTATCAGAGAGATAAAGAGGCGAGGACATGCGCGGATATCCTAAGCAAATAAGGGTGTTATGGCAGGAGGAGGGTAATCGTTGATTAAACATCCTTTCGGTTGCGTTACTTGATCGTGGAGTTGACTACTAAATCGAGCACTAAAATACAGAAAAGTCTATGCTGTAACAAATTGAAATTGTTCTTTAAAGGTCCACGAACCTGAAAATCATTTGACGCGTTGTCCAGAAAAATGAAACTCTTCGATTCATTTCATTTGAACGGAAAAGGGGACTGTTGTCTTCGGAGGCACTTGTCCGTCGATTTTCCGACCTTTTTCCCCGAAATCGTATCAGTAGAACGACTCAACGCGAATTCCGAGTCACAAAGGGCCCCGTAGACGCAAGCTTGGCGCACTTTACGGGGAAGACCGTCCGCGTCTCGAGATTTTCTCAACGAAAAACCTTGAACAGGGCCCCCATTCACGAAGAATTTCATCGAAATTCCAGCGGAGAGTCGGTTTTAGGCGGTGCTCTTTCACGCGCTCCTATTTCCGCAGCTGTGAGCCGTTTAGTAGCAGTTTCGAGGAGTTTGACGCAGTGTTTGTATCATTTTTTTTCGCACGCGAACGTCACGATCCACGCAACACTGATTTTTGTATGCGCAGCTTGTCGGCCATTGACGCGCCACCGCGTTTCCATTCGCGGATTTAATCTGTTTTATCGATCGTTTCTATATTTATTTCACGAATCTCCGTGTCGACTTGTTTGAAATTTTATTTCGAATATAAATCTTCGCGTTCCACCGATAGCTTAGCCATCGTTAGAATTTATAAACGATCGGTGTTTGTTTAGGAAGAGAAGCGAAGTCTTCGAGGAATAAATAAATGTGAATATTGTTATCTGCGCTGGGGAGGATACAAAATATAAATACACAGGGAAACGCATAAAACGAGGATGAATGCGGCATTCGACGGCGGGAACCAAAGGCTCTAGACGGTTTTTAATGGCCGCCAATTGCGTTATATTGCTTCCGTTCGTAAACGTTTCCTTCCATAGAAAATAAGCATAGAGATCGCTCGGGGCACGCACCGGGAATGAGAAACAATGGGTAAATAGTTGCATCAGAGGATTATTTGATAGTTTCGAGTCGTCAGGGACGAACACTTTCCATCAAGTTCGACTTAAGCTATTCGTTAAGCCGTCACGTCTCGTTGATCGTCGATATTTCGCAGTCGAAGTCTGAACTAAGCTTCGTGGACTCATAATCGACGCACAAATTGCTTTTTGTGACGGTCTCGTGATCTGGTACTTTAAGAACACGTGCTGCTATCCTATAAGTCTATAAATAATACTACGAATGAAAGAAAAATACTGGAAGACGAGATGAAATCGATAAATTTATTAATACAACGTCTCCCAAGCCAGAATTCACGGCACAGATTTCATTCATTCGATAAAATATCTGATAAACGGTCTGCGGATCGTTATGTATTTACAAAGAAATTGGCTAGAGAGAATATAAAACAATGAAAGATTAGAAAAATCCAAAATTATTGTTACGAGGTGTCCAACCTAAAAAATTTATTAAGGGATGAAGTGAACTTTTACTTAACTTCTGCTACCAAAAATATTGTTGCGTCGGATCGGGTCGGATATGATTTTGCATAAAGATCCGCAAAAGAAATTTATAATTATAGCGTGGCGTTGAAGATTGATATCTATACATTTCTCACAGAGAAGTTGTAGTATATAACTTCCTTCGAAGGTTCGAAACTTCGATTTCTGAAAACGGTGAGAATCAAAGATTCTAATTTCGAACCTCTGTTCTTTTCAATTTATCAAAAATCGTGACACGGTATGAAACTTATAAGTTACAACTTCGTACGTTTCGAAATTTCGAGCATTTCGAAGACTTCGAAGCTTCGGAAAAGTTACAGCCCAAATACTGATCGAAATCGTGCAGTGAATCGGCGATTAGAATTTTACGTCGGACTAAACGTTCTCATTATCAGCTTCGAGCGTTCAGATCGACGTTCCAAGCTTCTGACATAATGGGTCACGGTTTTTCAGGTCACAGGAGTCGTATATTTTCTCCGGGACAGGGTGAACAAGTAGGACAAGCCCGCTGTTGTTACCTTGAACTTAGATAAGCGCCCTTTGGCCGGGCCTAAAAGCGTTTTCGGTTGAAACACGCTTGCGCCTACGGCCGGACGAATATTTTATTTGACAGTCGGTACGTAACGCGATAGTAATCCGTTTACGGTCGCTGCTCGACCCTCGCGTACCCTCTAATACAGAAATTGGGCCTCTCCAATTAGAGGGAGAGGGAGAGAGAGAATGGTGGCGGTATGGTGAAACGAGAGGAGGCAAGAATGATTCGAGCGGCCGAGTGACCGAGGAGAGAATAATCGTCTTAAGGTCCCGGGAGAGCATGGCTGTCAGCCTCTTCTTGCGCGTTTATGGCTTGTAGAAACATAAACTGTGTGAACCAGTTGGCCACAGAGTTCGGTGTCACTCGATATTTTCCATGAAATGATGCTTGAGCGATACTAGGACCTGAATGTAAAGACACTGAGAGCGGACATCGAGTCTACATCAAAATTTACACAAACTGTTCGTACACTTCTTAAAATGGAATAACTTTTTTATAATTGTACGAAACTTTATGATTTTTTATAATTAATTAGAAGTATATTTATGAACTGATATCCAAAAAGATTCTCCAAAAAAAATTATTATTTACAAGGCTACATGCAAAAGTAAAAAAGGAAAATTTAAAATTTATGTTTCGTAGATCTATGGTAGTTATTAACTAGTTATTAACGTAAATTTAAATTATCATTAAGGGCCCAAATACAGAAGTTTTAAAGAATACCTTTTTTATCATTGCATATCATTTCATATCGTTTCGTACAATTATAAAAAAGTTGTTCCATTTTAAATAGTGTACGAACACTTTGTACACCCGCATGAGAAAATCAGCACCTCTGAATGCATGATACCATTCACATTCCCGGGTTCCACACTCGGAAATCTTGATTCCTGATGTGAATGGTGTCAGCGCGCGAGAATAATCGAAGCCAAGGAATTCAGTACCAAAATGCACTTGGCTCGCATTGAAATTCAGGTAGCTAACGCGATAGTATCGAGACCTGTGAACCCAGAGTATCAAGCTCGTCGCAGCGGGACCACAAAGAAAGACAATCCTGTCGGAACAAAACTGTGTCGCCGTTATCGATTCGTCTATAAAAGCGAGAAGCGAGTCAACAATTTCGGGAAAGCAGGGTTTGCACGTGCAGAACACGTAGCTGAAAGAGGTCGCCCGACGAATACCAACGTTCGTCGTCTCGTCTGTGAGAGGAGCAAATTTTCCCTGGAACGACATAATTCACGTTCACACGCGGTCGTGCCTGTAAACGATCCCTCAGGAACGCGAGCCGCGTCGCTGCATCGCCGCAACTGCACCCGAGAATTGCATCTCCCTCTTCTCTCTTTCTCTCTCGTCGTCGCACAGTGGGCTGGATCGAGAAATTTAGCGGCATTTCACGAAAAATGTATTAAAAAAACATTTTAAAAACCACGTTTATATTAAAATGCACTAAAAAGGAGAAAATAATTTTTTTAGACATTAGTGACAATAAACAAAAACGTAGAGCCGCCCACGGAGATTACGTCGATATAGTTTAGCGCTTCACGCTTTTATTTACAGTCGCTAATGTCTAAAAAAATCATTCTCTCCTCTTTAGTGCATTTTAATATAAATGTGGTTTTTAAAAAGTTTTTTATATATACTTTTTTTATATTTTATATAATAATTTCCATTCTATTCCATCAAGGTAGGACATTATTATTTTGCACAAAGAAGCTCTAATCTAATAACAACAGTTAGAAACGCACAAAAAAGTCGGCAACCTACCATTTCCATGTAAAATCATAACAGCAGTTAATCAGAGAAGAAACATTAATCTATCATTCGTTGCATGCGATCTCACGTAAAGTTACTGAATAAAACCAAGCTGATCGCGTTATTAAAAAGGTACACACTCGTTACATAGAAGCGTACAACGATCAGAGGACGCTATCCAACGCGCATCCTCGACATAAGTAACATTTGATCGTCTTTTTAATTGTATAAATTCACTGGCAGGTATTAGCGCGTTTATTCGAAGCCAATTAATAGGTCCCGCGAAAAGATCGCGCTAATTGTGCTTGCGGAATTACAAATGGTCGACGCGCGGCACCATTAAAATTAATAACACAAGCGTGCGCTGGCATAAGGGGAAAAAGAGACGATCTAAGGGGAGGGAGTGGGGTTTGTTTCGTTTAATTACGAGCGTAACACGTGTTACACAATCATTAGCGTGTCCAGTGCGATTCATTTCGATCTCGTTACCTGTTCGCAATTAGGCGAGGCTGTCGGGACAATCGGCCGACACAAAGACGCCTGCGAATCGTTGAATGGCGAGGCTCGTGAGTCGGAAGCCGTGCAATTAGTCATATTTAGCAACGTCGAGAGATATGAATCGCAGTTTCGCGGAACGGAGAGACAGAAAACGAAGCTCTCCGACGCACAGCGAGCTGGATCGAGAAATTTAGTGACGTTTTGTTATAACTATTGAACCATAACTGATATCAGGATGAAATTTCCACTAAAATTCTTTGTAACTTTAACTGCGGACAAATAAAAGATAATTTTTAATTAATTTTCATTGATATTTTTATGAAGATAAAATTGTTTAAGTACAATCTTCAAAACTATTTTTTAGTTACTAAATATGTATTTTATATTTACGTTTCTTACATGTAAGAAAGTTTACATGTAAAGTTTCAAGTCTCTAGCTCACCGGGAAGTGGTTCAAAATACGATTACAAGATTTGACGCATGCAACAGCATCGACACGGCAAGCTAACATAAGCGTGGTAATAGTAATAAATGCGAGCACAACCGATCCGAGGCAGCGTTTTCATTAAATTGGCGCTGGACGTACCTTCGCGGCATTGGTTTGATAGAGAGCTGGTCTCGTGGGAAAATTTCCGTCTTTCAAAGGCTCAGAAAAATTGTATTAAGGTTTATTTCGATCCGCGTTGGTTTTTTCGAAGCGAACGATATCGACTCCGAGTCGGATGATTTTCTCATGACCGCGGAGCACGAGGAAATAGAGTCGTTGGAGGTTTTATGCGATTACCGTGATTAGAGCAGGCGTCGGCATCTCTAACGAGGGTGGACGAGCCCCATCGCGACGTCCCGGTGTTTACGAGTCGATAAAACCGGTCGCGTTTCCACGATTTCCAAGAAATCGCTTTACAGAGCCGGCTGAATGAGGAATAATGGCAGATAAATTTTCACGTCGCGATGGATACGCACTTTGACACCATCTCGTTGGAACGCGTTACGCGGAACAGACGATTAATGAAGCGTTTGTAGCCGTCCGATTAATTATCGGGGTGTGAAGAAAAGTCTCTCGAGTCTATACAGAGTGTTCCAAAGTAGAAATACCTAACAACTCTCTCAAGTTTATTCTTCGCTCGCTAAATCCAGAGCTGGGGAGAAGAGTGTTTCAAATATTAAATAATAAGTAATCCTATTTACTTTAAAGTATGTGTACAACGTCGAAAATAAAATAATTTATTTGAGGCAGTAATTTTTGAAAATAGTATTTGAAAACTATTTTATTTTAAGAATAATTATTCATAATTATTCGCGATTGAAATATTAGAAATATTAAATGGCAAGATAAACGGTACTAAATTTTTTTAGAGATACTGACTAGGGTGAAGTATTTTTAAGACGATCGGTATCAAAATTACAAATTTCCCTCCGGCTAGCAGCGGGATACCGAAAAAGCGCATGATTGATGGCCAGCGAGACAGCGGGTGAGATGTAAATTAGGATTATCTCGTCGTCGGTGATTGCGACGTCGAAATGAACCAAAAATTACGGCGGCCTTTATTTGTTACAATTATCTCGTACAAGACGTGGGGACGAGCTCGACACTCGGATAATTTATCTGTGACACCCATAAATTTCCACCGCGATAATAAAGGGGCCAATCCTTCACCGGGGCTTCTCCGCTATGGTATTTTGACGGCAGCGCTCGGTCACGCGGAATAAAATACGTTGTCACGTACAAAATCGCTACGTCACAATCTCGAAACAAAGTAAAAACACCGTTCGCTGGAAAATCCCTTTCAAAATCATATTTTTCACAACAGGATCGTCGAAACAAGTTTTCAAACAATTTTATAGGCGAAAGAGATATTCGAAATATCGCGGAAAAAACTTCTAGCGCTAAGATGAACGAAGCGATTAAGTTATATTTGTCGCGAAAGAATGTTTTGAGTTTGAAGCAAAAAGAATGTTTTGCATTTAAAGTAATGGAGACAGCAAACGTGTTTTTCCTGCAAGGAATAAATCATTTTCTAAGATGGGAGTAATCAGAAAGTCTAAACGATTAATAAGGATAATTTAGACGAGACGGGCGCGTGTACATCTCAATTTAAACGATGGACCTGGCAGCGCGGCTTCTCTAAATAAGATGTTATAACGGCAGGATTGATTTAGTGCAGAAAGCCGGAAGAAATTTTTACATCGTCGGAGGAAAGTGGCTCTTTTAATGGATGGTTTCATCCGCAACAGTATCGAGTTACGCATTACACGGTGGTAACCGCCCCTGGAAATAG
Organism: Lasioglossum villosulum; assembly: GCA_963971365.1. Classification (NCBI taxonomy): domain Eukaryota; kingdom Metazoa; phylum Arthropoda; class Insecta; order Hymenoptera; family Halictidae; genus Lasioglossum; species Lasioglossum villosulum. Next base: position 3,121,163 of record OZ020495.1, read on the forward strand.
GCAGCCGCTCGACACCGCTGCACGAATGTCTTACCTCTGACCGAGCTTTCTTTCTTTTCAACGACTATGCTGGAATCTTCCACGTGCGGTGGTTTTTATACTGTTTCCTTTGCCTCGAGGCCATGTTCATCTTTTAAACAATATGAAGGTACAACTCGGAATACGTGTATTTTATCCGCGAATCGCTGTTGATTATTTGTATTTAATAGAAAATGATGTCTTCGGCGCACAGGTTCGATCAATCGTTCAAAACAAACAATTTTGCAATTCAAAAAATTCGTGTGAAAGAAAAAAGAAAGAAAAATGTAAATTCAAAAATACAACTTTATTACCCCATGCTGGTAGATAATGTACTGTTATCGAATTTACACTTTTTTACACGAATTTTTTGAATTGCAAAATTGCTTGTTTTGAACAATTGATCGAACCTGTGCGCCGAAAACATCGTACATTTTCTATAAAATTGTTGCGATAGATAAAATTTAATTTTTATTTAAGATGGAATAAGATAATCCGTTTGAATCATTGGTCCGTCCTTTGAGAAAGATAACTAATTGAATTGCTTTGTATATTTATGTTAGAAATTAATTTATTCCGAATGTTACGGATGTGTTCGACGTAAGCGTTCGTTCGATATTATTTGAAATTTATTTCCGACGGCGACTGACCCACATCTCCGAGCAGCAGAAGTAATTAATACGTTGATCGACTTAATCGAGAATAATCAATCCATAATTATTACGTCTGGCCAGGCGACATCTGTTCCTGTTTCGATTCTTTCGGACTCGATTCCTCTCGACGGAAGACTGATAAATCAATCGCTAGCTTTCATAGGCGAAACAATTGCAGTCTCTAACTTTAGAACGACACAGAGGTTTGCGAAAACCAAAACACTTGCGTAAATGTTCGTGACATTAATCGAGACAGCAGGTTATCCAACAAATAATTAAATGCAATTCAGTTGGTAAACAAAACGCAAACTTCACGGATACCATAATTTATAAATATATGTAGAGAGTTTACGAACACTTGCTTCTAGTTCACCATTTCATTTTCCTCCTTCTAATCGTTACTGTCAACACAATTTTCTTATCGTATTTTATCTCGTCGATACTCTCACTATTTACAATTTCTTTACTTTCTCAGACATTCCATTAATACATTTCAGAAACTGTGTTCCACATTCATAATGAATTAATAATAAGAGTGTCAATCACAGAAGCGGCAGATTATCGAAGAACGAAGGAACGATCCCGCAAAAATGTCAAGCGACTCAATGAATATTATTGGACTTTGATCAACGATTTCTCATCGAACTGTATGAATTAGATTCTCCTCGAACAACGATCACACGCCAATTCCGCGGCTCGTTTATTCCACGAATTTCCACGCCAGAGATTGGGGAACGTCGACGCAATTTCCAAGGCTTATGGGAGGTAGAAGGTGTGTCCGGTTAGCCTGGGAAGTTTAGAAACCGGGTCTTAACGAGCTCAAAACTTCTCCAGTCATGACGTCCGTGGGCGGCCGCCTCTTTGCCGAAACAAAGGAAAGACGAGGATTATTCGATTAGCCGGCCCGCGCCGGAACTCCTTTCATTAAAGATGCAAAGCTTGTCTGTCTCCGTTTCTGTGTCCGTTGCTTTTCATATTTCTCAAGCCCTATCTGATTCCATCCCCCAAGAACGCATGAATTTATCTTTCGAACCTCGAAAACGAGCCTCTTCTAAAACAGGAAATTAAAGCCACGACAATTTTGATGTTAATCAACGTACAGTGGGTGTAAATAGCGTAGAACGTACCGCGCATCAATCATTGTACGTGCGGTCAAATTAACAATTTACAGTGGGTGTACAAAGTGTTCGTAAACCTTTTAAAATATAATAACATTTTTATAATTGTTCCAAACGACATGGTTTTTTAGAATTAATTAGAAGCATTGGTTTACTAAATGATCTGCAAAACAGATTTTCCAAAAATTTTCAGTATGTGTATAACTACCATAGATCTGGAAACATAAATTTTCATTAAGGGTCCAAATAAAAAGGTTTTAAGAAATGCCTTCTTCATTTTTGCATGTAACCTAGTAAATAATAATTTCTTGGAAAATCTTTTCTGCGCATCATTTCATAAACCAATGCATCTAATTAATTCTAAAAAATCAGGTCGTTTGGTACAATTGTAAAAAAGTTATTCTATTTTAAAAGGTTTACGAACACTTTGTACACCCACTGTGTATTCTCACGAGTAGCTTACTAAAAGAATTGTTTTGAAGAACAATGTGACGCCTACGACCCCTGCAGTGTATTCTTCGATTCGGAAATCCTGCGACAGTGTCCCAGTTCCTTCAGAAGGGATGTGGGACGCGTTCCGCGGAGGCGAGGGCGAAGTAAAAGGTACATCACGAGATACAAGAGCTTCCCTCAAAATAAATAGCCTGTGCTATCACGGCTGAGCCGTATCTTCTCTTGGCCTCTGGGGAAGACCAAATAAAACTGTATGGATTTCTCGTATCGCACTGTTGAATCTTTGACCTCGATGAGAAAATTCTAGTCGAACGAAATGCTGAAACTTATTACATTCGTGAGGAGTTCGACGTCAGCCATTGAAATCGTCCGGAACGGGGCCATTTTCGAAACCGGTCCCGCGTATAATTGTCTCCTAGGAGTTAGCTCCCCACTTGTTGAATTAAATAATTTCAACAGTTCTGCTGAATTCTAATATGTTTGTGGTACATTGTACTCGAATATTATAAGCTGGCACAACTCAGAGAAATGATTATGTGCTGTTTGGATAATTGTTACTTACTTAAACTTTAATTAGATGTCCAAAAGATTATTGACTATAACTTCTTCATTTATTATTTTTTTTAAGTAATACTTTAGCACAATCTTAGCACAACTTAGGACAATTGAGAAAATTGAAAAAATGGAAAGTGGGGGCTACTCAAAAAATCGTTTTTCTCAATTTTTCATCTTATTCTTTATATTATAGTTATAATATTCGAGCACAATATAGCACAAACATAGCACAATTCAGCACAACTGTTGAAACGATTGAATTCAACAAGTGGGAGGTTAACTTCTAGGAGGCCGTATTCTTACTAATGAGAACGAATTCGCGTCGAGCGAAGTCGGAGGCGTTTAATATACTAAACGTCGGATGAGCTCGTAGAAAATCGAAAATATCACGTTCCGAGGGTCAAAAGCGATTCGGGTTCGCGAATTTGTGGGCGACGAGGGTGGCATCCGCCTGGTATTCATGAGCCGTTCGAGGACACTTTTTCACGGATGACGTAAAAATAGAGGAGGTCCAGGAACGTCGACGCACCGCAGAAAATGCATATGAACACGAAAATAAGAAGCCGGCAGGCAGATAAAAATAATGGAGGGGCGGCTGGAAAAACAGAAATAGGCACACGAGTTTTGCTCTCCGCTCTGGAGAGAATGCTCGCTGCAGTTAGGGTTCACGAGGCGTTTACCGATGGCGATTCTCGGTCTGTCATCTGGCAATTTACAGTTATTCATATTGCCACTACTATTCATTCGTCATTTTAACATTTGTTTCAAACTCATAATTTTTCTCTTCGCCTCACGAACACGAATGAAACGTTCATTTTTATTCCACGCGAAAAATTCGTAATTTAATTGAGTCTTGTACAGCCATGCGTCGCATCGATCGCGTACAATTGACGGTAAACATCGTTTATTTGTATTGGAAAATTGTTCGTGCGGCAATAATATTGCAAGGAGAAAGATACAGAAATATAACATCCAGAATCGTGTGGAATAAATAAAGCGAGAAATGCGACGGACAATTATTACGAGGTAAAAAACGGCGGGACAGGTAAAATGCAGAAAAACACGCTAATGACCAGACCGGTGGAAATTTCATGGAAATTTGCATTACCACGGGCAAAGGAAAATATGTTTTCGCCGAGAGAAAAAATGAAATCGAAAGAATAAGTTCGTTAAGAGACAAAGTGGAGCGTTATTTTTCGTTGAATTTCTCGTTCCGTGGCGTTCAGCGGATACGCTGTTACAAAATGGTGTTACAAAATCGTTACGGAGAAGGTTGCTAGGGCATTATGTAAATAATTTACGCGCGTCACGCAGACGTGACACTCGTGACAAGAGTTATCGACAAAGGAACAACAGTGGACTTCCGGTTCACCGAATAAATCGCAGTTGCCGGACATCGCGTATTGACCAATCAGTGGTCGTTTAGGTACTTGATGACCATTCCAACTGCGATCTCGAATCCCTTTACCGGGGCGCAAATAAAAATTGGGTCTCGAAATCATTTTCGAACGATTACCGGAGCCCTCCTCTCCTTTGCGGGCAATTAACCCTCGTTTAGGAGGGTGAAACCGTAACGAGGATTTCATAATTCAATGCGAGCAATTGCTCCACCGAATTAATTATACCAACGCACCATGGTCTGGAAGCCCGCTTTCCGTGGGCAAAATTCAATTTTTCAAGATTAAGATTTTGGAAACATTCTTTTTTGGAATAGAATAAGAACCCTGCAAAGCAAACAACTCTGCATTATTATTCCTTTTGTGATTATTCAGTGCTGAGATAGTTCAGTGCAAATAGTCAAATAATCATCATTGACGTTTCGATCCTAATTTGGATCTTTCTCAAGATTCATTTGAATTGAGTCTGTAAAAATAGGAATCACGTCAATTTTTTAAATGTTACTACACATTTTTGACTTTATAATATTATTGCTGATGTCGAAATGAATTCAACGATCTAGCATACTATAACCTTTAACTTTAAAATAACGCTAAAATACTTTCGGCCTAAAATAAATTTAGTTTTGCAACTCCTCGTTGCATTGAATTTTAAATGATTGATGGAATAAACAAATAAATTTTGGGTATCACTCTGTCGTTCCGTAAAATCATGCACATGGAAATATCGGAAACTCGGTGATGTATCTATTCTAATCAACGTGTAGGCGGGGATCTGGCGCGGATCAATCGATAAGAGTGATCCACGTCGTTCACAGAAACAGGCGTTATCCGGATGTTTGTCTAGCCTCGGCTGTATATCGATAAATATTCCTACTCGTGAAAACAAATCGGTTCGAAATAATCTAGCTAGCTCACGGTATGGAGCGTCGTAATAATTCTTGGTCGAAGCTCCTTGAAAGGGTTCCATTATTTCAATTAATGAGGTCCCAGCGCAGACGAGGGGTAATTAAGAATAATTACTCGCGAAAGGAAGAGCTCCTTACGTTTTCTTCTCTTTCTGAGAACGTTGAAAACGGAAGGCGGCATCCGTACCAACCGGCGAACCTTTTTAATTTCAACTTGTCCCGTGCAGGTGGTGTTGGCGGCTTTCGCGTCCCCATAAGGGTTAAGCGGCCCCATAAACGGCAATCAATTACAATTAATTCGGTAACGAAAGACCGCAAGTCGAAAACGGTTGGAACCATTCACGTTTCGACTCGAATTTCATTCGTGTTTTATACAGAGTGGTTCGTTTATGCGTGATGTTAACAATTTATTTCATAATAAAGTTTTTATTTTTAATTTTTTTTACACAGGTCTTTGGTTTCTCGCTACCGATCACTCTTGTACGCTTCTTTTCTGTTGACTGTATCCCATACACTGTTCTGCTTCAGCGATGCCTTTTCTTCCTCTATTGCTTCTTTCCATTGTTGTTTATCAGTGCTGTACATCAGATATCCGTAGCAATCGTATCTCTGTGGCCCCTATCTTTTCCTGTCTGATCGTCTTGGCAATGTTTTTTCCATCTTCGGTTTTTCTCCTTCGCTTTCTTCATTTTCTCTAATCTTCTTTCCTTTGTTTGTTTCTTTACTCATGGTTTTTGCTTTATCTCTGTGTATTTCTTCTTCCACTTCCTCTTCACGTGGGGATGAGAAGTATCGTAATTTCGGTAGAATTTGGGCCGAAGAAAGCGTCGGAGAAAGAGGAACGGTGTTAAGAGCGAATCGATCGATCCCGAGGGAAGGAAGTCGAGTCTCCGTGTTCCGGAAACGAGATTCCAGCAAGGGTGGGACCGGAAACCGTGCTCGGCCAGCACCAGGAAGTATAACCGGTAAATATATACGCGGATGGAAAGCGGCTTGTGCCGACGGAATGCTTAATTTCACGGTTATTGACCGGCATCTTCGAAGCAGATCTACGCGACCTGCTCTATTGTCTGTTTAACATGCCATCGGACGAGCTTCGCTCTCGCGAAACGGAATCATTAATTATGATACTGCAACTTTACGGTATGCTGTGCCGTTCTCGTGCGGCACTTCGCGTGGCAAACGCACGTTCAACCGACGAACATTTGCATTATTTGCGATTTGCATTGCAATCGAATATAATGGCCATTCATGATTCTGTAGACCAATCGAGAGCGATTATGATCGAGGAATGTAATTTTATTGTTAAATTGGGGTCAACGAGACTTTCGAGCTCATCGAAGCTATTTAGATTTTCATTAGATCCTTTTTATCGACAGTCAGTTAAATATCCATTGGATAACGAGCTGCGTGTGTGTTTAATGTTCGTAACAGGTCCAACATATTTAACACCTCATAACGTCCCCAATTAGATCGAGTCTGTAAGTCTGCTGAGCTTGCGATGTTCTTCTTTTTTTGTGTAATGGTAATAATAATTTATTCCGCGATGGCTCCGTGGCGTGTAGGGAAAGCAATTAAGAGGTACATTGAAATTGAGCATGGCCGAAGCAAGCAAGACTAATGAGAGAACAATTTTATAAAATAAATTAAATTCCTATATTTTTAATTATACATGGAACCTCTTTCTTTTAGATGCGCTAGTTTTCACGATAATGGATTAAGAGTGCGTCTCGACCCCTAATTGAACCATCCATCTAAATTCTATCCGTACAGCTGAGCTTTGTAGTAAAAGCTGCATAATTCTGCAATGTATATGCAACTTCCTTCATCTAGGTGCAGTTTTGCATAGAAATCGATCAATAGTCAACCTCCCCTAGTCAACACCTTCAAGACAAATGTCGATAAGTAAAAACACAAACTGCAACACGAGTGATGAGATGTTTTCCTGGCAGAGCTGCACCAGAATTAAACCTTTGCACCCGAATGGCGGCTCTGAGGCGCCAGTAAAAATGACAAATATCAATTAAATTAATAATTAAATACAACAGTTAGATTCGTCTGAATTCTGTGAATTGCAAGAAGCTCCATCGTTGCATGAGAAAACAGGCTCAATTTTATGTGCCCAATCCAAAACGGATTACGTCAAATTTTATTGAGGGATAAAATTGAATTTGAATAGTAATTTAATACTATTAAAAAATTTTGTTCAATTCGTATATAAAATTTAATCTTATTGAGGACAAAATTTAATTTTAATAAAAATTTAATACTATTAAAATTTTTTATTAAATTCATATATAAAATTTAATTTTATTCAGGGATAAAATTGAATTTTAATAGAAATTTAATACAATTTTTTAATAGTATTAAATTTCTATTAAAATTCAATTTTTTCCATCGATAAAATTAAATTTTATGTATAAATTTGATAAAATTTTTTAAGAGTATTAAATAAAAATGACCTAGGTTTAAGAAATGTTTTCTTGATTTCCGAATCAAAATTGCTTCGAGTCGATAAGGTTAAAGATTGTCGCTCGCGTCTCCTCGTTACCGTCGTTTACATTGACAGTTCCAGAAGTCGTAAACAAGGCTAAGATTGATAGGTAGCGGCGCCATACTCGCGAAAGAATGAAACGCGTGTCAACAGAGTTTGTTTGAACGACACCCGAAGACAACGTGTGTCACGACACCGGATGCAAGATGGCGCGGTTCCGCAGAGCCGGATGCACCGGTTCTTTCGTCGGACTTGTATACAGTTTATCCTGCCACCACGTGCCCTCCCCCTACCCTGGCTAAGCAACGAGAAAAATATATTAAAGTGGAGTGTATCCTTTCGACGGCTCGCACGGATCGGACGACGTGACAGTGTCAACAAATGAACGAAAACTTCCGGCACGGACGCGGGGCAACGACGATCTCGTCACTGTCAATATTAAACAGTAGCTCGTGGCTGATTTCGGACAGCCCATCGGCAGTCTGACTTCGTGCTAATCGTAAATTCACCAACTTTTGCTTTCTATGGTCCTCGACAAACTTTACTTTCCATTGTACATGAAACACGAATTTATTCGTGATCGTTTTTAAACGAATCCGTTCGTGATCAGTTTTATATAAATTTATTTATGATCATCTGGAAGTGAATCCATCTATGATCATCTTGAAGCCTACACATTTATGACCACCTTAGATCAAATCTCTGTGTGACCATTTTAAACGAATTTGTTCATGATCAGTTTTATATGAATTTATTTATGATGATCTTGAAGCGAATCCATTTATGATCATTTCATTGTCCGGTATCGATCGGCGACATGAATAGAATATAAAATATTCCATCAGGAAAATCGAATCGCTCTAGTCACGAAGATGAAAGCGGATACAGCTTCCATTCCGTCGTATCGACGTTCGCAACAATTTGTACCGTCCAGTCTCCATCGATGTTATTTATGTATTATACATTCTGGCTTGATATTTCAAATAAAAGTCTCGTGCATCTCGCGACGGCGGATACAATAAAAATCAATCGATAATCGGGCCAACAGGGGACAAAATTGCTGCAATCTTGCTCTCCCTGATCCGTTCTCGGCCTCGAAATGAATTTTTTCTCTTGACTTCTTCAACGACTGCAATTACAAACGCCGCTTCGTCGAATCGACGACTCTCGTCGGCTGCACGGATATCCACGCTTCATTTCCGGCTTTAATCGGAGGCTGAAGAGCATACCGGGCTGCAAAAACTCCTCGAATGCCGATTTCGAGCTCATTACACACTGGGAGTTGTTGAACTAACGAGAATTGTTCGTTGCGCGTTATTGCATTGATCCAACATTTTTCAGAAATAACGATTTCACGTATTTGCAGATTTTTCGTAGAAAAATGATGTCGAAATCATTTCTCAAGCAGGTTCGAAATTCCTTTAAATTATTTTTCACGATCAGATTTATTCGAATTGATCTGAATTCAGTTATAATTGAATACATAAAATTTTGTGCAAATGTTTGCGATGCAAGGAAATGTCTATATTAATCATGATTAATATACTGTGGATCTTCATGCAAGATTATAATTTTATATATAAAATTTTCTCTTCTTTCGAATAAAGCACAGAAACTGTAAATAGCTTCTTTAAATTCTCTCGTAGTTTCTACTGCTTCGTATTTCTCGAATTGATTTTTGGCAGAAAGTCAAAGTCAAACACAGCTCAGTCGTTGAAATGTTTATTTCGTTTTAATCCGACGGAGTTTTACAGACGAAATTGGTTTAGAAACGTCCAGACTCTGTGATTTGTACAGGAGCCAGTATATTGGACAGATTGCGTGACAAGTGTACTATCGTTTTTCCAGTTGCACGCTGAGAGATCGTTGCCTCGTTGCGGGTAACTAGTATCGTTTACAAGCAATTTTAGGTCAGTTGCTAGCAAATTGCAGGTTGCGCGAGGCGACGCGACGATACAGATTTCAGCATTCATTGCTCTGTCGCGTCGCAAAGAGTAAAAGCAAGATTTCCAACGCCATTACGCTCTATGGACGTCAAATGCACGGAGTGCACTCTGTTACTCTGTTTCGAGTCAATTCCAGCGAATGCGCCGGCAAACCTGCAGCCCTTGCACTCTTCGCTGTTCCACGGAGCTAAATATAAATATCTGCACAACGAAACACTAAAGAATGGCTGAACACATTCAGCATACAGTGACATTTAAATATCCACAGTTTAGTTACTAATTATTTCTTCAGGGATTCATTTAGGCCAAAGATTCAGTAAGGTCTTTTAAAATCTAATTTTTTCAAGGGCAACTCAAGGAAATGCAACAATGGCAAATTTGATAATGACTTTATACAGTAAGTATACAAAATGTTCGTACACTTTTTAAAATGGAGTAACTTTTTTATAAGTGTACCAAACGATCTGATTTTTTTCATCATTATTTACTAGCATTGGTTTACTATATGATGTGCAGAAAAGATTTTCCAAAAATTACAACTTACGAGGTAGCATGCAAAAATAAAAAAAGCATTTGAAAGGGTCCAAATAAAAAAGTTTTAAAAATGACTCTTTTATTTTTACACGTAACCTTGTAAATAATAATTTTCTCAACAATCTTTTTTGCAGATCATTTAGTAAACCAATGCTTCTAATTGATGATAAAACAAATCAGGTCGTTTGTTAGAATTTTAAAAAGTTATTCTATCGTAAAAGGTGTTAATTAATAAAATATATAATATAAAATATTATTAAATCACGAAGATCCACAGTCGATAATAAAAACTTTAGGTATGTCCCATAAACTATGAACCATTGAAAATCAATTTTTAGATTCTGCTTCGTATTCGAGTGGCGTCGCGACGCTTATGATCCGGTAGCCGGTGGTACGTGCGACTGCATCGATCATGCTCGATCATTTCGGAAGCCCCGGAAGGCCTCGTTGCCAATTAATCAACTAGGAAAGGGACGCGTGAGACACGTGGACGACATAATTTCCAGGAGCCGCGAGCGGATCACGTGGAATTAATGTGTTCTAAGGGGCCAAGAGTCAACGGTGGATCCGACGGATCACGTAACGCCGTAAATTTCACGATATGTCCCCCAAGTTTCGGCTGGCTCGATCGTCCATAGATCGGAAAGCGATGATCGTTCCACGGAATACTAAAGATAGTGGGTTTCCGGGGACGTTTCCCTTGCGTCGTTCGCACACGTACACTCGCAAAGCCTGGGATTATCTGCGAGCCGATCAAAGATCACCGGATATCCTTTAGGACCGCGATTTCCTAAGTCATTTCTCAAAAAATTTTTTTGAAATACCACGTTTTTAAAAACGGACTAAAAAGTATAAAATAATTTTTACTAGTCCCATACACAGTCCTAACAAAAATACCACATGTTTAAAAACAGACTAAAAAGTATAAAATAATTTTTCCTTGTCCCATACAGATTCCTAAAAAACGTACCACGTTTTTAAAAATTTAGTTTCATTTAAATAATTATTTCCTGCTTTCAAAAAATTTTTTTGGATATTGCATTGTCATCCAGTTCAGAGCTACGTTTCAAATTTCATGTCGCCAGCTTGAGATCAATTGGAAAATGTGTCACCGTACAGACAGACCTTCTCACTTTACTTCTTCGTTATTGTACAATTTTTCAATGACTTCTCGATCTTCTCAATGTAAGCGTACAGGATTGAAGCAACTATTTGAATAATGTTTAATCATTCTAAGAACCGATTTATTGCTCGCATTCTTTTTAAACGAGTATTGAAATTCCGAACACGACGAAGAATTTCCAAGGAGTATCGAAAGTATATTACATTCGATACCAATTCAAATATGTTCCGGAAGAAATTAAAGACACGTATTAAAAATTACGGTAAAATTGAATGGCTGTAACATGATTTGATTAAGGTGCCGTGAAGTTTCTCACCGTTTCCGGCATTTGAAAATGAAATTCCTGAAAAACTGAGGTCGCCGAAGAGAAGCTGTCTGCGGATTCATAAAAATTCATGGACAAAGTTGAAATTTCCGTCGACAAAAGTGAAATTCAATCGACTGGGGTGTCTGGACGTTTCCGAAGTCATCGAGTTACCCCGGTTCGAGAGCAATTTCACCCCAATCCGAGGATTGTCTGAACCCATGGGTATACTCTCGTGGCATGAAAAATCGTCGCAGCCGAAGTGAATTCGTTTCGACGTGTCGGGTTTTGGTCGTTCTCGTTCGAGTCGAGTCGATCGAAGCCGGTCGTTCAGTTGGCTCGAATTCGTAACGAGGCTTTTGTACGTGATTCGGACGCGGGCGATGCGGGCGTACAAAGCGGAATCAGGCCTCGTGGGAATGCGACGAGCAGTTGTTGCATTCGTTCGAGTGCCTGGGATAATTACCGTCCCGATTGATCGACAAGGAGGAAAGAATGGACCGCGGATTCCTAATGAAAATTGCTGCGGGGAGCTGTGCGAGAATCAAACGCCGACTTTTCCCTCGCTGATCCACTGGCCAGGCCTCCGAGATGATTTTAATCTCTTTATCAATTCTTCGCCAACCCTCCTTCTTTCAAAACTGTTTTAAAACGCTTATTCGAAATATATTCGTTGTATTAGACAGACGACGTCTTTAAACGAAGAAGTAACAACAGTAATAAGAGTTACAGATTGGCAATTATCTTTACAGCGGTAACATCTCTCTTTCGTAGACGAAAAGACACCAAAGATCGGATTACAATTCGTGAAACTCTGGGTTGGGCTAGATTCGAGAAGCGTTTCAAATAAAATTGCTAAAGCGCGTTCTAACTGCGGCAACACAGTGATCTGTCATTTGATAGGGAGCCATTCGTCTCGTCTCCAACTTCTGACGTTGAAAACGTTGAGACACTGTCACTGACTAATGTAGCTGCGCTCTGCGAGACTCGGAGGCGTGGCTAGAAGAATAATTAATTGATTAAACCTGACGCAGACTTCTGCTCCCTTCAAATGGCAGACCATTTACCTTGTCAACAACGCCGGCAGCAGTACGAACAATGTAATCATGTTCTCTAAATCAAAGCAAGTGGAACTTGCTAATGTTCGTTTAGTTGTTGAATTTGTCTAAGTCGCTCACCTTTGCTGGATGAACTTCGATGTCTCCTGCGTCTTGTCCTGCTGCAGGATCTTCCTGCTCTGTCCTCGACACCATCGACAGTGTCTATGGGTGCAGATGGTGCCATGGTGTCAGGTTCTACCATAGCAGTGGTGTTGTGAGCTTGTCTTTTGGCGGCGTTGTCTTTGGAAATGGCTCCTCGATCTTTCCCGAGAAAAGTGCCTATCGAATGTCTTCTTCGACCTGCTGCCGCTGATCCTGGCGCAGGTAGCGTTGATGAAAGGTTGTAATACCTGAAACGTGTAAACGATTTTAATACTCGATGATCGTAAAGTATTCGAAAATTTTGTTTTAGTTTGATTCGATTACTGACCTAGCATCGTCAACGCCGATGAAGACTTCGCTGGAGTCAGGATCATCGTCGTCGTCATCGTCGTTGTCGCGGCGATGACTATCCCTAGCCAAACCGCAATACACCATGTCGTTTGAGAGCAGCTCGCTGGCTGACTTCAGGACTGCTCTACTTCGGCCTGGTCGTCTTCTGTCGTTTTCAGAGTGGGAGTGAGACCTGTTGGTTACAATGAATTGTTAGATCTCTTGGTTAAACGTTATGCCTTCCACTATTTCTTTCGTTGTTTGCTAAAGTTTTACTAAATCCCAACAAAAATATCCTGCAAACAGGAGCAAAGTTCCTATGCCCGTAGTTGTGAGATGTTAGGAGACTCTCCCTGTACACTGCGGAGGTTCCAGTGTCTTATAATTACGTCCAATCGAAATTGTATTATTTCCGAATAAATTAGAAGTGTGTTACTATTTTTCGCAAAATTTACGACAATGTTATTAAAAAGTAAACCATTGTTCTTTCGATGAAATGTATTTTAATATAACTATATTATTAAGTACCTAAACCAATCATTTTCAGCGTGTCTTATAATTCTGTCCATAGCTGTAACTCGCGTGCCGCGAGCGTAGTTCGCGCGATCAACAACACAATTGAATAAAAAAGGAACAGTTCAAACGGATCTGAACGTTCGCACCTGTGCGGCAGGTAGGGTGAAGGTGGCGCAACATCCGACGGCCTGGGGTCGCCCTTGAGGAACTGCTGAGTCCTCTCGTTATCGGCATTTGCGCTGACCGATCTAAACAGGTTCCTGAAGCTTCTCCTCTGACAGGCTCCACCGTGGTTTCCGTTTCCATGAGCAGTGCCATTCCTGGACAGCATGGGGACTCGTTCCTCGGTGGGCGTCGACGGCGTCGATGCACCGGAAGCGCTGCTCCTGTTGCTCTCCTGATGCATCAAGGTTGTGCTAGCAGTAGACGTTGAAACTATGCTTGCCGAAGACGTGGCGCCCATTTTGCAAGCCCTTCGACGGAACAGGGCCGTCAGACCCGTCGGCCCCTTAGCTGGCGGTGAAAAAGCCACGCTCGTTGTCGACGTCGCCGGCGTCGCGGTGCTCGACGACGCAGCCCCGCTCGACAACGAGAAGTACGAGGGGTTGTCTGTGAACATACGGGCCTGAAGTCATAGAGTCTGGCCAACTTGATCACCCGAGGACGCTTCCGGCTTGGTCTAACTTCACCCTTCGATCATCGATCTCTTCCACTTCCCTCGAATTCGCGAGAATCGCGTGGCCTGAGAATTCTTTTAACTCCCGTGGAACTAGGAACTCGCACGAATCACCGTATTCCGAGATACTATTTTGGTGTGAACAATGGCAAAGTTTATTCAGTCTCATCCCCAGACTCACCAGACGCACATCTCCGTTTTAATTTTAAGAGAAACTTTTAGAGAAAGCGTGCCCTGACTCGTAACAGACGTAATCGAAGTTGATTATACACTTTGATCTTCCGTTAATCTTCCAGGACCAGAGATCAACTAAAAGTCTCCGACTTCTTCCTAGAGCTATCGAATCCTTGCACTATACCCCAATCTACAGTCTCGTTGCGGGATATCCTCTAGATCCAAAACGAACTTCTAATCAACAATTCCTGCTTCATATGTGAACGCACTTAACAGCCATTCGTGGACTAGCTGAAAATCCTTTTCAACCGCAAGGTTCAATCACGAAAATATAGTAGCCCAAGATCTGAACAAAACATCGGGGATTCTCTGCTATCACAATGTTCAAACAAAAACGAAACTGTTGGCCTGACTGATCGAGGGTCATCGGCAGCTATCCTCTTTTTTGATACATTGGATCACTTCTGCGGTACTATGGTTCCGGAGAACCAGATTAGGAGTACTGGGTAAAAGAAAATGTTCACTTGACTAGACGAACACGAGGTCCACCTGAGACTGCTCAGTGCGAGATACACAATGTCCATAGGACGCCATGAACGATTCGAACGGCTAGTGGGGGGATGGACCGGACGTTGTATTGTCCCCACCCCATAAACCAGAAGCGAGGAACGAGGCAGACGTACACGGCACCGGAAGTTCGCCAGCGTCGCTCACGATCCACGCGTTATTACTCTTCGAAGATGAATCGACCTGGCGCGAGGAGCTGCCGAGAGGAACGAAGAGGAAACGGTTTCCTGTGAACGAGTTTCACCGGCCGGGGAGCCAGGCTTGTGAAAATATTTTTGGAAATAGGCAACCTTTCGACCCGTTTCCATGATTGTCAGCTGTCCCAACAGAAGTTCCGCTGGGATCTTCCTGCGGATCGTGGAACCGGGTTAGGTCTGGCCCATTAGACGCTCCGAACGGAGTCTGGGGACCGTGAAAATGGTCCAAAAAAAGATTTACAGGAAAAGGAAATTACATACATATCCGAATTTTCGACGTTCACGAGACGGAACTTTTCTCTACGAATGAGGTCAGCCGTGTTTAACGTAAATGTAAGAATATGTTTTTCTATCGATCGTATTTCTTGTTAATAACCAGTGTTAAAAAATCTTTTGATGATTATGAAGTAATTTTGCTGATTGTTGAATAATCGACGTTTCGAACCTAGTTTGAAAGTTGTTTAGTTGGGGTTAGGGGCCCCGACATTCTACTTTGCCCGAGGCCCAACTAGTGCAGCCACTGACAACACGTGTTTTCTATACAATTAAACAATCGACACAAGGAAATATTTATAAATGTAGGACATTGAAAATTGAATCAGCAAATGTTGAGAGAGTGTCGGTAGGGTATCGAATGTATCAAACGCGTAAAATCACAGAAGAATCCGTGAAATTTGCGTGGTCGACGGGTATTACGTGATCGGGGTGTGAGAATCGAAAGGAGAACGGTTCCCAAGTACGTTGGTCGCGTACGAATTCGTGTCTCGATTCACCGATCATTGATCGAGATCTCTTGTCAGATGCCACCTGTTTTCCTTGCGTTCCACGAACGTGTTCGAAAACTTAAGAAGCTCTTTCGGAGCGGCTTAAAACGGCGAAAAGATCTCTCGAACCTTCTCCTTCCATCGAAGCGCGAACGCGAGCAACGGGCAAGTTTCGAATTTCGTACTCGGGAATCAGAAGCCAAAGAAGCCGCTGCCTTTTTACTGGAGGGTCCATCGAGTATCATGGAAGTCGGAAAAAAGACTTCAAAGAGTACCGCGATGGGGAGAAGCGTCCACCCCTTTTTCGAAAATGGTTTCCTCGGAGAAAGCTCTTTTTAGGAATCAGAAGATAACCATTGAATTCTGAGAGGACTGTGTGAGGAATAAATTTGAGATATTGGGTAAGAAATTCCTTTTTTCAATCTTCGAAGGATGACGATCACGTACCAGAGGGGATACAGAACGTTTTCGACAGCGTACGCTACTGGATCCTACGAATTGGAGAAAACGAGAAACGCATCGACAGAGCGGTACACACGGTAGCATGATACGTGGTCGCGTGATTATGCGTGAAACACGTGACCCGGGTGCGAATGCGTCCTCGGGATGGGTGGGTGTCGATTGGTCCAAGAACAGGTAAAAGCTTACCGACTGCCATGGTGACCCGTTGCACGAGAAACCGCTGCTAGCAATCCGATAATCTGAAACAGCGAAAACACCATTGAGTCACCAATGCAATCGCAAACACCGCTTCATTTCTTTTTATTGTAGAAAATCTCATATGAAATTTATTTCAACGTAATTATAAAAACACCGCTTCATTTGCTGAAACAATATCTTTCTATTTAAACCTTGCTTTTTGGATTCGAATACTATGTGGTTTTTTAGTGAGATTGAGAAGATGTAATTGCAATTTAAACCTTGCGAAACAAATGGACACGTGGAATATTAGGTCGACCTAAAAGTTGGATTTCGATTCACGCACATAATGTAAATTCATGTTAGGAAGTAGTAAAAGATCCACGTAAAGACTGTCGAATCGTTTGTATTTATTCAGCAACGTCAAAGGAACCCATGCGGTAAGCAATTTTTTTTACATTTTCTAAATCAATCTTTACAAACATAGTTGCGAAATAAATGCCCGAACCGAAAAAGGAGGAAAACAAACTGTTAAGTCTCTTTGCGCTTTTTTCTCGGCTGCAGTCAATCAACGAGCAGGATCGATCAATCTTCGTCCGTGTCGGTCAATTTTCCGCCAAAATTTTCGCCGATAGGAATTCCATCCACTGACAGAAGCAAAAAAAAGAACAAAGGAATTTGTTTGTTGTCAAATCGTTTCAGCGAGAGAATGATTTTATTAGTTTTTTGTCCCAAAAATGGATTTTTCGCAGGAGCCTGATGTCGGTGTTGTCGAAGGAATTGTAGTGGAAAAAAAGGAAAGGCGAACGCAGGGAAGAAGGAAGCGATTTTTCATCTCGATCGCGGTCGCAGTGTCTCGATCATGGCCCGGCTTACCACCCCATTGCGATGCTTTCAGCGTCAGTTTCATTCATCGTTGAAAATACGCACGAATATTATATTTAGCATGGATGCAGGGAGACGCGCGTCGCCCGACAGCCACGACAGGTTTATGGTGGCATGGTGACGGTACGGGGTGGCGGCACGGGGCAAAGGGGGATGAGATCGGGCGCGAGCCGTCTCATTCACGTTTTATCTACGCGATATTGGCCGCAGATCTCGGGGACTCCGTTCATTTTCAACCTTTCCTCCTTCATTCTTGAACAACTGCCGGCGCGGTCGCTAGTCTCGCGATCTCCAAATGAAACTGTCCCTTGCGAATTTATCTCTCTTCATAACTTCCCGTGATTTATACGCGGCGAACATATTTTTTAACCCTTAGCACTCGAATGGTGACTCAGGAGTAACCACTAAAAATTGCTGCATCGTTACTCAAAACTTTTTACATAATTAAATACAGTGACTCCCATTAATATTAGGTCGCTCTAAAAAAACGATAACTGTTCTAACATTGAACTATGCTTTTTGAATTTTTTTGGGAAACAAGCACTCCAATGGTGACTCAGGAGTAACCACTAAAAATTGCTGCATCGTTACTCAAAATACTGCTTCCATTATTAAATACAGTGACTCCCATTAACATTAGGTCGCTCTAAAAAAAACAATAACTGTTCTAACATTGAACTATACTTTTTGAATTTTTTGGGGAAACTAGAGCAAATTGTTAGCTACAGGATGTGAAAAAAAATTCTTTAATTTTCGTGTTAAAGTAGTTCCGAGTGCAAGGGGTTAAGCTTTTGTCAAAACGTTTTCGATTCCAATTAAAAAGAATGTGCTGATCTTAAACAATTCGTTAAAATGGCCGAAAAGAACAGTTCTAGACATACATTTAAAGGATTAACATATCGGGCATGCGAGAACGGCATCGTAATTTCCACTGGCATGCTTCAGCGGCACGATTCGACTTTGAAGTGTTACCTTCGGAAGTATAATTATTCCCCAACATGCCACTATAACTTTCCACGTGATAGTGCTAAGTAAATGCGCAACTGCGTCTGCATGCACCTCGTTTGCATCCGGTAGGAAAGGATGAAGTTGCATGAAAACCGCCCATTACGCCCGGTTCCTGAATTTTCGAACAATAACGGCGGGATTCTCGAAACTTGTAGCGTGACCGAACATCACTGGGAATTTTCATCATTCTCGAATATTGTACATACTGAGAGAGCATGCACAATATTCTTGTAACAATGATGAAACAATTCGAGTCTAACCTATTATTATAAATTTTTGTGGAGCGACGCTATCCATCTTTCAGTATTTCGTTTTGACCGACTTTATCCGTTTTGCTAATACACTATTTTATAATCGAGATAATTCTGTTTTAATCGAGGACTAATGTTCAGAGAATATTTCTTGGGACATCCTGAAGAGACGGGGAAATCCCGAGGATCGTTGTTAATCGTTGAATTCGAGACATTTAAAAGAATCTAATCAGAATGATCTCTTCTTTTGCAAAATTTAATAACCCTTTCGTCTTCCTCATTTATTTATTTGTCCTCTAATTTTTCTCCTCGGTAGAGACTAGGTATTTTTGTTGAACAACCAACAGTTTTAAATTCTTGGTATATTTTTGGTTTATCAAAGTTTCTGGAGGAATTTGTTTTTTCAAGACAGGCTGTTCGCGTTTTATCGAACGAAACTACTAACGCGAATTAGGAATTTGGGTGAAATAAACTAAATGAAGTTCTTCTTGGTTCCCGAGATATATTCTGCTTGCCAGGGGAAATCCCAGTTACCAAGGACGTGTCCAAGATCTTCTGGACCCTGTGCAAATCCTTCTTCAATTCTACGTAAGTTATCCCTTGACGATGGCTGTACATTTTTGCAATTTAGAAAATTCTCGATGCTTCGATCCAGATATGGACAATCTTCAAGAGAAATGTACATTATCTACCAGCATAGAGTCAACCACGTTGTATTTTGAATTTTTCACACAGTAAAAGCAACTATTCTGTGCGCCAAAAACATCGCACAATTTCTATTATCACGAATGTTATACAGAATTAATTTCCAATAATTTTAATGAGCTGGAAGTTATACAATTTTTATTACTAACTAAAACCTGCGTCAAACATTGAGGATCCACGTTTACAATTTCAGGGTACCGTAAAAACGTTTACGGTCTAAGGGTTAAGATAGTGCAGAGGTAAGGGATGCACCAGGAATAAACAGGGGTGTAAAAACAGAGTTTGAGGCTCGTTGCTTCGAAATTTCTCGCTCGAATTCCACTATAGTAGCTCTCGGAGCTTCTGGTTGATGGAGCAACCAGAGTTGCTACTATTTTCGTGCGGCTTCCGACGAAGACAGAGAGTGGTCGAGAGCGTGCCAGAAGCGGACGGAAGAGAGGGAGAAGAAGAGAGAGCGAGAGGGAGATCACTCTCGGGTTATCGTTCCCATGAAAGCTCAAGCACTCTGATTTACTCCCCTGTCCAAATGGATCAGCTGATGGGACGAATCACGGCGGAACGATGCGCGAGCTCCTCGTCTTCGACGCAATGTTGCTCCGTTGTTACATCGCTACGCTTCGCGCTTCAAGACTTCTCCTTTTTCACTTTACGCTCCCTTAACCCTCCACATCCTTCAGGGTTTCAGGGTAACAGGAATAACACAATTTTTAACACCAAACCGACCGAGTCTTCAAAGTAAACGTCAAGATTAAATTTATTTAGACTCTTTATAAGCATCTTCACAAGTTCAAGAATTTTCACACAAAAAATTTCGAAGATTTATCGCCGAACGCTTCGCGGAAGCGCATTCTCGCCGTTGTTTGTTAAATGAAACGCGTCTGCCAAGTTTCGCCGAAATTTCGTTGAAAGAAGTTTCAAAATATACCGCCGAAACACGAATTCTTGTAACATGTTTTCGAAAAATGTATCGTCTCGGAAAGAGACGGGAAAAGGATTGGTACGTGTACGTATGTGTTTTGTAAGCGGCTGTAATTGTGGTAAGTCTTTTTTTAATCAGGATCAATTGACAGCAACGTTATTAGAAATCGTTGAATGCTAATCGCAGTTGGTACCGGTTGCCGCAAAAACATACAATCCTGTTTGAAAATACATTGCCAAGCGTCGAAACGTTGAAAGATACGACCTTGAAACCACAGCGACCTGCCAATCACAATATTTGCCACTTCGACTTAAACGACTTCATTCGATGGAGTTTCGTCGCGTTGTCCAAAACACTTGACACTTTTATTGCGATAATTAGATCCCGCATTGGACTTGTCTTGACATCGCCAATCTATATTTAATTGGCAATATTGCTGGTCCTTCAAGTTCCTGTTCTCCTGCACCCTCCAACAAGAATGATAAAAATCGTCGTCCATTTACTATTTACTATAAAATGGACGGTTGCATATAAAGAAAACGTGGTTAAATAGTAAAACTAATTTATTCGTTCGTCACATTCTCAATTTCATCGAGTACGTTCTTGCGATTATACTTTCATGAATATTTTCCAGATTCAACACGAAACTGGCAAATCTTCTCGGGATTGAATCGGCCAAGAATGGCACGATTTCGCGGAGAGAATTTCGCGTTTAAATTCCTCGTTAAACAGGATCGCTGCACGCGCCGTTTGAATAGTACAAAACGGCATTTCGAGACGCGAGGCGGCGCGGGCCGGGATTTTCGCAAAATGGATCCGCATGCAAAGCAGTCGAAACACGTTTCTTCGCCGTTCTATTTCTGCTTCAAGGTGAGAAAGAAGTTCACCGCGATGATGGGTCAAGCCGAACCGCGTTTAACTCGCGCGCCAGATGCACCTGCCCTTTTTCCGACTCGCGTGTACGAGAGCCAACAAAACTAAAAGAAAGAAACAGAAGAAGAAGAAAAAAGAATGCATCCTGGGACGATAAGCACGTGCGACCCCTTGACAAGCGTGCACGCGTAAAAAGCGAGAACGCGTGCACGGCTCGTTCCTTTGAATGTGCGGATCGCTCATTAACATGAGATACCGTAAATTAAGCCGATCCGGAGATCAGCGAACCGTGAGGACGACCTCGTTTCCTCCCTTTTTTCAATGGCTCGTGCGCGCGCCGCTGGTCCAAGTGAATTTTCAAATCGTACCGCTCTATCAAAATTTTAATGATTTCTGCGCACTGGTTCGATCAATCGTTATTTAAACACTATTTGCAAATTATCGCAATATCTTTTTTCAACGTTTCGATCTTACTTTAGATCATTTTCAAGAGAATTAGAAGAATTGCGTCTGTAAATTAATAATCACAAAAATTTTTCTTTTACACTGAGCAAGTAGGTAACAGTTGTTCTTCGTGTTTTAAATTCACACAGTATAAACATAATATTGATTGTTAATTTACAGACGCAATCGACATAAGCAAACATTTGTACCGCTCGATCTGTTTAAATGATATTTCTACTTCGATCGACGCGTCATCATCGAAAATCGATCGTGAAACGATTTGATCGCAATACATACACAGGTTACCTTTCGATTCGAACGCGACTCGCATTTTTAAACGCATTGGTTGCAGTTTACGCAACCGATTGGCGCTTATGGCACCGTCGTCGTCGCGGATCAAAGGACCGCGTACACACGTCCAATCGAATCGGGCGACCCCCTTATCAAGGTCTGCCAATACTAATCAAACTGTTATCAAATCGTCGCACAGTGGGTCAGATCGTGTAAGTCGGAGGAAAAAATTATAAAATTATTTTCCTAATAAGTACGATACCACTTTCTGTCCATTTCTTCATTCTAACTTGAATGAGATCAAACTATCGTGCAACTATATACATAATTTTCTATAACAACATTTGAAAAATGTTGACCTCCTGTACTTTTTAATTAGTCCTCTAAATATTTGATGAGAATGTGACGATTTTTAGGTAAAGTCGACAGTACAGAAAAAAGTGATTTCTTACGGAAGGACAAATTCACCATTAAAATTTCGAAGAGAAATCGTACAAACAATTTTTTAATCTTACCAGAGTCGAGATTAAAAGTACAATCCGTGCCAATCAAAGGCGAAAAAACGACGAGGAAGTCGCAGAGAAAAATAAAGGGGCTTCATCAGAGGCTCGGAAGCACGAACGAAAAACTAGTGGGCAGTCTCTCGTTATTACAGTTCGCGATGTACCAGCGAAGGAAAAAAGAAAAGGGGAGTAACACGCGCACGCAAATAGGACTCGCATCGAGGTCGGAGTTTGAAAGTCCGAAACGAAAACTCGAGGGAACGATTTCGCGCGTTTCGCCCGAGCGTCTGGTTAGGTTCGGCTGTCAGGTTCGATCTATTAATATACACGGTGGGCCGCTCGGCTAATTCCTAATGGAATATTCGTACGGTTTTCTCGGCTCGTGGACGCCTTATCGGGCAATGCAACGAACACGCTCAAAAAATACCCGACTCCGATTCGGTGATTTGTATAGGAAATCGTTGATATTTTTGTGCGAATTAAAAGAAAAAATTGTACGGTACTTCGATTACAATAAATTGCATCTTTTATATAAATAAAAATGAAATGTTGTTCGTTGGTAAACGCGTCATTTGAGAACGACTGGGTCGATTTGGCTAATTAAAAAAAAAATGTTCGTAATAGTCAGAATAAAGTTTTAGAGAAACAAAAATTGGAAAATTCGAGAAAAATGTACGTGCATTTTTCTATGGGATTTTTTTGTGAACTCAAGACCATAACTCACGATTCGAACGATAGATATGCGTAATTATTTTGTTGTATTGTTCGTTATGGTCCTGGAAAAGTTTTCAGAAAACGAAATTCGAGACAATTACAAAGAAAAGTCGGAAAATTCGGGCAAAATGCAAAAATCATAATTTTTAAACATTATAACGTTTTTCTTCTCATTTTTACTTTGTTTCACATTTCCAATAGCTTTTCACAAATTCAGAAAACGATCACAAACAGATTTATTGAAATTTGGACAGGACAACGTCTGTCGGGTCAGCTAGTTGATACTAAATTAGTTTACACAGTTCCAAAAATATTGAGAATGTTGTACCTCTAATCACAATCGAAGAAGAAACGATTCCCTTTACCGAAAGGCGACAGTCACCCGATCAGCTGATCGTCCCCACGTGCTCAGTGTTCCTCGCGAATAATATTTCTCCCCGTGCACGCGAAATTATACTCTATTTTCTGGGAATACATATTTCGCGTTGCTCAGCACCGACGAAAATAAAGCCGTCTTACGGTAATCGTTCGGAGCGGAGGAATTTCGATGGCCAGCAGATATTTACGTTCATCGAACGTTTTCTTTGATAACGTATATTGATGGTTTTCAGCGCACTGATTCGATCTAATGTTACTAACCATAAGCAATTTTGCAAATTACTATAAAATTTTCAACGTTTCGGACTAGTTTTGGACCGTTTTCAAGAAAAAATTTTTTTATATAATTGCATCTGTAAAAATTAAATCAATGTAAATTATGTAATTCAAAATTTAATATATAACAACTATACAACGACATTTTTTAAATATGTAATATAACAAAATTTTTGTTACAGAAATTAATTTGAATCACATAATTAACATCGATTTAATTTTTACAGACGCAATTACATAAAAAAAATGTTTGCTTAAAAATGGTAAAGTAAACCGAAGCGTTAAAAATTTTATAGTACTTTTGCAAAATTGCTTAGTTGGTAACGTTAGATCGAATCAGTGCGCCAAACATCAATATGCGTTAACAAATCGTCGATCGAGATAAAGGAAACTGTTTTCTTTGATAATATATCCGGAGAATTATGCGAATAGAGGATTATTAAAATCGACGTAGTCGAGCAGCAACCGCTAAATGGCCCCCATCAAATCTGTGTGTGCTGTACGCGAAAAGCAATCACCCGATAGCAATCGTTGTCGATTCGCTCACCTTATAATCCTATGGGAGCGATTCGTCGGAGCAACTCCAGCGACTCATTCTTCCCCCGTTTTCTGTTCGAGTCGCCGGTAAATCCTCGAGCACGTAACGACCTTAAATCTTCCATAAATTTCCCAGCGATAGTTAGCCAACTGTTTTATTTTCTCGAGGAACCGTTGTGGAGCCACGAGTGGCAATCAATCAGTCGGACCCGGTCGCGCGATTAAGTCGAAGCGTTTCGTCGGAAATAACACTCAGCATCGCGGAAGTTTTTGTTTCTTCGTCTTTATTTCTTCGCGGCGAGAGAGTGCATCAAGGGTTGCATTGTTCGCCGCCCTTCCCTCCTTTCTCTGCCCCTTCAGAAGCGATAGATCGAAACGGAGCGATACGGTTTCGAACAGCGTTCAACGACGTTCTCACCGACCATTGCTTCGCATCTCGCAAGAACCTTTCTTCATCAAACTACTGTTCAACATCACTTTCTTTTCCGCTAGAACAAATTCAACTTGCTCCCCTTCTTCGGTTTAAATTCCTCCGAGTTTTCTTTCGGGAAGAGTAAACTCGAGAACCGGAGTTTCGGCTCTCTATCTTTAGATAACAGTCCGCCACAAACTTCTGTTCAAACAACCGTTGGGAAATGTTTATACGTCGATCGCAACTCTCGGAGCAATTCTTCAGCGTATTCTTCTCTCGAACGAGCAAGAAGATCAAGGACTTCTAAGAAAATCTATTTCAAACTGTCCGCGAGTGAAATGGCGTTGAAGCGTTCTGGCTCTTCGGATTCTAATTTCTTGTTTAAATTGTTAACACAAGTGGGAATCCGAGTTGAGTTTGATCTCTGTAAAAATTGTCTCTGGAAGTTCACAGTGGCTCCACGCACTCCCGCGACCGACACCTTCGACGACAGCAGCGCGCTAGTTTAAAATCGCTTCTTCAAACGTTGTCAAACCATTGCAAACGCACGAATCGTACGAAATCTTTATTCTTGATCGACGGCTTCAGAGCAAAAAATAAATCTGAATGAAACACTTCCAAAATTCTTGCAGCTACTCCAGTCGGTATCAACAGTTCCACGATATTGGAGGTCACGATAGTCTTCGAGCGGTCTCTTCGATCTTCAGGTTCTATTTACATCGAAACACAGGCGAACGTCTTCGAATTTCGTTTTGTAAATGTTCTAGTTCAAGTTCCATTTGCTGTCAAACGAAGGGAAACACAACAGTTACCACTTGGCAATCTTCAGCATTCTGTTCTTCTTGTTTGCAGAAATTGGCGAGGTTGGAGAATGATCTTCGAGAATGACGGGCCTCCTCGTGTTGTTGCGAACCGGGGTTGGAAGGAGGACCGGCGCGCATACACGGCCCAACACTTCACGGAATACTGACAAGTCAGGGCAGAAGAGGAGCCCGCGACGATGCCATGTGACCGTCATTCGTGCTCTCCTTCTCTTCTCTTCACTGCCACCACCCACGCATCTGGCAGTGCCCGAAGAAACGCCCATGTGCGCCGGCAGCGTTATTTCGAGATAAACAAGGAGGACCCCGAACCAAGTAAAAAGGAAAGACACCGGGGGTTTGTTCCTCTAAAGGCGAGAAACACGCGGCCGATACTAAATATAATTAACCCTCAACGGTCTAGAACTTAACCGCCATTGGCTGGGGTTGGTGGAACGGAACCCCATGCGGGGACTAGCATGGGGATTTTCGTACAAAAATATTTGAATTATTTGAAGGTAGAAACCGATTTGGCTCACACCGATTTGAATCGTGTAGGATTTTCAAAGTCGAACAGACTTAATTTGTAAACTTCTGCATTTTAAATTTATCTGAATTCAACATCGGGGTCACAAACATCTTTATAAATATGATCTTCCTAAAGATATAATACTCTTATCCCTAAGGTAATTTTTCTATAACCTTTTATTAAAATTTCATCGATTTTATATTAATCTATGACTATAAAATTTAAAGTTTAATAAATTTAAATATCACCCTAATACAATAATTTTCATAATAAATTAAATATATGTGTATATATATAATTATCAATTTTGTAAAAATTATAAAATTCTATAGGGTCTTATCGTTCCCTAAAATAACTTAAGCATTTTCACTTAAATTTTAAATTAATTTATTAATAATGAAACAGTTTATATTTCATTCATCATTTTCCGACGAGGAATATTATTTCGTTGCCGATAAATCGATCGTTTCGATGATCGAGAAATTATGCTGGCCCTGTTCTCTGTATCCGAGTTAGAAAAATTTTAACACGCTCGTTAAACAGATTCTACAAGTGTTCGTAAAACAATGTGCAATATTAATTCGTGTTTGGAACGAATATAAATATGAATACCGAAAATATAGAGTTCAGGAAATGAATTCGTTCAATTTCATCCATTTGTTACGGACGTCCGTATAAGAATTTAATTAGCGTTGCTTAATAAATGGCAATTAAGCCGTTCTTGTAACATCGCTGGCACGTGTTCAATATGGTAAACAATATATTGAATTGGCTCGATAAATTGAATCGGTAGCTAGCGATTATTCACGCCCCGGCGATGCGGCATCAGTATCAAAGGGAGAGATGGATCGATTGAATTCATTTTAATTAAATCCGTTGTAAGCTTCATTGATTCTTTACATTTTAATATTCGACGACGTAATCCCTTGTAATTTCTATTATGCTAATGCGTCCGGTCAAAATGACGTTTACCCACAACTCGCGTTGTATGAGAAATGATTTACACGAAATGAAAATTCCACGTCCGAATGCATGGAACATAGTAAAACATACCGTTCGAAGTAAATACCATTTAAGTAACGTTATGAATACGTTAAACAGGATTCTAAAATATTATTATACATCCTGGCTGAGGAAACTTCTGTCTAACATTTTTCAACCGATGACCGACAGGGACGTTACCAGGTCTTCCAGGGTCAAGGAAGCCATTTTTCCACGCGCGAGATCGCACCGTATCCAAAAGAAGAAGTACGAAAAGAAAAAACCGGGCTGAAAAGGCTCAAGTAATCCTTGAAGAAGAAGAAGCACTTGACGAAGAAGAGGAACGTCGCTCGTGCACGAGCCGCTGCAAAGAATTCTTGTTGGGGTAAGGTTAGTGCCGCGCGCGTGCACGGTTGCGTGTCTGTCACGCATGTGCGTACGGAAACAGAGCGGAGCGTGTATTTTCTCCGGCGAAGCGTTTCCTTTCGAAGCAGAACACTGTGACCCCTTCGACGTCTTCAACATCCCCCTTTATCGATCCCCGCGATCTCTGACCGATCCACGCCGCTATAAAATGCAAATTCTTTCAAATAATATCACGACGGGTCCGAGAACATGCAGCACTGCAACAGGAAAAGGACCATTTATCGCTGAGGCGATCCTGTTCGCGGCTTGATTAACAATCAGCTGAACCGTCTTCGCCAACGGCTCCATTGTTCGCGACTTTTCGCCCCGTGTCGACGCCTATGGCGGTTCGCTGCGGTGTTGCCGTGTCCACTAACGCTTTAGGCGGTTTTGGAACGTTGTTTTCGACTTTGCGAAGAATTTAGAGCCTTTAGAAGGTTCTACAGAGGCTGCACTGTTTACAACCTACGAGGGAACGCGCCTGCGGCCCTTTTTCTAGAAATTGACATAATTAACCAGACTCGATTAATGCGCGTCCCGTACAGTGGATGTACAAAATGTTCGTACACCTTTTAAAATAGGGCTTTTTTATAATTATACCAAACGACCTGATTTTTATATCATTAATTAGAAGTTTTACTAAAATTCAAGTAGAAGGTTTACTAAATGATTTTCAACAATTGCAATGTAAAGGTTGCAAGGAAAAATAAAAAAAGCATTTATACAAAACATAAATTTTCATTACGGACTCAAATAAAAAAGTTAAAAAAATACGTTTTTTATTTTTGCATGTAATCTTGTAAATCATTTTTGTATATCATTTCATAAACCAATGGTTCTAATTAATTCTAAAAAATCAGGTCGTTTGGTGCAAGTATAAAACAGTTATTCCATTTTAATAAAGTGCACGAACACTTTGACACCCACTGTACATTGGAATTTCGTACCCGTTTGAGGGTGAAACGCTTTCATGTGACATTTAGTGGACGTTTCTACGTCCACAGGTGGATTTAGCTGCGGTTAGGTGTGTTATGAAACACTCTATATAATTCTCTGTGGTGATTGTGGAATTGGCTGGCCGGCGATAATAATAATTGAGGCGATAGCAGAAACAATGAGAACGTTCATAATCCTGCTTTTGCGTTATGTAGGCCCCTTTAATTAGTCCGAGGTGAATTTTTCTTAATTCGGATGTTCCACAGGTGGTAATAAAAAGAAATATTTGTATGGAAGTAGGTCGTTGGGAACGTTAATAAAAGTTCCAAGGAAGTAATTATATTTGCGATATCAAACTCGACGAGTTTGTAATTGCGCCGTTAGATGTGACATTCAGCATCTTACACAACCTGGGCTAGCAAACAGACCGTATAATATACAGGCCGGATGTAAATATAGTTAATCTGTTCCGACTTTGTGCCATGGTAACCGCAGATCCTTCGTATTTCATATTTTCATTAGAGTTTTAATAAACCGACGAACGAGCTACAGTGGGTGTACAAAATGTTCGTACACTTTTCAAAATAGAGTAACTTTTTTAGAATTGTACCGAACGATCAATTACCAGCATTGGTTTACTAAATGATCTGCAAAAATGATCTCCCAGAAATTACAATTTTTAATTTTTTTATTAGGGCTCTTAGTAACCTTGTAAATAATAATTTTTTGGAAAATCTTGTTTGCTTATCGTTTCATAAACCAATGCTTCTAATTAATTATAAAAAGTCAGATCGTCAGACCTTTTGTCTTATCGATGCCGACAGCATACGCTTGGACGAACTGGCAGATCCTGTATAGTAACCCAGAAGTATTTTTAGAAAATATGCAGACCTCTTTGTTTTTAAAGATTTTCTATATTCGGAGAGGTACGGCCACTAAATCGATCCAAGATGATCTACGAAGGTACGAATGTTTATTTTTTCTCACGAATCGCGAGAATATGGTTTGCACGTTGAAAATTTATTTGAATTTTTATTTTGAAAATTATTCGAGGTCGTTGAAGACTCGGCTAATAGAACCGGCGGAGGGTTTTCAGATAAATTCCGTGAAGTTTCCTTTTACTCCAGGGTAGCACCGGCGTTTATGTAATTAGAATTGCATCAGGGTATTTTCGTTCCCGTTTCTGCGATTCGATTCGCGATGGGGAACTTTCAGAGGGATAACGAGGCGGTCGAGGTGGAAACGACGCGGCGGGATTATTTGATTCGTGCGGACCGATAACGGATCAAAATAGTAAAAATTCCGTTTCACGGTGAGTGTCGAGGGGCAACCTAATTACTACGCTTGCTATACCGTAGAACGCTTACTGCAGGAGGTATACCACTTCTGCCAAGGGAATCGAAGGTGGAGTTGCCATTGCGAATGCGAGACTCGTTTCCCGCAATCATCTTCAAACACATATCCGCAACAAGAAATAAAAAAAGTCAAACTAAGTACTCCATAGATATTGTGTGATAATTTCTGCGCACAGGTTCGATCAATTATTAAAACAAGCAATTTTGCTGAATATTTAAATTCTCCATGTTGTTACTCGTCACCCCTGATGTTCAAATATATCAACTTTTAAAGGAATATTCACGATATTGTAATTTCTGTTCACGGTTAAGGAACCGTAATTTTTCAATACTGCTTTTGTATTTAAAATTTGTATTTATTTATGTTGTTTATATTGTATGTATTTATAAAAATCGTAATAGTACGAAACGAATGAATATACGAAGAATGTCTCAGATTAATTTTCAAAAAATTATTAGCATACACTGCGCAAAGAATTGCCCTTTTTACGTCCATATAAAACTGCCCGTACATTCGTTACAAGATAATTGCCACTTATATTCACAAGACGGAGAATAAAAGTTTGGAACTTCTCGTACCGTATTTTTCAGAGCGTATTGGACAATAAATGTTGCATAACGCGGAAACAGAGTGCGCGATAAATCCCAGACAATCCTGGTGGCGCGACAGTTACATTCTATTTTTTGGTGAAGTAAGAAATCCCGGAGCAATATAACACGGTATCCAGTCGAGGGACAGAAGGTATAAATGATTTATTGCAAACAGCTGTAGGATCGTCGTCGGTTCCGAACGTGGTCCGAGTAAAACATAAGATGGAGGGGAGGACAAAGGCGAAATGCTGGAAACGAAATGGTTCTCCCTGAATTCGTCGAAACAGACTACAAGCCCTGTTTCTGTCACGAGGGCCCCGGTTTCTTATGAGGCCCCGTGGCTCGCATTGTCACGCGCCGTTCGCTCGAAAGCTGGGAAATGTGGCCGCTCGCCGATTCGCTGGGCTCTGTGCGACGGTGACATTTGGCCGACACGTGTTTCACACGTTTTAATGGCGGTCCCACGACTTCCGGCGATCTCTGTCCGCCCAGTAACCCGTCATGGGACTGTCGCGAAAATGAAATTATGGAGGACAGACTCTGGCGCCTTGGCACAGGGAACGTGAAACTTCTTACCTGGACGAGCTTATTGCACTGAAAGGTGAACCGCTTCCAATCTCATAATATCTGAAATTGTTCTACGAGTACATACAGGGAGGTCCGTTTAAATAAGAACATCTAAATATCTCTTCAGGTTATTGGGATGTTACAAATATTTGTTACGTAATGTGCAATTTAAACGGATCTCCCTGTATATATTATATTATACGGATGGTGAGAGGGTTTTATGAACATCATTTGCTCCTTATTTTCAATCATTAATAGTTTTCAAAATTGTATAACATATATAAAATTTGTGTTACAGACGCAATTCAAATAAATCTTGAGATATATCCAAATTAGGATCGAAACGTCGATGATGATTATTTGACTATTTATAAAATTGCTTTTCGTTTAATCAGTATTAAGGATCGAACCGTTGCGCCGAAACCATTCGAATGCAGAAATAGCTTCAGAAAACTTTAAATGGCAATATCTTTAAAGCGAAAGGAGGGTGAAAGCGAGGAAAAACAGAAATGTGAATGGAAGAAGGGTTTTTGATGAATGGAGGATCGTTGTCGTATCGAGTCGTTTAGGTGAGTAGTGAACACGCGCGGGAGCTTTCTTGGTTGAAAAGCTCCACCTCCGTGTGTTGGAGACAATAGCCTTTAACAGCTGTAGGCAGAGGTACCGATAATCAGTGTCGTCTTCGACGGAAACGAGAAGAATGTATAATGAGCTCACGCATTCAGTCACGTTTTTCGCGTCTTCTTCGGTCGCCCTCTCCTCCCATAATCCCGCGGGGAATTTGAATTTCTAATGGCGTGCGAGGCGAGGCGAGGATTATCCAGGAGACTCTTTCAGCTCGGCTCCGCTTCATCCTGCTCGGCTACGCTCGGCGCGGCTTCCCGACTTCGGCAAATGTGTACCTTCCACTTGCGTCGAATTAAACCGAGTGGCTAAATATTTGCGAACCGGGACACTCATCGACGAACGGTTTCGTTCCGTCACCGAGCAATTCCTCCCCTCTCTAACCCTCTTCTCCTCTGCGCTACGATTGCCGACGCGCGACAGGTTCGACAGAAACTCTCACGATACATCCAACCTGTCGATGTTTATTCGCGTTACATCCTATTGCGGATTTATGACCGGTCCAATATCGCTCGCGCGGACTAATTGCTTGCCGGTTTCGCTGAAATTGTCGCGTAACGATGTTATATGGTAATGATAATTATCATAAAAGCTAGGGGAGAGGTTGCACGAAACGGGACACCGTTTGAATTCAAAGGGCCATTGTGAATATCCTGAAGGTGGGGGGTCTAGTTACTCTCTTTATGAATGGGAGTCCCATTCGTTATGGGACGGTAATAAATATCAATCTCTACAGACGGTGGAACCTAGCGACGCTTCAAGTAAATCGCGAAAGTACAATTTTTTTGTAAGTGAAACTTCTGTTGCCAGGGTGTAAACCTAATTCGCGTCACGGAATTCGCGACACGAAAATGCGTCAGCCGAGCTAGTCTTAAATTAATAAAAAAATTTCTTGCATTCTAGTAATGTTTAGAAGTAAATTAAGATTGGAAATGGTAAATAATCCTAATGAAGCGACAACAAGATCGGGAACAACTCTCGATGCAGTATTTGCAAGACATTTAGACAAAATTGAATATTTCTGCTATCACAAGCCAATTGTTTCATGTTCATTCATGTCTCTTTTTTTGTTCATTATTTTTTCATCCAAATTAATTTCCAATCGTTCATCATTTTAACAATTAAGTTCATCATTTCCAATCTTAATTTACTTCTAAACATTACTAGACTGCAAGAAGGGTAAATATATCGATGAGGGGACCAAACTCTGACGACCTTGACCTTCACATATGTTGTCAAGGACAACATTCTGAACAACTTTTGTCATTATACGTATCCGTTGCTCGATCCCAGTTTTCGAGAAAATTACAAAAGACTACTAGTACTGTATCACACGATTATTCTCAAAATTACGATCGAAAAATAATTGAATTTATAATACTTAGAGATAATTGGTAAACCCATTTTACATAGAGAATCCAAAAGTTTTTGCCTTTGAACGTCATACTTTTCACACTGCCAGATCACATGGTTTGAAGTTTCTTCGATTTTATCACAACTACATTTGCCGTCGAAAATTATGCAAAGTACAATTTTCTTGGTAACGGTAATTCTTAACGATTATTTTTCGGGAGACAACGCCGGTCACGACTGCAAGCATTTCGAGCTCATGATCGAATATGAGTCGAGGCAAATTGAGTTTGCGGAGAAGATGATCGGATTCGTCTGGAATATGTTATTCGATCGATTTTAACTTCGACGCTCGACGCTCGGGAAGCCATTGGAAAAGTTGCTGGAAGCGTCCTTACCGGTGACGTTCGCCGGGGATATTTTTTTCCTCCGTTTCCACGACGGTGGGAATGAATTTTATTTCACTGGGAAAGCAGGAAAAAGTTGATTCCCGCAGACCGTCCTGCTGGCCCTGTTTGAAAACGAGCTCGTGAAATTCAGTTCTCCGCGCACGTTTCGCCTCTTGTCTACTCGTTTTCTTCTTTCCTCCACACGGAGAACTTGAGCTCTTTTCGGGAAAACGTTGGTATTTCCGCGACGTTTGCCGTATTCAATTCGTCATAAATTGAGAATGATCGAGACGATAGCAAACTCTGCAGTTCCTTTTTTATTCGCGGAACGAATGTTACGTTCGAACATAATTTACAACGCGGATTCCAAGCTGATTCCGATTGTAAGCTTTTGAATGTTTCTCGCGTTTAGCTGCCGTGGAATATTTGGCATTTTTCGGGTCGCTCTTTTTTCAGGGAATTTTTCGTTTTTCGTAATTTAGCTGCGCTGAGAAATTACGTATATTGTGTTCGCTCGTTTGCTGGACTGTGAGTTTTGAAAATTTGCAGTCTTTGCATGTTTATTTTGACCTGACCAAAGGTTCCTAGACGATAACGTATCGTAGCTGGTGGTTTTCTTTTTATTCGAGCGGTTACGAAATTCGAAAGAGCAATACATGGGGGTCACATGATCATTATCCAGATCCACGCTCGACCGGTAACGAGATAGCATTCGAGGTCACGTGGCCGCAAGTGAAAGCCACAAGTCTCTGGAATCTCCCACAATCAAGGCGCAGTATGCGACGACATTAATTCCAGTCAGATATCGTCGGTGCTCCATAAACTTTGACGATTTGTTCGCTGTGCGAATTCAATTTTTCGTTATCCGAGTGTCGAATTTCGTGTCAGTGTTCCGCTCAGTGTCTGAAAACGAATGGACCGACGATCACAATCTCGGATAGTCATTGAAACCATCTGAGATAGGTAGGGACACATATCCGTGGTAATTTTATAATAATTGTGGTGTGGTGTCGGCGCACAGGTTCGATCAATAATATTATAATTTTAAATACTATTGATCTTGATCAATTATTATCAAGTTTCTACGATCGAAAAATTGAATTTATATCGTGACAATTTTCATCGATCCCGCGTTATTAAGCGAGCTGGTTCCGCGAGGATTATTTGCGTTCCCATTGGAAATATTAATTAGCTCCGTCCCGACGTTTAATTAAAGAAAATTGACGCGATCAGTGACGTCGGTAATATAAATCCGAGCGTCTTCGATTATTACGTTGCGAGAGGTCGCGATTTATAACGAACGTGTTATGTACGAAGCTTTAATCAAAGTCTTGTACGCGTCGTAGGTATGATTTTTAATTGAAATCGGAGAGTCGGCTGATGTTCTTATCAGATTATTAACGTTCGACGAGCCTCGTATTAATTTACAATGTAATTCGGCCTCCTTGTCGAATTTATCTTCATCATCTTCCGTACAATTAATTCAATTAAGCTATCCCGTTGCCGTCCGATGTTTTTGCATTTCAAATGTTTTCGAGAGGTGAAATTACGCGCGACTGCTGCGTCGAATATTCTTCCAAGCGGAATAACACTAAATTTCTGTCGCTCTTTAGTGAAATTTTCTATTCTCTCCACTTTTATTCCGTTATATTCTCCTACACTATTATACGAATATCCGTTTTCAACGTAGATTCGTAGACTCGTTTCAAATAAGAACCGAGTGGATTCAATTTGGGTTGGTCCGTTTCGCTGTTACAATTTTCATATACGTGTAGGCACGGTCAACCCCACCGAAAAAACGTTGTGGAGTCTGCAATGTGGACCAAGGTCGCACGAGTGATTTCAGTAGTCGATAAAACGAACAAAAAAATTCCATTCGGATTTTCGCGAACCGAGAGAATCTTCGTTCCCAGAGGACCGCGAATTTCACCCTCCATTGGCGAGATCAGGTCTCCGGGTACCCGTAAAACTATGTAAATCAATCCGTCCGGTGAAAACATTGAAAATATTACCGACCGTTTTCATTATACGTGGATCCGTCAGAAAATACCAAGAATTCACCGGCGCACCTCTCGGTCAATTTCATGTTTCAATTACTGGAACCGTAAAATGAATCGTACGGGAAGCATTCAAATAAATGTAGCCATACAAAAAATATAAATTTTCTTTTCACTTTTACGTTTTCGAGTATAAAAATGCAAAAAATAAAAAATTGTAATTATTGCGAAAGGGACGTTGTACTCCGATTTTTATGAAATTGAAATATGATATGGATTTCGACATTTCACAAATTTTTCCGTTTTCATTATCGAGGGGTTGCTTTTAGTTTTCGAAATGTTCGCAAAAAAATGTTGCTACGTCTGTTTACTTTTTTTTGTAAACACGTTGTGAGGCTGACGGAAAATTGGGTCTCACTCTATACAGAGTGGGGCAATAATTGTTAGCACCTCGGATATCTTCGAAATTATAAGTTTCGCAGAAATATTTGCCGAAATAAAATTGCACAGTACAAAAGTGGCCAACCGGTGGCAATAATAGTTTTTTGGTGGTGAAGATACTTCGGACATTTGAAGGTCACTTCCATTTATCGCCTTTCTCTGCTTTTTATGACCTTCAATGACCTTATGCAATAGGTAGTTGAACTCGTTTTAAGGTCCTCTATCATGATACGGAAGTAAAAACATACCGGTCCATTTAAAAAAATGAAGGTGATCTTCAAATGTCCGAAGTACCTGCAAAAAAACTATTATCGCCACCGGATGGCCACTTTCGTACTGTGCAATTTTATTTCAGCAAATATTTCTGTGAAACTTACAGTTTCGAAGATATCTGAGGTGCTAACAGTTATTGTCCACCCTGTACAGAGTGAGACCTTGTTTTTGTCAGGTTTTATGGAAATCACCGACACGAATTTGGATTCGTTGTCGATCAAATTCGTTGCCGGTCAAACTGTCGGTCGAAGTCGTTGCCGGCCAAATCTGGAGTCGGTGAAAACCATGTCGAGGAAATTGGTGTCGGTGATTTCCATGGGCCCGTTTTTGTCATCCCTACAACGTGTTTACAAAAAAAAGTAAACAGACGTCGTGCCGGAGCGGCCTTACATTGCCACGGAGCGTGCTAGAGTACGGAAAATTCAAAACAGTATTAGCAATAGTTTTTTGCGAATATCTCGAAAACCGAAAGCAACCCCCCGATAATGGAAACGGAAAAAGTTGTTGAAAATGTCGAAATCTATAACATATTTAAATTTCATCAAAATCGGAGTACAGCGACCCTTCCGCAATAATTACCAAAAAAATGATGCAGCAAAGCGGTCAAGAAAAATTTGGTGGAAGATAGGTGTTGTCGTATGCGGGTCCGTGCTCAGGTGGATTCAGGTGCGTGCAGACCTGAGGACTAAAATCGACGGTTTCGCAGAGACGTTTTCGCGACGCTGTCCCATCGCGGCGTGGGGTGGTGGCGGTGGTTAGGTGGTGGTGGTTGGCTGGATTGCGCACACGCGCGGGATTTCCCGGGGAACCGGGTCTTTCCGGGTCTCCGACACGGTTTTCTCTCGTACGGTTCACTCCGGCGTCCGACGTGCGACACGGCAACAGGTGACGGGAACCGACTCTCTCTCTCTCCGCGGAAGATCCTCGAAACGACCAAAAGGATCGCAGAGAGTGACTGGTGACGCGGCGATCCACGCGTCTCTTCATCCGATCCACGCGCCATTACGTTACGCTCTCTCATCATCAGATTACGTTGAGAAGAAATCCATCGACCGATCTACGCAAACCGGCGCAAAAGGCTGTCTCTCCTCTCTCTCTCTCTTTGTTGTTCGACGTTAGCCACTCGACGAGGAGTTAGAGGACGATCCGTTTCCCGAGGGAGCAGAATTACCCAGGGAAAATGAGCGTCGAGGACGCCATCAATTATAAACCCAGCGCGGAGGAGGATTACTATGCTCTCCTCTCGTGCGACGAGAACTCCACGGTGAGTTTCAAATTTTCGTATTTTACGTTGTTTCACGGGGTCATTTGCGGCATTGTTTTTGCGTTGTTTTTCTTGGGGTTGGTTAACAGAGAATGGTAGTTCGAGTGGTTTTCTTTTGGTTACGGTGGGTGCTTGTTTATTGCAATTAACGTGAGTGAATGGTGCAAGAAAGTCGTTTCATAAATCAACGGTGTGACGGGTCTAAAAATTCGGACATCTATGTTTTGAGAATGGAATTGGATATCACAGGGTTGACGTTCAATTCTGAAAATAATTAAGTTTTCCACTCGCGTGCAATGTACAGAAACTTTTGGTGTTCGATTAACGTTCCGGCTAAAAATTGCAATTAAAACTGGAGGTGCGCCCAAGGGCTGGAGGGGTCGCAATTTGTTGCGTAAAAGTAAACAAATGTGTATAGGATGTTTAAAGAGAAGTGGAAAATGTTGTAGAGTGATTTATTCGTTGATCAATGTATCTGGAATAGTGAATAAATCATTGTCAACGATTTCAATGCGTCCAATTGTATTTGCGATGATAATTGCCGTTGTCATTTTCACGTGTCACAGCTTCATTATCTTGGGTTAAGAGGAGGAGTGGGCGATCATTTTCCACGACTCACCCTAACTCCGAAGCGAAGATAGTCAATCTAGTCGGCAACTCCCTTGATTTGACATTCTCCACGAGCTGGAAATTCCTCGACGCTCGACGAAACTCGCGTATCAAACGCTCTTCGAAGTTACGCTCGGTTAATTAGCCCCAGTGTCGGCCGCGTCACAGAAGGATAATTCCATCAACGTCCGACAGAACTTTAATCATCCGCCACTGCCTGAACTTTTCGATTAGTATCGACCGACACCTATGCACAGTGGTCGGAACGGCCGATTAGCAGTGCAAAAGTCAAAAAACCAAATATGGAGTAGACATTTAATACTGTTTCTTATATCAACACATACGTCTGTAGACAATTTTACGTCTAAAGTCAATTATTGTTAAGCGTGGCAACGGTTTAAAGCAGCAGTATGAAAAAATAGATCGAAATAAGGAACATTCTTTCCGCCTATAATTTATTGTTTGGAACGTTAATATTGATTCTAATGATTATAGTCGTGTTCAGGAGCATTAGGGAGATACAAAAATGAAATGAAGCAATTTTTTTGAAATATTTAAATAATGTTTCTCAAGGAAGTATTAAGAAATTTATTTTTTAAGTTTGTTGTAGGAAATAGTAACGATATTCGCCCGTGTTCGCGTTGATTTTTGCATTAATATTAGGAATGGAATATGTAGTTTATGGTTTCATCAAATTTATTTGCAGAAAAATGCAGGTTAGCAAGTTATATTATTTTTTCTCGTACAGATTGATGACGAGTACACGTGGGACATACAGTGACACTTAAATTGTGAAATTTTTGGAGAAGTTAGAACAATTGGTTTGCTGCACAACGTGACAAACGCTCAAACGCACAGTTTTAAAAAAAATTTTATTCTAATATTGCATTGTCATCCAGTTCTGAGCTATGTTTAAAGTTTCAAGTCTTTAAAATTATCCTCGTTAACGCTTTTCAATCTTTTTACTCCTCTTTTCTCTATTTCTATCTCCCTTTTTTAATGGAAACCAGAACGCGATTGAAACGATTAAAATCGCAACGATTCGATTAACGCGTTGATTGCACCTGTGGCCGGTGTCGGGGGAATTAAATAAATGATTCCCTTCGAATTACTCCGATTATTCCACTGTAATGAAATACTTGTCGATTAACCCGTTGTCCGCCGATGTCAATTCGTTCGAAATAATGCGATTCTCCTGACATTTCTAAGGTTGCTGGAAACAGGTTGAGAGACTCTTGAGAGAAATTTGTAAATTTGTATGAGGAGGAAGAAGTTGGACGCTTCTTGGATTAATGCGATGCTGGGAAATTGAGTTAAATGGTGCAGATTGGTTACGATTGAAATTGGAGATGGAATGCCAGATTTTGATGTGCGAAGCAGGTAGCGTAAGAAGTCGGACGTTTGTTGGGTTAATGCGATGCTAGGAAATTGGGTTAAATAGTGCAGATTGGTCGGGATTGAAATTGGAGGTGAAACGTCGGATTAATGCGATATTGCTTCTCAATGGGTTAATACTCGGCATTGCGAGGCCGAGGATCGCGATTGTTGTAATAAAACGGCTCGAAACGGGCAGCGTCTTCTGCAATTACCCAATACTGTTCGTTTATCTCTGTCGTGTGATGAACGCCTCGGCGCACAGTGGTCCAGGATCGTGATTTCACTGACCGAAAGTGAAAATGTCATTGGATCTATCTAAAAGTTTCTAATCAGATGTTTTTGAAGTCACGAATCTGGTATAAAAAATAAAAAATTCAACATGGTGGATTCAACACCAAACACATATTGCAGCATTTGTACGTGGAAATCGCGTTCCTGAATGTTGAGAGAGATCCTTTTGACGGTTCTATCAATTCCTTCTTCGAAAAGCTGATGATTTTTGACGTACGCATTCAGGTAAAATTTTCTCTTTGGACAACGGAGAAATTTCTAATGCTACTGGTCGATTAAAAATAAGTTACTTTCTGAAAGTCATTTCGGTTGCACACGTTTTATTCTTGAATTTCCACGCGCTTCTAGCCGTTGCTGATTAGAGACAAAGTATGTAGGGCAAGTATTTCGTTGAACAATTAGGAAGCTTTGTTTTGAACAAAGGGAACTGTGGATGGTGCTCAATATTAGCGGTGCGTGATAGGGTCTATAGTACTTGTTTCAATGTCTATAGCACTTGGTCTCAAGTTTCGGAGCGTTTGCAGAGGACTGGAAAGTCCGTGCAAATAATATTTATCGCGAAGTTTCGAGAGCACCGCGTAATGTTCAAACTTGAAAGACGCGAAAGTTGCGAGCAAGATATTGACACGGTGGTTAATGGAATAACTTACGAAATAACAGTAGCGACGTGACGGAGAGCGTTCTCAGCGTCGTTAATTTACGTCGAGACGACGACGACACGAAGAACGAGGTATTATCGAACGCAACCTCCGACGGCAACGTGAACGTCGCACAGTGTGTTGTTTGGCCGATTTGTGCGGCCAAAATTCAATTTTTAAAATGCTACATAAACTGTAAAATTTTTGTTCGCTTGTGTTAGTTGAATATCTGTGGACCAATCTCCCATCATTCGTTTTACCATTCATGAGAAGATACATAAATATTACAATAAAGACATAAGAATGGTAGAAAGGGTATAGACAAAACACTTGTACTTTAAGGCCGTAGATTCTAAAAAATGATAATACGCAACGACAGGCTTTAATATTAGGTTTGGCTATTAACATTGAGACATCCATTGGAAGCTGGAAGTTAGTTAACACCACCGCTCGGTTCCTCGTGAATTTCACAGTTCATGGGGACGACTGATATTTGCCAGGCAATTTAATGAATTCGCCTAATGGGCGGGAGGGGGTAGAATTTCTTAATGGAACAACGACGGGAGAGCAGTTCGTCGGTAAACAGACTAACGCGATCACTCATTAACCCCCCACCAACCCCCAGGCTTTATTTAAAGCCACGCCGTTTATTTTCAGTGGATCGCGAGTAACGAGAACATAACAATCACTTGGAATCGGTTCGAACACACTGGAAATTACGCCACTTTAGAAACACCCACCTGAAGATATAAATCGACGTTCGATTGTAAACCGTGTGCTCGTTTTTCAGGTTTTTTTTAAAAATAAAGTAATCGCATCAGAGGTCCCGCAGATTTTTATAGGAATTCATGGAGGTAAGACGTGAGATACCCTTCATAGATTCCTATAAAGATCTATAGGGCGCTAACTAGATTATTTGAT
This sequence comes from Lasioglossum villosulum, assembly GCA_963971365.1. Classification (NCBI taxonomy): domain Eukaryota; kingdom Metazoa; phylum Arthropoda; class Insecta; order Hymenoptera; family Halictidae; genus Lasioglossum; species Lasioglossum villosulum. Next base: position 3,162,265 of record OZ020495.1, read on the forward strand.
GAAAAGATTAACGCGGCACGAGAGAATTGGAAATTGATTGTTGCGTGAAATTTATTTTGACAACCTCGGTGTTCTTTTTGTTCCAGGTGGAACAAATCACAGCCGAGTACAAGCTTCTTGCCCTTCAGTACCACCCGGACAAGAACGAAGGCGACAAGGAAGCAGAGCGGAAGTTCCAACAACTGAAGGTTCGTTTTTCTCTTCCTCTTTCTTAACTCTTCCATAACCTCCTCACGACCACTGAACAAACATCTTCGGCTCTGATTTTGATTCACTCGATTCTTCAAACTGCAGGAGTTTTTGCTATTTTCTAGTTGTTCCCTGGAATTATTTGTTGTTATTTTTATACTGTGGTCGTTCTTAGTTAAGCTGTGATATTTATTTTCTAGTGACGTAGATTATTATTTACATACGCTATCTACTTCATCGCGTGTTTTTGAAAGAATTCGATTACCATGTGAGAGAATGATGCAATAAAAAGATATATAAAGTTTTTCATTGGAAGTATCGATGAAAATTGGTTCGCCGGAAGTCTAGTTCGAGGAGACGAAAGAATTAATGAGTCACCAAGAACTGGTTTTGCGATTGCCTCGTTTTTTGCAACGCAACGGTTTGCCTTGTAAACGTCAATGTTACACGACAATGCGAAGATTGGTCGTGTATAAATAATGTATCAGTTCGAGTACAATTATTAATGTAAATTTATATTATAAAAATTGGATTATACCACCATCGGATTTTCTGTTCAATTTCAAGTGTACTTCAGCTAATTCTGGAACATCTCTTTTTATTCGATGTCGAGATAAAATATTCTATTCTCCTTGCGAATCGATTCGGTTGATCAAAGATAAAACGAAATCGAATCAAATTCCATTGAATACCGTATAATTTTATAACAATTTGCATACAAACGCATAAACCTCCACAATCAATCGAATTTAGTCTCAAAATACTACTAAATCCCACAATATTGTATAAACATGAAGCACTCGGATGGTATCAGTTTCCATCATATTTATTCTCGCACGGTTACCAAATATTCAACGAATTAAATCAATCAAAACATAAAACAAGGCTACACAGTCCAAAGCGTTATAATTCTCCGGAAATTGTCACACACCGCAAATTGTCACACGCCGCAAATTGCATAAATAAAACGTCAAGGTGTAGCGACAGTAATTTTTCCTGAAATTTGTTCTGCGATGACGAATTAACTGTTCCACGAGGCAAATCGATCAACGAGGAACAAAAAGAAAACTATGAATAATCTTTCTTTTATACGACGTAGAAATGGCACGCGGTTCTAAGATTTTTCAAATTTTCTGACCCTTCGAATCGCGCAGCTATACAAAATTTAATTTTATTGAGGAATTCAATTAAATTTTAGTAGTAGTGAAGAATTTTATTGAATTCATATTCATTTTTCTTGTAAGCGCGCAAAGTCCGTAGTCTCCTTCTCGTGCTATAAATAAAATGCAGTAGCGAGGAGGATGGCAGACTTTATGAAATTTATTCCATAGTAGAGACACAGCATAAGAGCCGAGATGAAACGCGACAAAAGCGTCGCGACGCGATCAAACGCGTATCGCTCGGCGATGAAAGGCTACTCGTTTGTTTCCTATTTTCTGTTATGGCAGCACGCGAAAGAGGTTCTCTGCGACCCTGAAAAAAGAAGCAACTACGACAAATGGAGGCATAGCGGGATCGCTATCAGCTACAAGCAGTGGCTCGGAATGAAGGAGCACGTTCACCAAGTGAGTAAACTTGACGGAAATTCCATTCGCGACGTTCTACAGTGTAAATCGCAACAATAGAAGCGAAAAAACGTCGAACCCGTTCGTGCGAGAAATTTCTTGGCCCCCGATAGAATGATGCTCGTAAAATTTTTGTTGGGACGTCGGATTTATCGCGAACAGTCTCTGAGAATTCATTCTTCGGTTTACGTTCGATCCCCTAGAAATTAGAAAAAGGCTTCCTCGTCGCGCAAGATCATTTTTATAGAAATTGTTTAAAGCTCAATGAAAGGAACCGATACCCATTTGTTGAAATTGCAGCTTAAATTTAAATTGAAGCTTCAATGAACTGGGTATAGTTGTATCGGGAGTTCTTCAGAACCGAGTCGTTGCGGAAGAAGTAAATTATTCTCTTTTGGTCGAAGTGCAACAAGGGAGACTTTCTTCAGATGTTTTGCAATATGTTCTTGTTGGATTATGAGGCTGAGTCTTGAAATCTCTCGTACGATCTGATGCAGCTTTGGGGGAAGTGGTCGCGTCGAACCTCCAATATCCGGATCAAGAAGAAATTCGTTTGTTTTAAGGGAAATCGAGTCAATCGTACAACTGTTTAGAAAAAATTATACGTATACAAAGATATGGTAGCATCGGGAAACACAATTATTGACCACACATCGTAGTTTCGCACGATTTTGATCAATTTCTGCTTAAAATCCACAGAATCATACATCTATCGACGCGTGTCGTTTTTTCCTGCGTCAAAAGATTTCGATGAAATTTTCAGTATGCGTATAACTATCATAGGTCTAAAAAACATAAATTTTAAATTTTCATATCGGGCCCAAGTAAAAAAGTATTAAAAAATATCTTGTTAATTTTTCCACGTAACCTTGCAAATAATAATTTTTTGGAAAATCTTTTTTTCGTATCAGTTCATAAACCAATGTGTCTAGTTAATTATAAAAGATCGGATCGTTTGGTACAATTATAAAAAACGTGACATCGGTCAAATCGTGTCGGCGAAATCAGTTGTCGACGAATCCATGGTAACCCGTTTCCCGGTGCTTTCCAATTCTTGCCGTGTGCTGGGATAATGGAGGTTCGCAGTCGAGACGCGTCGGAGGCTGTCGAAAGTGAGGGGAAGAATAGGGGAATGGTGTCGGTGGTGGAATAGGGGTGGTTAGGCTAGTCAATAAAAATTGAAATCGAATGCGTCGTAGTCGATGCACTGGAGCACACCGAAGACGAAGGATCGCATGCTGCAGGATGCGTCGGGCGAGGCAGCAGGTTCCCCAGGGCACACCAAGGTCTTGCCCCCGAATGCACACAGAAGAGCGTCCGAAGGGGGTGCGAACATTTATTATGGTTCCCGTCGCGACCATGGCTGGACCTGCGATGCACCGAGCGAGGTCGTCAGCAAGTTCCGCAACTACGAGGTCTAAGCCGAGGGATTCCACGAGGGAGCCCGTCGTTGTCGCCGGACCAACAAATACACTTACTTGCGTGTCTACCTTTCAGCTATATCGAATGGAAAACAAAACACAGAGCAACAGCAAACAGCATCCAACACGTACACACTCTAACAACATAAAAGACACACGAATTTTCACGCTCTGCATTGTCCAACCGAAAGGGTCAGTCCCCAATCAGGTGTTTGGCCCAGGATGAAGCTGCTGAAGCAACGTTAGATTTTGTTTTTCGTTCCGAGATGCTTCGAGGATTATTCTGAATCAAGTATTCGGCAGACGGTTCATGGCGACGTTGCTACATCATTTTCTAATTTGTTTTTGTTCCTGAAGTGATGGAGTACCGAACGCAACTCGGAAGATAGTTCACGTTCTACGTTCTGTGATTTTGTAAGATTCATTTTTGTTTGCGTCGCATCGAATTCCTCCATGATTTCTGTCGATCAAGTGATATCGGCGATCGAAGACAGCCTGCGAGGAGCGCCGGGAGAAGTTTCATTTTGTTTTTGTTCGTGAACGGGAACTGACGTAATACTTGTGAGAGTTGCGGCAGTTTACAAGGACACAGACGACGGTCCAGACTAATCTTATGCAGGATTCCGTAATTATGTTTTCATTTGTTAGTCGAGCACCGAGAATATTCCAGTAACTATTCAAGTTTCCGGATGAGTTTGTAAGTTTGTTTTCGTTTCTTGTTCTCGTGTAACGAAAAGTGATTCCATTTCTCGCGTCGATACCGACCACTGTACCTGAAGATACTTCGAGTCGAAGATTCGTCGAGCGTGTTTTCATTCGATAGAAAGAAAACTGAGATATATTGCGGAGTCGAAGATTGATTCGACGGATTTTTACGAGGCTGTTATTCGCGGCGAAGAATCGAGTATCGCGAGATGTTTCTGAACATGTTGGAGGTCGAAGGTTCACGGAGGTGATTTTATAATCTTGTTTTCATTTGCTCGGAGAATGGAAACTGGCGTTCGATGAAGCTAAAGAAGATTGGGCCGATGATCGGATAGGGGATGATGTAACTTGATTATATCGGGCACATCATATTCAGAACGAAACGAGGTGTTTTTATTCCGACATCGCAAAAGCTGACGTACAAAACACAATTGAAACGACCAGCGGAATAGCAGTAGCTACTTTAATTGCGCACCGGGAATAAAAAAGGAGAGATAGAACTTCTGAACTTCATTATTCACTCCGGAGAACGATGGAAAAATTGAGAGAGGCGAATGCTTCAATAAATAGAAAACCAAGACAATGGAGAATACTTGAAACCGGATTATTGCGCACATAGAAGGACCAAGGAAAGAGTATAATTCAATGGACGAACGATTTTCCATATTTAAGTATTATTCACATCGGAGAAATAAGGAGTATAATTCGAAGGAAAATCTAAGGAGCAAAGGTACAATTGAATTTGTCTCAAATAATTGATAAGAAAAAGCGAGGATCTTCCAAACTAAATTATTATTTACGAGAAGAACGAGGAAAAAGAAATTGAAAGATGATCAAGGAGATGAGATAATTAACATATCTATTGAAGCAAGAATGATGAGACGAAGAAGGATCTCTAGGAAGAAAATTCGAGCTGGGAAGAAGATGACGGTGCAATTTAATTATCACACACAATGAAGAGTGAGACGAGGAGGAAGTTGCAAGGATAGGAGGTTTTAATCGAGTTATCGCGTCGAGGAGAGCGAAAGAATGGCCAGATAAGAAGGTGGAGGAGACGGTCTAATTTGGTTATCGATCCTTATTTTCGAGATCCTTTTTTTAGTGGTGATCGACAGCTCGGAGACGCTCTCTGTCTCTCGAACTCGCGAGGCTTTGCTCTGTTCGTCAGAGGATCAGGGAGGAGGAGAGCGCCAGCGCTGTTCCAGCTTTCGATTTTTAATTATCGGCGCGTTGTTGCGCTCAGCTATGACGACAGAACGGAAGGAACCTCGGAGATGAAAAGTTCCACGATCGGTTGGACGGTAGTATTGATGTCGTGTCGAGCAGAGCTGGATTTCCACGATTCCGTAAAGGGATCCGAAAACGTAAGGGAATAAATTAGGGCTGTAACTTTCTTCGAAGGTCGAAGATTTCTGAAAATTCGAAGGCGATGAGAATCAAAGTTTCTAATCTCGAACCTCTGTTTTTCTCAATTTATCAAAAATCGTGACATGGTATGAAACTCATAAGTTACAACTTCATACGTTTCGAAGACTTTGAAATTTCGAGCACTTGGAAGACTTCGAAGCTTCGGAAAAGTTACAGCCCTAGAATAAATAGTTGTTTCTACTTGTACGTTACTTGCGGCGGAACGCGCCTAAGTGGCCACGCGATCTCGTGATTCTAAGTTACAAGTGAGTTTCAAGAAAATTTTTCTTGTTTCCTATCTAAATTACCTGATTTTCTTGTTAATTAACGTTGATTATTTTTGGTAATATTTACGTTAACATCGTTCGCGAACATTTGCTGTACTTTGAGAGCAAAGTGAAACGTTCGCATGAAAAATTAAGCGATTTTAGTACACCAACGGCGTCAAACAAAAGGAAGCGACGAGATTTGCGAATTTTAGCATAACGTGGCGTCACTTAAGCGGTTCCCGCAGCGTCGAGTAACTAGAACAAAAAAAAAAAGAAAAAAAACGTAACTCGTTGTTCTAAACATTGAGTGCTCTTCCGTGGAAATCTTAAACAGTTTTTCCTGGCGTGTGGTTGGAAACCGTGTTTTCGACGGCGGCATCGTCGTGATTGAATTTTTCTTCGCGTAGAAAAAACGTCAAAGGGAAATTGTTTAAGCGATCGTTTTTCCACTGTCGGGCAAATCGATGACGGCGCACTTGTACCTGTGTCAAACGCAAAATGTATATCGTTTTTTCTCTCGACGACACTTGAATGTTCCGAGAGTCCAAACACTACTCCCCCCTCTCATAGATCTCGCGTCACTCCCCCAATCCGCGTTTCAACCCCTCGTCCGGACAAAGAACGATATTTTCCCGTTCAAACTGTTTGTCAGACTTTATCAAAATTCATCGCCGGATTTTCGGGAAAAGAATTGGAAAGCTGACACGCCCGGCAGCGTGAAAATTGTTCGTTAGAGAAAAAACTCGAAGAATCAGGAATGAAAACATTATTTTCGCCTGTATACCTCGTTGCGTAAAATCAACTAAAACGAACCGAAGGCTCCTTTTTTGAATAATTGATTTCGTTCTCGAATTGCAATTCGGTGTTCTTGAATTGCCTAGAATCGTATTTCTTCAACGCGATCGAGATTTTGATAGGGCTGTAACTTTCATTCGAAGGTCGAAGATTTCGAAGCTTCGATTTCAGAACCTTCGAAACTTCGAAGACTCGAAACTTTGATTTCTGAAAATTCGAAGGCGATGAGAACCAAAGTTTCTAATTACAAACCTCCGTAGTAAATTATTAGAAGCAGAGGTGGGCATTATTCGGTGAAACAAATATTGCAAATACTATTTAATATTTTATTTTGCTTAAAGAAAATAGTATTTTAAATGAGATATACAATTTCGAAACTAAAATACTTCTATTTGAACAATCTGAACCTCAAAAATAAAATATTTCTATTTCAACAATTTGAGCCACAAAATAAAATATTTCTGTATTAACACTACATGAAACTCGTAAGTTACAACTTCATACGTTTGGAAGACTGAAATTTCGAGCACTTGGAAGACTTCGAAACATCGAAGCTCCGGAAAAGTTACAGCCCTAGATTTTGATATGTAGTTTGTGCGTTTGATTTTAGAAATTTAGAAATCACAATTTTTTAATTCAGTGGCGAATTGATATAAGGGAGGGCATCGAAGCGAATGGAGTTCGAGCGGAACCCTAAGAGCTTCCGTCGACCCAACAATTCCGAATTATTCGCTTCCCTCCCAAGCTTTTCAGTAGATCGAAAATACGAACACTCAATTTATCAATTTCCCCGTTGAAAAGCTTCGACGGTTCTGAATAGGTTTGAAATTTTTCGCGTCACGCTCCATCATGACGACCAACAAACCGACATATCGGCCCGAAGTGAAAAAAAGAACACGCGCACAGTGATTTAAGCGCTGCAGGCGAAGGGGTTGACAAACTCGACTTCTTTTCACCGTCGCTCATCATTCTCGATAGCACACCCTCTCACGACAGCGAGTTACATCATCCGTGACTTGTTTTTCGCGACGCGGCAAACATTCATTCGATGTATGGTTTCTTTCTCCTTCTCGTTTCATTCTCGCGCGAACAATCGTGATCAGTGGGCTGCGAATTTGATGCCTTTGTGACGACCATTGCTCGGCAAACACAAAATGTTTCGCGACTTTATTCCAATTTTTGTATCGCAACATGCACAAAATATTTTTTAACGTTCTGATTTCACTGGAGGTTTATTGTTTATTATTTCATCAAGGGTCTCTAAAAATGTCGGTTCCGTTATGTACACGAGTTTCATCAGACCTGTTTTGTTTTTTATTATTAAATACAGGGTTAAGTTTCGACTAGGGGTTGATAGATAATTGCAAGAGATAATACAGTTGTGCAATAAATGCAAAAGATTCGCAGGTCAGTGACAAGTAGAGAAACATTTTTGTAATCAATATCCTTTGACACTTTTGTTCGGCCATAATTAAGAAACCCGGCCGTAGGTAGCCAATGATCGACACCCCGAAAATAGCAGCAGTCGACTCGTCTGTATCGATGTGACCTTCCGATATTACATTCTAAGGCTCGATGGTACGGCTTAACGATAAAAAAATCTCGTCTCTCGCGTATCATTCGTTCTACGATGTACTGTGGTTCCCACGAATCTGGAATGACCTGTGCTTCCAACCTTTTTCGATGAAACCGAAAAAATTGCCGCTATTTATAAACGCTAACAAACAATCTTCTAATTATTCACCAGGGAGAACATTTAAAGTGATGAAAACAATCTAGAAAAATGAAAAATGTGTGCGCGGTGTCCACGCGCGACAGAAGTGAAACTTATTGCTTATTAGGTGTAGATACAGTTACATTATTAGTATATTTTTATTGAAAACAAGAGATCATAATAAATAAGAATTCTGTCGTTGCAGCATTTTATTCTTTGCAATATACAGGGTGTCCCAAAACTACCCTAGGAGCCGAAAATGGGAGGTTCTTTGGACCATTTGAAGCGACATTTTCCTTTACAAAAATGGCGTCCGCGGCTTTGTTTAGGAGTTATTCACGAAAAACACGGACCAATCAGAGCGCGTCTACAACGGATTGATTCTGGTTCGGCCAATAGCGACACCGTGTTAAGCGGGACCTGTCGCCGAATCGGACTCTGTCCGCTATAGCCGCGCTCAAAATGTCGCTTCAAATGACCCAAGGAACCTCCCATATTCCGCTCCTACACTAGTTTTGGGACACCCTGTACACCAAAATGTTCGATTGTCTAAACGGTGGTAGACCACAGTTCGAATCCCCGTCGGGTAAGAAAGTTTTGTTCTCCGTCAGAAAATGTTTCGTTACATTCGACTTCCGTAACGCTACTTCCGCAACGCTAGAAAATTGTAGCTCCCTCAGCAAAGAAGTTTCACTTCAAAAAACGTACACATCCAGCGAGTACAGCAACGTGTTTCGGTTTGAAAAGGGATACAGGTCGTTCAAGTTCGATGGATCCAGAATATTTCCGCGCGCGATTCGCTTCTCGGCTTTCCGATCGCAGTGAAGCACCAAACAGTCTTCACGAAGCTCCGAGTTCCGATGTGTACCGAGGTTGTACATCCGATACGCAATTCCCGGGGGATGATATCGAAACGAGGAACCAAGTGTGCACGCGCGAGGGCGCGATGCATATCATCGACGAGACGGTGCGAGATTTTCGCAATGAAATTCTGACCGTAGTCGCGGCAGCAATATCGACGAAAGTACTCGGAAGTACTCGAGCCGGACGACACGACCCGCTATCGATCGCTACGAGAGTTCTCATATCCGGATCAAACTTTCAACCTTTCGCGCGCTGAATATACGCCCCGGCTGTCCGGGATATTTACATTTTCTGAGGAATATCAGGGTAAAAAAAGAACCTTCGATATAGTTACCGGCAAGGGAAACGTTTACTTCAGCCGGCACGCGCGTATTGTTATTTGAATTTCGCTGGTGATGAAAACCGGTCGTGCAAACGTTTCCTCTATAAACATCGGTTGCAGAACCATCTGCAACGTTGTAACCAGGTAAACAGCTATTTGGGACAATTGAAAAAGGTCACGTGGATTTCTGGATTTTTATACAGAATTTTAGCTGGACGACCAGGGATGTTTTAAACGACACTGCATAGCCTGCGATGTACTGTTGGAAAATTGTTACGAGAGGTCAAATTTAAGCTGCTTTCATCGTGAATGTACATTGTCCACAAATCTCGAAATAATTTTCACTCGAAAATCAGAGGGAGGTGAATTATTGAGAATGAAAAGTTTCGGAAATTCAAGCATCCGCGAAATTGCACGGGAGCAATGATGTAATATTATCGGTAAAATAAAAGCGACCGCGTATTTATGGATTAAGATCGATCGATAGCGTGATCGTGTCGAAACCACAGATGAGAATCGACCAGGTTTTTCGACTACGTTCGATATTACGTAACGATAACGGAGATTCTAGGTAGCCGAGCAGGAACGGAGTCACAAAAACCGAAGAGAAAACTGTGGATGTTAAGAATTTGTCCGAAGAAAAAAACCTCATCAGCTGTAATCCATGTCTCTAGCCTCCGCGGGGAAACGAAACTTCTGAACCATCCTGTACGTGTGTGTGTCCTACATCTATATTTTTCTAGACGCGTCTCTGCGATTCCGCCTCGTGGAACACTGTACCTTCTATCTATTCATTATTTCCGCGCGATCGACCTATCGACGATGTCGTGCATTCGGGGAGGGGGCAGGAGACAGAGACACGTCGATCGTTGAGAATTTATAAAAACGTTAAACGTAAAAATATCGAACGTTCTCGCCGGCAAAGCTTTTACCCGGATTAGCGCGCCGCGACAATGGCGGCCGCCCCGCTTCGCTAAAGCGGGGAACCACTGCGCTGAGAATTTTGTCCTTCGCTTCGAATTGTCATCTTTTCGAATTGCAAAAGCTTCAAATACTACTAAAATTTCATTGAATCTCTCAATAAAATTAAACTTTGTATATATAAAAATCTAATTTATAAAATTATTCTGCAAAAAGCATTCCTCATTTTTTTATTCTTCATTGTTTTAACGCATCAAATAAGTTATTATTATTACTTTTGAAAATAATCCTTTTCTGAGTAAAAATCACTTTGTAACGTTGTAAACGAAACGTTGTAAGTAAAGTTCTCGTAAAAATGTAACATCCATCTTCGTGAGTGCCTGATTTTGCAGTCTTTTCTTAAGGATTTCGTGCAAAGGGAAGGTAATCGAGTGAAATACGTTGCTTTAAGAGAAACAAGAGAATGCGATGAAGATCGAAGCTAGTGCGAGAGGTAAAAGCGTTGCGGAGCAAACAGAGTTTTTAAACTATTTTTGAAGCTACCCGACGAACGGAATCCAAACGAACTTTGTAAATTTTGATACAGTACAAAGAAGAAATGAATTATAACGATTGTTGGAAACCTTCGACGTCGGCCACCCGCCTCCCCGAAAACGTGTGAGTCTTTGTTATGTACGTAATAAATATATGAATAAAAATATATACAGATATGATGTAAAGAAATAAAACGTATATATCCGTCACGCGCTGGACGACGCGACGATGTGTATTCACGCCATTAAAGGTTCAATAAATGTGTTTAATTAAGAACATTCTGCGCATACTTTCGTCCCTGCATGTCTACATATTTTCCGATTGCAGATCTACGCGGCGAGAGGAATAAAATGAACGTTGGTAATGGAAACTGTTCGAAGTACTTGAAATACTGGTAGCGTAAGTACAAACTCCAACAAAGTTCGTATCTGGGTCGATCATTTGCCGGGTCAACACTGTTACATCAAATAAATCAATCAGGACTCCATCTTGTTTGCAGCCTAATGAACAACTCCCTTCCGTTCCAGGCTTTCACTTTGTTTGCAAAACTGTTCGTTCGCGAGAATCTGTCTCTCGGAATTCTCAAATTCACTATTCGCTGCTTGTGCTTTCTATTATGACGAAATGTTCACCGCGAAATACCAACATCCTGATGTTTCGACTAAAACGCAACGTAATCAAGTTCCCAGTTTCAATATTACAAACTTTCGTATAGGAAACCTAGTATTTCGAATATTACAACGCTCGTAACTTTGCAACGACGATGCAGTTCGTACCGAAACGCTCGATACCTTCATTTGCTAGATTTATTCCAAAACTGCAACAGGAGGAACTTTAGAACGATTATGTGCTCAATCCCACGCGGGAAACGTAGCAGCGTTTTAATAGATGCATTCATCTACTTCGTTCTACGCGAGACACGTGTTCAAATTTGAATTGTTGAATTTATTAGCTTGATGTTTTCTGAAACTACAGCAGTCGGAATTCAGTGCGTCATCCTGCGAGTTAAAATTTTTGAAAATTCGAAACAAATATGTCAAATACTATTTAATATTTTAGACTTCATTTTGCTTAAAGAAAATAGTATTTTAAATAAGATATACAATTTCCAAAATAAGATTATTCTATTTTAAGAATCGGAACCACAAAATAGAATATTGTATTTTTGCGTAGTTATACCTAATACCTTCAGAAATCGCATTACTTATAGGTTAATTTAATATTTATTAGCATTTAAAATATTGCTTGCATTTGAAAACTGTACTATTCTATCTTCTTCGGTATTTTCCGATTCTTATTCTTCACGTTCAAATATTTTTATATCTATACATAAATAAATATAAATAAAATATTTTCTTTTCAAAAATTACTGCATCAAAGAGAATATTTTAATTTCAAAAGTGTACGCATACTTTCAAATAAATGGGATTTTCAAAATACTATTTTCCCCAGCCCTGTCCGCAATACAGCGTAACATCCAACGCTCGAAGCACAGCAAAAACCAGTAATTTCCCGAGCGCTCGAGGAGTGTGCGATAAAAGCACGGTTGATATTGTGCTGGAATCAATCCGAAAAATGGTCGGACAATAAGCGTTTTATTCGCGCGGAGTGTTTTCCCGCGTGATCGCAGCACCGATGGCGGACAGTCGCGAAAAATAGAATTGAATTAGCTTGGCTGTAACGCCGCGGAACAATGGGAGCGCGCGATCCTTTGTCAGCTGCGCGCGGCAAACTTTCCCTATCTCTTGGGACACATTCACGGACCGGGAACACGGGGACACCGTGGCCTAATTTACGGGACGCGAAACTTAATGTCGTTTGTTCGACGGCCAAGCATTCACTGCGTTATCCTTCGCGGACGAGGATGGAGGCGTCTTTTCATTCGTTCAACCATCGTGTCGCGTCGGCCCCCTTTTCATAGTAACCTCGTATAGTATATCGAGCACGACCACCGGAGCCTGTAACACCCATGCTCTCGTGCCTTTGTCGATCGTTTTACGTTGATACTTTCATCGCGGTCTTCGCCGACAGGCTTATGGTTCCGTCGCCTCTCAGCCCGGGATCAATTATACTTTATCGATCACGCCCGGTTTTCGCCCTCTTCGCGAGGTGTCGTTGCTCCGACGCCGTAATATGTTGCAGCTTCACAAACAGGTGAGTTTCATGGATCTGTTACCTAACATCTACCTCCTGGTTGGGTCTAGGCCTTTGCGCGAACCTGTCTGTCCCGTCTGTCTGTCCGTGCAGTGTAAATGGACCCTAAGGGTGCGCTCATACGGGTGCCGACTCCAGGGGACAGTGTCCAAAATCATAAATTTCGAGCGCTGGTTGACGGCCTGGAGACCTTTCCTTTAGGTACGCACCGCAGCGAGACGTCAACCAGCGCTCGATATTTATGATTTTTGCCACTGTCCCCTGGAGCCGGCACCCGTATGAGCGCACCCTTAGTCGTTGGCCCACGAGGCGACAAGTGCTATGAAATGAAGGGCACAGTTTTCACTGACAACACATTTGGCCGACAACGAATTTGACCGACAGCGGATTTCACCGACAGTGGATTTGACTAACAACAAATTTCACCGACAACGACTTGAGAGGACCATAGTAAGAACCAACAGTAATACGATTTATAACGATGTCTGTGTCGGTGATTACCATGGAACCCGAAGTAAAGAGTGTTCATCCTTTCCATTCGCATTCCACTAAATTATAATCTCGCCGTTTGTGGTTCTATTTGAACAGGTTGAGCTGAAGTAAACGGCATCAGCTTATTTTCGCGAAAGACCGTACGTTAATTGGAAGCATGATTTACCAGAGCTTTCAATTTTTGTCTAGCCACAGTTGCGCAACGTAATTCAGCTAATTTTCCGTGGCAAGTAGCCACCGCGTCGGGTGGTTGGGCAGCCGCGAAATGAACGAAATCCCATTTGAAATTTCCACTTCGTTTCGCCCGGTTTCGGTAGTAATCAGTTGCGGATTTACGCGGAAATACGGAAAATATGTTTGACAGCCTCGAATCGTACGCGGCCACTCGCTCGTTGAAATCGAGCAACACGCGCCACCCCTTTCTGCACCCCTTGGTCCCCAAATGAGCATTTCATTTATTAGAGGCTACACGTCCGATCCAATTAAACTTTGCGGCGCCCCATTAAACTCTGAACCATCTCCGGCCTGCTACAATCAATCACCATCCAATGCATATTTCGCTCGGTATAATTTGCGTCCCATCCTCCCCTATCTACTTACATACGTAACCCTTGGGGATTGTTGACTGCCACGCGCCCGGGGAAATTCGTGTTCTACCAGGCGTTTAAAAACTTCCGACAAACTCCCTCTGTTTGGCACGATGTTACCTCGGAACATTCCCAACTCGTAGCAACCGCTGCGGGGCTGACGCAAATTTTCTACAAATTATTCGACGCGTTTTCAGGGAAACGATACATGGCGGTGTGCTGAAAATACTGTTACACGCATTTGCGTTTCTAGGTCGAACGTTGAAATCGAGTGCAGAGGGTTAAATATAAGTACAGTAAACATCCAAATGCTGTCTTACAGGCGTATTCTTGGCGGACAGTGTTTGAACCCTAGACTTGTTTTTTCGATTTATGGCTGCGTCTACCGCGCCGGGACTTCAATAGAGAGTCCAACAGAAGGACAGAAGCGTTTCTTTCTGTCCGCGTCTTTTTCTTTCCGATACTTTCTTCGTCGATTATACCACGAAATTACTTCCGTAACGCGACTTCCGTAACACTGGGAAATTGTAGGGCCCTCGGCAAAGAAGTTTTACTCTAAACTCAGAGGTTCGAAGAAAAAATGCTGCGGAAATTCAAGACGGTGTAAGCAGAGGATCGTAATTAACGAATCAAAAAGGTTAGGAGGCGGGTCGTGTGATCGCGTCGGTTTTATTCGTGCGGTTCGAGCCCGTCGCCCCGTGAACCGTCTTCCCAAACAAAAGGATCACAAACAACAGACTCCACGTCAGATAAACGACCGAAATTGTCGAGAAATCCTTGAAGCGCGAAACGAATGCCTCGCTCCAGTTCCCAATCAACCACCGGCCGGACAATATTCTCCATTGGGGAACAGAGAATCTGTTGATCGTAGAACGCGTTGAATCGCCGCGGGACACGGTCCACGGAATAAAATAACAATTAGCAAGGGGATACTTTTCGCCGACCGGACCGCCGAGTCTTGCCGATCGATACCGACCCCGTTATATTCAGCATTTTGTTGAATGGAGGCTTTGTCAATTGATGGTTCGGTAATCAATTTGTTTACTCGCTCGAGCGATGTTCGGCCAGAGGTGCACAGGACTACGTGATTCCCAATGCTGCGCGTCCACGCGGAAACAATATTCATGAGGATTGTGTATGGTTTTATCGTACTCAATCTTCGAAAAATAGTAAAGGAAAATTTTAGGGCATATATTCCTTAGAGTCCGATGCGATACCATCGGACTACCCTGCAAATTAGTTTATTCGATTCAGCTATTTCTACAAACCGGGACCAACTGCATATTATACGATCGAATATACATATGGCTCTTTGGCAATTTCAATTACAAATACGTGCACAGTGATTTACACAGGAAGTCTCTCTGACTGGAAACGCAGCATAACCGTAGAATACTCGTTTGGAAATAGCGCTGTCCATCTGATTGATCTCTCGCTCCGTGTAACCGAAAATAACAACCACTGTTTTCATAGATGTCACGATGACAAGTCTATCAACTGATCGATGACGCACAAGATACAATCCACTCAAGGTACAAGATTAACATCCGTGTATATTTGCCAATGGAAGAACTCGTGGAAAAGATATTAGTTGAACTATGTATGGCGTATGTACGAGAATGATCTGTTTAGTTCCTTTGTGTATATTTGTGCTGTAGACAGAGGAATTATTAACCGACGGGAACAACCCTGTTTGAGAGATTACCGCACGAAAGATTCATCGCCATAAAGGATTCATCGGCGACCGAAAATGGTCGGTCAAGTCGCATGACCAACCTTGTTACCCGTTTCTCCGAAGAATACCGTGTCCCGTGGCAGACAAAATTGTGTCGATACATTTTCCATGAGCTGTGTTTGGCGCAGTCCCTTGTTAGACAGCGACCGGAATAATGGATCAGTCTCTCTGTTCGGATTAGCTATTTTATTGAAACATTCGATAGAGTTTGGCTTTCAAGCATCTGAGAAGGAGAGAAAACTATTTTTACATCACTTCCCGACGAGCTAGAGACTTTATAGCTCAGAAATGGGTGACAATCCAATATTCAAAAATAAATTTGAAGAAAAACCTGTGCGTTTAGGAGATAAACAAACGTAGGATCTCAATCATCGCGTTCAGCGATCCCCACTCTTGCGACAGCGCTCCCCACTCCACTACGCGTTCCCACTCCGACTCATCCCTACTCCACTGACTTCGCACCGAAGGAGCTCAGTGCAGTGATGCCAGAATCGTGGGAGAAAATAATGTTTTTAGACATTAGTGGCTATAACTGAAAGCGTGGAGCGCAAAACTATATCGACGCAATCTTCGTGGACACCAACGCTTTTATTTATAGTCACTAATGTCTACAAAAAATTATTTTCTCCGTTGTAGTGCATTTTAATGTAAGCGTGGTTTTTAACAAGTTTTATTTTTCCGTTTAACACGAATCACGTTCACTCGCTGGACGGGTAACCCTAATTCTGACGAAGTAGATTTGCGATTTGTGAAGGTAGCTCGACAACTGGGACGTTATCAACGCGTCCTGGAAATGTTAATTTCGTGCTTTGGCATGGCGATCTTTGTGCGTGTTGTAGAGAATCGATCGATGCCAGGCACGATACGCTCGGTGGCCCTTTAGGAACCATTATCTCCGACGCGACGGCCAGGGTGAATTCAGTAATACGGCGAGCGTTGGCTGCGTTCTCTAGATAACGAGAGAGATCGTTGCCTTTCGATCGGCTAGCTGTGTTCTACCCTGCACCAGGATCGTTTCAACTTTGACCTAAGCGTGGGTCAGAGCAGAGGATCCAATCTTCCATACGCTTATGAATTTGAATGGACTGGAGGCTGCGGCTGCGACGTCGGTATCGGTCTGGTGGAATATCCACGCTAATCATGATTTATTTTCAGCGTGGGACAGACGCCAAGCTATTACACCAGTAAACAGCGCTACACGAGTTGACGCAAAAGCCGATGATGCTGGAATCTACCCTTCCACGAATTATCGGAAGGAATAGCGAGAGGAAAACCGCAAATGATCGCGAATGTGCTAGGTGTGGTATCGTTTGATTTTTCAGGTGGAGGAACAGGTTGCTCCCTGTGACATTCCTCGTGTCCCTGAAAAGGGCGATTAAAGTAAATAAGGGTAGATAAACAAAGTATTTTTGGACACCCTTTTTTGTTAAATTTAAAAATCTGCAGCTGGATTGAACATCGTCCTTCCATGACTAGTTTTAATTAATTTTTATGATCGAATAAAACATCGATGTTCTTTTGTAAATGTTTATCGAGTCTTTTTATTGGTTCTTCAATAGATTTAATAGTATTCTACAATATGTTCTACAATGGTAGAATGGCGAATGTATAAGGTTATCTCTCCGGGGTATTACAGTAATATTATAATCTGCATAATCGATTGCCTGAAATGTGAGCCTTAGTGCAATTAAAAGGGGATGGGTCATTTATATCTCTATTGATCAGTTCTCTTTACGAGTGTCACTGTAATTTTATATGTATAGCGATCTACGAGCTTTCAGCAAAGCGAGAAGTCGTCGTATGCGGGGGTCGAATCAATATGCACCGATGCACCATGCACCGATGAAATTGAATAGATCGAGTGTCCAATTATCGTATCGCTCGAATCGAGTGGTATTTATAAACATTGGCATTTCCTTTCGTCTTATATCTGCAGCAGTTCGGCCCCTCTGTGTGACATCTGCCGAAGCTCTTGGGATTTTCGCGAATTTCGAGATCGTTTTGCATACTCGCGTTCTGCATGGAATGTACTGTGAAATATTTCATGTCACCGACTTATAGTAACTTTCTTTTCGACGTGGCACATTCTCCGTTGTCGCTGTTCCGAAAAGTCATCTCGCAGTTTTCCTGAAGCACGCTTGAAAGCACGCTTTGCATATTCTTCGAGGCAGCCTTCAAGTACCGGAAGAGTGCTCTTCAGAATAATCTTATGTTCTTCAAGAGGCATCGAAGAATATCCTCTAAAATATTCATTGAATGCGTTCCTCAAAGAATTTTCCAAAATTTTCCCTGCTTTCCAAGTGCCGTTCCTGCAAACTTCTTTACACTATTTCGATACTCTTCAAGTATTTTCTGAATTTCAAATAGCCTTGGAGCACGATTCTACGTGTGTACGTTGAAATCGAAGACCGTCAAAAATATCGAGGCAGAGGACTTTCTCGATTATGTTACGGAAAGATTAAAAATGATTAAGGTACATCCGATTCCGATCGCAGAACATTTTTTCCTTCGATTGTAGAAGGTCTTTCCGTAATTATTCAAAAAAAAAATGTTGCAGGGGTTCGGCAAACGACAGGATTCCTTTAATTAAAAATTTCATTCGAGCGGGAGGATTGGACTCGATCAAAGAAAAGTCACCAGATAATTGGTCGTCGCAATTAATCGAAATCGGATCACGGCCGATTGATTTTCAAAGAAAAGATAATCCGGTTGAATCTGAAAGGATCGTAGCCCTATTATCCATGCCAAAATCCGCATTCATCGATGGAAAATAATTCAAGAACAATGCGCGCAGTGATCCAACTGTATGGATTAATATAGCATCTTTGTTAAGCGAATTAATACATCTATTAATTAATCCGTTCATGCGACGAATAAATAGCCAGCAAATTACACATAATTTTCATAATAACCCGAACTAATAAGACCTCGATTTTCCTATCTTTTCGCGCGGAATTAATTTCCCGCATGACTCGATTACAATATCCGTGGCAACCGATTATTAAATTGTAGACTAATCGTCGCGTTTCATTGTAATTAATCGATTTTATAATTACAATTTGTAGAATCGTGGTCGAGGACCACGAAGATAAAATTATCGAGTAGAACATATTTTCAATGCTGATCTGGTAGAAATGAAAAGCTTCGATGAACTAGTATGTCGAAACTAACTGCGTCTGTTTGATAATACTAAAAGACGATTTACAGAACAATCGAGAAACGTTTCACAACGTCGATTGCATAACGGATTGCGCAACGTGGGAAGCATCGTTAAAATGTTCGTAAAAATAATGAAACTTCCGGACGCGGGATGGAAATCCGTTCATTTCTCCGCTTTGATGAACGATTTATTGTTAATGTTGTTGGATCGATCTCCCGCTCGGAATTTTCCTGGAACATTCTTTTTCCTTTAGCAGAATTATTGTTCCTGTACGCAAAAAGTGAAATTGAAATTTTTCGAGTTCCGTGCTTTGATTAAACAAATTTTCGTTGCGATTCAATAAAAATGTAATTCCTCCTTTAATCATTTTCAGAGCTGGGGATAATAGTACTTTGAATTGTAAATAATAAATAATCCTACTTATTGTACAGTACGTGTACAATTCTGAAAATAAAATATTTTATTTGAGGCAGTAGTTTTTTAAAATAGTACTTGACAATAGTATTTTATTTTAAGAATTTTGAAAAAACATTTGGATTTTCAATTTCAATTTGAAATATTATTGCTGAAAATAATAAATATTTTATCTTGTGGGTCCGATTGTTAAAATAGAAATATTTTATATTCGAAATTGTATATCTTATTTAAAATACTACTTTCATGTAGCAAAATGAAGACTAAAATATTAAATAGTATTTGAAATATTTGTTTCGCCAAATAATGCCCACCTCTGATCATTTTCGAAAGACGAAAATAGTGTAACAGTTCAGAATTCAATAAAATGTTTCGACGTCATTCACTTCGCGATGGTTATTGTAAATTTTTTAATGCTAAAACTGAATTATACAAATTAGCGTATTTACCAGTGTAATGAATTGGCTATTAACAGGTGATTTTGCAATTTTTCTTTTCACATCGATTTCACTGGGTCAAACGGAGTGCGTGCTCGAGCCCGAAGGACGCGCAGAAACTCAAATCTCTTCGCAAACAAAGGGAGCCGCCTCGGATAAGGAGGATAGGAAGCGAATGCCCGGGAATGCGAAGAAAAAGTCGGCGTAATGAAAGTCGAAGGAAGGTGGCAAAGAAAAATGACGGGGCAGAAAAACCTGTTTAACTTTCGAGGCAACGTAGGAAGGAAAAGAAGCGATAAAATATCAAGCAGATCCGGTTGCGGCGTGTTTACCGACGTAGAATGCCAGGAAAATTAGAAAACATCCGTGACAGAGAACTTTAATTGCTTCCGGTTATTAAAAACGAAGTTTAAAAACTTTGGTGAGAAGTATACTCTGATTGCTAATTACAAGGTCCACGACTTGC
Source organism: Lasioglossum villosulum (assembly GCA_963971365.1). Taxonomy (NCBI): domain Eukaryota; kingdom Metazoa; phylum Arthropoda; class Insecta; order Hymenoptera; family Halictidae; genus Lasioglossum; species Lasioglossum villosulum. The sequence goes on from OZ020495.1 coordinate 3,182,416, forward strand.
GGAAGATTTTCGTATTAAACTCCGAAGTTTTATATGTATGAAAATTCTTAACGATGAATTTAACTTTCAAAGCAGTAAACGAGGGATTAAGAAAATTTTCAGATTTCATTACCGAGTTATTACGTGCTTCTTCTTTATTAATTAGCAGAGTTTTATCCAGCCGTGCACAGGAGGGTTAAATATTCAAGTTGGTACCAGTTGTAGAACCTACTTTGGTGAATCCATAAGCGAGGGATGCATCAAAATGAAACGTTTATCAAACTTGACGCATCACCAGACTACGACAATAAAAATGTAGACATGAAAAATCACGGGAGACCATAAAGCCTTCGGGAACAGCAGTGCTTTCAGAGGATCTCCAAAAAAGCTGAAGCGAAACTTTCCAAGAGATCCCACCAGCAATTCCCTTGAGGAAGGAAATTGCGATTTCACAGAAAATCCACAATTTACCAACAATCGTATGTCCAATATGAAATTACACTCGGGCGTCTCTGAAGAAACTTTCCCAATCTAGCGTGTCCCTTCGCGAAGCTGGTCGGAAAAAGATGAGGTTGATTAAAATCGACAAATCCGGAGTCGCGATTCGGACTGGATGAAAAGGTGGATGAAGAACGAGGAACGAGACGCGGAAGAAAAGTTGGGGTGGAAAAAGGACCAAGAGAGGGGCGTAGGTTCGGTGAAAGCAGTCGGGGGTGGTCTGATCAAGCAAGAGGACCGTGATAAAGGGGCAGCTCGCGTGGGAGGGCAAGAGAATATAGATTGGTCGGTGTAGAGAGCGAGAGAGAGAGGGAAACCGTTGGAAAGACGAAGACGACCGGATACGGATCGATCCGGAGGACTATTCCGTGGGTGTATGCTTCGTATCGCCTCCACTATGTTTATCTTCCTCGAGCCGATGTTCCCGATCGGCGAACGAAAGAGGAAGATAGATCCCCGAGGTCTGCGTAACTCGGTTTCCCTGGGAAATTACAATCCTCTGCATTAGAATACTTCGACTCCGCTGGGCAACATTCAGTCCGCGCTGGTTTCAACAGTGGATGATGGGCGAACCCAGCAATTAGGGCCGGCATTTATCTCGTCATTTCCTGTGGAAAGCGCCGTCAATTTCACGGACAATCGTGCGCGATCCTGTCGCTCTGCAACTCCGCCGGTAAATATCAAAGTTCGTTCTGAGACAGAGAGGAAGAGAGAGCCCGCGGAACTCGATGATTAGAATAGGGGACTCGTGTTTCACTGAAGCCTTTGTCACCGTGTAATCGGGATACGAGGACATCCTTTTCAACGTTCCAAAATAATTGACCCTCATGCAATCCTTTTTTCGTTCACTTTGAACTTCAGCTTTCGGGGTAAGTTTGTGATTGGGTGATTTTTATACATTCACTCCAGAAATTCATTGGGGATTTTGATATTAAGAACGTTCCAAAAATAATTTACCCTCGTGGAATCCTTTCTTCGTTCACTTTGAACTTCAGCTCGCAGGGTAAGTTGGTTTTTCTACATCCATTTCGGGAATTGATTGGGGATGTTGATATTAAGAACGTTCCAAAAATAATGCACCCTCATGGAATTCTTTTTTCATTCACTTTGAACATCAGCTTTCAGGGTAAGTTGGTGATCGCGTGGTTTTTATACATCCATTCCGGACATTGATTGGGGATGTTGATATTAAGAACGTTCCAAAATAATTGACCTTTATGGAATCCTTTTTTTATTTACTTTGAACTTCAGCTTTCAGGGTAAGTTTGCGATAGGGTTGTTTTTATACATCCACTCCAGAGATTGATTGGGGATGTTGATATTAAGAACGTTCCAAAATAATTGACCCTCATAGGATCCTCGCAACTACAAGCGTCATTAGTGTCATGATTTTGGTAGATGGCAGTACACCTTCGGATCGGTGGAGAAATAAAAAAGAAATTGCCGCAAAATTGACTTTGATCTTGAAATTCATGGGGGCTAAAAATTTTTCTTTTGCTTCTCACAATTTTGGCCCCCATGGTGAGTAGAATGCGATACAAAAAAATAGAATGCGATACGAAAAAAATTTGACCTTGAATTTCGAGGTCAATGTCAATTTTGCGCGAATTTCTTTTAACAAATCTCCACCGAACCAAAAGGTGTACAACCATCTGCCAAAACCATGACACTAAATTTTGTTACATCCTGTACACTCCTACCACTCGCCATCTTGTATTTTATCGGACAAATGTCGACCTCCCGGTGCAATATAATGCACCAGTGCAAGGGAATTCGGGTAATTATTTCAGGCAGCAATAACCAATATAGTTCGAGGGATTTGTAAAGTTTATTACATGAGAGCGTCTTATAATTTATCAGTAGGATGAAGGTAATGTGATCGTTACGAACGAGCTTAAAAGCTACACGTTACGTAAGGAACGCGTTTGGCGATCCGTTCAGATTGATCGCCGTAGCATTCGCTACGACAGCACGGTCTAACAACGACAATTGCGTGCGATAACACTGAATCGTAACAACGCACGATCGTGTTCGTTTGATTGGCACGCGGATCGATACCGTTCAATTTCAAAAACTGAACGTTGAAACAAACGATATGATTGCGTACACCTACAGTACTATTTACATTCGTGCTCCGTTCGAATTTCACTCCAATAGTACTTTCCCACTATTTTACAATACGTTACAAGAGAAGTGTGCTTACCAACGACGATCTTAACGAGGTTGTAACTGTGTCCTGCCATAATAACTACCGCCAGATAATTACTTCTGTTTATAACCAGTCCCTGAATCCATCAACACGAAACCAGCAGTGTGCTACCACTTCATAATTCAATTAGACATATTTTCAACACTGACGAGCTTTGTTAATTTAAACTTGGAAAATCTATGGGACGCACCCTGCAGTTTAAACTGTTGTAAATAATTCTGACACATGGCGGCGCTTGTACGTGGTGCTGGGTGAACACCGACCCGATTGGTCCGAGTCTACTGATGGTAAATGCTCAGCCAATCAACGCGCGTATCGCTCCCGCCATGTTCTCTTCTATCGCGGTTATGTTCAAGTCGTTCGTTGAATGCAAACGCGTAGAATTCTTGTGCGGGAAAACTAGAAGATTTTGGAGAAAGAACGTGTTTACAATTGTTTCGTTCTAACCATTGTTGAGACTGTTTTGATTCCACGATCAGGAGTAGGTAAATATTTCATTGAAGCATTTATCAAACATGCGGAGAGATAAACATTTGCTCGGTTGTTTTAGGATTCAGGTTTCTAGACGAAGGGAAATAAACAGCTCTGAAACGTTCGAGTGCGTACGGATTTAATTTGTTGAGCTCGCGATCGTACAAAATTTGTCGTTCGTTCCCGTTTTTAAGGTTGGCTCGCTGAAAACATTCGGAACAACTTTTTGCATTTACACTTTGGTGGAATATCTTTGTTGAAAGATTGCCAGACAAAAAGTTGTTTCCAGCGGAAACAACCTCGTACGTTTAGGCAACAAGTAGCGTGAACATATTCTCGTGTCCGCGGTTACTATCGGTGAACATTTTACAAGAACTTTCTTTGTTCGACGTTGAATGGCGTAAGAGACGTTTGAATTTCCCGCGCGCACGACCGCTGTTCGTGGCGTCGATGGAAGAGGAGGTGAGAAGAACCGTGGCGGCATCTAAGGTACGTACTATTCGATTATTTGAATGTCTTTTTCTTTCTTCTACTGAATAATGTCAATAGATTCTTTTCATCCGAAACGACGACGGACATCGAAGCTCACAAATAACTCCTTACATGCTAAGGTCAATATCACTGGTGTAAAGAGACGTGACCATGAATCAGGCATAAAATAGACCCAACATTTTTATAGATCTTGTATTGAATACATCTCGAGAACGAACAACGTACGCAAGCTTGTTGTACGTTTCTTTTTTACTTGAAAGAATTATCAAAGACCTTCATCTAGACTCATTGAAAATCTTCGAATTTTGCCGGGTTCAAAATGTACCAATGAGATCTCAGTCACGTGACCAGCGTCGCCATTAAACGTGGCTCCAATTTCAAATTCAAAACGCGGAGTTCTCGTATCACATGACATATGAGAGCATTGAAACGGGATAATAATTTCTTTAGAAATTTCTTTCGGTGTATTTTTGGCGTACCAAAATACATTGGTTAATTAGAAGTATTTCTTTAAAAAATGGACTTAAATGGGAAAGCGAACAGCTCGATTAGGAGCTGTAGAAAGACTAATGAGTCTGCGAGAAGTACCTTTACAAATGTTTTAAGATGCTTTATATTACATTAAAAGGGCGCAACTTTAAAACCATGCTTTAAATTCTTTTAAAAATAGACTTAAATGGAGCAGCTCGATTAGGAGCTGTAGAGAGATTAATGGGTCTACGAGAAGTACCTTTACAAATGTTTTAAGGTGCTTTATATTACATTAAAAGGGGGTGACTTTAAAACCATTCTTCGTGGGTTAAAGATGGTAGGTTCTTCGAAGTTTTCCAAGGTGTTAGGACCTATCGGTGAGATCTATTCTATGCTCCGTCCATGGCCGAGACAATTCTCATCGATAAACTCTTTTTCTCTTTCATTCCTCCTCTTTTTATTTCCCTTTTATACAAGCGATTCGTATACAACACGCTGTGGATCTTCAAGGAATCGTAGATTCTCGGTTACATCACTACTATTTACAAAAGGATTACCCGGTGAAAGTGAGGAGGGGCGAGAAACGTGTAGAAGAAGGAACGATGCGGTGAAGATGCGATTAGAATACTCTATGATGAACACAGGAATGCTTGATTCCGCTTCTCCTCTTTCTGGAGCGAACTCAATCACACTGTTCCGGGGGCCCCGTGCTCGTTTCCCGCAATCCACGAGCACGGGACCCCCGCAGAGACAAACTGGCCCAAACGTGCAACGTTTTATTGCTTCAACTCCTAATGCACGCTACCACTTAAATGCTGTGCTTCGGTAAAAACTCTAGAGCTAAGGATCGTTTACAGTACGAGATACCGGACTTCGCGTCGATAGACCACAAAACAATTTTCCGAGTTCGCATGACAAACGATCGAGTAAGAAAACGATGGATCGAAACTTGATGATTCGATAACGATTGAGAAGAAAGGGGATGTCGGACACGACGTTGTTCTTATAGATACATCCGAGACCTTGAATATTCGAGGCCTGCGCGACCGATAGAAAAGTTTCGAATTTTTTGTTTGAGACTCCGCTGCGACGATTAAGTCACCGTCCCCTTGTACATTTTACAACATGGTGTTTTTATCGTTCTCGAACGGAGAAAGAGATTGATCTCCTCCTCGTCCATTCCTAATAAAACGATTGATCCGTCGATTCGATGTAGATTCAGTGCCTGACGTCTGTCTCGTCCGCGGCTTGGTTCTCCAAGGTGCAGGGCCTTCGGAACTCTTGACCTCTTTCGTGCAGCCATTTGTTTGCAACTGGAATATAACGACGCGCGTTAGTACCAACTAGATTTCCTTGTTGACGGAGGAGAGGTTTGGGATTGCTTTCATACCCCATTTGGATCCAGTTAGCACCGGACAGGCTGCGTGTCTGGTCTTGAAGTCGCCTTCGCCGTTGGGCTTCAAGTTGTACCAGAACGCAGCGCTGCCCTTCTTTGGCCACAGGGAAATGTTGATAGCAGTGAACACGGTGCCGCCACCCTGTTCCACGTCGCTCATCTGAAGGAAGGAAGTTGAATGTAATTATTTCAGTTGAACGTGAAACTATCGTTCAAGATTTAGAACAAATTGGTACTTGAAGAAAAAAGATGGTAATAGAGCAACGGGATTTTATTGATAGGAATTGAAATTACACTCGAAACACTTGAAACAAGAACAGTGAAAAGATGAACTAATTATAAGCGGTGTACTCACGTAGTATAAAACAGTAGCGATGCGGTTGCCGGTTCCCAGACTCTTGAACGCATTCGTTTCTTCTTTCTGAACATAAAATATAAATTCAGTCTTGAGTTCAAAGAGAACAATTCAAGAGTGACGTACTCACCCTGGCAAAGTCAAAGTGCGGTTCATAATGGCCGCCAATACCGTAATTAACAACTTGTAATTCCTCAGCCGTGTCCACAGTCAAGCTCGTCATATGTTCCACGCGTCTGCTAACAGCTTCTACGTGTTTATGTTCGTGCTCCTGTAGCCACGCGCTCTTACTAATCCTATAATTCGCTATCTCTAAGGCACCAGTTTTGTAGTTTTGCACCGTGGCGCGTTTGAACTGAAACGAGACCAATCAAAATCATTCGACAATTTACAATTTCAAAGACGAAGTACTTCGAGATCTTTGCAAACTGTAACATTGCTTTTAAGCTTCGCTTCAAGTTCTTTTAGAAACTTATGAAATCAATACGACATTACAGGAAACATTTTGGGGATTTCTTTGAAAGTCCGAGGTAGGGCTGTAACTTTTCCGAAGCTTCGAAGTTTTTTTGAGCTTCACGATTTTTGATAAATTGAAAAAACTGAGGTTCGATGTTAGAAGCTTTGATTCTCATCGCCTTCGAATTTTCAGAAATCGAAGTTTCAAAGTTTCCAAGATTCGAAGATTTGAAGTCTTTGAAGGAACGAAGGGAACTTCGAAACTTCGAAGCTTCGAAGGTTCTGAAATTGTAGCATCCACATTTGAAGCTTCGAAGGTTCGAAATCTTCGACCTTGAGAGGAAAGTTACAGTCCTAGTCCGAGGCAATCCTAAAAATCGCTTCGAGAACTATCAAAGGCTGTGACTGGTCCACAAGTTATTGGAAACATCGAATGAACGTTTATTACCCTGGGCTGCGCCAATCTTTTGATCGTCTCGATCTCCTCGTCGTAAATCACGTCATGGTAAATCACTATCCTCGGGTCCAGATACGCTTCCTCCTCTTTGAGCGGCGCGATCTTCAGGAATGGGATTCCACGGTCGACGTATCGGCACTTTAGATTCTTCTTCATATCCGGTGTGATTGAGACCTCGCCACGGCAGAGCATCTCGTACCGTTCCCTTTCCGACATCTCATCCCATGATTTCACTTTCTCCTCGTTAACGGTGAAATGCTGGAACACGTAGCAAAAGAACAGTTGTCACATTTACATTTATTTCCTTCTTTCATACAGCGAGTGTACGAAGTGTTCGTACACTTTTTAAAATCGAATAACTTTTTCATGATTGTACCAATCGACCTGATTTTTTAGAATTCATCAAAAGCAAAGATTCAGTAAAAATATTTTCCAAAAGATTATTATTTACAAGGTTACGTGTAAAAATAAAAAAGGCATTTTTTGAAACTTTATTATTTGGGTCCGTAATGAAAATTAAAAATTTATGGTAGTTACACGCATATTGAAAATTTCATAAAGAACGACACGCATCGAAAGGTGAACGATTCTACGGATTTCAAGCAGAAACTAGTATCCTGATTTCTCAACATTTTTCATTTCTCGAGAATTCTCTAGAATTTTTAACGAAACAAGAAGATATCGGAAAACTCATAATATTTGGAATATCAACGATAATCGGTCCAGAGTAAATACGACATTTCGACAACTTTCAAGGGTTTCCTGTAATAAGACACTTTATCGACGCGCTTGATGCTAACTCAATAATTTTATAAGAATTTAAATAAAATCGTAATCGCTGAAAGATCATGGTGTTACCTGTTCTGGCATGGCAGTGTCATCCTGTCCATCTTCTCCGCGTTTCTTGGTGGATTGGCTCGCCTTGCTTTGTATCTCCTTTTGATAATAAGCCCGGTTGCCCAGAGCCCGCTCGTGCGTCGGCACCAGTTCCAAAAGCTCATTCGTCATGCTTAAAGCTCGCGCCACGTTTCCTGCACAATAGAATTAATTTCATTAGCAAATCGCGTTACCAGCAGCCGACTGGTCTTGAAACCCGCAAGGAGGAAACGCGGATCTTCCACCGAACTCGATCTATTAAATTCACTAGTACGCGTGGCGAAACGGTGATTATTAACAAATTACGTCTCGAGGAATTCCGTGATTTAGCGGTTCCCAGCGGTGTTAACCGTCAGTGGTTTGAACCTCGGAGATTTCCGGAGGGGCATTCGAACGCGATGCGTTCGATGGCGAAGTTTTAATGGAGCTTTAAACAAACTGAAGCCTCGGACGGAAGTTCAGAGCGCGCGCGGGTTTCGCGACGGAAATTTTCATGGCAATTAAATTCTCTAAGAGACCTCCTCCGACCACTCTGTTTTGTACACTTAGCGCTTTGTTCGAGCTTTCAAGTGTCTTCAGGATTTTAATACTTCCGCGGAGTTTGCCTAACGGCCAGTGTTTCGGATTTTACGGTATTAGTTCGCGAAACTATAATGAAGTATGAAAAATTATCCCGTTGATCCCGGAACGTAGCTGCAGTTTGGATTTAACGACTGCAGTCCGCTCCCAGGAACTACATTACGATTATGCGTTAAATTCATTTTTGATCATTAAAAATTTCAAGCAGAATCTTGAAATAATTCGTATCCCTGGCTGTCCGTGATAATGAATTTAACGTCTGTTAACGAAGCTTTAAATTCAGGCTTTCGGATCACGATATGAAGAATTCATTTACATTGTAATTAATTTACAAGCGTGGTTGTTCAACGCGAAGCGAAAATTTACATACTAGAGAATATGCATTTCGGTGTTGTAGCCAGAGTTTAGGAATTCGAATTTCCCAGTCAAGATTTGAATTTGAATGCAACGGTGAGAAGTAAAGTGTAGTTTCTGAAGCGCCGAGCACGATAATAAAATGGCGGATGTCTAGGTTTCGTAGCCGCGAAGTAACAACTGCGGATGTGCGAGCAATTTAGTTCTTAATTTATAACGCGCGACTTTTACGAGACTGCGGAATTTTTTCCCCGGTTCGCGAGGGTCGCAAATCCTCGGCCACGTGACGGCCGCAACCCGCAAAACAATTGTTATTTTAATTCACCGGCCGAACTTCCTCGGCATACAAAATTGCAAACTTAAATGATTTGCATAATTCGTCGGACACGTTTGTTCGCTTTAGTTTTAGGTGGATTAAACCGGAGTCCAAAAGTCTCCTGTTGCATTTACAGTCGCTACATGCGTTTCCAGTTCAACGACGGAATTTCAATTTCACCGTTAACGTAACGTTTTCGAGCCGGAATTTCACGGGCAGAGGGTTTCCGGCCTTCAACTATCAGCTGGGAAATTTCTAGTTTCACCCTGTGATGAAAACTTCCGCGCAACACCGTTAGAAAACTATATTTATATTTAATCGTCGCCGGGCAGCGCTTGAAATCGACCGTTGCAATTCAAATTTACCCTTAACTGTCAATGTTTGAAATTCAATTTCGCCTGCTACAATTCAAACTTACGTTTAACCGGCAACCGTTTCAAACTCAGTTTCACCGTTCGCGTTTAAACTTGCTATTCGTTCGTTAATATTTTCATTTTAAAATGCTATTGATTCTTAAAATTCTAGATCACTCTTGAATACGATCGTTGAAGTCCGACTTCGTGTTAGAATGCGCGACATTTTTCGCTCTCATCAAGATAAACAGGCGATAAAGTAGAGCAGGACAAGTCTATTTGTCTTTTGTCTCTTGTCTTCTGGCGCGCACCTGTTCTTTCACATTTTCTGCCACGTTATAATAAAGCGATGTTATCATTGTAACTGTGGTATTCGATAAATATTATCGACATGGTGATTCTAGAAGGGTGTTGTATATTGATTATCTTCGCAACGCTTCGTTTTCAAATTTACGCGTAACCGTTCTAGTTGAGGTGCAAATTAAAACAAGAACCTTGCATGTACGTTGAGAAGGCTAGGTATTCCAGGATGTCCGGTTTCGACGTGGTTGTAGCGTTCTGTTCTTCCTGAAGACGATCCATGGCTTCCTGCATCCACAGCACCGTGTGATAGTAATCGCGATTATGATAAGACTGTCGTCCAAGCTCGAAGCAGTCGCTGGCTGCAAAATAAAACGAGACCCACGATCACCATCTGTAGCGGACCTGTTGGAGGAAAGTTAGTCGGACCCAGCTAGATTTATTACACGGGGGCCGGGACTTTGTACACATTTGATCGCCAGGCCCAAGTTTTCCCGAGCGTGCATTTGGTCGCCGGATTTCGACTACTACAGTAATCCCTTGATTCTCGTCCAAGGTGCTGTTCCTGGAGCGGACAAGAATCGCAATCTAGACTTGCTTTTCTGATTTAAAGGTCCACGTGTTCTCACAATGTAATGCCAATTCAAAATGCTTTATCTTTCATTATTCTTTTATGAGACTTTTATTGGCTTGTTTCTGGCGTTATTCTGATTAAAACAAGACCAAACACGACATAATTTGGCCCGTATTTACACTACATCTGAGAAGCATAATTTATAATTTATGATATACATTCAACATACGCTGTAGCATATGTTTAAATAAACAATAAGTTTCACTTCTGTCGAGGGTGGATTATACGCACACGATTTTTGTTTTTAATAAACTGTTATTGCTATACATTGGGGAACTCCATTTTCTCCGAAGAACCATCCGAAATTTGAACCAATGCCATTAGTCTTCCGCGTATTCCTATATGAAAATTTCAAACTCGTCCATCTGGAGCAACGAAACTTCTGGGAAAATTTATTCCACGATTTCGACTTTATTTTTCCTCGAACAGTCGCCTAGTTCTTGATTGTTCCGTGACTCTGAGCCCACCCTGTATAATTCATGACTCGATTAACATAATTACATTCGTAATAACCTGGTGGAGCGGGAAGCGTCGGAAATCTAAAAGTTAAAATTGAAAAACGGCGACGGACGCTCCTGGATTTTTCGAACGCCGACTACTCGACCGGACCCACCGACCGATCCTCGAACTTTTACCGGAAGTTTAAAGGTTCTTCATCGTCTTATTATGTATTCTAACTGGCTTCGGACCATAGAACTTCTTCGGTTTTCTTCTTTATGCGTTTCTCCCGTTCGCGGCTGCGGCTTCGCTACTGGGCTTGCTTCGTTAATTAATTTCTTCGCGTTCTTCGTGATTCAAAGGCTCCCGATACTCCACCCCCTCGATTATCTAATAGAAACTTTCTCGTATCGCACAAGCATTACTTTTCCTGTCGGTAAATTGTTTCAAAATGGGAATTTATAGTTTAAATTGGATGGTTCAGGTAGACAGCTGGACCGGCCACCTGTAATAAATCCATTCAAATTCCTACATATCAATCTTTTATATATAGGGTGACTCATCTTTATTTGTTATCTCAAATATTTTTCTTAAATAATCAATTACCGATGAGTCCTGTAGCGGGTCTAGGACGAAACACCTCTTTTCCTTTTTCCTGCTCTATTAAAGTATTAATAGCAAACGCAGTTCCAACATGAAACGGTTCGTATCACAACCGAAACGTTTGGGTTACTTGTAAAATTACTACATTTGTTTAGAGATTGATCGAACCGTGTTCCGATAACATTAAAATTATAAATTACCTACAAGGTAGTCCCTTTCATCATGAATTCAGTGACTACACTTACTCAAGGTGATAATTACTCAATTATTCAAGGTTATTCACCCCGTATATTTACAAACTTAATTGGTTAAGATCAACGTTAGCCTTCGAATCTCGCTGCGTCGTTTCGTTTCCCGAAGGAAAAAGTAGCTGCCGGAGGAGCATTAATTATGTATCAACTGTAAATAATTCCATAGGCATTCAATATTCATCGAACTCTCTTTCGCTGACTGTAAATAATGCACGCGAACGGGGTTGATGTTGGCGGGGAAAAAAATCACTTTCTTGATTCGGTAAGATGCAAAAGCCCGAGTTGATAGTAAGCAGCGAATGCCACTAAAGTGCGACAAGAAGACAGAGTCGAACGAGAGATAAGTGTGAAAGCAAGAGAGAGAGAGAGAAAGATAAAGCGGCATCAGAAGTTGCGAATTGCTGCGGCAGCGTCAGGCGTGCAAAATCAGGGTGGGCGAGTCGCGCGGAAACGAGAACAGGATGCTGATAAAGGAAATCGCGTAAATTATTCATATCAGGGATCTTTAAGCACAGGTAACATCGGCAGGACGGCTAAGAGGGAAAAGGGAACGAGGGACGGTCGAGGGTTAGGGGCCAATATTCCTGTCGATTCGCAACGTTTTGCCCCCACCCAATCCCTACTCCCGTTCCGTTAAACCCGCATAAATAATTCAGCACGAAAAAGCAGCGCGGCAAAGCTTTTGCGCTTCTCCTTCTGTGCTCCTACTTTCGCCAGAGCTAGGTCAGACGCGGTAACAAGATGCGGATGCGCTGTAACGAACCGTTCCTTTTTCAGCCACTTTGCATTCCCCGTGTTTCCATTCGGTTTTTCGTGTCTTAATGCAATTTCGGGGGAGATCGTTGCGGGGAAGAAGTTTCCGAGCGCTTGTAATTGCTGGCTCGAAACAGAACAACGGTCCTGATTATTTGGAACCCAAGCTTGTGCCTTTGTACGAGGGAATTGCGAGTTTTATCGTTTACCGTGGCGCGGAACGTTTGATTCATTGTTTTCACTTAAAGTTTGTATAGAGATTTAATAGTGAAAGTTTATTAATTATTCTTCGCTTTGGACGCCATAGTAGAATTCGTTTCGATTTTCAATCGATAGGAGTAGACGTTAAAAAATGGCAATTTTTGTTTCTGTCGTTTTTTCAAACGATCCAACAATTTTTCTTTGTTACATGACAATCGATCTTGAATAGAGGATACACAAACCGCATCGAATAACACATTGTTAAAAATTGTAGTCTCTTTTTGCGCGAAGCTTTCGTTACATGCGTGCGAAGTGTATTTTCGAGGAACCTAACTGGAAATTCTAATTGTAACGTTACACCAGGACTAAAGAATGGAAAGCCGAAGTTGAAATTAGAACTCGGTAGCGCGGGAATTCACGGGAATCTCCGGGAGATTTCGAGAGAGGAGGACGTGGGAGCAGCGGTTTACGGCGTCGGATTTGTTTCAAGTTGGAAAGGAACAAGAGAAGATATATTTACGAACCCGTTAATCCGGTGCTGTACTGGACTCCATTCAGCACGCCCCTGGCGACTTGTGCAGTTTCGAGTTTGTAAGTGTCCTGGAGCCTCATCAGAGCGACGGCCGCGCCATTAAGGTCCTCGTCAGTTGGGAATTTAAGGTCGCTCCGCGAGCTGGTGATGTTCGCGACGAAAGACTTGCCAACGTCCTGGGTTATCAGCTCCTCGACTCGTTTCCAGTCGGTGGTCAGCCTTTTTACCAGCAGATAAGCGTTGATTGGATTCGACAGGTACTGCTGAATGTTTCTCGAGGCTTCCTCGTGCTCCCTAGCGTAATCCTCCACGTTCCTGGGAACAACGGAACAACACTTTGGTCTTTCGCTTTCCTGTCCACGTCCGACTGAAATTTTCTTTCTTTTGGGAATTCGAGTCGCGCTCTATATACAGGGTGTTTCCTACTTTTCCGCCAAGATTGTAAGAGTATGATCTACAAGTGAAGATACGAAAATGTTATATGAAGTTGATGATTTAAAATTTTTCATCGATGCTTGTACGTTAAGGAATATCTCGCAAGTACAGGTAACGTGAACACAATTCCGCACCTATTCAGGCTACGTTCAATAATTTACGTTTATAAACAAACTTCATATAACGTTTTTTTCGTATTTTCACTTGTAGATTATCCTTCTAGTATACAGGGTGGCGGAAATTCTACGGGTAAAAACGAATCGAGAAGAGGAATAACATTTTCCGTTTGTTACCCCGTTTTCGAGAGGATCGAGTTTAAAGAATCCTCGGGCTCTAGCCAGGTTTAGTATATGCATGTTCATACATTCTCATTCCGTATATTTTTAAACTTGATTTTCTCGAAACCGACGCTTCGGATGAGGAGACGTTATACCAAATGTTTTTCTTATGTTTTGATGTGGAATTTCCGTCCCACCTTGTATATCGAGCGACTTTCCGCCGAGAGGAACAGTAATTTGAGACCACCCGACGAAAGCGACGGTGCCTGGGCTTCTAAAGGTGAAACCCGAGGACACAAATGGTTGGAATACTTTCCCATCCCCTTTCGATGACTTTTGTCTCATAGCTTTCCATTCACCCGCACATTTTCACTGTAAATTCATGAAATCCGCAGACTAGTAATAAGCAAGAATATGCCCCTGCAATCAATATTTCACCTGTAGAACGAGCACGCAATGAGCATGGAACTCTTTTCTCTCCTAACGAGTTATTTAACGACGAAGTAATCACGACAAATGAGAAAGAGAAAAATGGGGATCAATTGAACGGAGAATCGACTCCGGAGAGTATTAAAACGTTCGCTTTGTCGATTTCAAAACGGAAATATTAATTGTTACTTTCCGTATCCGATGTCGCCTTATCGCAGGCGTTTCAGATGGCATTAAACTCGCGATTCATGTGCTGACGATTCATAAAAATGATCCGATCAAGGAATAAAATTGCTGCCCATGAAACTGTAATACCGCTTACGATCGGTCGACGTAGATAACGAAGTGCGGAAGTTTGTGCGGTTGCGATAAAAAATTAGCAGATCAAATGCCATTTCATGAAACAGCATTATATTACTTTCAACTCGTCATTAAGAAAATAAAATCTACGAAGCTGCTGTGCGTTGCAATTGGAACGGACAATTTTAGTTTCGCAGAAAGGTCCGCGGCGTAATAGTAATTAAATACTGTTTAATACCGTTGTAGGAAATTTCATTCGGTATTTTATGACACCGTTTCATAAATTTTGCGTTGCACTGTAACACGGACAGGGATGAAGGAAATCCTCCGCAGTGCTCCATGAAAATTTCGCAATAATTAAGCCGACGACTCAACGCGATACTTAATTAACGCGACAGAAACGCGGAAACGCTGATTCGAATTCCCCGCCGCTGATTACCCCTTTATTAATTTTTGGGAATCCGGGACGCGTGAGAACCTAGCTGAAACGACGACGAGACACGGGGCTTGTGGATGCCGCTTTTTAATTTAATCCGCCGTTCGTCGCCGGAAAACCGGGTCGCAGACCAACCCCCGTTATACTGTAATTCAGCAGATGTTGCACACGATCCGAAGAGGGTTGTCATTTCTCCGTTCCAAACAATGACCGTTTCTCATTTCGCGCCATCTCCTATCGCGTTTACGTATTTATTCGACCTGCTGCTGGCGAGCACATCGCAGACGGATTTAATTAATTCTATTCCCGAGCCAGACAAAATTCTTCACAAAAAGAAATAATGCATCCGCAGGCCCATGCTTTTGTCAATTCCAATTTCATTTAGCTCTCGACCAATATAAACATTCATTTTCCACGTCTGTAGCTCGCAAAGCAGCCCATGAATTGCAAAATAATTTAAATTAAGCACGCGCACGGTCTACTGAGAATTTTCGGAAGCACACAATGGAATATTACAGAGTGTGCTTCAAAAATGTACTTTGTTCTGCAGAGGAATATTTTTTCATGATGTACCTCTCTTCGTTGTCAGTTTTACTTGGACAATTGATATTCAAGATTGACTTCCAGCGTAGAAAGGTGTAAACACGCCCATTGTAAACCGGATAGTTCGATCGACAATGTGCAGTCGCGTTTAAACCCGAGGCTTGCAAATTTGAACCAGACAGATCGAGATTGGCTTTAAATAACAGGACCGGCGCGCAAATTTCGCCGCTGAAACTTTAATCGAGGTCGCACGTCGATTAAAATTTTCATCCGAATCGGACCCGTTATAGTTTCGTTTAAATCCGAGATCCGCGGCCGCTGAAGCTTCAATTTGCATTAGCACGTCAGCATTTCAATCGAAACTAACGATCGTATTCGAAACGTCGATCTATCGATTCTTTTGCCCCTGATATTCGAGAGCCCTCCTAAAAACGTTCCCGCTACCAATTCCGTACGTCCCGTCGAAAAGTTTTGACGGCCGTGAGTGTATCCGTTGGACTCGATTCCGAAGCGGAAAAGTTGTTGCGCTCGCGAATGTGTACAACACGCGAAAAACTTCCCGGCGGTCAGGGGTTGAAAGTTTGCGACCCCTTCGAACAACACCGTTCGACTAGCTTCCTCTAGCATTGTTAAGAAGATAGGCTCCTCGCTTTTCCAGTAATTTAACTTCCCAACTGCTGGCTAGAAAGTTCGCGATGTTGCGGGGTCCACCGAACGCGATAACTCCTCTCGATCATAGATCACGGAAGTTCGCGAAACGGAACGCTAGCAGTTGGTTCGCCAATTCTTTTATCGATGCACCGAATAATCGCTTATGGTTTATTGCAATCTTAAATTTCGATTTTTCAAAACGTTCGCTTGACTTTAATTACCTGGACTTTATTAATTATTTAGGGGAGGCAGCTCCGATGACCTTCACCTTCACATATGTTGTCAAGGACAACATTCTGAACAACTTTTGCCATTGAAATCGAAATTCAATACAGTATTAGCAATAGTTTTTGCAAATATTTCGAAAAATAAGACCGAGTACCGGGTAATGACAAAAGTTGTTCAGAATGCTGTCTTTGACAACATATGCCAAGGTGAAAATCGTAAAAACGTAATAACAACCGTAAACATTAACCAAGCTGTCCAGTAAAAAATCGCAAAGCCATTTCGGATCGGCTAGCACAGTTAACCCTCTTAGGGTTAATCAACCGGGCGGCTTTAATTAAAAACGTGCTCGGACACGGTTGAACGGCGAAGTGCAGGTCAGTTGGCGATAGCCACATTCCCGTTGGCCACGATCGGCACGATTCAGCGATTCACTGGATCGCTGGGACTCGATTTTCCGTGGAATTGCGACCGCGTTTTCCAACAAAGACCGATGATCCGGGATCCATCGCGACCCCGACGCAACGCGGTACGACGCGTCGGCTACGTTTCCGGGGTTTAAAGAGAGATACAAAGGACTTGGCAAGATGACGAGGGAATTATTCAGTCCTGTACTCTATTTTGCCGGGCACCGGCGCAATAGGCAATAACTGCCTGCCGTAGATAACGACCGGCGGGCGGTGGTGGCCAGGCCGGCTCTCGACGTGCATTCACCCCCGCGCATCCCCATCGGGGACAGAGATAATTCGTGAAGATCGTTCCAGCCGGCGCGGCGCGGAAAAGCCAGAGGCAGGGTCTGTGTCCCCCTTTTCCCGACGTAATAATACGTCGGCCGATGGGAAAGGCGCGTGGCTCGCATGCAGATTCGAACTCGGGGACCTCGATTAATTCTACGGGCTCCTTTCCACCCTCTTTTTGCGTCGCACCAGGGACCGTCGAGGACCGGGAAACCGTGTATATCTCAAACGTTCTCGAGAACTCATTTCCTGTAATTTATATATTTTTTTCTCCAGGTCTTTGTTCCCCTCTACTCCCGCGTAGCGGTGCACCGTTTCGCTTCCTGTTTCACAGTCCTCGAACACAACGATGGGTAATTCGTTAATTAAAATTTCACGTGTCTCGGCATCGTATTTGCGGTTGAAACCGCGCGGGGGCGCGTGCGCCCACAAGCTCTTGGTCGCGATTTAAATTTTAGTTTTCGACGAAATGATATTTGTTGAACCGGAAGATAAACTTTACGGGGCTGTTTAAATTTTGATGATTGTAAGCGAGGTTGCGTTTCGATCGTTACATTTGTATTCTAATGGTATGTGTTTCTCTGTGTGTGTGTACGAATTGGAAGTAGGAGGATGGACTCTCGAGGCATTGAATTTAAAATCACATGTTAATGATCGCGGACGAATTTGAATTTTAACTGCCGCGGTGAAGTTGCGACCGTTGTTTGCGCGATTCTGGCGGAATTCGATCCATCACACAGTGGTCGGAACGGCCGATTTTTAATACTATTTCTTACATCAAAACATGTGTGTAGAAGCTAAAACCGAGAATTTTAAGTCTCGAATCAATTATTGTTAAGCGTGGCAAAGGTTGAAAGTAGTAGTATAAAAAATGGATCGAAATAAAGAACATCGTTTTAGAACGTTAATAGAACAACTAGAGACTTGAAACTCTACAGATAGCTCAGAACTGGATGACAATACAATATTAAAAAAATTTTAGGAACGAACCGTGTGTTTAAGAGATAAAAAGTATTGAAATATCGGTGTACGTCATCGCGTCCAGGAATCCCCACTCCTCGCGATAGCGCTCCCCACTCCATTACGCGTTCCCACTCCACTGACCCACGTCGCACCGAAGGAGCTCAGTGTGGTGTTGCGTTTATTCAGTTCCATTTCGGACAATTTCGAACTCTATCAAGAGACGTCGCCTCTCGGAGTCATCCCCTCATTCTATCTCGCGTATTTCCACATCTTGCGTGACTATATCTTACTATTTCATACCAGTATTACCATATCTCGCGTTGCATTTAAAAAACGACTAAAAAGTGGAAAATCAAAAAACATATAAAGAAGCTTTTCAAAAACCACGATTATATTAAAATGCACTAAAAAGGAGAACATAATTTTTTATTCCATATTGTTGAACCGTTCGAAGATCGTTGAACGGTGTTCAGCAAGTTCCAGGGTGCAAAGAAGAGCATAATCCTAACCCCAGCATTAGGAAGATCCCCGGCTCTGTTATATCCCCTAAAGGGCCGTGTAAGGAATACATTCTCCGAATCGGATATAATCGGCCGTCGACGGCAATCGGTCGCCGTATTGGTGAGTCGGTAAGTCCGCGAGAGGCGGTGTCGGAGGAAAATCGTTTTCCTTTCAGTGAAACGGCAGGGAATCACGGGGAGAGGTGGTGCATCATACCGTTTGCGAATTCCGTCGAATTAGTGCCGCGATAAAGCACGATGTTTCGGCCGAGTTTCCATTTCGATCACATTTGCATGAACGTTCCCCTCGTTATCTCGGCCGGGCCGATCACGCAAATGGCCGTTCTACACCCTTCCGCTGTCCTCAATCTCCGAGTTGAACGACCGGATAAAACGAACAACCGAAAGAAAACGCGCCATCGCCAGGGGGGATCTCCGATCCGGGAATACATTGCGGCTCTCCAAATGAAATTGTCCTTCCCTATCGTCCATCTGACTTTCCCCCTCCACTCGTTTTTCTACCCCCACGTTTCTACTTCGCCCTGTTGGCCCTCAGCCTTGTACTTTCTCCTAATCTCCGAGATTTCTGTCTTCTTCCCTGGACCTGCGCGATCCCACAATTTCTCCGCGAGATCGGGATTATCAGAAGTTCGAGGTACTCACGGCGGGACACGGGGGAATGATTTACGGCACCGGCGACGATCTATGCGGAACACGTGGCCGTGAATGATCGCGGTCTTCGTGCGCATGATAGCGCGTGATTTGGGAAGGGTCAACCAGGCCTCGGGGAACTACTATGCTCGAGTCCTCGCATTTCGCAATTCTTCTTGATATTTCCAGCCTGAACAATGTCATGTCGTGGCGGCAAGATAAACTTATAGGACGCTCCTTCGGATTCTTCTAATCGCATCAGAATTTCATATTTTACCAACTTATTCGAAATTCGTTTCGATTATCTCCATGACGCACAGTGGTCTAGCATTATTTTCAGACTTAAAATACCATAAGAAATGCCATTCACTTCTCGTGTACATACAGACGTGTCTTGCTGCGGACGGCCAGCACTTTGAGCATCTAATAAAATAAGGTGACATTACCCTTATCGTTTTATTACTTTTGCATTCTTCAAACTGAAACTGATGTTTTCGTATTCAAGGTCACTTCAAGGTCATGGTGTGTAGGTCGTTGAACTCATCTTGACGCCGAGTACAAGATTGGATTATGAAGAATACATGTTGATATGCAAAAAAATGCAGTGACCTTGAAAAAACTTAAAATAACCTGCAAAGGATTTGTTTTATTACCATCTGATGCGCGTCTTAAAACCATATACATCGTATTTAGTTATTTCTTCTGACTTTTATTAGTCGCAGAAATAATTTAGGTGTTCAAGATAAAATAACCACCCAGTATATCTGATCTGCGATGGGTGGTTTCATCCCTTCAGCTTAAATGAAATACGAAGACTGAAGAACTGTGCTGCAGTAATCATGATACAAATTATCTTCATGATTGACTCCGCCAATCCGATAATGGGATTTCTAATTTCGACTAGAACAGAACGCGTACATCAGCTCTGAATTAGAATTTAAATTCGACTATCCAAACTCGGGTTCGCACCGGTACGATTTCACCCGAAATCTGTCCATTACGATTCAAACGTAACCGTTAATAAGACCCTGAATATAAATTCGAAGTTGCCAGTGATGTAATTATATTCAAATCCGACCGCTATAGAATTCGAATACATATTTAACACGGGGAACTTCGATTTGAATTTAAACGAGACTTTGTGCAGGAGATATAAACGAAATTTTACTATAGGAGACAGTAAGGAGGAGAAGGCGATCTCCTCCGTTTCTAGATTATTAAATAAGTTACGCGTCGATCTCGCGGGGATCGTCGATAGGTTATTGAGAGTGCATGCATCAGTGTGACAACGGTTCGCACCTTGGCTCGCACGATGCACCGATGCACCGCGGGACAATGCAGCTCCATTTCCCCCAGGGGAAAGAAGGGACGTTCGTCGTGACGACGATTCCTGTCGGAAATTGCATGGAAGGTA
The DNA here is from genome assembly GCA_963971365.1 of Lasioglossum villosulum. NCBI lineage: Eukaryota > Metazoa > Arthropoda > Insecta > Hymenoptera > Halictidae > Lasioglossum > Lasioglossum villosulum. Next base: position 3,202,952 of record OZ020495.1, read on the forward strand.
TATGTAGTAGCATCGTACCGGTGACGCACGCGACGAGAGAAATACGGATGATTGCGACGACGACCTGACACGATGGATGGTGGGGTTGTTACACGTGCATTTACAGAATGGTACTTACGGGGATTCTCGAGCGTTTCGATCCACTAAAATTTTCAGAGGCGCGGCCGACCGTTTTTCTTAATCTCAACAAACGATTGCATTTTACACGCTGCAGGCTAACTCCTACGAAATTGTCCGTTCAAATCTCGACAATTGATAGGAACTGTTCCATGAATCTTTTCGTTCGCTTTGCTTTCAATTTTCTGAAACGACACGAATCGCGCATAGAGTTCTACGAATGGCAGAAATATACTTATTTATTTATTATATCCAGAGGCTCCCAAAGTTCAGAGAGCACGAATTAGATGCAAGATGAAGATCGATGGATCTAGACGAAGTATCTTCGAGAATTCGAAATAAATTGGAACCATGTCTCACAAAATTGCTTATTCCGATCTGTATGAGCTTCTCATGAAAAAAGCCTTTGATAAAACTTCCACGATAATAACTTCTACGATATAAGCCAAGGGTTGTATAAAGGCAGATACTACTTTCTTCATAATTGTAGGAATAATCGTCATCCTTCGTTCAAATGTATCAATTTAACCCGACATTTTATCGTCTCTATAAACAGATGCAGAGCCGATCATTATCATCTCGCTGCTTTTCACCCTTATCGGCTTCATTGATAACCCGACGTGCAGATGCAAGATCATGTTCTTTGGCAGTGTAGTTTTTTTTATTGCTGTTGAAAAACCAACATAAATTACGATTTCAGTTACCTCTGGACGTCTCTATGTTTTTGGCTAGGCCCAATATTAGGGTCTGTCTCCATATTCGTTATGTATACATATATCCATACACATAGATATATAGATGTGTGTGTTTGTTAAGATTACTCGCAATTTATATTTTGTTTACATTCATATGCCTAACGTTGTAATAAATCTCATCTGAGATTTTCCTAATAAGAGAGAAAATTGGAACCATGTCTAACAGGTAGGATCAGAGAGAAGCAGAAAATGGATAGAGCGCTGATTGGACACGGTAAATAATTTCGCAAGCAGAAAAGACGCCGCTCGAAGGAAAGAAAAAATTGTTGGGGGTTTGAAGAGTAAGTTGGGGGGGGGGGCAAACACGGGAAGATCCCGGTTCGATTGCATCGATCAGAGCCCGATAGGATCGCGTTGGATAATGGGAGCACGAGCCGGCCACTTTCGTGAGGGTACACGTTGCAGCGTCAGGTCGACGAGGTCGTCGTCGTGGAGCTCGCCATTATTTTAATTGCTTCCATCAGAGGGAACGAGCCGCGGGACAACTCCGTGGAGACGTTACACGCCATGGCGGCCGCAAAGGACACGAAGAGAGCAGGACGGTGTCGTTGACTATACTGCGGTTTTCGCAGACTTTCTCACGGCCCTCCCACTTCGTGGAGAGGGAGGGGGGAAGAACGCGGCTGAAGTATTATCTTAATTAGAATTGTAACCGCCATTAAGCCCGGCCGGGGCCACGTCTTCCACGCCACTTTCCTGCTTTACTTTTCTCTTTGCTACCCCTCGACACGAGTTCTCCTTAAGCAAGGCTCGAGCGACACGACCCCGACAAAACTGTTTAGCGCCGCGTTACCCTAAGTCCTGGCTCGTGCGTCGATTTCGCTTCCTCGGGATCCTCCCTGATCGCTGCGGTTTTTCCAAACGAGTTTTCGAAGGTCGATGCTAAGCGAAGCTCCTTCTCTAGGCAGTTTCTCATATACGGGAAAAATATTTATTCAGTCTTCGTTGTACATTCTTCTTCATATGTATTTATCATAATTTTCTGAAATCCACGAATATTCGAGTACAGCAGTACCTGCTTTTCTAGCGCAACACGATTAAATGTTTTTAATTGGCGAAGCAATATTATTATTATTATTTATTTAATGCTTCAAACCAAATATATATGGTTCATATAGCATATACAGTACACAACATATTATTGTATTACATATTGGCTTAATTCGCCTCGTAACTTAACTTAAAATTGTTTTGTAAAGTTCCAACTTGGCTACATTAATTCAGTGAAATGAAACGAAACTTTAAAAGCACATCGCTTAGTAAAATCAAAAATAATTAACGGGCCTTTAACATCTGGCCGGCGAAGCAATACTTGTTGTTCGTTGCGGAACAGTCTATAAAAATAGAAGCTGTACAGGGATTCACAGCAGCTCGGTTGTAATGATTTGGGTAGGACCATTTCAGTAGGGCAGGGTCAGTTTGGTCGGATGCAGCCAATTGTTAGGGCTACTGCATCTACGACGTGCTTAGCATACAGATGTTTTGTTCATTTGCACTGACTCGATATGAATATAGTGTGTACGTATATCTCCATAGCACGGACCACCTCAGAGCAATCCTCTTTAGATGTTGCTGTACCCGCGCGAGAGAAAACAGACTGACAAAAACAGATAACTGCTTCATGAACGGGAAGCGGATATGGTTATTGGATCGTTGAAACACTTTCGATGCTTTTTCTCGGTACATACACGGTTCTCTTGTAAACGCAAGGCGTACAAGTAAACGCAAGTTTGGGAACGCGAGAGTTGTACAAATCTTCGGTCACGTCTATGAACTGCGTACGTTCAACGTGGAACATTAGCAAATAACGAAAGCCTCGTCGTTTGATTACGTGTAGTCTGATTTTATGCTCGAAACTCGAAACATGTAACCGATTAAAATAAACTTTTCATTTTCTGGATACTACAATTGGGAAATTATTGCTGTTAGGACTTACGTTGATTAGATGTTTTTTTTTACTCCTCGCGGTGAGAGTTCGGTAAGGCCATTGTAATGAACGTAGGCAATTTTTAACAGTTCTCTGTACTTCGATCGACAATTGTTATGTTATTATAGACGCAATGACAGAAAATTTCTATTCTTGAAAATGGTCTAAATTCAGATCGAAAAACGTCCAATGAATTTGATGTGATATTTTGCAAAATTGCTTAGTAATCCTAAATGATCGTACCAGTGCGCCAGTAACATTTATTGTAGGCAATTTTTATTTGCGATAAAAATGCGAAACACATTGCTGTCTTTCCACGGAGTCTCCGGATGTCGAAGCGAACGATAGACTCGGTTGTCCTCCGTATCGGCGATCTCCCGCCCCCAGGAGGACACCGGCTATTCGGGGAAAGGATGTGTATCGATTCTGGACCGGCGTCGGTCGGCGTAAGTGACGAGGTGTCGTATAAATTACCGGAATAAACGAGCCAGGTGCGCCTGACTCTACCGGCGCGGTCGACACCGTTCACCTGACATCCGCAGCTGCGGCGGAGCGCGACAGGCTTACATCCGGCCGCAGCAGCTCCCGGATTGGTCCACTCGTTACGAGAGAAACCAATCGTGCCTGAACAACTCCTGACCGTCACCGGATAGCTGTCGTTGCTTCCTACCGGACCCGACGGATCCTAATGACCTTACCCCGGGCGACATTAACGCGCGATCGCTACCCCCGCCCCCTTGAAACCACCATTTTCCACCCTCGTCGTTTCAGAATCCTATCCAACTCACTCTCTCTCTCTCTCTCTCTCTCTCTCTCTCTCTCTCGTTTAGGTTGTCGACCATCCGTCTTCCTGTGTACCGGTCAAGCTGCACGTTCAATTTACGCTCCTTGAACCGAACGATTCGGTCTCAATGCAGGATACCCACCAACCCCCTCCTGTTGAATCGCTTGCCCGTGTTTGCTCCGGGCGCTTTTACTTGACAGAGGAATGCGAAATGAAGCCGAAACTCGATCGAATCCACCCGGAAATTTCGCTGGAACTCGACCCGAAGGATCCTGCAACCGCGTTTTTGGGGTTCAAGGATGTTTAAGGGGCGCATCCTTTGATCTGCCACCGTCTGTGGAGTCGATGCGATTCTTTCGCTGCACCGAACCCGGTTATTGTTCGTTGAAGAAGGAACTTGCCGTGCGTTAATTCGTTTTGTAGACTGTGCATTAAACGCTTCGGGCGTCTCCTGTTTTCAGGAGAAACAGTCGTCCGGATTTGAAAATGTTGAAGTAAAACAGTTCCGAAATGAAAATTCAGGATCCAAGAATGCTGTTACAATGTATCCAATAGTGTATGGTCGAAAAAATGATCAAGAGTCGAAGCGACGATCGAGATTCCTATTCCATTGGACTGTGTTTGATTCCACTTAAACATATCCTCTAACAGAAAATGAATTATCCCGTCGCGCATCAAGAGAAAACGTACGAAAATTTCGAAGCGATTTCGCCCTTCTTGGTCTCTAAAAATGTGATCAATTGGAAAGTAAATTTCGTTTATCCTCCAGTAATCGTCAAGTAAAGGACAAACATTTATTCCGTTTTCAGACCGAAGAACTTTTACGCGTTCGTATTGTACGAAACCTTTCGAGAACATGTGAAAATTGATTTCGCCGTTACTTTTCTAAAAGCTTCCGCGCTGAAAAGAAAATTTCACTTACTCTGGAATAATTGCGAGTTAGCGAGCCGTTTTCAAAGAGGAACGCGGGGAAAATATTGAATTTCTTTCGGAATGTTTTTAACAGCGTTCTCTATGAACGTGTTTTCATGTAACAAGCAATTTACGAAGTTTCGTGAGCCGATACGGCACGGTGGAAACGTGAAATCGGCACGGTGAACGAGGAAAGTCGTGAGACTCCCGCGACGCGAGATAACGGCGCGTGAAAAGCGTCCGCGTCGCGTCGCCCCGAGGACAATAGCGTCGGGGGTGTCCCTATCTTTCGCAACGAAGTTGATATCGCGATCGAATCGCAGTCCAATTGTAATTGGATAGCCCGGCAGACATCGATCTGTCTGCGAGTCGAAAGAAATTCTCCTCAGGCGCGGCGCGGCTTTCCTCGGAAGCTTTCCTCGCCGTCTTATCGGTGCCAATGCTCCGCGATAATGATAATTGGGGTCGCCTTCACTCCGGATGCAAATTAATTCTCGCTGAAAGAAACTCGTGTTACTTCCAACAGAATTATTACTTTCCGCACAGACCACGTATTACTTCCGATGAAATTCAAATTCGATGAATGCAATTTTTATGCAACAGGTTCCCCGATGCATCTTCGAAAAACGATTTAGGGTGCAGCAACCTTCGTCTGCTTGACGGGAACGTGTCCAACGTCGAAAAACAGCTGAGATGGGACTTGGCAACGTAATCCAGGGACTCGGTCAATTATTTCGTGACATTTGTAAGTGCGGTGATCAACGGTGGCGCACGAGGGTGTAAGAGGGTGGATGGTTTTCGACGCCGGAAGCGAAACGTGCTGGTGGCGTTCGAGTACGTGTCGCGGCGGATGCGCGCGCGGAAGATCGCGGCTCGGTTGAATCAAGATTTAATCGAATAATTCTGTTGGGATCTAATGGTGGGGAATAATTTATCGGGGCCCGGGAGTCGAGCTTTCCTAGATTATTAAGCCAGCCGGCTCGGTTCTCCCCAGGCTCGAGGGCTCAGAGCGCTCAGGGCTCTCCCCTGTCCTGGGATTGGCCACGACAACGCCAATTCCAGCCGGGGCCGCGAACACCGCGAACTACTTAGCCGAGCGACACGTCCGTCATCTACCCGTACAGATTACGTTGATTTATCGTAATTTACGAGTCGACGGAGTACTAGAGCGAGAGCGAGAGAGAACGAGAATGCCTCGACGTTACTACGGAGCCATTATCGTTCCGCGTCGATTGTCGAGCTCCGTTATGAAAGGATCAGCCGACTGTCTGCGACTCGACAACTACCGAATGCCACCGAAATGCTCTTCCGAATGTCGTCGGGTCGTTAATTAGGAGGTATATGCTACGGTGTATTAGCGAGGTGTACAATCCAGAAAATGATAATTACATGGAAATACTCTTAGGGGGAGGTGAAGGGTGACACGAGGGCTTTATTCATCGTGGAACAGTCGATTGGATAACTTCTGGCATTTGTCGCTTGTGAACTGTTCTCAATGCGCCGTTTCATTCCAAAGCTGATCTTCGCTTTCAATCGGAATTTTTCTTGCCGAGATTTTAGTACATAGTTGAATATCAGTGTCCGTAAGCTGATCCATAAAAATTCACCTTTCCGTAAAGATCGTTACATCGATATCAGAATCGATGAATTTAAAATGAACTCTCCTCTCTCAGGATCTCCAATAAGAATCACAAGACCTCAAACAACAATAACAGAAGAAAATTCTTCAAGTACCAAAAATATTCCATCCAGTTAAACGCGATCACCTACCGACACCAGCATACCACGGCAAAATCCTCGAGGCGCCGCGCCGGCCAGCCATCCAATTTTTCCATATTAAAGCAAACCTGGTTCCCCGGTCTCGTGACTCGTCTACACCCCGGGTATCGTCGAGAACTCTCCAAGCAGATAAACTACCCCCGTCATACACCGTCGTGTGCAAGAGCCAGGGTTGTTCCGAAAAAGAGCAGCTCCCTAATAACTGACTGATACCGGGCATTTGCATTTCAAGCGGGCGAACGTCCGAGTCGAGTCGAGTTCAGTCGAGTCGGGGGTGAGAACGTGTGCCACGGAAAACTCGATTAAAAAACTAACCCGGCACGCTGGTATCGTGCCCCAGGGACACGGCGGAGGAGCGATAACGACAGTTCTTTATATTTCACCTGCGTCCAATAACGAATCCTCTCGTTAGCGGGATTTCAACGTTTTTCCCTACCCGTTCCCCGTGTCTTCCTCTCCCCCACACCTACACCCAGTTGCTTTTCCTCTGCCCGGTTTTTTTCGATCACGCTGGACTCTCCTCGATCCCGTACACATCAGTCTGTTTCTCATTCTCTTTCTCTTTCCACAGAGCACCAGCCGCCTGTGTACGCGACAGATTTTAATTAGCGATATATGCGAGAGCCCCGAGCGATCGAAGCTTTTCCTTTCGCGCCACCAACCCCGAACACACTCCGTTCTCGCCCTCGCCTACGGCCGGTGTTTTTCTCGCCGCGAACCCGTGAAAAATACCACCCTCCCAACGACTACGGCGGCTTCGTTCGTTTCCCAGACGAACCTCCACCCCCATTATCTTCGATTCTCGTTTTAATCGCGGATCCTCTGACGGGATTTGCTTGTTGCTGTTGGCGAACGGTTCGTCGCTGCAGATTCGTAAAACGCCAAACAAATCTAACAGCTTCTTTAGAATTTATAAATATTCTTTAGAATATATAAATACTCGATGGAGTTTGCTGAAACTTCTGGTTACACTGCATCAAATCGTCTTTTAAAAGATGGGAAACTTCCTCACCTGTTTCTGGAACGCGGAGTACAAAAACTTTCGTATACTTTAGCATTGGGTTGGCAAGACAGTAATTTTGGTATTTTGGAATATCTATATTGGAATTATAGATTTTAGAATTATTTCGATGTTTAGAACGAAGCTACGGACGAGAAAAAAGGTTGGTACAAACTTTTTTCCTTTCTTTCATGTAGAATCATTCCCAGGTCATCTGTATGTTCCTACACTTTTTGTTTTCTGTATTTTCTGCTTCTTTGTGTGCCTCGATTTGCTAACGGATAATTTTCCCGTGTGTATTTGATTTTTGGATACAATTTTAGACTAGATTATGCGCGTGCATATTCTTTTTACACAGGATATCAGGATGGTTGATGATGCATCTAAAATGATCGTCATTAACGTACCATTAACAAGAGTAATATACTCAGCGTGGCTAACGATATGCAAATCTGGTTCATTATAATTATCACGTAGTCATCGTCGATGGGTGCAGTAATTCGTCACGGTTTTGCCGCACAACGATACCACGCGAAGTACGTTAAAACGAGAATGATTCAGCGCCGGATATCTTCAACGATAAACAGTGGAGGTTATGGGTTCTGCGCGAACGACAAAGAAAATTTTGCATGTTTTCGAGAAAAAATTCAAATTCCATTGTCAACGTAAACACCTCCACGGAAAAGGAAACATTGAAATTGTCTCGAATTTTGCTCGAGCGTGCGCTCTGTAATTTTTCAAACATTTCTGGACCGTATAATCGAACGAAACGCCACAGTCTAAAGTTTCGCAAACTTTCCCCGACGAAAATATACAATCACTACAAAAATATAACCTTTTACATCTCTATTCCATTTGCTACATCCTGTATCCATTTCTCAAAGTTCGAATCCGCCACAGTAAAATACAAAAGAAGAAGAGAATCAGCTTTCGGAAAGTTCCGTAGTACAAAACCACCCTCTTTCAATTCCCATGATCTGTATTCCATTCCGTACGTTCTGTAGCTATTCCCCGAAGTCCCAATCCACTAGTAAAATACGAGAGAAAAGCAGAGGATCGATTTTTTTCAAAGTTTTACACAAACTATGTATATTCTCATACTCCCAATACGCTACTAAAATACAAAAGACGAAGAGAATCACCATAGAATACCACCCTATGTATAAAATATACAGGGTGTCTCAGGTAATTTGACCACTTGGAATATCTCGCTTAGTGTTAGTAATAGAAAATAACGTTATAGGACAATATCTACCTAACCCAAGGGGCAATCCAATGATTGAAACCATACCAATTAGTACAGTAAATTAATTAAATTAATCACTGGTAATCAAGGTCACACGGAGCTCATTGTATACGCAATATGTCGTTGAAGAAGTCTTCATCCCTAATATTACATTGCGATAAAAAGAATATTTTTCCATTAAAAAAATTGATTACCTTGATAACTAGAAAAAATGACGTTGAAAATGTTTTTTCGTTAGGTTAATATTGTTATATAACGTTTTTTTGTATGTCTCGAAAACTAAAATCGAGCGGCGGTAACATGTGTAGGAAAAAGTTGTTCAGAATGATGACCTTGGTGGGATATTCCAAGGTCATCAAAATCGGTGAGGGAGCTCCTAAAGTAAATAACCGCCGAAAAATATTTGATCGAATGAGTGAGTCCGTCGATAAATTTCGATTTCTGATCGCGAATGGGGAGGGTTGCGCGGGTGGAGACCGAAAAGAAAGGTTCACGGTTTAGTTACGGTGGTAACGGGGTGAACGGTCCTAGAAGATTTCCCACGGGCCCAGTGTTCGAAAACAGACAAATAGTTTATCTCGGTGGTGTATGCACTGTAGAAACTGGTCAGCGCGTTCATGACTGCCAGATTTTCCCGCATTTTTTCCAGCCCCTCTCACCCGGGGCCGGTTTCACGGCGCCGAGGTAAATGGAATAGCCTGGTATCAAGGGGAATACCTCGAGCAACGCACGAAATGGTCGACGATTCGAAAGCTTTCAACCCATCGGGGGCTAACCGCGACGCCACTCCTCCAGTTCCTACGCTTCCACCCCTCTTGCTGAGACTCTTCAGCCTCGTCCTCACCCTCGAAACACCCCCACACCATCCCCTTATCCAGCCGCGTCCTCGCCAACCCGTTCGCCAGGCTCGCAGGATAATGGCGATCGTCATTTAGCCACTTCCGGTGGTTCGATAACGTTGCGCGATTTACATGAGAATCTTCCCCTGAAATTTCCAGAAGATTGCGTGCCACAGCCGCTGTGGATACTCTGCTCTGATCGTTTTTCCACCCCTTGTTTATTTCCATCCCTCTGGTACACCCCATCCTCTCTGTAGCTGTTTTTTCTTTCGCGAGTTCACTCTTGCCTCGGTGTTTTTAAACCGTTTTTTCTGTCACCGGGATTTGGTAATGGATTTAGACCCGAGAATCCAAGCGACAACCCTTCCTGCGGGGCTATTGCACGGGGTGGTTCTTAATCCTCCAGGACTAAGTCTCGAGACTAACAAGGGGTGCTCCAGACGAGGTCCCCTTCGATTTCAATAAAATGAGGCGCTAGGCCTGCGATAAATGTTTGCGTGCTTATATCGCCTACTAACTCCGGAAGTGGGAATTCAGTTTGCAAAAGTGTTAAAGACAATGATGTAGACAATGATTTTGTAAAAAATCATTTCAAAGAACAATTCAATATCTTTTGTACTAACATCACAATATTTATTTAAAGTTGAAAAATACGTTTTTTTTTTCAATGTCATATTCCCCAAAAAATGTGCGCGTAGAAGAAAAAAGTTTTATACATTTATTAATTAAAACGACACAAAATAAAAATCCAGTAAAATTATAAAATAACTAAACAAAGAAAATAAGTGGTTTTAATGCGACCCCCAATTATTGTTTTCGCTGACATAGACCCCTTGCAGTTCGGAATCGACCACCATGGCAATCGATGTTACAATTCATAAAATTGTTTCCCCACCTTGTTCGTCGGTAATGTCACTCTCGCGTTCATCGAGCGCGATGGAGTCGGTAGATGGCACGGGTTGCGGTTAAATTTGACGTTCTGGTCGCGCGTGCGCACGGTGCACAGTGCTCTGTCAGTAGTTGGAAGCGTCGCGTACCCTGTAGAACTTATTGTTCCGAGAGCGTAAATAAAGGGTCGGTGGTATGATGTAGTAACAGGTGTTCGGATCTGCACGTTCGTTACGGTGTTCGAGTCGGTGGCCATGGCGAATCCCATAGTCGCGATGAACGGAGAGGTTAAGAACTTTATTCCGTATGGTTTCGCCGGCGAGTTACACCGTTGTTGGATCAAGTCCGAGAACCCGGAAACGATCATCACTTGCAAACCGACGGACGACGTGTTAATCTCCCACGATCCGAATCTCTGTTGCCGGTCAACGACTAACAAGACTATTCACACCTGGACTTTCCGGATTTGGGCGCGCGGTGAGTCCTACTGAACCTCACAATACTCTCTAATTTCCTTTATACCTCTTCTCACTTGCATTCACACATAAATAATTAACAACACAACAGATCATGAACAATTAGAGGCAACCAGTGGCGTTGCGTTCAGTCTCTGTTCCGTTGACTCGTTGTACATGTCTTTTTCTTTGTCCTTGACTTGACACCGTTACATAATGGTTATGGACACGGTGGTCTTTCGTTTACCCAGGTAAAAGGTTGGAAAGAGTAGCGTTTTCCTTGAACCAGAATCTTCAGAATTTTTTCCTGCAATCTGTAACGGAGAAGGTGGAAGAGATAGGAGTAACGGACGGGCAGATGTGGTGCAACAAGGAGATTAAGAGGCCGACCAAATCGAACAAAGAATACTATGTGAAAATTGGATTCACCGCTAACCAGTACGGTACCTACAGGCAGAACGTTATCTTTTATTTTGGAAAGTATCCCGCCATACTACAGAGACTATGTATGGACTGTTTGCCACCGGAAGATTTTGTACGAATACTCACCGCCACCAATTACCAGTTCTCTCATCACCTGAGTCATTTGGTCAGCGACTCTGTGCAATTGCATAAATTTAAATCGCCGTTTGTGCCGCCGAGAGACCCGAAAGAAGAGAAATTGTCCATGATATACCCTTATCCAGATAGAAACAACTTTTCCCTGACTCAAGAGACCCTTACGGACGAGCATTTAACATTGGAGAATTACAGGGGTCGCCTCCATGAATTAATCACCATCGAAGAGTTAGCTAGGCACGAACAGCTGGCAAGATACAATATAGTAGCGCACATGCATCTTGTTTGTCATTACATTTTGAGTTCCACGGGTGACGCGTCCACAATCGCTAAATTCGCAGAACCCGGTGGGCTGTTTGGTCAGGTGAGATTAGTATTAGCAGTTCTATAACTCTAATCCCTACCGTGCTCTTCTCATAAAAGTTTCCATTTCGCCAATAGAAGGCTTTAAAGATTGACACTGAATTTTTCTCACAGTTACCCTTAAGCCGCAGTATCTCAGAGGATACGAAAAGCGGTCGGCTGTTCCTACGAAGTTGCAACACGGTGTTGTTCAAACATTTCTCGAAGGGCATGACATCTTCGACAGTGTACGAGGCCTACATAGAGGACAAGTGTACGAACATGGTGTACATCAGACTGTCGAAGGACTGTGTGGAAGCGTTGAAATTACAGGAGGACATGGATTTGATGGTGCAGGTTCAATTTGTATTGAACCGTTTGCCGTTCTGCGAATGGCACAAGGCGGTGGACAGTTTGCCGGACGTGGGGTTGATTTTCTTAAGCAAGGAGGAGATAGAGCTAAAGGAGAGCGACATTTTCGAGCAATTTGATTCTAATGCGGAAACGTCCAACCAGTGTTGGAAATGGATGTTGCTAGAGCTTATGTTGAACGCGGAGCAAAGAAGGGCCGTGGGTATCATGACGGTCCCCACGAGCATATCCATGCCGCCCCTTTTGCTGCTGGGTCCATTTGGGACTGGGAAAACGTACACCATTGCCGAAGCCCTCTGTATCCTGTTGACGAAGAGCACCGAGCACAAGATACTCCTCTGCACGCACAGCAACAGTGCCGCGGATTTGTACGTGAAGGATTTCTTCGACGGCTGGGCAAAGAAGTGTCCTCGATTGAAACCGATTAGGATCTATTACAAAGGCAGAGCAAAGAACACGGTACGTCCTTCGAAAGCGCGAGATCGTTAGGCAAAACGCGGCTCTCCATTCATCCGCCCGGTTTCAGGTACATCCGGTGGTCCTCGAGTACAGTCTGATGAAGGACAACCATACTTTCCGCGACCCGACCGAGGAGGACCTGCGAGACTGCAACTTGGTTGTGACCACCTTGGCGACGGCCAGTTCCTTGACTCACCTAAACCTCACCTTCAGCCACATAGTAATCGACGAGGCTGCTCAGGCGCTCGAGTGCGAGGTCCTGATACCTTTGTCCATGGCCACGCCACAAACTCGTCTGATCCTCGCCGGTGATCAGATGCAGCTCGCGCCGGAGATCTACAGCAACCTGGCTAGCGAACGAGGTCTCGGCGTCAGCCTGCTCGAGAGGATCTACAAAATGTACCCGCTGACTCATCCTTGTAGAATACACCTATGTCAGAATTACCGATCCCACAAGGACATCATTAAATTCACGTCCGAAATGTTTTACGACGGTATCGTGAACCCTGGTAGTAATTTATTGTTGCAACACCCTGCGATGCACCCTTTGACCTTCTACGCTGTTCACGGAGAGGAAGTGCAGGTAGGTTTGATTTTTATCTCTTGGCTTGTAGTTGATGCTTTGGTCTAGCAATTTGTGATCGATCGCAATGGCACTGAATCGTTGATGTTGGCAAATTTTATGAACCATATTCAGTGTCGGATTAGACCAGCGCGGGGCCTGTATCAAATGTTACCAAGAGGCCTTAGGTTTCGTATGATAATAAAATAAAACACAACGTTTACTCTAAGGTGAGGTTACTTACATGATCTTGTTCCATTATGTTCTTTAAGCATAAATGTAGATATAACTGCAATTCAGTTCATCCTTGCGACGAGTCGATACCTCGTTGCAGATGAATGACCTTTTTTCACAAAATTTTGACGTGGCATTTGCTACTTGGCTTAATCCCGCCCTGACCATATTTGATCACTGGTTGCGTGTAAGGAAAACTCAACTAGCAGCAATTCTAGTCACGAAAGTTTCAAACACCTTTTGGACTCGGTCTGAATGGATAAGGCGATACTACTTTACCCAGGGAGATTTTTATTTGAAATCCAAATAGCGCCCAGTAAATCTTTGTTCGCTATGTTTAGGATTAGATCCACGATAGCTTCCCCAATCGTACATCGAAAATTACAAGCACCATGCCGTGCTATTTGTCGTAGGAGACACTGAGGGCTCCACAGCGACTTTGAGCAGTCAATCGATTCCATTTCTCTCTTAAACAAGAGAACGCTGTTAACGAGATTCTGTAACCAGTCGCCAAACGCCCCCCTATTCACTTGACTACACATCCTTCGGAATAATTCACCTATCTACTGTCACCGAGTCCTTCGTCTGAAAGCGCCTACTAGGGTGTGGCGAAATATCTTCTAGGCGCTACGATTTCAAAGAGGATGTACAAAAATGTATAAAAAACCATCATTACAAATTTTTGCCTTGCTCCAGATCCCTCTATATTCCATAAACACAAAATCGGAGCTGACAGGTACATCGATCTCCCCTCATTCTTTCATATAATATAAAGACCATTTTTTCATATAATGTAAAGACACTAAAATAACTAGCTTCGGAAGTTTCTCTCAGAAAAACTGTAGCACCACTAGACAAGGTAAAAGTAAAATGATTCACATCGTTCCCAAATAATTAGATTGCGGATTTGATGCATTCAAATACCCAAATGTTTCGCATAAAATCCGCAGCCCATAAATCGTCAGCAGCAGTGCCGGATTAAGTCCTGTAGCAGGAGTAGCAAATGCTCCGCGTTTGTAGAAAATTGACCTTGTACAATTTGGTGGATACTATTCGCAGATATGTTTGCTAAAAGAAAAGGTTCGATTATAATCCGGCACTGGTCAGCAGGCAGATCTTTTCGTCGTTGGCTAAATTGTCCAACGAACGAATCATGGTCGACGGCGACCCTCTAGCTCCAAGATTTCTCGATCTCATCTCAGTGCACTCTGTCAACAGGACGATCAATCAACGGGCCACGCTCACGCGGGCGAAGCGTTCGAGCTGGTGAACCGCGTTCTGGCGTTGAAGAACAGCTGGCCGGTGAATCGATGGGGTCCGTATGGCGACGGTTCGATCGGTGTGCTGGCTTGTTACGCAGAGCAGGTGCAAATGATCCGAACGGAGCTGCGGAAGCTGAAGCTGTCCGAAGTGTCTGTCGAGAGAGTGCTGAACGTCCAAGGGAAGCAGTTCACCGCAGTGTTCATCAGCACCGTGCGGAGCCGGACCTGCTGCAGATACTCGGCGGAACAGAACGTGAAGGACTTCGGGTTCTTAACGAACCCCAGGCTGCTGAACACCGCCATCACGCGTGCCAGGTGTCTCGTAGCTGTGGTCGGGGACCCGGTCGCTTTGCTCACGATCGGCTCCTGCAAAAAACTATGGCGGAGGTACTTGGAGGTGGCTGACGTTCACGGGATCGACCGGGAATCCCTCAAGTTCCACCTCAGCGTGGTCCCAGAACTACCAAGGACCACGCCGCTGAATCCACTGGCCAAGGAGTTCGTGCCCAGGAACCAGTCCACCTGCTCCGTCGAATACGTCCCTGTGACGATGAGGTATCCCGTCGTTCATTGTCCCTTTCTTTGGAAGTAGACCATAATTGGTTTGCAATTTATCATTTGATTTTAACCCTTTCATCTACTCCTTTACAGCTCTCCTCTGCGCAACAGAGTATCTTGTAGACTTTATGTCGATTGAGTGCGTCGATGACGGAGTGAAACTGTGGGTCTTTATGAATTTTTGTAGCATCTTAGCATTTTTATAATTAAAACAAAAAGATAGCTGTAGCGATAGCAGTTTCTTCGTAACGTTAGAAGTAAGAGACTCTTTACTCGGTAAAGATAGATTTTTACTGTCTTCTCTTGGTTTTCTAAAATTACCTACTAACATAGGAGTTCGCATAAAGATCCACAGTCTAATGACGAGATACCCGGTTGTTTGAAATTTTTCTCCTTGTACGTAGATCGTCGTCGGTCGAATGTTTGTAACGTTTTCATTTGATTTTACGCCTTTAGATCGGGATTTTCTGTTCTCGACGCGAACAGGGTATCTTGCGGTGGAGTAGATTGTGGATCTTTATGCATTTGTAATAAAAAGGAGTAGATCGAATGAGAAACAGTGGAAGGATTGAAAGAAAAAATACTATCGTATCATTTTGGACTTGTTAACATTTTTAAAAGAACAAATAAATATTACTTAGCTCCCGTATCTCGCAATTAATCCAGACAACTTTTACTTTGCATAAATGTCCTCAGTCTAGCGAAGAAAAGTTCAATTTCGAACGGCTCAATTATCGGACATACATCGATCGATTAGGTTAACGAGATATTAGATTGTTCGTTATTGGGTTTCTTTAGATTCTTCGCTGAGAAATTATCCAGAACAGTTTTTCTTGGTTTGAACTAGTTCGATTGGATCCTGTCCTGGTTTTCTTATCGCGACAGGGTATCTTGCGTCGCATGAAGTGAGTTTGAACATAAACGCGTTCGGAGTGATCAAGTGTTTTTCGAGTGTTCGCCGATGTCGTCTGGAACCGAGGACACGTCCACGAATTAGACATTTTAAGGGAACGGAGAAGTAGCCGTAGAACTTGTATTTTCGGTTGTATTTTCGGGGAATGGTGCTGTATGTTTTCCAATCGTGTTCGAGCGAGCGAGAGAGAAGCGAACATGCAGTTGCATCGAGTTTCGGTTTTGACTTTCGAATATCTGTTGTTGATTGAAACGTCGCTTTGCGTACACGCACCCTCGTGTTTTTCTAAGCGTTTTCTTCTGTCGATCCTCGAAACGTACAGCCCCGTTTCAGGAATATGTCGGGAAGAAGTAGTATTCGTTCCCACGGTGATACGGGATAGTATATAGCGAACGAAACGTGTTGGTTTACGTAGCTTCTTTTCTTTCGATTTATATCATGCTTTCGATCGATATCGACTTCATTTTATTGTACAGATATACTATATATAGAAATATACCATATAACTCTATTTTTTATTTCGTCGACCAATCTTCGTACGGCGAACGTTGGATCGTCTCGATCGATCCCTCGAGATGTATATTTACACTGATTATTATTAGACTGTCGATTTTATGCATTAATGGCGCCGCTGAATAAAAACGTAATTAAATAAATTACCCAACCTGCACGGATATTTTTATCCTTTAACACAGTGCTGCTGCGGTACTTTCGCTTAGCTGTAAATATATCTGCAAGGTTGCATTTCTGTACGATTCTAGACGTGCTATTCTCGAAATTAGATTTACGTGGTTGTCTATATCTGACAAAGGAATATATTCGGTTGATAAAAGCCGATTTTGATGAAACTTATGCGAGATATAGTTATTCGAGAAATATTTGACACGTACTTTTTTTATCGGCAACCCAATTTTCACCCATTCAAAGTGGATGGTTGCCGATAAAGAAAACCCGAAATAATACCCCAAATAATTTTCGAAGAACTATATCTCGCATAAGTTTCAACAAAATCAGTTTGTATCACCTGAATATGTTCCTTGTGAAGCTCTCGTTCGAGAAGAATCAGTGAAAGAGTTCCCTTTTTGTAAGTTTGCACTTTAAACGTGACAAGACTAGAGAATGAACTGCAATTTAAAATTGAGTGTTCCGAAACTTTTATTATACCGAGAGATAGAGATTGCTATACATATATGCTGTGGGTGCATAAAATTCGCAGTCTAATCGCGGGTCGCAATGATCCTTGTGCGCCGCTCGACGACCGAGCCTCCAATTGTAGTTCAGAACCTCTCTTCAAGTATAAATTCTGTTACTCTTCGTTGTATAGACGAGATTTTATGATAATCTATTTTGTATGTGGATAAATATAAGTGATATAAACATGCGTACACATATTTTTTTCATCGAGTACGACTGTACAGAGCCGTTGCTTTCACCTGTGTGCTCTCCCAATTGTATGAAAGCCTCAGAAATAAAGGAAACGTCTGCACCTTAACATCTTTCCGTCCGTGTGCTCTCTTTCCCTCTACCATTCGTTGACGAGTCAGATGATCGCCGACGAGTTCCACGAATGGCTCTGGCATCTTGTCCCTCTATATCATTTCGTGAAAGGCGAAAAAGTGACGGGGTA
The DNA here is from genome assembly GCA_963971365.1 of Lasioglossum villosulum. Lineage (NCBI taxonomy): Eukaryota > Metazoa > Arthropoda > Insecta > Hymenoptera > Halictidae > Lasioglossum > Lasioglossum villosulum. The sequence continues at coordinate 3,220,541 of OZ020495.1, forward strand.
ACATTTTTGAAAGCCAGACTGGCGCCATCGAATGAATGCGACCGACGACCCGACGAACAATCACGCCCTCGTGCCCTTTTATTTCTATAATTAAGCGCCACCTGGCTCGCCAACAGTCTTACAAATAGAATAAAATGAGCGCACGGGGCGGGCTGAAACTCGTGACGCTACTGGGGGATGATCAGGCTGCGGAAATTCGAAACGAACACGAAATTAACCCTCCCGCAAAATTCTAGCGCCCTTAGCTTCTCTTACGGGAAAAGAAACAAGCCATAGCAATTCAACTATTTCTTTATGAATTTGTTCGTAAATTATTCTTTATCTTATTAATCGACGGCATTGTTTTATCAAATTTTGTATGGATGAAATATTTATTTCAGATTTGATTCACCACAAAACTTAAACATCATAACTTTTTACCAAAGTGTAGTTATCCCGGGTTAGGGGTGCACATTTTTCACGGTATGGTATAACTGCTCGCATAAATTATCTACGTAGCGACCGATAGCAAATTGTGCTTCGTTATCGGGAAACTTTCTTAATTTTGCTTGAAATATTACGAGTTTCGGAACATTTTTTCGCGGTCGTACATTATTGTCCTCGAACCTCGTGGAGATTACGTGCGCGAGACGATTTTTATGGGCCGGTATCTAAAAGATTGAGAATAAAAATGGCAAACGTAAGGTATTAGGGTTCTTCCTTGACAAGATGGGGCGAGCGTATGGGCACTCCCGGTTCAACTCGATTTTCCACTAACAAGGGGTATATCGCCGAAGGCATCGACGGGACTCTAGCCATATTCTTGCCTTGGCCTCCATTCGATGCTACGGGACCGTACGGAATTTATACTGGCAAGTCCCTGGCTGGAACATAGTCACTTTTTAATTCGAGCCTGTTACTCTATTAAGCCCAGTAGAATCTATTTCACGCATATTTCACGCAGTCTCAGAATTTCCCTTCTGTTCTCTGTTGGTTGAACCCTTGTTGAAAATTCTAAAGAATTCAAGCTCCGACATTGTTTTCTTCAATGGAGTTACTCAGCGTCTAGTATTTCTTGGCGCTCTTCTCATTTTTACCACGCTTATATTAGCTTCCCGATGAGCTAGAGACTTGAAACTTTACACATAGCTCGGAACTGGATGACAATGAAATATTGAAAAGAACAAATTAAAAAAAAGCTATGCATTTAGAAGATACAAAATGTAGGATCTCAGCGGGAATCGAACCCGGGCCTCGCTAAATACGGTCAGCAGGACGTCATCGCGCTCAGCGCTCCCTGCTCCACTAATTGTTCCCACTCCGACTCCTCCCCACTCCACTGACCCACTTCGCACCGAAGGAGCTCAGTGTGATGTTCCGTTCATTTAGTTACATTTCAGACAATTTCGATTGGGACGAACGCGTCGCAACATTTGCCCTGCCCCATTTTCTCCTATTTATGACGCAAAATTTCTTTCGTTTGCTCCCTGTCACGTTTCCCACGGCTTCATCCAGCCATGCAACGAACGCCACGTTATTTTGCTGATTATCATTACCGCGACGATCATTCGATAGAAACACGTGTAGCGACGCGTGACTTGGAACGGGACAGAGTCACCATCGATCAATATTGGAAACGCTTAATACAACACGGAGATACGCAATAAGGTTTCCGGCATCGACGGGATGTATTATAACTGCAACTACACTAATGGCGGGTACGCGAACCCGCCCCGAAGAAGATGTAAACCTGTGCGCGGGTCGAGTAGTCACGGAAACCCGCGGTTCCCGTCGTTCCCAGTCAATACCGGGGAGCAACGAGGAGATATTATATGGTCGCATTAGCGTTTTCAGTCGCGTATCGTCCTTTCTTATTGCGTCGTAGGCGGAAAGTTATACCCGGCGACATTACACTCGGCCCCACATCCATATTTATATCGAGGGAGGGAAAACGGGTCGCGATATATTGTGCCCGCAGCTGCAATAGCACTGTGATTTCTGGTCCGTGAAAGACGCGAGGGATGCCGCACAATTCCATATCGTTCTACCCCCGCCTTTCTCTTTAAACAACCATCTCCGGCTTACCTGGTCAATAATACGAACTCTTCGTCGTCTTGGAATCTCGTTAGACGATAACACTGCGAGTTTCGCCAATTCGTTTGCGTAAGCAAACTATAAACATTCTATCTTCACCGTAACAAATCTTTCCAACTTCCTGTGCATTCTCCGCGAGGCTTAAAAATAAAAATTTTAACGGTCTCGCGCAAACAGACGCGTGCAAATACATATAAACATTCTATCTTCACCGCAAAAAGTCTGTTCCTGTGCATTCTCCGCGAGGCTTAAAAATAAAAATTTTAACGGTCTCGCCCAAATACATATAAACATTCTATCTTCACCGCAAAAAATCTTTTCAATTTCCTGTGCATTCTCCACGAGGCTTAAAAATAAAATGTTTAACGGTCTCGCGCAAACAGACGCGTGGAAATATTTCCGTCGAAGAGTCGGCGCAGCGGAATAATCGATGTTCCGGGCAACGTGCGACGATTTTTTTATTCGACGGGCGGCCTGACGGAGTAAACACGTTTTTATTCGAAACCGCCGCGTGTGAATTATTCGGCATACAAATAATATTTGCGCAAATATCCGGCGACGCGTTTACATCGTTCCGTATGGTCGGGCAGCAAGCAATCACCGATTCGCGAAGTATCCATCGGGTTTTCAACAGTCGTAAATACGAACCCCCCGAAATCCGGCAGACCCTTTTGTGCCCTTTAATGTATCGTATTAGGGAACGCGGGTCTGCAGCACGGGCCGCCATTTCCGGGCCGCGGTATAACGATGCACATCCTCCGCCGTTGCGGAATATTGCTACAATAATTTTCGTGGCTCGTTGCTTCGACATTTTCCAACGGCGATTCTGCCTCCTACGCCCACACCCCCATGGGCACACGCGATGTATCGCCGACCCGGCGACGGAAGTCGATTATAACGTAACAATTTCGTTGGACCGCGATCGCCGCGATGCAATCGGCCAACAAATTTCACCGGATTGCCGGGCTGCAGCAAACCGACGGTCAACATTTGCCGTTAATGTTGCTCCACCCAACCCACGCTGACCGTGCATCCTCTAGCATTCTTTCTACCCTGGTGATTTATTGCTCCGCCTGCTTTTTATTAACCTTCTGACGGTCTTACCGGCCGAATCAAACCCAATACACTGGACGTCGTTATTCTTCTTTCTGCAGCAAAGGGACTCAAATTAGCCCTATAACTTTTCCGAAGCTTCGATGTCTTCGAAGGAACAAAGGACTTGGAAGTTTCGAAGCTTCGAAGTCTTCCAACTGCTCGAAATTTCAAAGTCTTCGAAACGTATGAGGTTGTAACTTATCAGTTTTCTACCATGTCACGATTTTTGATAAATTGAGAAAAACGGAGGTTCGAGATTAGAAACTTTGATTCTCATCGCCTTCGAATTTTCAGAAATCGAAGCTCCGAAGCTTCAAAATTTTCGACCTTCGAAGGAAAGTTACAGCCCTAACTCAGATTTTTTTGAGAATGGTCTAAACATAGACCGAAACGTAGAAATTTGAATTTTTATAAATTGTAAAATTGTTTTTGAGTAACAATTTGATCGAACCATTGCGCCGTTAACATCAATATTCTTTGTTCAGATTTTTCTATTACAACTCAGCCGTAAGAAATTAGACGAAGATCTTCGACCGTTCTTTTAATTGTTGAAACGTCAGAAGCACTTCGTTATAGGGAATGCGATTCCTCTTGCGTTCAACGTCAGATCGCTTTGAATCTACAAATTTTTCGGCACCCCAGGCAGCGCTCCACGAAAATTGTTAGATAATTAGCTCGTTCCAAGATCAAAGGGAATACGAAACTTTGTGCTTGCGGCGTACGTAGAAAACTTTAGGGAACCTGCATCTCCAGTAAGCTTTGCACAAAAGGCACATCTCTGCCTTTGATTCGCGAAAATAGAATTGCAACCGTAAGAAACGCCGGCTTTCTGAAACTGGAGGGATTTCTGATCTTCAAAAATCGAGTCGGTCTATCTAATTTCTTAATAAAAATGTAACTTGTTACTCGAAGTAACAATCTTCGGCGGAAACAGCGGTTTACAATGGACTCGTCTGTTGTTCTTGTCTCCTAAACCAAAAGTTCAGCTGAATCAATGGCCGCGATCAAGTTCGTTCAACTTTTCCCTAATTGCATCACGATTATCGCGATACAAGGTCTGTTTCAATGACGCCTGCGGCCACTCTCCCTCGCTAATTGAAATTTTTTTCGGCCAGCTTCGACAGTTAGCCTGTAAAAATTGGATGACGTTCCTCCCGCGAAGTTCCAGCTGAAACGAGAGAAAAAAAATCAGCCCGAAGGGTAGACCGGGTCAACTTCGTCCCCCGACGAGGGGTTGAAAGCTTAAAGATTAATCGACGGCTAATTAGGGGTCGCTCGGAGCCGCGAGAGGATAATTTCGTCGGCTGGTCGACAGCTGGGAGTCAATAACTAATTGACCCGTGGATAATGTACGAGATACCCGTGGATTATAGGTGACGAATACAAGGTGGCGGTGATTCGAAACCGTACGGTCAAAATAGATTGAATTTTTTATAACATTCACGGTATTGTATTACGCATTATTCGTTCGCGTCATTCAATTTCTCAATTATAGCAGATCGTTAATCAGTGATATGTTTTCAAAGCACAAAGAATGCATTAAACATTCATCGCGCGAAAATACGTGTTTCAACTCGAAATACGAGACGTTTCCTCAGACCTAAAATATTTGCATTCTCTGGATATGAAACTGATGTAATAAATGTTTACTAATTGATTAAGGTAAACAATATTATACAACGTAAACAATGTTTTAAATACTGGTCCAGCAATTTCTAGTAGTGTCTCAAAGAGAGCCAATTAGATAATTGCGATCGCTATAAAAACGGATAATGAGAAATTACGGTTAGTCAATTTCAGCAACAGACCAAAGATTATGCGTATAAACAGGTGACAGTGTTCTGAAAGGGATCAAGGGCTTTCAGAGAACCCTGATTGGCCACCAGGAGTAGATTTCTGCGACTTCGAGCCATTTCCAGTAGTTCGCCGCGGTTCAGCCGGCTCAGACTGGGTCCAGAGATCGGTCTCCAGGATCCACGTCAAGTCGAATTAACATAATCCGGCGGTATCGCGGCTGTGTTCCTGTATGGGGACCGCCAACGTAACTCCTCCGGTGACATAATTTTATCGGTCGCGCAACCACCGCCCCCCTTCGGTCGGGCAACAACACGTTGACACGCGGCGGGACAATATTGCTAAGCAAGTGGGACCCGAGGACGCAATCTGTGTCGGCCAAGTTACGGGCAAACGTGCGCAAACGTGCGCACACAGCCGCATTCGTGCATCGAAGATGCGCATTAACCGTTGTACGTGTGGCCGCCCCACACTCCGCTACGTGTACAGGTTTCGCGACAATACAGCGGAATGTATATCAGCCTGTGGCTGTCATCGCAGTATCTACCTTGCCTCGATACCAGGTATTAACTCCGAAATGTTGCTCGCTCGATAGAATTATCCCCTCGCGGCCTCTAATCGATCTCAATCACCTTTAGGACCAGTCTGCCAACCTGCCGCAAACCGTTTCCCACCATTTTTCATCGCACCTCCACCACCAAAATGATTATAGCGTTTTATTACCTGTAGCAGCTAGTAGTCTCGTTATCGAGCTCCTTTTTTATATTCGGAAACGATTAATTGAATTTTCAGTTCACCGAAGATTCGAGAGATTGTACGATTCGAGTTGAAAATAAAGTTACACGTTAAAATTAGGGCTGTAACTTCTTCGAATTCTTCAAAGTCTTCGAGTTTCAAAGTGTTTCAGGTGCTCGAAATTTCAAGAGCGCGAATCCGAATTCAGGTAGGTAAACTCTCTACGAATGACCATTTTTTTCAATCTTAATAATTTACTACGAACGTTCGAAATTAGAAACTTTGATTTTTATCGCCTTCGAATTTTCAGAAGTCGAAGCTTCGAAGCTTGGAATCTTCGAAACTTGGATTTCTGGAAATTCGAAGGCAAATGCGAATCAAAGTTTCTAATTTCCAACCTTCTTTTATACGACCTCCGAAGGAAAGTTACAGCCGTAGTAAAAATCGATATACGAGATGCTGTATCGATGAAAGAAATTCCAATCTGCACGGTGAAGTCGCGATAATTGAAACGAAATAACACGCTTCGAACGATAGCTCTATTTCATCTGTGAATCGTGGTCGCGAAATTCACGGTGAATTTTCGCAAATGTCTCCTGTTCAAAGGAACTACGGTAGCGTAGGGTGGCAAACGAATCGACGAGACGATTTAAACGTTTTTCAATCGATCGCAATTACGAAAGTTTGTGGACGAGTTAACTTTTCACGCTCGTCAGCGAGGTGTTTCCGAATGACGAGGGTGGATAACTCGTTTTACGCGCTTAACGGGTTAATGGCGATCGAACGGCGGCGTAGCGCAGCGCATACAAGGGAACGAGATGAATATGAAAGCGGCGGGACATACGCGGGAGAGAGCGTTCCTCCCTCGCTCGTCTTTTTCCTCGATTTTCAATTTCTAACGGACGAACGCGCGGAATGAGATCGCCGTGCCGAGCGCTCATAATTTTCGCCCCGATACGACCGACCGAACGTATTGATGGACGATCCCAGCATGCTTTTGACAATTTCCACGTGGCGGGAGGCCCGCTGTCGGTAATTTCGGAATTCGCCGACAATTCACCGTGAATTTTACAAGGAACATTTTCCCATCAGCTCGCGAAATTGCCTGGCGATAGTGCGATCATTCCTGGATTCCTCGGAATCACTTCGGGAACGTTTCTTTCGTAATTTCTTCATTCGAGAACATCAACGAGCACTCCTGGGAACGATGATTTCATGTGAGCTGGTTTAGGTTACAAGTCGATGAAACCACTAACAATCGAGATTTTCATTCAACCTCTTAACTCTTTTTATTTTTAATAATCCAATTACGAGTATATGCATGTCGAACGGACGGCAAAAATGGTACTGTTAGACACTTTACGAGAAACGAGGAAGGATTACATTTCTATTTGATAAAAAAATAATAAAATTTAATTAAAATTCGCCAATTTCTGCGTGAACTCGATCAAAGTTCCCCTAATTTCGTAAAACGAGAAAGACACATTTATATTTCCTGATCCGTAAGTCCACGACAGTGCTTTCTGGAGTCTCGTCTTATGGATCGTGTTTCGCGGATCACGTTTTACTGGAGCGGCATTTTTGCGACGATTTTCACGGAGAAGCCAGAGCGAATCGACAAATCCAATATTAATCTCCTAATATTATTTCCTAATGAACTCCATTGTACCGTTCATGGATTTGCTTAGCTGCTAGACCGGCTCCATGCAGAATCACCGCTCCACTGTGCATATACATATAGAGACCGAGAGAGAGAGGTGTATACTATGTATCAAGCATCGATCGTTCCCTTAATTACAAGTTGTAGAGGGTACTTGCTACTTCTGTGTACAGAGTGGTCCTCCGATTATTATCTTAATATAAGCCGGAGCGAGTCGCGTTAACTCAACTCGCCGAATGGAAGAGCTATTACCCTCGAGTCGTTTTATTTCGGAGATGGTGATTTCTAACATCTGAAACTACCAAGTTATTTGAAACCATCAAATTCTGCAGAAATTACTTTCAAAATACATTGTGTATCATCTTGAAACAGCTGAACATAGCTTTCCGCTGTAATTTACTGAAATCTTTGTAGAATGGGTAACGTTTCGACATTCTGTTTGTGTCCTAATTAATTTAGCAAAGGGAGCGATATTAGCGAGGCTGTGTTGTGTAATTTATGGCTAAATAGCCTGCATACGTTTGTGCATTTATTGCACACGATTTCTGGAGGATTATGACGTAGAATTCATTTCTGAAATCATTTTCATCCCCCGATTGTTATTCGTTTTACTTTCCGAGTACAAAGGATTCAGATTTAATGAACTGTACTGTACATGATAAGTTTGAATGGGTCAATCGATGAATCAATATAACGATCTTGTAAATGAAAAACGTGAATGAAAGTAATATATTACTTTTACCGTAATACAATCAAGAAACTTGAAATTTCTAGATAGAATACATTGGGTACTGTTGGAATCCAACGATAATATTACACAGAAACAAGCTGTGGTGCGACTCCGGCCGGAGGAGCAGAAACTTCGTTGCCTGGCCCAAGCGGGTTATGGCACCCCCACTTAAGAAAAGGGACTTAAGCTCAGTCCGCGTCCCATTACAGTGAAGAACACATCGCAACGTCATTTACGCTACAGCGTTTGCCTTTCTTCCATTCACATTGGGATCACTTTAATTTAGTCTTCAATCCACTTTGTAACTTGATTTGCATCGAATAAATAAAGTCATATTATTTAATCCAATAAGGGTTCTTCAACAGGTACGAAATTTCATAAAAATCGGACATTTCATATGTATGCCACAAGCTAATATATCATTTCGGCTTCGGTTTTATACCTTTCGTACGCGCGCGGACGCGGCACGCGGAAAACGATGGGTGTCGGCGATAATCAGCGATCGGCGCCGAATCAAACGAGACCAGCGGTCGTTATGCGTTTCGCGAATTTCGCCGGCAGCCCGGTTCGGCTTGCAGGATGAGCGTCGGACCGTGTTTAATTGGAAATTTCGACGCGGCTGGGAAAAATTCGGCACATCGTCGTCCCGCCACGGTCGCCGATACCTATCGCGCGGATCGATCGGGAATTATTCTCGCCCCCGCGCGTGATACCGAAGTCAATTTCCTCTGGTCGGCTCCCTCTCTCTCTCTCTCTGGCGGACCGGTGAAATTTTCCAGAGCATGTAGCACGCTTTACACGCGTTCGATTAAGCTCGCCGCATCGAACCTCGCCGGGAACGCGTGTCGAACACCGTCCCCGCAAACCACCCCCTCAGCATCGAACCGCGGCTACAAACGGCCGAACAAAGTTGTTCCCGTGTACCAGAGATCCTGTATAACACGTATTACCTTCCTTCTCATTTCTTTTCTCCTCTTTTTTCTCTGTCTTCCAGTTTTGAGACTCGCACGCTCCCACTCCTCCGTGTCGTTGAAACGACGCGCGAAATTGCCTTGTTAGCGCTCGTATTCTAGTCGTATTCCGTCACCGGAATTTCTCTTTTATCTTTTTTTTCTTCGTGAAAATTCTTCGACCGTCGAAAATTATTTTATTCCACGTTCGAATTTTCCGAGCACCGCTGTGAATATTTGCAGGGGTCGTTGCGCGTGCGTGTTCGAGTTTTAGGTGGAGCATTTTATTGGGTAATAGAAGGGAGAGAAGAGAAAACGTGGGGGAATTTACTTATTTAAGAGTTGTCTAGAACAATTTCGAATATTTATCGGAGTTCAAGTCCTTCGTTAACGTGCAATTGATATTTTAGACGTCGGAAACCTTTTCGCAAGGAAGATAAACGTTCGTCGGGATTCACGGCAGATTGGGAGTTCGAATATTCGAATGAACAATTGAACAACTTGGTAACAACACATGATACATACCTGCTCGTATTAATTGCAGTTCTTCTAAAAGAAGTGAACGCGTCGACACAGACTCGAACAAGTTGGTTATCGTGGAGGATCGAAATTGAGCAATTAACGGAGCACCGAGTTCCGATACTAATTGATTTACTAAGGTTGCTGAGATATCATACGATTTCCTAGCAGCGCAACAATATTATTAAATCCATTAGAAAATTGAGAATTTCATAAGCTAAGCTGTCGTCTCGTGACAAAAATCTGAAGAAGCGAAAAGCGTGAAAAATTAGAATAACAGAAAAGCGTAGCGAAGGTCCATTTCTGCAGCGGATCTGTACCAGAGTCGAAAATTGGCTGGGCGTTCATTTGTACCGTCGCAGACAATCCACGTCGGGCTTTGAAAGCCCGTTCCAAATATCCTCGTTACGGAATAATTAAATTACTAATTCCCGACCCGGAAATTACTGTTTCCTTTGACGGGGAACATTTTTCCGGCGGCGGCTGCGAAAAACCGTAACGCGTTCGCGAACAAGAACGGGCAGAAGCACACGGTGCATGGGAACGCGCCGTTGCAGAGGGAACGGCTCTTCGAAAAAAGAAACAATGTTCTGCGAGCGATTCCGTAATCGCATCATCGCGAAATTGCTCGCGGAATTAGAGCAAAGTGCAAAGAGAATTGAATTCAGCGTCGAGCCTCTCGGCGATCGGTGCAGCGGCATGGCTGCCCAATGAAATCGAGCGTATTTATACGGGATCCGGCCGGTTCGACAAATTTCGTGCCCCGTTTTCGAAATATTTCGACTAGGTGGTTTCAATTCGCGGCGGCGACGCGGGGGACGGGACACGCGCGATACGTTTTAATTGAATTGTTGCGTGTTTTGCTGGACCGGTTACGAACTATCCGGTCGGCTGCAATTCAATCTCGATATGGCCTGGTAAATTACCAAACGAAACGGTCGGGGGACGAAACTTAACGCTGGATCGGCACTTTATGTAATTAAAACTCGGCGAACGGAACGTGCGTTCCGAAAAATGTGCAATTTTTCAAAAAGAAGTACGTCTTTGTAATTTTCTTCAACGCTGAACCTGTCGAGCTGTGAACGGCTGATACGCGTTGCCTTATAAAAATGACATCATTTAATTGATATAGGTTTCGCGTGACTTTTATTATAAATAAGAATTAATTTTTCGCGGCGCCATGGTACGATGATTATTTACTTTACTTGGCTCTACTGTAGCGAATATGTCAAAGTGACATACATGTGCTCCAAATAGTAGAGGAAAAAGGAAAGGTGGTGGTGTTTGTGTTTCGTCCTAGACCCGCTAGAGGACTCATCAGTAAGGCTAACTAGCGGGCCGCGAAAAATTAATTCTTATATATCAAAAATTGCGATAGATAAAATATGAAATCCACTTTTATTATAATACGTGTTTGTCATTATAATTTCAATGATTATAAAATACCAGTGTTAACGCGAACCTCGCCGAGTCTCCGCGTCGAGGACTTCGTGCTTTGATTTCGAAGGGAATAATCAACTGTATAATTAAGGAATGTTCGAGGAAATACTTTTAGCGTTGTTCTCGCGGAAACGTTGGAACAACCTTTGCTGGAGATGGGGTTGGCTATGATTCCCTGGGAATTGTAGTTAAATTATTTCGTAACGAGGATATTTGGACGGGTTCTTAATAAGGACGCTCGGTATCAAGTTTGCTTCGCAATCGCGTCCCGTTTAATTGTTCCTTTTCGGCCCGGGGAAGCCCGCCATTCCGAAACTCGATTCCGCCTTTGATAAGGATATCGTTGAAACAGAGACTCGTGGAATTGGTTCCCTCCGCAACGACTCATTTCACCATAACCCGGCCGCCTAGAATCAACGTTGAAGAAGTAGACGGTAAAATGGACGGGAAGATGAAGGACTTCCGGTACATATGTACATTAACTTTGTCGAGTTACCTTTGTCGCGATGGCCGGGGACACGATAAACACTCGACCCGAAATTATTCTGAGATTGAAACAAGTTTCAGATTAAACGCTGGGAGCGCACGACGGGAATTTCCTCGGGGACAATCAGAATCGTTATTTACGATTAGTTAACGTCGGTGGGATTGATTTAAAAGAACCCATAAAGCTAGGAGTATTTAAAAGAAATTAATAAGATGCTTGAAAAAAGTCGATGAAATTTCGAATGGCTTCTATAGGAAATTAGGTCTCATTCCGGGGCGGTGTCTGTAGACCGTTCTTTAAAAACTTCCATAAACGTCCACAATCTACGAATGAATAAGCAGGCTTATCGGTAACATACTGCGGAGTTTATGCGTTTGTAGCAGTCGCGATTTCCTGTGACGTATGAGCGGTTTATTAAAATACAACGAAGCTTGCGTTTCAACGGCCACTTACGATCAGATGGAAATTTCTGATTCCCTGAGTAACATAATTCCTGTAATTTGAAAAATCCCTGTTCGTTGAATGAAAATACGGTGGTTATTTGCGAGCATACCACTATGCTCCGATTTTGATGAAATTTAAATATGTTATAGATTTCGACATTTTGAACAACTTTTTCCTTTTCCAATATAGGGGGGTCGCTTTTAGTTTTCGAGATATTCGCAAGAAAATAGTTTCTCGTATTGAATATTGTATTGAATTTTCGGTATTCTTGCACGCTTCGTGGCGCACTCTGCTTTCTTTCTCATCTCCACAGCGTGTTTGCAAAAGAAAGTTAACAGACGCCGCGCGGATGAGCGTTACGTTGCCACGGAGCGTTCCAAAATACGGAAAAATTCAATACAGTATTGGCAATAGTTTTTTGCGAATATCTCGAGAACTAAAAGCGACCTCCCTATATTGGAATAGGAAAAAGTTGTTCAAAATGTGTTGCTGCGTAACGCGTTTAAATTTCATAAAAATCGAAGCATAGTGGTACTTTCCGAATAATTACCGAAAATATTTTTCTCATTTCAAGATAGTTGGGCGTGCTTCCAACAGAGAGCCCCAATTCACAGCTACGCTGTGTACCATCAACGAGGACATTGTTCGGGATCGAAGAAAATTCGCGGGCGTCTCGTACGATCAAAAGATAAGTTCGCCGGTATTAACGCCAGCCGGACGGTTCCGATCGTTTCGCGAAGTCACGCGTGAAACTTTCGGACACGAAATTCCGATCGGAGCTCGAACGGCTTCCTGGATATTAAACGGGGATCCGTCGTTGCCTGGAAGTTTCCGAGGAATCTGTTCTACGTGGGCCGGAAGCGGGCTCGTAACACGAACATGCCTCCTAATCGCGGCTGCTTCCTCTTTGCTCCGTGTTCCCAGACCGTTTTCATCCTTTACCTGGCCCCGTTTGCTTCCGGTTTGTTGAAAAATCGCGGCAAACTGGCCAACTAATTTTTTGGCGGCTCCTCCGAAATTTCAGAACTTTTGGTGGTTACCAACTTCCTGGGAACTTTTTACATAATCGTTTATTCTCCGTGCAGCGTCTTCACGGAATCAACCAAGACTTTCCAACGTTATTTCCAACGATAAGAATAATATTTCTTCTTTGCATTTTGTGTCTTCTTTTTGGTAGATGATTATGCACACCCGTTTCGTTCGGCAGGATTTTTCGGAACAATTTTCAAGTCCTCTCCATTAGAATGAAATGTCTGATCTCGCTCACCAAAAACGATCGATGAAGTAACTTCTGTATACCAAGATAAAGAATCATGGACTTCGAGGATTAATATTTCAAGGAAAATTATCGAAGTCTTTCCGAATACGGTGGAGACATTGAAGAGTCTATTGGCGAACTTCCGGGCGGTAAAGCGTTAATATCAGCGACGCGACGCGACGTTCCAACGCGTCTCTGCTCGCGATTTTTACTCGTTTCCCATAATTTACTGTGAAAACGTCGAAGATTCTGTCACGTAAGAAGCGCCGAGGTCCTCTCGGAAATGTATTCCGCATAATTTCGTTGCTCCAGTTGGAGAAATAATAAACGGAAACGTGATATTCTGTTTACCCGGTACCCTAAACGTGATCCTGTGCTTTTAACAGATATCCGAGTCATTTAAATTGATATTTCCTTTGGAAAAATATGTTGAACGTCGACGAGTAATTCGCATTAACGAAATGAAGAAGTTTCGGCGTGTTCCGGTTACACTCTTTATGTTTGCAAAATATTCCGAGACACCGGAGACCGTGCGGAGAGCAAACAACATTTATTCGTCGTATATAATTTTGATGTGTTTATGAGAACTTTTGTGTTCTGAAAGGAAATTTCACGTCCCTGTTTAAAGATTTTGCATCATATGGGAAATAAAAATGGTTAATAAAATTGTATGAAGGTTTATAAGTTCCCTTTGTCAAGTTCGTTTTGTTGCGCCTCCTTTGTTACATAAACGTTCGTTGTTCGAAACCCGCCGGTTTAATCCGGGAATCGATAAAATCTAGATTTATCGGAAACTTGTGTGCGATATCGGTGTTATAAATGAATATTGAACGACAGAATTCGAATTTTGATAAAGCAGAATTACCTCGGAATCTCTCAGTTGTGCCGTGAAACAACTATGATCCACGAGATAGATTGAAAATTAACCAAATACAGTAATTAGCTCATAGCATACCCTGAAAATATATTCGGATCTGAACGCTGAAAATGAAACTCGAATTTGCCGCTGCGAACGCTATCTAAAAATGTTTAAAGGTATATTACACTCGCGTAAACGGTAACTGCGAAGCCGTGACACAAATATTAGCATTTAATTACCATTAAATTTTCAATGGCAAGGTAAAATTTCCCTCGCGATGAGAATTTATTACGATTTTCGCGCTTTACGGAGTTTATTACATCTCCGTTGTTACCAATTATTTTTATTAACGGTTTATGTACGGGAAAAAACCCGGGCAATGTTTAATAGTGTTCCGTAATTGTTATATAAAGTTTAATACATAGCTGATGTTTATCGATAAGTAATTATGACGCGACGGTCGAAACGTTTGGATTAAGGCAGTTCGTCGCGCAATTTTCTGCGCATTGGGAGTGGGATTTCGCGAATATAAAAGGCGGTGCGGGATCCTCAGCCTTCAGTTCTCCCCCGGGGTTTTTAACCAGGTGGACCTCCCTGTTTTCATCCCTTGATCCTGGATGTTAATGATCAAGACTGGGGGTGAGTCGAGGCCGTCCATAATTGTTCTGTTGTCCCATAGAATTTAGTATAAGATTCTACTAATTTTGGGCAACTACTGTTTGCCGAACTTCATTCGTTAAGTACTCATTCGCGATACTAGGTCGCAAATATCCGGAGTTTAGGGACGAACAATTTTTTCTACAGGATAACAGCGAAACTCCTGTAAGCTTTTTAATATAATCTAAGATCTTGCACGGCCGTAGTTCGGAGAACTTTAACTCTTAATCCTCCCTTCCGTTCCCTTTGATACACTAAACCGGCGACTGCTCTTACTTCCTTCTTTTACTTCCCGAAACTTTAGATCACGATGCGAAGACTTGTAAAACTCGTGAAATTTTCGGGGGATCATGGAATCGATGGATCTCGGAATATTTCATCGAGTCGCTGAAATATGAAGGAAACTTTGAAATTTCCACGATAGGTATTCCTTTGAACAATTTTAAAATTCCATCGATTGGCAGTCCGTAGCGACGGATTTTCTCTTTGATGTCAAAATCCCGACACATTCGGCGAACCAATTTATTTTCTTAAACAGTCTAAAAATCGTCAACCCGTAACTTGAAATCGATTGTAAAAATTCGAGCAACTTGCACGGATTGAAAATAATCTCAAAATAAATCCCACTTTATTCAAGCTAGGCTGAAGCAACTTAAAATTGAAAAAATATGTAGTTTAGTAGAATTACAAAAGTTCGACGACCACAAGCGTGTCAGGGATGGGATAAAGGGGTGCACAGGGTGACAGGGGACAGCATCGTAGCTTGCCGGAAGTAATTACACCGTTGGCGGATTAAAAATAGAAGGGACAACGGCGAGTCCCGGAAATATTGCACCTGCAGGGACAAGATCGCGGGGGAGCCTGGTTTCCTCGAGGAAATTCGAGAATGAGAAGCCTGTGGTCCGGCCCGACCACGTTCTTAACGTTTTTCGCCTAACCCGCCGGTCCTCTTGCTCCCCGTTGCCCTCGAAATGGTCGCGGCATCGGGTATCGAGTCGGGCAACGTGCCAAATCACACCCCGGGGAAGATAGAAAAAAGCAAAAAGACCGGAACAGAGAGGCCACTCTCGGCTAGAAGAGGATGAAAGCTTTGGGAAAATCTCTTCTGCATTCCTACTTTCCTACCCGTATTTTTTGCTGGTCGCGGAACCATCGAAATTCGGTCGAGACACGCCTTCGAATATGGAATCGGCGCGGCGAGCGTGTGCCGGTTAGCATGAAATCGGATGGGCCTAATCGAATTGAATCGACGGTCGAACCGCCACTGTATTAAGGTGGGATCTCATTTGCGCTTCTGGACGCAGCGTTTCGTTATCCCAGCGCCTTTTGTACTCCATTCGTCCAGAAGTGGGCATTATTTGGCGAAACAAATATTTAACACTTTATTTTGCTTCAAGAAAATAGTATTTTAAGTATTTTATAAAATATTTCTTGAACAAAATACATATACATCAAATTATTACTTGAAAGCAATTTTACAATTTGTGGAAATTCAGCGCAACGTTACTGGACCAGTAAAGTGAAATACAAGAAAAAACATACCAAATCGCATCATAGGAACGCAAACTTGAGCGTCCAGACGCACAAAGGAGATCCCAACCTTTGAGTCGAAATATAAATGGCTCGACTGCGTTCCTCAAGTTAGAACGGTTTAATTCAGACGAGCAGAAGTTTCTTAAGAGAACGGGAATCTCCAGTGTTCTCTTTTATTCGCTGAATCCTGGTAAATTGTAGTTTTCCTTGAAAATCTTTAAAACAGTGGGATATACGGTTCCGATTTCGCAAAGTTTACAGAAAGATGAGAATGAAGAATCGAGAAAATGTAAGTGCAAAAGAATCGTTGGGTTAAAAATCGTTAAGTTTATGTTGTCTGGTCGCGTTGCGTGGATTGTTTCAGAATGGCGATTACCAGAAGCTGGAAAGGCCGGATTCGGAGAGAAGAAAATCGTCCGGTACATTGAACCGCCATAGTATTCTCAGTGAGCAACCCTGGGACGTAAAATTATGCCAGGCTATTTCTAAGGGTATCATCCAATAGTCCGGAATAACCGATAATCCGGTGCAGCACCGAAATCCCGTTCCTCCGTCGAGCTCCCACGGTGTAATTGCCCAGCCGAATCCACGAAAATTTACGAACAGGTACTCAGCATTAACGTCTCGCTATAATGTTTCCCGTGTTTAATATCCCGCGATTAAGTCTAGCCTATTCAATTAATCATTACAAACGCGTAAACTATGGTCCTGGAAGCAGTGGCCGACAGCGCGTTCAATTTTCATTAACACTTGTCTCATAGTCTCTTCACCTTGACCGCAATTATTAAGAAAATCTGTAAAAAAAACTTTTTAAAAACCACGCTTATATTAAAATGCACTAAAAAGGACAAAATAATCTTTTTAGACATTAGTGACTACAAATAAAAGCGTGGAGCGCCACGAAGATTACGTCGATATAGTTTATCTCTCCACGCTTCTATTTATAGTCACTAATGTCTAAAAAAAGTTATATTCTTTTTAGTGGATTCTAATATAAGCGTGGTTTTAAAAAGACTTTTTATATTCTTTATATTTCTTTATATTCTTCTTATAAATTATTATGTATTTGGTATGTAATCCAGTAGATTTGGACCTAGGACGGCTGCAGATCGAAGTTTTGATCCTGTAGGATCAATGATTCAGGTGCTATGCTTTCTTAAAGAGCAATCTGCAGTGTTTTTGACAGGTAAGGACGCTGTCATGTTTGTTTGTAGTGACTACCCGACCCGCTTACCGAGCAGAACCACCGCTCCTCGTCGCCAGAAACCAACTCAAAGTGAACTGAGCTCCTTCGGTGCGCAGTGGGCCAGTGGAGCGGGGATGAGTCGGAGTGGGAACGCGTAGTGGAGTGGGGATCGCTGCACGCGATGACGTACTACAGTAAAGTCTCGATTCTTCTCAAAAAGGCGTTCTCTGGCTAGAGAACCATCGGGATCTAGTGAGACCAATAGAAGAACTCTGCTCGAAGAACAGTATCCGACCAGAGCTTTATTTTTAATTTAATTAATAATCATGTTGATCGTTCCTCTCTACTTGAGCAAATCAATTTTTATGTACCGGAACGTGAACTAAGAACAAGAACGGGCTTTTAAACACTTAAAGCGAAATCTAATTATGGATTAATTGGTCCAATAAATCGCATTACTGCAAAATCTTGTACCATCTATAATCGTGTTGATTTTTTCATCAACTATTCATTAAATTTTCAAATACAACTACGCAGGATTGTGTGATGGTACCAGGTCGATTGTGTATGTCCCTTCTTTGTTGTTAAACGAGTAATCTTATATTTCTTTTGTTTTCTTCTTCTTCTTCGTTATTGTAAACAGTTTTGTAAAAGGACGTCAGTCCGTTTATAATAAATAATAATAATAATAATAGAGAGTCGAGTTTAAATATTTTTTATCTCCTAAATGCACAGTTTAAAAAAAATTTTTTTTGCATTATAGCATTGTCATCCAGGTCTGAGCTATGTTTAAAGTTTCAAGTCCCTAGCTCATCGAGAAGTGGTTTAAAATTCGATTACAAGATTTCAGAAAGTAAAAACAAGAACTACGTCTTTGCAAATTTATAATTTAGTAGATTGATTTATTTTTACGCTGGGCGTGAATTATTTCAGAATGAAATTATGGATAGAATGAGATATGGTTCTCCGGAAACCAGAGTACGATACGCGTTAAAAAGAAAATAAGAGTCGACTTCGGGATGGGTCTCTCTGGTCGGTGACTCCGTTTAAACGGAGAATATCCGAAAGAAAATTAAGCAGATGTTTTCACGCGACGGCTGTGAAAATATTTTACTATCGCTGCGTGACGTTCGCATGAACGAGCCGAGTCACGCGACTCTGTATTTTCTTCGGGCTCTTACGATTCCAATAAATTTCGACGAGTCGCGGAGTCCTTCAGCCGAGAGGAGAGATCCTTTTCTCTCTCTTTTCTCTTCTAGTAACGGAGGTTTCTCGTTCTCCGCGGATATGAGAGATCCTAGGTCCTTTGAGTGCTTGTCTTTGATACGGTGATATCCTCTCGGCTCGCGCGACCTCGAGTTTGCGTCTGAATGAGCCCCAGGGAAATAATTAACGGCAGAGAGCGAACCGGGGAGAGAAAGAGAGGGGGATAAACAAAGTGGGAGGCAAATCTAGGAAGAGGAGCTAAATGGGAGAAGCGAAATGGAGAAAGATGGAGACCCGCAGCAGCAATTTGGAATATTTTATTAAACTTGATACGTCGCACAGTGGGGTATTTCACCCGCGAATAGTCGATTTCAAAATTTTTATTACACGACGTAATTAACCCGGCAGTGCTCGGTGAAAAGTAACACGTATTTGTACTTGATGTTTTACGTTTATTGTACCATTCATTCATGATACTTTTGTTAAAAATAACAGTATAAAATACGCACACGCCATACACAAACTAGTTATGAGACATCCAAAAGTTTGTGGAATTTTTTCTTGTCTTTCTAACGTTTATAAACACACGAAATATTACATCGATAATCGTCGTGGACACCGCCGGGTTAAACGTCTGAAGAACAAGGCTTCGGTGATACCGTTTTTTCCAAAGAAAATCTTCTGTTTTATAATAGTGGGAAGGTCGACGGAGAAATGTAGTAATCGAGAAAGAGATTGGGCGACTTCGTGCAGAGATCTGTGGGGGTAAAGGCAACGAACGGTGGCAATGGTAAAGTCCTCGTTAGTAGCGTGCCGTTCGAAGAAGAAAATTAACTCGGTCACCGCGACGGAATGCTGGAATGGATTTCGGGTATATACGGCTTTGCGGATTTTTGCTTCTCTTGGTCCACGCGCTCGAAAAAGTTAATGCAACGCGAGCGAGCACGCGCAGCCCGGTTTTCGACGGTTTTAATCCCCGCGAACTGGGGAAATTGAAACGCGAGGGACACGTTTTGCTTGGCTCCTTTCTCTCTTACTCCCCGTTGCCACTCGATCCTCGTCGGTTCAAACGAGACCAGTCGCGTTGTTTTTTTTTCAGCGAGTTTCGTTCGTGTGTATCGTCGCCGTCGTCTAGATTCGGTTCGAGGAGAGTCTGGGAAAATGTATTTAATGCGCGCCTCGAGTATTTCCCCTTGGAACGCGGCCCGACGGATTTTACGGGCGGCTTTTTATTGACCGGAAGTTTGCTCGATGTTATAGGGAGTGAAATTAAAGTTGCTTGTCTGCGATAGCGCCGCGCGCAAATTGGTTAATACGTCTCATGATTTTACGGCGTTGTTTCCGCAACCAGGCGCATGAATACGAGACGCCCGTTAAACTATTTTTGTTCCGCTGCTCATCTCGCACGGACTGTAGATATTTCCGCTTAATCTCGATGCTTTAACGATAGTTTCGGATTTCAGCTTGGACCGTCTGGACGGTTTCGCGATTAGCAAATTTAGCGGAGTTTCGTCGCCCGTAAAATCAGACGAGATTCCGCTATGATTCAAACTTCGGAATGCGACACGTTCGGACATTCGAAACGGACGAATTAAACAAACGTCTCTGGTGGATCGTCGGGCGAACAGTTTTTATGGCCAACATCTAACATTCGTTATTGAAACATTAACCAGTTGTTCCATCGAACAACGTTCGGTTAATCACATTTTCTCGAGCGAATGAATTCCTGACGAAGAAGAATCAAAATGAACAGCGGCGCTGAAAATCTCGATGATCGAATTAATCTCTAACTGATTGGATGGTGCGGATGTTCGACTCTCTCAGATGAGATGGGAGAATCGATCGAGGACTTCGATGTTCGATAGATTGAAAGGGGAGACATTGAACGCACTCGCGAATTTAATTCCGGAAGACTGACACGAGAGCCGCGTGAACGTCGCCGCTGAAATAGGACAGCAATTGGAATGGTAAGACTCACTTTCTGAGAGTGGCCAGACGCTCTTCCTGCGCTTTAATGTAGCCGTTGAGCGTGTCTATGAGAACCGCCTCCGTTTCCAGCAATTCCTCCATATCCGCTAGCGCGGTGTAAAGCTCGCCGCTGCATCCTGGCAATGCTATCACCGATAAAACCGCGACCGCCACCGTCAACATTCGTCTGCTCTTCATTCTTCTGGTCGGCGGGAATTCTGCAATCAAAAGAGACGGGGCAACAGATTAGCGGAGGTATTTACACAAGCATAACGTTCCTGCGAATCGGTTCGTTCGATCAACACAGACGTACGTTCGATCGAGGCTGGAATAACCGAGCCTCTACATTGAAACGTTAGAAAAATGAGCTTGCACAATCGTTGATTTTATTAATCCACGTGACAAAAATAAGTGGGCGAATTCAATTTGCTATTTATTCTTCCGGTCCATCAAAATCCTGCAATGATTCAAGGCAGAACGAAAAGGAAAGCTTTCAGGGAAAGTATTTGCAGAAGGAAAGCGTGTCAGGAAAACCGTTTATATCATCAAAGCGATTCGTTGCATCGATTAATCGGCTAGATACATCCGATCGACTCTCGTTTTCTTTTTCCGCACCGTTCGCACGTCTCCCCCCCTCCCCGGAAAAGCGACACTAACGAGGATCAAATGAAGATAGATGGCTATCAATTAATCACCAGCCCCGCTGGGAAAAACAGATTTTCACGGATTGATTCGAACGATCGTATTCCTGTGCTCGCCGCGAACCAAGCACGTTCGCGGAATTAAGTATCGGTGATTATAGATTTATCGATGGATCCGTGACGAACGATGCGCGGGTGGAAGTCGCAGGAAGGGACGAAGGTTAGAACTCTAGATTGGTCTTTCCCACCGATTGTTTCGCTAGATTTTTATAGCTTTCGTAAGTAGAATGTACAAAAAATTGAATCTCGACGGTAGATTTCTATAAAATTTCTAGTCTCTAATAGAATGATTAAAAATTGAAGGACTGTAGAAGCTTCGAGAGTACATTTTTATGCGGTTAAAAATTGAAGGCTGGTAATAGCTTTCAATTTGATGATACATGTTGTATAAAATAAAAAATTGAAGAACAGCATTCGATTTGACAGTGACTAGATTTCTATGAATTGTCCTGTGAGAGTGATAAAATAGCCAAAAATTTCAAGAAAGTGGACGCATTCTAAATACCAATTTGTGCAAGACTGCAAGCGAAATCCTCATAAATTCGCAGACAGATTCAAGAAAAAGTTACATCACCGTTCTAGACTAATTAAAAACCGTGCGCCAGTTAAAGTTCGGCACAATCGGCCACTCTGCGTTCAATTTCTCGAAGACTGAATGGGCGGTAGCCGTCTAACAAGGCGGACGAGGAAACGGCTAATAAAAAATGAAAGCTCCAAGCCAGACTCGAGACTTAAAACAGCTCCGGCGCGGCGCGGCGTGCCGCAACGGGCAAGATCTTCCCGTAAATCCTATCCGATCCGATTGTCAAGACTCGCTGTAAATTCAACAGCCTCGCCACCGCCGGAGATTCTTTCTTCGTTGGCGGTTGATTTTTTTTCTTTCCACTCGGCGAGTATCCAGTTTCAGGAACGCTGTATTCGACGCGGAAGTTCGATAAAACTTCCGTGATTGCATTAGCATTCGAAGTTTCGGAGCCGGCGTTGTCCGTCTCTTTTTGAGCTGCTCTGGTTCCGCGCAACTTCCCGATAAAAGTCTGCCTCGCCTAGCCCCTTCCTCGCCGATTTAGGTATCTCTCGATTTAATCGGACCCAGAATGCAAACTACGACACGAATCAAACGCAGAAAATTCCGACGACTGCATCTATTTACCTTTGACGAAGTTCCCCCGGCACTCCATCCAAGGGACCTTACAAAAATCACCTGTACCACGTCAAGCAATTTCCTTCGAACTTCCCGCGTCTCGATCAATTCCCTTGCAATTATTATTTCGTTGAACTCGGAGAAATGAAACGACAGACGGTTCAACTACGGGCAATAGCATCAGCGAGTATCCGAACTGTTACGACTTCAAAAAGAATCGAACGAGTACAATGCTGGACTTATTTCGAAGCTTGACGCTTCTACTTTCGTAATAAATTACTTATTCTTGTCAGACATGTTTGACACGAAAGAATTTGAAGCGAGAGTCTCTTCTTCTTGACGGCACTGCCATTGGAATATGAAATGAAATTGTTCGCGTTAATCGCGCAGAGTAGTTCATCCAACATGTTTCAGCTTAATACTCGCGAAACTGCGCAAGTTTTTGTTACTTGTCCATAAGCGGAACAGAAATACAAGTGAACAAACTGGGGGAAGAAATGGGAACAGATAAAATGATCGAGTTTAAGCCATTCATTGTCAGTCAAGCCCTACCGGCACCGGCTCTTCGAGCTTCTACAAAACGATCGCAAAGTTATCGCGGCAGGTATCGCCTACCGTGCTACACACGGCCGATACAACTATATCCAGGGTATCGAGGATGGTGCAGGCAAGTGTAAAATAATGGTGCGATGCCTTGGATCCTTAGGGGGAAAATAAAACTTGAACCGTTCCAATGTATGAAACATGCTTCGAGTTATGGCCAACACCTACGAGTGTGTATCTTCGTGAATCACTTTTACGCCAGACCTGAATCATTTTTCTTGTATTTCAGGAAAACGAGTTTGAATTTCTCTAATATCTTTCAGAGTTATATATGGTATTCGATCTATCCATATTCTTCAAATATTCGATGCATAAAATTCACAGTCTCATAATTAGACTGTGTGCGGATTTTTATGCAAAATCAAAATGTTATGCATTGATTGCGATAAGCAGGAATAACATACAAAATACAAAAATGGTGTCCGCGGCTTTGTTTAGGATTTATTATCGGAAAATACGGACCAATCAGAGTCCGACTATAGCGAACGGAGTCTCGTGTTTTTCGTTAATAACTCCTAAACAAAGCCGCGGACGCCATTTTCATAAAGGAAAATGTCGCTTCAAATATCCCAAGGAACCTCCCATTGCCGGGAGTTACACTTATTTTGGGACACCCTGTATATCGCAAAGAATAAAATGTTGCAGTGACAGAATTATTTATCTCTTGTTTTCAATTAAAAAATACTAATGATTTATCTGTATCTATACCTTTTTTATGGTTCCTGGAGATAGAAAACTACTGGAACCTGGGATCTTGGGTGGAAGTAAGTAACCCTTTTCTAACCTTTATTTTTGTATATTTCAGCGGACCGAGGACCTGTTCTTCGCATTCGCAGGGTCGTCCATATATACCTTCACCACGCATGTTCTTTCCCGGTATATCTGTATCTATACCTAATAAACAATAACTTTCACTTCTGCCGCGCGTGGACTCCACGCTCACGATTTTGTTTAGTGGTTAGTGGATCAACCCGAACATGGGTCATCCGAGTCCACACTCCTCGGATTAGCCGGAGGTCAGTGCGTCAAAGCATTTATTCGCACCTCTTTAAAAAAAGGGTTAGGATCGACCCAGCCACGATCGTCGGTGGGCAATAGAAAAATTCCGTAATCGATTTAACCCCAGGTGCCTGTTTATTCTGTGCACAGGCTGTCAATGCAGTCGCATGGGTGTTTGTGTCCGTCTCGACGAGCAAACTTTCCCGAAGCAGAGAGAGAGAGAGAGGCTACGAGGATTAAAGTTGGAGGAGCTGAGCGACTTACACCTGCCCGGATCGACGATTTATTCCGTCACGCCGGCGACCGATCGGGAACTTCCGTCGAGTCGTTCCACTCGAGCCGTTCACCTCTTTCGACGTCTTTGTTCCCGTTTCACGGCCACTCGGAACTTGGAAAGCGATCGGTCGAGCGCGAGGAAGCACCTCGCAAGAGCTTCCGTCAAAGCGAGGCCGAGACCCGGCGAACAAATTATAAATCTCTATTCCGGGGGTGGGCGAGGGATGAACGATCGATTTTTTTCGGGTAAGTTTCGAAACCCGTCTCGATAGCCCTCGAGAACTTTTCGCCTTTATGAAAACGTTTGATCGAGGAGCTGATTGAGACGCTCCGCTTTCACCTGGGGACTTTTCAATGGTTCCGGATTAGACGAAATATCAATCAGTCAATAAATAAATAAAGGGAGACTGCGATTACGAAGATTTTATGCAGAGAATTATCCACCGTGAAAAGAGGGAATGTCATGTGAAATAAATTTCTGTTCAACCGTCAAAGAGTTTGTTCTAATTAAAAAGTGCCTCCACCATATTTTCTACCCTTTGAGACTGCATCTACGTATGTATCTTTCATCCCTTGCAGAGATTATCCGTCATCAAAAGTGAATGTCACGTGCTAAACATGTATACACTTTGTTCAATGTTCAAAGAATTTATTTCGGCCAAAAAATGATTTCGCTTCAAGCTTCAATCCTTTGGGACTGCATTTTTCTACCTTTGAGTACCTACCTACAGCAATTATCTGGCGTCGGAGGTAAATTTCATATGCGAAATAGCTTTTTTGAAGCTTCAAGCAGTTCGGACCAAGAAATTATTCCACTTGAATTTTCAATCGTTTGAGACTGCCTTTCATATTTTATAGCGATAATCCG
Organism: Lasioglossum villosulum; assembly: GCA_963971365.1. Lineage (NCBI taxonomy): Eukaryota > Metazoa > Arthropoda > Insecta > Hymenoptera > Halictidae > Lasioglossum > Lasioglossum villosulum. The sequence continues at coordinate 3,245,723 of OZ020495.1, forward strand.
TCTCGAAAAGTGAATTCCACGAGTAAGATATTTTTCTTAAAAAGAGATGATTTTAAATCGATTTACAACCCCACACAGTATCATATTTGTATCTTTTATTCCCTGTGATGACCATGAGCTGTCAAAGACCAGTACCACCCTTAAATTATTGTTTTTCGATCTCCTATTCCAGTGTCTCATCCCATCAATCATCCCAGTTTAATTTCCAACCCTCTGGTGCTTCTTTTCTACATTTCATCCCCTATTCACAATGCACGTGACAAAAAACCAATAGAAGCGTCACAGTATTTTTATCTATATCTCTAAGAAAAAAATCGGTCCGAATCGATATATCGTTTCATTTCAATTTCCAAACTCGACAACCCTTCCCCTTGGGTCTCTCATCAAAACCCACTGTAATATCATAAAGATGTTAATACTTCAATTCTTCAAAACAAATTCACGAGATCAATAATTCCTCTCATTTTTATTTTCAACCCCTACAGATACCTTTCCCACTTTGCATCCCCTTTCTAAAACACAACTCGTAAAAAACACCATTACAATCCGCGTTTCATCTCGAAAGAAATCTTCCAAGACCGGTAAATTATCCTACATCAATTTTCAACCCCTGCGAGTCGATTTCATCCCCCACGGCTACGGGATCAGTCGTCGAATCGCAATATCGGCCACAAAATATTTCACCGTGGCAAATAAATAGAAGGTAGAAACAAACGGTGGAAGAGAAAATAAAAAACGAAATGGGGGAAACGAATCATGGTTCTCCTATTGTCCGTTCGAAGAGGGGGTGAGATGAGGGTGAGTCTGAGGGAAAAGGAAACGGGTCGCGCGATGGGGACGGAGGAAGCAGGCGGCCAAGGACCCTTTAACATTTTACGAACTTTCGGAAACGGCTCTTCTTCGGTCTGAATGGTCCTTCTTTAAGCTTTTTCATCCGAGAAAAACGGGGGTAGGGTACGAAGGGAATCCCGTCGTCGACGTCGGGCAGAGAGACGCGTCTCGCGGAACAAAGGCGTCGCGACGCGATTGCGGAAAACACGTTTTTCGCGGACGATCTGAAAACGAGACCGTACACGCGGTTCCGCGAAACTGTTCCGCTCCCGAGGTTAATTCAATCATTTCCTCGTAATTCGCCGTGGCTGACCGCACTTTGACCAACACTCGTTCCACTTATCACGGTGTCCATCTAATCCTGCGGTTAGGTCGCTCTGTCGCGGTCCACGATTAAAATCGCACGCTAATCACGTTCCGAACTGTTGCTGCCATCCATTTCGCAATATACACTGGTGCGAACCGAGCTTCTCTCGCACAGGTTCGTTGCAGTCGATCAATCGCAATCACGACCCTTTTATTGGACGCTCCTTAACCCTTTGATTAATTTCGCTATATCGATGCGATTGGAAATTCAGATGCAAAATGCGAACGCTGTAAAAGCAACTCGATTATTCGCGGTAACATTCGGACGCTTGTAAAAGGATCACTTTTTTCAATATTGGACGATACGCCTTGGATGTTTCGAAAATACATGTTCTCGTGAAATCTTCTTCGGTTTCTTCGTTAACCCCTTCTCGCACCATCTTCTTTACAGTCGCGGTGATTAAAACGTCTTTATCTCCAAAAATGTCGTAGAAAGTAAAGAAAAATTAATATCTTTTTGTACGCGTTCGTTGAAATACGGCAAGGAGATAGAAATGTATCTGCAGGACGGAAAAATTCGATTCTCTTCTGTTGAATGCTGTCGATAACATTTGGGGTGCAAAAACGAGGTTGACGGCGATCACGACATACTAAATTAGTTCTTCCGGTTTCCTCGAAAAATCCGATGGAGCCGAGGTGTCGGAGAGGAGGGGGTGAAAGACGGCCAGTCTCGGAAATCTCGGTGAAAGGACGGCGTTAATTAAGCGCCACCCCGGAAGAATGGCGGCCCGATGAGACCACGAGGCGGCGAATTAAAGTGTAAAAGGGAAAGAGAGAGCCGGCCGCGAAAAAGGGTCTCGGAAGAAAAAGCGAAAGGAGCGTGAACGGCTGAAGAATAGGTGAAGAGGGTGTGGGAACAGAGGGGAGGGGGATCATGCTCCCCTGTGGGGGTAAAAAGAGCAACGAGGGTTGGTCGGTTTCGGTCACTTCACCACTTCGCTTTTTCACCTCGACGCGCTCGATCCACTTTACCACACTCTCCGTAATTTTATTGAAAAGCAAATGCACATTTTTACATTCTAGTATACCAATGAGACGCGAATCTTTCTCGCGACGAATGTACACTCGAGACATGAACGTTTTGTGGCGGCCATCGCGCTGCCCTACGCCGCCGTCGTTTAGAAAACTCCTTATTTCCTTGCCATATTTGTTTCTCATTGTTCTCCGTTCTGCACGGTTCTGACCAGTGCTGACTCACGTCTTGCGGCTAGATCCACGCAGGCCTTTCTTTTTTTTGTTAAAGGCGGTGGGGGAATGCTGCTTATGCACACCCCCCGCAGATGTAGTTTGGGGGGTAGTGTCGGGCTCGGTTTCCCCTCAGGATGACGTTTAGGCGAATTATGAGGCCTTCTGCCAACACCATACCGACCAAACCCCCACCGCCCAGGTCTCACCAGACCTTCTTCACCTACTAAGGTACAGGGACTAATACCCCGTTGGCCCGCTTTTCGCATTCATCGGGGGTATTTTTCCGTGACCACAACCACTCCTGTTCTTGGCTAGTAGATCCACGCAGGCCTAATCCTCTCCTGTCTTCTCCAGGTCCTGCTTGGGCCTGTTTCAAGTTTTATGGCCAGGCCCTGGCGAACCTTTCTTTTTTACGGTCCCCTTTTCTGGTTGCTGTTTTCGCTCCTACCTGTTTCCGCGTGTTCCTACCTGATGTTTTGCTCCTCCTAGAAAGGTTCGGCTGTAGTTTCCACTCTTTACTTTCTCCTCCTCCAGAGGAGTTTTAAAAAAGTTTCACGTTGTAAATCGACTTCCCCTGAAATAAATATTGTGTTGAAAAACCTTACTGTTGCGTCAAATTATCTTTACCCATACCTCCACAGTTTAACCCTTTCGCTACGGCGGTTCAGTTCGTATTTTGGACGAAAAGGAATGTTTCTTTAAACAGACGGTGCTATCAAAAAATTAGGTCGCGATTTTACCGGGATGTCGGATATATCCGGCGTTCGGCTCCGCGAGTTTTCATGTGGATGACGGATATATCCGTCGTTCGGAGCGAAAGGGATAAAGTGACGCATTATTTACTGGGTAGGGCAGCTCGGTGAAACAATAGAAACTATCATTTTTTGTGCCGGGAGCACGCGGAACCGTGAAATTTCTGGTACACACGCGCGGAAGTTTTTTTGAGCGATTCCTCATTTGTCGCGGCGTTCGTCCGCGGGCGGAAAATAATTCGCGGGAATGAAATCACGGGAAAGCGGTTGAATAAAACCGTGGCGAAACCACTGGCCGCGCGTCGAAATATTGAATGGTAGGTTTCGCGGAAGCGAATCAGTGTGGCGGGTCCCGGTCCCGGCCCGGTTCGGTTCCGTTTGTGCAAGGGTCACTCGTTCGACTGTGATCGAGCGGCGTATCCAGCAGTCTCCGTTTCCCATCGATGAAAACGAAACAACAGCGAACCATGGAAGGTGGTACGCGCATATCTACCCGAAAATAGAGAGAAGGTCTCTTTGTGAACGAGGGGTGTGTCTCCTCGCCCTTTTTTGGCGAGAAATTCGTCGACTGAAAACACGCGTAAACAACTGCTGCTCGGAAAACGTCGGCCTCAAAGGAATCATTTGACGAGAAACGGCCGGGGAATAGGTGACGCGGATAACGCTGTCTCGAATATCACCACCTCAGAAATTTCGAATTCGCCGGCGCCGTTCTCCTCTTCGTGTAACAAATGTGATATTTTTAAAAATATTTTTCTTTGCAGCGAAACCACGCTCTCGTGTTTGCGAGCGACATTTTAATGAACCTCTCCCTCTGAATTCTTTTCTTGATGGCCTGCACACAGGAAAGAATCGTAATAATGTTTCCACCGCGGAAACCAGTGGGACTTTTTTCGAATTTGTTGAATTATGAAATTCTCTTTGGGAGAAATTATTGACAGAAATTTGTTCATTACCTCGACAGCGACGAAAAGGGATTTTAATGAAACCTGTACTCGAACAATGGACCGTCAACGTCGAATTACTTGATCGTTGAAAGAATCTTCTTCGTCGTTCTTTCTCGGAGGTTCCCAGCAATCCTCCGTATAATCGCATCATTCCTTTGTAACCGACTCCGTTTTAGAAATGTGCAGGTCGCAGCTCTTTTTGATCTCATCTCTCTAAATCTGCTCAGCTTCCTCCTATTAATTCGCAACAAATCTACGAACCGAGGAAAACGTTACCGGCCAGCGGCAGCTCCTATTAAACTTCGTCAAACAGAATCAGTCTGACACTCGTAAAGGAGTCAGTGGAAAAAACGGAGAGGAAACAGGAGACCGGGACATCTTGCACGGGAACGAAGAATCGAAAGAGATGGGACGAGAGCGAGAAAGAGAGTGGGGGAGGAAGAGAAAATAGAAAGAGGAAGCTAGTCCCTTAACAAACTGCCCCGCAGTGAAATTTTCACGTGAAAGTTTCGCGGGCTCTCGACGGATTTTCGCTTTCTCGTCTCGTCTCCTCTCCCCACTTTCTTCATCCTCTTCGTTCACCCTTACTTTTCTTTTCTCTCCTTTCCTTTCTTTTTTTCGCTTCAAACTACTTGTTCCCCGTGAATTGTTAACGCGACAAAGAGATTAAGTGCACGGACGCTTAGCCCGCAGTCAATTTAAATGTTTCTCCTCCTCGCGATTTAATTTCCTCCCTTTGGCCGGGGCTGCCGCTATTCTTCCTACCCGATGGTCCTCCCTTGTCTTTCGTCTTTTCCCGAACGCTTTGTGCATTTTACCTTCGGTCCTCGCGCTGCGGAAACACAAAGAGGATCCTCGCTTCGCCCCGAACCGTCGTGTGTCATGCTTTGGTCTGTCGATCTTCGCGCAAAATAAAAATTGTCTGAGCTGATTACGTCGACCAAAACGTACGACAGAAATGTGTTTTCTTTTTTAAAAATTGCTTACACGACTATAGGTTCAATTTTGATTGCGTTTGTTCCTGTAAATACGTTATTAGGAAAGATAATTGGAACCGCGAACTGTAAGAAAGAATTTTACGCGCCCTCTAAAGCGAATTACTGCAAAAGGTAAAGTACAAAGAATCGTAAGAATGACGGTAAAAAAGAGTACTATCATAAAATAGCACTAAACGCAAAACATTGGTCGGGTATATAAGAATTACGAGGAGAAGTTTTACAAGTATTACGAACTGACAGAGTGCCTGTTTAAAAAGTGGATGTTGAAACAGTTGAAAAAAAAAACGAAAGGAAGAAAAATTTCAGAAGACGGGACCGATTAACTGGAACAATACTGCAGTAGTTTCTTATGTTGAAAGTATATACGACGACGTGTAATATATTTCTCCTCTTTCTAATATTAACATACTATATATTAACTTTTTGATAATATGCAGAGTAATTTTTCTTTCTTCCTTGAAAATAATCTAAATTAAAATCGAAACGTCGGTAAATAAAATGATTGCGATATTTTGCGAATAGTGTGAAATTTAACAACCGATCGAACCAGTGCGCTGAGAACATAGAAACATAGTTAACTACTGGAATTTATTAAGGAATCGAAAATCCAGGGAGTTATACTACAATGACACACCTGCTCGTCTCAAATAACCATGCAGTTGATGCGACGTAAAACCTTTATTTAAAAAAAAAACACCACCGAAAAAAGAGCGAAAGAATTTGATTAGATCCGTATCCGGCTAATAAAAAGTCAGCATAATCCTACCACGGTTCAACGAGTTCTCTTAAGAACCGCCGGTAAGAAAGCATCTCTGGTTCAGCAGTGATATTATCTCGGAAAGTGTCTCGAATAAACGTTTAGGTATACCGGTAAGTTTTCCAAGCTCCGGAGACACACAGAGTCTTTCCGCAAGTGGATACACCCGCGGAAACGGTTCCAAATAAGCCGGGTCCAAGAACTGAAGGAAAAGCCGAAAGATCCGACGAGAAGCTGGCGTTAAATAAAAACGAAAGGAAAATTGAAGCCGCCGCGCGGTGTTTCAGGATTCGTTGGAGCAGGCGGGAAATCCGGTAGTTCGTGGTAAAAAGTTCCGCCGTGGTTGAATCGGTGAACACGGTTCTCGCAAAACCATGCTACCTCGAAGAAAACATATTTTCAGGATGGTTGGCAATTATTTCCTCGCGGCACGGTGGTAGGCGGTTTAGACTCCGGTGGCGGAAAACCCGTCGCGGAAAAAGCCAGGGGAAGGTAAAAAGTTGGGAAAGTCGAGGTTAACGAGTTCGAACAAGCGGAATTGGATGACACGGGGAACGACGGACGAAGAAAACCGGAGGAAAACATAAGGGGAGGGAGAGGGTGAACGATAGAGCGTGCTAGAGAGAGAGTGAAAGAGAGGAAAAGAGGGGTTGGAGGATCATTCGTCCTGAATTAAATTGGCCGCGGGCAAAATGCTCGTGAAACCGTGAAATTACCATTTTGAAGCTCGCGCCCGGTTTCAAAGCCATCTTTTTACACGATCTGACAGCGGTTCCTCTATTGGTGACATTCGTGTCTTTTCTATTATCGTCGACCTCGACTCCCTATCTACGCCAACCCTTGAACATCTATAGTCTCGCCCCTGACCCGGAATTAAGTTTTTCCGGTATCCGATGCAGCGGTGAATGAACCTTCTCTTGAGATTCTGCCGGGCAAACATAATATCGTGCAGGTTTTCGCTTTAATATAGAAAATATTGCTGTACATAGTCCACTGGTTACTCCGTTACCCGACCCTTAATTTTAGGTAAATTGCTTTTTAATCTTGAACGTTCTAGCGTTTCCGCTAACTGGGTATATCGGTTTATCTTTATCCGAAGAATTAATGAACTTTTCCTCGGGATATAATCCTGGGAGAACGTGTTCGATTAAATTCATAAACACGATTGTTGTACGAATTATTTGAACGTGTAAATAATATTTTAGAAGAATATTTCTCTTCCGATAGATAAAGACGAAATAAGCTTAAGCTAGTGTCTAAGCTGAAAAAATTGCGAGAAGCCATAGCGTCCGATCCAATAAGATAGAATCGCCGAACGTTTCGTTATCCCTCGGTAACAGATTACGCGAAATCTTATCAAAGGATTGACGTTTCGGATTATCAGAATACTAAAGTGTACACTGGGATTACGGGATTAGTTTCATAATAAAGAGTTAATAAGCTTTTAGGGCCGGCCGAGTCCGCGGAGAACGAGAGGGGAAAGAGAGGGACAGAGTTGGTTGGGTTGGAAGCTCGATTATTCCGCTGAAAATGTGGCGTTAACGAAACGGCTCGGGTTAGTTTTGTTTAACAAGGGGATAATGTTAATGAGAAGAAAAGCATTAATTTACACCTTGTCTTTTAGGCTTCTCTCTTCGTCTAACCGAGATTCGAGACCTAATCCACACCTCGAGTCGTCGCGTTATTCCATTCTTATCAAAAAACTCGTGCCATTCTCGTTTAATTAAATCGATTCCGCACCTCGAGCCACGCCGAGAGTAGTTGGGGAACGTACCGAAGTGTTATCTACCGATTTTGATGAAAGTGGCTGGAGAGAGAGAGAGAGAGAGAGAGAGAAAATGGCTCTCGAAACGTATTTGACACTCGGTTTTGCTTGTTGACCGTCGCTTATGTTTGTACCAAAAAACCCTCGAAACTGCAGGCGAGAAATAATTGACAACCAATTCATTTGAAATATTTCATGAGAAAGAATATCGTATTTTTCACAATTTTTTGAACGATGAACCATTCCGAGAATGAGAATTGCTTCCACAGCGAAAAATCGATCGTCAGAGCATGATTCCGCGTCGAAAGCAGACGTCCGAGCACATCATTATACATCCGACTCCCTTTTCGAGAAGTTTGATTTCCATGCCGACTGCAGAGGGTAGTTTGAGCGCAAGTTACGGACAAAACTCGGAAAAACAAATTATCGACCATCTCTACAATCAATATCGAGCCTGCATGAACGAGTTTGCAACTTGTTCGAACGTAACAAAACAACCCCCCCAAGCCATTACTTCGCTCTCGCTCTCTCTCTCTCACTCACCCTCTTTCTCGCTCGAGGTTTCGCGGAAAAGAAGAGTTCGTGTGTTTCCTAGCCTTCCTGTTTCGCCTTCCTCTTTCTGAAAGACTCTACCCTGTATTCTGCAGTTTATGCACGATCGTAAAAACTTCGTCGTTGAGCGACGCGGGCAATCTTTCCTTCGAGTTCATGGCGATCGAAGATCCAACCGGATCCACGAATCTTCGAGTTACATGCAACCCGCCACTCGAACATCTAATTATTTCTTCCGAGAAACGTTCTCGGCTAGATTCTGTCCTCGATATGACGAATCCATTCGCTTCATAAAATAAAAAATAGAGATACTTAATTGAGATGATATTACCGTACATTAATTTTTAGTAATATCTTTAATTATTAAAGAAGTGCATTATTTAATCCTGGGACATGGAAACTATATATTTCTCATTCGATATCGTTAATTAACGACTGAAGAACATTTTTTATTTGCCACTTTCCACGTCCACAAACGTTCACGAAAGAAGGGTTTCATTTATGAAATTACTTTGATCACACCGCAATTAGACTCTGGAATTGATGCATTCACGAAAAGCAGGATACTTGCACAAACAAAACCTCAACAAGTACAATTTCATTAAAAAACGGACTCGTTCTTCGCACACGCCAAAGTTTTCGACCGTCTGTTTTTCTTCTCTCGATTTCTAAAACTGTGTTTCAAGTCTCGAGACATCCCCGTCGACGGATAAAAGGAGACACCGTTAATTAGCGCAGCATCCCAGGCACATCGTAGAAAAGCTAGCCGGTTGTTTATTTATCGGGAAAGCTAATAACATCCGTTCGATATCGATTTCCCTGGGCGCGCGGTCTGCCCCGCGTGTTTCACTTTCCATCCGCGTTTTGTTTCTCTAATTTCCCCACCATAATTTTCCTTTTTCCTCCCGCTTTACACACTTCACCCGGTTTCTCTCCTCTCTCCTCTCCTCTCCTGTTCTCTTCGGATCCCGCAGCCTTCCGCTTCCTTTCCTCGCGGCTCACGAGTGCAGGGGCGTGCTTTTTCCACCTTTTTTCCATTTCTTTCCGCCACCCACGCACGCCCCCTATTTTCCAAGCAGTCCGTTTCGAGGACGTGATTTACTCGTTGCGTACACAACCGGCGCCGGAGAAAAATACAAAACGGAAATAATGATTTAAGCGTGGAACGTGGTGTCGATCCTGGGGGCGTGGTTGTTTTTTCGGTTACGGAGCTCCTCCACCCCCATCCTCTTGGTTTTTCCTGTCCCCGCACCGATTTCCCCTTTTTCAGTTCTTTTTCGGTCGTCAGAGAACTGGAAAATAAAAAGGGACGGAAAAAAGGGAAAAAATTACTCGACTCCTGTCGCGGTTACGCGCGACGGCTCTTTCTCTATTCCTCTCTTCCGTGCTCTCTTGTTCTTTTTTTTATATTTTCATTTCACGCAGTTTCCCTAACAGGGTAGCGCGGGATTTTTTCCACCGAGTGACGAGGTCGCGTGCGATCGTCGAGCCTCGCTGATTCCGCTAAAAGGTCGGCTGAATTTTGGAGCACCTGCACAAACCGAGTTTCCACCGAGGAAGCGAAAACGCGTCTGGCGGGAAATTTCTGGAGAAAATTTGAGAAGAGCTCCACCTGGTTCGTCGATGACAATGCCATGTCTGGTACTGACGCGTGTCTTATTCCATGGGAGTCGTTCTCTGTAGCGTCGCGAGGAGTCTGGTTTTGATGGTATCGCGGCACCCTTTTGTTTGATTGAATTCACCGGTTCAATATTGAATTGTAATTCGTCGAAGAGGGTTCGTTATTTAATGATTTTGCGAGAGACAGGTCCCCGAACAGCCTATACAAATATGCCTAAAGCTTCAACAAGTAGAAGTCCACCGAAGAGAAAACTTGACGGTCTTCTCACGGGGGTCTCCAACTAAAAAGCACGAAACACTTCAACAAGTGTGATTCTACTAAAACCGTAGACTGTAGATATTCGCACGGGGATCTTCAATTGCAACAAATAGCCGGCTTTCGCGTATAAGAAAAAGAAAGCGGAACGCGGTAGCACAGAGGCGCGCGGGTTTCGAGTCGTGAACGCTGCGGAACGAGCTAATACAGGTCTCCTCGTTCCATTCTCGACTTCTGTCCACAGATTTCCATCGATCGTGCACACGCGACCGATGTAATTCCCGGCTGCGTTCCCTTTGAAAGGAAACAAGGCAGAAGGAAAACCGGGAACTACGCTAACGTGGGAGGGGAAGCGTAGACAAAAAGGAGGAAAGAGAGGAGAGAACAAGAGGAGGTGGAACGCCGGAGGAATAAGCCGACGGTGATTGTTCGTTGGTTGCGTGGCCGAAGGTACGTCGCATTGTCGTCCGAAGTTTTCAGCAATTGTTTCGGGGACGGGAGGTGGGGGGAAGGGAACGAAACCGATACAACGTCCGATGGGGATCGGGAAAACGTCGGCTCCGTTTGTAAGCGAACTCGTTCCTCCAGAACAGCCGCCCCTGTTTCCCTCTTCAGGGAAAATATGGATCTGGGAAGAGGAGGAACGCTCTCCGGGGAACGGCTTACCGAACGAAAATCGGCGGCGCGCGCTTTTGTTCCCGTGATTTTTATTGCGACTGTCTCGCAGACGCGTTCCGCGGGCCGCTTATTCTTCCGATTCGACGGCTCGGTTCCTCGGGAAATTCGTTGACGATTGAAAAATTCCATTTTTTCTCACCGAGCCTCCTGCTATGCGCCTGTCTCGCGTCTGATGGGAATTTTATTCGAGCACCCGTGAAAAAAACTTTTTAGAACCCATGCTCGTATTAAAATGCACCGAACAGGAGACAATAATTTTTTTCGACATTAGTGACCATAAATAAAAGCGTGGAGTGCTAAACTATATCGACGTGATCTTCGTGGGCGCTCCACGCTTTTATTTATAGTCATTAATGTCTAAAAAAAAGTATTTTCTCCTTTTTAGTGTATTGTAATATAAGCGTAGTTTTTAAAAAACTTTTTTATATATTTTTTATTATCTACTTTTTAGTCTTTTTTATATGGAACGCAAGATATGGTAATACTGGTATGAAATAGTAAGATATAGTCACGCAAGGTGTGGGATACGCGAGATAGAATGAAGGGATGACTCCGAGAGACGACGTCTTTCGATAGAGTTCGAAATTGTCCGAAATGAAACTAAACGAACGGAACATCAAACGGAGCTCCTTCGGTGCGAAGTGGGTCAGTGGAGTGGGGATGAGTCGGAGTGGGAACAAGTAGTGGAGTAAGGAGCGCGTCCTCGATAAATATCGAGGCCCAAGTTCGATTCACGCTGAGGTCCTACATTTTGTATCTCCTAAATGTATAGTTTTTTTAATTTGTTCTTTTTAATATTTCATTGTCATCCAGTTCCGAGCTATGTGTAAAGTTTCAAGTCCCGAAATTTTCGACAACGTTTTTTTTCCAAACCAGCAGTCTCCCCGGCCAACACGACCGACGGATTGAATTTCCAGAGAGCGACGAATGGAGTTTTGCAGATGAACTTTCTGGAGCGGCGCGTTTGCCAGTTGCACGAACGCTGAGAGAATGACGTTCATTGTTTTTTATTACGACGCGTTTTGGTCGAGTTACTTGTACAGTGATTTAGGAAATAATTGAACGCGGAAACCGGAGGCAATCGAATTTTTTTGTTGGCGTAGGACGTCGTCGATGGGGGAAACAGCAATTATTATTTTTGTTATGAAATTCAACAGTATTTTCAAAACGAATATGTTATACGTACATACATCGAACAATCCCAGTGAGAAGACCAAGGGAAAAGTACTCGTTCAATATTGTAATTAAGTGTATAATTTGCGGGAATAATATTCATAGTATATAAATATAAATAATATAATAGTATTCATAGGCTAATTTCCAGGGACAGAAATGAAAGAGGAATTTACTCGCCTTGCTAAGCTTCCCGGCAGGTTCGCGATAAAATAAAAATCTCATCAAACTCGCTTCGTAAACCGTGTTGAGTATATTTTATGAATCCATAAAATCCGCGGAGTCTGTCACGAGCGCGAAACTTTTGCTCTCGCATCGATGAATAGGATTAGAGTTTCGTAATCGGTAACAATTCGCGCGGCGGTGTCTAAATCCAGAGACTGGTTTGTAAGACATCGTTAATTGCACGGCAAATTTAAATGAAACGGGAGGACGTGGTCGAAAGTTTCGGCGCTCGTTTAAATTTCCCACGCTACTTATCGACGCAGCGAGGGCCGAGCTGAAATCAGAAGCTCCGAGGGAACTCCGTAGTTTCCGCGACTAAACACTTCGGGTGTCCGTTGTACACACACGCGTGGAACGCGCCGGCGCGCAACGTGATATCACTTTCGAAGAAGTTTAAGTTTAATTACTGGCTGATATGCGGCCACGGTCGGGAGCTGTTTACGGGAAACTCGCGAATGACCGCGGACACTGCAACTTCCGAGAGCGCCGGGAATGTATTAAAACCTCGTGGAACTTCCTCGGGCTTCTGTCTGGGCTGCTACGCAAGAAACACCGCGATACGAGACTGTCCGATCGAACGAACCAGGAATCATTGTTCCCGAGAACCTCTGAAATTCGAAACTACTTTCCATTTTGGTAAGACTTCGGAACCCCCCTGTCGAAACAGGACATACGTCATTCGATTCGTTTTGACATGTTCAACACGAAATGTAATTGTAATTTTTGGCGGAAACGAGTTTTCGAGACATTCGTGACAAACTGCAGCTACTACATGTTCAATTTTGTGTATACGTGCCGCGTGAACTTTTTAAATAAATGATGCTAAAGAGTGAGTACATATTACAACAATAACCCACCCAGCGTTTCTAGGAAGAAGAGTCTCGCATTAAACAATATAAAATCAACTGATTGCGAGACCAATACCAATTAGTTTTACCATCAAATGCGATAATGTGGGATTGGGAGTCTTGGCGATAAACCGTGTGTGTATTTTAAATATATTTATTATGTGGTATAATTATATTAACAGTAGCTTTTCTACGCGACTATCCCACGCTTTCGTGTCGACGACTTTCACCCTCCGCTGCGGAGAACACACTGCCGCTTCTTTTCGGAAAAAGGTCCTCACACCCTCATATTCATTCTCTCTTTCTCTCTCACTCTCTTTCTTTCACTCGCGCCCTTAAAACTAACTGTCGATTGAGACAAACCAGGCACAGGCCTGCATCGTGTCGTTTGTCCCTCGCTCTACCTGGCTCAAGAGGCCTTACCATAAATAGTGACCACTTGGGTCCTACGACGTGCACTCGCAATCCCACAATAATATAATGAAAAATAATGATGTAAAACTTCAAAACTTACCGAAAATTCCTTAGTTAAGCGGAAAAACCGATTGCACTTTATTGTAGAAAAACAGAGTCTCATTCTGGTGATACGCGGATAAGGTGAGCTATCAATTTTGAAAGACTACTTCTCTTATTACGGACATTATATTTACGACACTATTATTCCTCGGAAGGAACGATCAGTTCATCCGTGGCTTGTTCGGTCATCGTATCTCTGTGTCGTCGTGAAAAATCATGGAATCGAATCTGTCCCAGAACCAGCGAGGAAAACCCAAGGTACGAGCAGCTAATCCGTCGGAAAATAGAGCAGAGGTTGGTTAACAAGCCGAATCGCCATTGTTGTTACGACAGGATCTATCTTCCGTGCGAGCGGACAATAGAGATGCATATATTACGACTGTTAGCACAATGCGCGTGGAGTCGAGGCATTTCTGATTCAGCTTGGTCGAATTGAATGCGGGGCTGGTTTCCCGCGCTCGCTCGGCTCCGCTCCGCGCTGCCCGTCGTTTATTAATATTTTCCTCCGCCGAATAGCAATTTAAATTCGCGTGCCGTTTACAGGGAATTCATTCGAGTCCTCTCCTCCCTCTGTACAGCGGATTCTTCGTTTGGTCGGGTTTTGCACGCGCTCCGAGTGGCATCATGGTTGTCCACGCAACCCCGAAACAAAGCCCTGTCACGAAAATATGACGCGTGTACCGGTGGCGCGCCGGTGTTATTCGCTGGGAAATTATTAATGCCGGGACCCTGGCCCCCGCGGCTGCCAGTTATTGCCGGAACAATTACTTGCAACGCGGCTTGTTTAATGTAATAAGCCGCGGCGATATTCGCGCGAACGCGCCCGCAGTTTGGTAATTTGCGAACGAGTTGCGACGGCCTCGGCTACGAAGGTGTATCGGCTCTCGTTCTCCAAGTGTCCGTGCGCCGAACAATTCCGCCCGGCTTGCCCCGGGATTTGTTAATTACAACCGAGAGGGAAAGTTGATACACGCTCGAATTAAATTCCGGACCGTAATTCCAATGAAACTTCCCTACTGAGCCGGAACACGATCGTTCCCGGCTCGGCTACAATTATTCCGCGTTATTGCGGTTATTGTGCTTTTTACGGCAGAACGGGTCGCGAAAAGTGCCGCGAGAACGTTGTATATCGCGGAACGTTCGACATGCTTCAACTCCATGGAAAAACGATGCTCTCGCGCTTCGCCAATTTTAGATTTTATTCCGAACGTATTTCCTGTTCCACCGCGGATTTTGCGTCGATCACGACGAATTGCACCTGCAACTTTTGTTTTCGAGGAGACGCGTGGCTGATGTTATGCTGGTTATAGGGAGGCAAAGTAGTCTGGATTACATGGACCTGTCAGAAACGAGAGTAATATGGAGATCCCCGTGGTTTTCCGAATTCGCTGCACTAACGAGACGCGTTTCCAGGCAGAAAGAGGTTCAAGTTCGGAGCGAACGAAGGCGATAAAGCCGGGTTCGGGATCGCTCGGCATAAATCATGCGCTCGTTAACTGGCCGGAGGCCCGCCGTGGAGTTATCAGAATTTTCTAACGCGGCAGTGCCTGCAAATAAGGCTGATTTACAAGCCAGCGAATCGATCGCGAGCATAACCCGGTACGCTTACGGCGAGCCCGAGCCTCTGCGAACATGGGCATCGTAAATCGCGGCTCTCGGCCCAGCCCGGGAATTGCCAGCCTCCGAATCAGCGAATAAATTCCCGCGGGTTCAACCCTTTATTTATTCAGTTGTTCGCTTATTTATTTACTTGCAGGGTCGCGGCAGCGCGGCCGGGACGACGCTCTGCTCTGCGGATACGCAACCGTAACGCGATCTAAAATTCATTTTCGGGATGAATCCGGGATGAACACACGCGATACGAGGATCCTACACGGCTCGCGGGAGGATGCGTATCTGCCTACGAGATCAGGCGTTCCGGAATTCCAGGTGAGATTCGCCTAACACGGGAATTGCGATCGACGAGACAGGAACTAATAGAATCACGTATGTTTCAACTGAAGAGACTTTCGGGATTTTTTGAAACCAATCTGGTAGACGTATTAATCTTCAATTTTCTGGACGTGTTTCACGATCTTCGAGGAGCGTACGGAGGACATGTTTGCATAGCGGAATAGCAATTTTTCGCGAAGCTGTAGCGAATGTTGCGAAAACGTTGAAACTTTAAGTCAAAGTAAAATAGAAAGAGCGTTGTAATTAATTTGCACCCAAAATAGTAATTAAAAAAAATTTTTTTTGAAACTTGAAGTCAAAGTAAAATAAAAAGAGCGTTGCAATGATTTTGAACCCATAATAATAATTAAAAAAAATTTTTTTTTGAGACTTGAGGTCAAAGTAAAGTAAAAAGAGCGTTGCAATGATTTTGAACCCAAAATAGTCATAAAAAAAATTTTTTTTTGAAACTTGAGGTCAAAGTAAAGTAAAAAGAGAGTTGCAATGATTTTAAACTCACAATAGCAATTTTTTGAAATTTTTTTTAAACTGAAAGTCAAAGTAAAATAAAAAGAGCGTTGCAACGATGTTGAACCCAAAATAGGTAAAAAGTAATGTATAAGTAAACATGTATTGGGAATCGGGAAGCAAATTTTCGATTCTTATGGGACTCCCCAATTTGTAAATCGACTCCCATCGAAATCGCATTGCAGAAGAGTTGCACCGCACAACTGCACTGTACAATTTTCACCAGCCGGTCCTTATTCCACAGAAACAAGCCCTGGACTGTTTCGCCAGTTTCTCGCGGCGACTTCATCGCGTCCACGAACCTCGAGAACCGTCGACTGCTTCCAGACAACGATTTATTTCCCTATGGATTTACATTCCGCAGAATTTCCTCTCGCTCGTTCCGCAGACTCGCGGTTCTCTTGACTCCTTTTTTTTCTTGTTTCCCTCTATTTTTACCCGGAGAAATGCTCTTCATCTTCGTTGCGTAAGCTGTCGGATATTTTTGCGCTCTTCGGTTGCTTCGGTTACACAGTTTTATTGCTACGTTCGAAAAGCAGATCTCTTTTACTAATACAAATATATTTGCGAACTCTTTGCGTTTTTCAGTTCGACTCTTTCCTCTTTTTCATTCGAGTATTTCTACTGAAATATTTTCGCGGATCTGTTTCCTCTGTTTTCCCCTTTTCTCTCTGTCAACTTTTATTCCCGCCTCTAACACAAATCGCCATTTTCGTCTTTGTCCATTAGGCAACCGGTTTTCCTGTTCCCGTTTAAACAATTTTCCCGATGTCTCCATAGATCCGCTGTCAACTTTCTTTTTCTTCTTCACCGGGTTTTCTTTCTATTTTTATACGCCGAACACGCCAAGGGGTTGTTTTTCTCTTTTTTATTGATCCTTCCTCTTCGGCTTTTATATATATATATATCTTGAATACTCAATTCCAATTGGTTTTTCCTCTATTTTCTATATCTGGAACAGATATATCCTCTCCCTCTCTTTCTCTCACGGTTTGATATTTTTAGTGGAACACACCGCGCTCTCAGGCACGGAATTTTTCTTCCGCAGATATTCTGTCACACATCCGCATTATTTTTATTTACTCTTTTCTCATTACATTTATCGAACACAGTCGTAACATTGTTATTTTTCTTTCCCTTATATGGACCGATAATACTTGAAAAATTTTCTATCTGTTTTCTCCTTTGGATTTCCCAGTTGACTATCCACCCAACAACCACCCCCGTAATACACCACCACCAGCCTTCCAACCGTTCACGTGTACGTTTGTTACGCTCCGTTCACTTTCCTCGGCGAAAAATATTTTTCGAGGATTCGAACCCGGGGCCTCTCTCCGATGCTATCCTACTCACAGAGTCAACCAGACTGCAACGATAGTCTCTGGTGTTTTTCCATATGTGTCTCGCAGATACATAGGATACCTTCACGTACATTCTAGGTTTTACCTCGCGAAGCATCGGTTATCTACGAACACCACCGCCGATGCTTTTTGTTACAAAAATGTTTTTGACGTCGCTCCTCCACCAAAGTGCAACGAAATTTATGGCCCGATCTGCTCTTACTCGGATGCACCTAGGATTTCCAGAGCTTTCAACCCCTAGCTAGCTAATTGTCAAGCAAATCTTAATACAGCGTAACGTCCAGTGGTTTAGCCATTGTTAATAATTAATCAAATCAATCGTATATAAGATATATCTTCTGAATGACTTTTCCACTAATGTTGCACGGGAAATAAAATTTAACCGGGATAGATTATCCACACGATTTGTGCGGGGTCCTTTAATGAATATTTCATTTGATTGTTCGCTCGCATATTATATTTCGAATTATATCATTTGTTGAATGGCGAATTGATTAAATGAAGGAGATATTTAGGTGGCCTGCTTTGTCTGAGACTCCCTGTATTCGCGAGTAAAGAATCAGGGTTGTTGGACGCGCAAGGGTTAACTTATCTTTTAGAATAAAATCTGCAATTGACAGAGCACGGGAACGTCGTTTTCCGGTTTCGCAGAAGTTGCAAGCACAACTTTTGAAAAGCGGGGGGATATTGAGCCGAGCGCCGATAACGCGATAACGGGATTTCGAAACGGAACGGAATGGAACGGAACGGCTAGGATCAATTCTTCCGACCGGCCTTTGCAACGCGTCCCGATCCTGTTAACCCCCTTTGCGGTTCGACCGTATTTTTCCGGTCGGAACGTATCAAAGTATCCTCTGCCTCCTCAACTTTCCTCCCCACGAAAGGAGAACGACAGAGCACCTCACCATCATAATGTTCCACGCAACGGGACTACCGAAAAGCGATCCGCTTTCGAACGTCTTTTCACCGACGGAATTCAGTTCTCAGGCTTCTATTTCGCATCCCCGAACAGCAGAGGATACTTTAATCCTTTGCACACCGAGGATCTTTAGTCGCGGTTAAATACCGTCGAGGAACGCTCGCCGGGAGGATCGACGAACGTTTTTCGGACGGTCTTCTTACAACGTGCAGAATTGGGAAAGCTTAAATCTTTCCCACAAAAAATCGAAAACTGACTCGCTGAGGAACTTGTCTTTTTCAATATTTTTAAAAAATGTGATAAAATTGCAAGTATAACGCGTGCACTTATAAATTACAATGTCATAACACAAACAGTAAGTTCAAACGTAATCCTAATAATAATCCTGATATTTTACCACATTTTTTTGGACTCAAGGTCACCTCAAGTTAATGACTTAAGCCTATTCAAATGTATATTTTCAGCCGCTACAAGATCGAATAAAAAAAAACAAGTTTCCTCATCAAAAAAATAACGACAACCTTGAAAAAAACTATGAAAAAATAACCGGACAAAAAAATTCTTCTATGATATTCTTCCTTCGATACCATTTAAATTATGCCATAGATATTTTTCGCATCATTACAAATAAAGGAGATATTTGGGTGGCCTGCTTTGGCTGAGACAACCTGTACATTAATTTATAGCCTTAAACTGAGAATTTGTGCGAATACGTTAAATAGAAGTGGTTTTAAATAATCTATACATTTTGATTGGCTACGTAAGGGTTAAGTAAAGACCCGAAAAAAAGCGCATTATCGGCGCTGGGATCGATGTCCCTGCTTTTCTGAAGATTCCGCGCACCTCTTTGAACCGTACGCAAACGCGGGTTTGCTGCAACCGTTTTATCCCGGTTGATAAACGCGTGCATCTCGACGGCCGTCCGTGCATTCGGTGCATTATGCAGCGCGCGTAATACCGGGTAACGCGCAGGCAAATTGGACGTCGTGGGTACACGGAGAAAGGGAGAAACTGTCGGATTTGCAGGTGTGTAGACGCGAGCGCGCGTTGTTTGTATATGTGCTACCGTGATACAGAGGAAGGAAATAATAAAGCAACACACCGGGACGCTACAAACAACTGTTGTACGCAAGCCGAGCAATCCTGGGACCCGAAAGTGGGGCTAAATTGATGGTACCTGGTTGGATCCTCGCATGCGAAATCGTCCAGCACCTACTTTCTTTCCCCGGTTGCTCGATGTTTTCTGTTATCCCACGAAAATGGTCCGGGGAATGTCTCTTCCTCGCTGAAATGAAGGTCCGGTGGATTTCGAGCGGCGAGGATGTTCGTTTTCGGTTGGATGGTTGTCCTAGAACGGTTGCCCGAGCGAAAATGAAGCGGAAGTGCCGTTGAATCCGAGATCGTTGTTTATGGTTGGACAGTGTATACACACCTGTTACGTTTCCGCAATTGGCGGACAGTTTTGTGTATATCTTCCCAGAAACTAGAAGAAATCAGCATCCGTTGATTGGTTCTGTGGTGTCGAGTCGATCCCCGAATTGGGATACGTATCACGACTACATGTACGGCGAATGATTGTAAGGTCAAACTTTGGAGAACACGTTTCTTTATTTGCTGATTCATTATCTCAGCTTGCTGTCTTCAAGTCAGACTCGGCTATACTCGGGGTTGTCGATGGATCGGTAGTCGAAACAGTTCTGATCTGGTGTTCGCGTAGAAAATGAAGAATGTTTCGAAGGTAAGGGTGGGTTTGGAAAAAGTTGGATGTGATTGGCTGGGTGTTTTAAACCGTAGTGGGAGTACTGGAAAATTAGAAAGAGGTTACGGCTTTTAAGTGCATTTTAATATAAGCGTGGTTTTTAAAAAGTTCTTTTTTATATATTTTTTTGGATACGCCTTTAGTCCTCAATGGCAGTCCCATTTGCCACGTCGCAGGTAGGCTGACCTTCAAGATCGCGAGCTTGTCTCTTCGCAGAGGGTTTTACGACGGAACAGGCTCTTTGGGTACTCTTGGGTAGTAATCCTAAGCAAAACTTGTACGCTACGTTACTGGGGGGGGGGTGTGTTACACCTTGCCCGGAGAACAAGTTCAAGGAAGAAGCTGAAGTGTTAACCATCTTCCCCTAACTCGATAAAGTTACCGGGAGATCGAAGTTCGCCAAGGTTTCGAAATTGTTCGGCCAAGTTCGAATCTGCGCGCACTCTGCAACGCCAGCAACGGCGGGCCTGAAATTTGTAAGCCGTGTGTGCACCGTGCGTCAGGCGATGCATCGAGTTTAAGCGGCGCGGCGTGCACGCGTCGAGGCGCCGACATAATTTAGTTAAAAGCAGCGTAATTATGATACACTGACGGGAGACGTTACGTTGGTAAATATAATCGTGCATTCGGGGGGATTAAATGCGTTTCGAGGCGCGCCGTCTTATCTTGGAAATTAGCCTATCATTACGTTAAACGCAACCGGTGTGTTGGGGGGGTTGCGCGTTCCTTCGTTACGTCTCGGGGCGTCACGAAATCGCAATCCTTCACTGGTCTTATCGATCCTTTGATGTATTTCGACAGGCAGATTTATCCTAAATATTCCATTAAAAAACACAAACAGAAAGGATTTCTCACTCGAATATTTACATTTTAATCACAGTGAAACTCGGTTGAAAAATGAAATCGTCGTTTTAGGTATATCTCTAACAAGGAGAGGCCAAGGTAGTCGAGAACCGGATTTTCCCGAAACTTGCAGTATATGAAGATGACATAGCCGACTTCAATTTGGCAAAGCAGTAGCGCTTCTCAAGATTTTTCGAAAAAATTGCATTAGAAAATCTCTGTTCATAACAGTTTATGAAAACTGCCGTTAAACAATTATTTATTAAACAGGAAATGCATGTTTTTTATGAAATTAAAGTCGACTACGTCACCTTCGTATACTGCAAGTTTCAGGAAAATCCGTTTCCCGACTACCTTGGCCTCTCCCTGTAAGAAACGCAACAACGGGTGGGGAGTTGCGAGGGGATGATTTCTCGATCACCTGAAAAAGCTCGACGATCTCGATTAGCGTCGACAGATCGAGGATTTCCCATCGGACGTGCGGGACGATAACGACCCGGTTATCGTGGCCGAACACGTGACAGACCGCGTATCGAGTTAAACGCGGCGCAGAGGCCGCGCATGGCGCCGGACTAATTTATTCAGAAGCGTCATAATTGCGATATCGCGCGGGCCTGCCATTGCGGATTACCGCAACGGAGTTCTCCGTGCTGAAATTGCAAAACCGACGGCGAAGGGAGCGCCGCGAACTGGTGGGAACAGGGTGCAAAACGGGAAAGGGGAGAAGGGACGGGAAAAGGCGAGAAGGGGAAACCGATAGGGGGCGAGCGTGTAAATCGGGGACAGCCCGAGGGAAATGCTAATTCCGCAACTCGTAACGCGTGTCGTTTTTCGGCCGATGATCGACCGGAGATACGCGATGCCATTCCGCGCGAATAAATCGCGTGAAAATATACCGGGGTTTTTTCGATCTCGCTTCCAACCACCGGCGCGACGTATGCTCCGATCGGCTACCATTCCCACGGATCATTTAAAAAATTACGACGTCGACGATGCGTCGCGAAATAACAAGAAAAAGTCGCTGAAAACGCGGATGGACGAAAACTCGGTGAAACGGATGTTTTTCCCGGGTAAATTCGACTTCTCCCACTTCTCAGCAAAATAATGAAGTCTAAAACATAATATAAAGCAAAATAAATATAAATAGTGGACGCTAAATCCTAATCCTACGTTTCTTCAGGAAGTTATAAACGAATCATACTCTGGACATTGCCAGATAATATAATTAAGGTCTTGAACCTCCGCTCCGCACTCACAGGAAGCATTTTAATTATAATGATTCGATCGACTTCTGTTGAGAAATGTAACAAAATCTCTAGGTAGTTTGAGACATGGAAACCAAGGTATTCTGTCATCGTTACAGATGTGTTGGAAAAAATATACCCCTTTGTATAAGGCTTCAGTCTTAATTGTATTTCAATTATATGTTAACACCATTTAAGTGTTCTGCGTCAAAGCGTTTCCCGTCAACAAGATGAAATCATGCGCTGTCTAATCCGATCAATTTACCGTTTGATTTATACGAATTATATTCGAAAAACCAAGCGCTGCTCTAATTTTGCGACGATCTGTGCATCGACGGTCCGTGAATAAAGTCTCGGTATCGCGATCCCGCCGCTTCGCGTGATAATCCCGAATTGAAGTCAATTAACAGTGAACGCGACCTGGCTAGCATAAATTCCGCGACGCGCATCGTCCGTGCCAAAAATGACCGTCCGCCGTTTGAACGGTGCCAGTCACAATAACTTTAATTCTTGCCTAATGCCTGACTCGGTTACCGTGCTCTTCTCCCCTCCTCTCTGCCTTCGCAGCGGAACTCGTTCGCGAAATTTAATTCGCCTGCAAAACACTCCGTAAACTGCAGTCGGCTCTCGGTGGAAACACGCGCGCGGCACACGAGCAAGCGGATTCCGCGTGGAAACTCGACCGTTTTTTCCCCGACAAACGACAAATTTTATTCGCTTGCGTTCCAGAGGCGTTGGAACACGAACAAAAAAAATATATATGTATACACACGCGCCAAGCGAAAACCGGAAACGAAAACAAGGCGGAAAAGCGCACAGATTACGCTCGCATTCGCGAGGAACAGCGATCGTCGGCCGCCGACACGGGGCGAAGGATCAAACGGCTATAAAAATAGGGCGAAAAACAAACCGAACCGAGGAGGAACGCGGAGATTTTCGCGCGATTTGTTCCGCGTGAAACGCTCGTGTGTCTTTCGCGGACTGCTCGCCGAAAAATGATGTCGAGAATCGCGGGGATGCCAAGCGGAGCGGAGGGAAACCATTTTGATTTTCCCCGTGCTCTTTACATTCGCGAAATTTATTATTATTTATTATAGACGGATTACATAAGTGTTTACAATGAAGAAAAAAAGGAAGATACAAGACTTCTCGTCTAATAACGAAGAAGGGACATGCACAAAAAAAGGAAATATACAATAATGATACAATCGATATGATATTATCCGGCGTAGTTTAAAATTTTGTAGAAAATCAATGGAAAAATCAGTACGATTACGAATAGCGCATGATTTTGCAAAAATGCGATTCATTGGATTAATTAATCCATAAGTAGATTTTGCTTTGAGCGTTAGAAATTGAATTATTTTGATCGTACATAGCGAACTGTGCATTTAATTTTTATATACATTTGTTTTATTAATTTCTATTCCTATGAACAGACTGTAGACGTGTATGGAAATTTGCAGAGAACCACGCTGTAATTATTACGATAACGGCACAGCAATTTCAGAGGTTCTTTCAACATTCATTAAAGAAATATCGATTCCCCGATCACGCAAACCACGATCCCGTAACAATATTTCCAGCCTCCCTCCACCGAACAGCGGTCTGAAACAATCAATAAATCGAGTGACAACGAATCAATTATTCGTCAGGGCATCAAACAAGCTTCCAATTATCATGGGATACAGTTCCACCGACATCCGAGCCAAAAAAGAGGGGAAAACAGTGGTGCCCGTCCACGGGGAGCTCGAAACCGTCCATAATCAGCGAAACAGAACAGAAGTGGCCATAATAATCCCCGGAACCCCCCGGGAAGCGATGTCCGAATTTATATACTGCGAACACAAGTGACAAGGGTTGTCCGTTCGTTGGTGAAGGGTGGTGGGTTTGCGCGTGGCGCTCGGTAATAATTCATATCGCTCTTTTTCCCGCCGTTTCCACGTCACCGGCCGCTTTTATCATCCCTCTGTTGCTCTTGCTTCCCTGGCCGGCGTCAGGTGGAAGAAAGCGGGGGTGGAAACGGGTACGAGGTAGAACAGAGTTAGAGGCAGAAAAGAGTTTAGGGTGGAAGAGAGAGTTGGGGGTTGCAAAGGGTTCAAGGTGGTGGAAGCAGGAAAACCGCGGCTTTTCTGGCCGTGATGCCCGTCCGGAAAACAACGACAAGTCTTTTGAGCGTTTAAACGTCTTCCACCCCCTCGCTGCCCTAAATCATGCCTCTCTCGTCCTTCACCCCTTCCTCCGGCGGTTTTGCTCCTTCCCCGCACTCTTTCCCGCGGTTTTACCGTTCCTCCGCTTTGTACTCGCAAAGTGTCTTCGCGGAATTTGTTCCTGACGTCAGTAATTTTCCCTCCGTTGCATTAACCCCCTCTTTTTTCGGACTTTTCCGATTACCTTTTTCACCTCGCCGCGACAAATTTCCCGTACAGCTCTCGCTAGTGTTACGTCCTAATATGTACATTTTAAGATGAAATAGTTAATTTAAAGATATTAATGAGAGATATAACGCAGTTTTGAATCTACCTGCATTCACCGGCTTCGGTTCGGGTAATTGAAGATTTCTTAAAACTAATTGGCTTTGGTGGATTTTGGAACGTAGAGAAAAATTAAACAAAGTATATTTTTAGCAACAAATTTCGGATACATTATGTTGTTAGGATCTTATTATAAATTGTTAGTATGAATTTTGCTTTTGTTTTAGGACAGACTCGGTCGCTTCGTAGTTCGTTTTGACGATTATGTTGACGATGATGGATGATGACGATAATCAAGCCAGCGGGTGTACACGCTATTTATAAATTTGAAAAACTCCACTTGATGACGATAATCAATCAAGTACACGCTATTTACAAATTTTATTAACTCCACTTTAAACAGAACAACTACAAATTGACAACTCAACTATATTCTTGTATATTCATATATATTCTTGTAGATTCTTGTATATCCATATATATTCTTGTAGATTCTTGTACATTCTGGCTCGCAATACCGCTCGCAGTGTGGTACAACACGCGATAATTAAACAGCAACTGTCGACTACAATACTTTCATATCCACCTCTCGCGCAACATTAATGGAGCAAGCAGAAAGAAATTCAGGAAATATGTCGTACACGATTGAGATCAATGGCTGAACCACCGGTCGTGACACTGGGAACTGCTCGCGCGAAAAGTTGGATGTACTTAATATTTCTTTGAACATATTTGACAGGAAACATCGTTTAGGATGATACAAGATGCTTCTTTGTTTCTTCGACGCGTGATTCTCTGTGTCCGTGTAAACGTTCTTCTCTCGACGCTTTAAGGAAAATGGTTGACCACGGAGCGTTAGTAATAGCCATTCAGCGGCATGAAAGCCAGGCTTTTTCCCCGACAGATTCGCGTTTTCGCTGGCCAATTCGCAAGAATAAAGACTAAACGGGAAACTCGCGTACCGTGATAAAATCTTGTCAGAGGGAATGGAGTTTTTCTGTTGCTGGGCTTCTTTTTGCGATTTTCACGCTGACCGAGCTTCGGGGACGTCAAACGAAACCTTGTTTTACACTCGATCGCAATTGTCTGTTACTTGTAACAGTTTGCATCCGCTGCGCCGCCGACAGAGTTCTCACGTTGAAAAATCAGTTTATAGAAACGCATGTTTTCCGTACGAACAAGCGAAGTCTTTATGAAAATCTGGAAAACGACGTTGCTCCAGGTATCCGGAGCGTTTTTCCGGAATATTTCTGGGAATCTCGACGATATACTGGCGAACTTTGGCAGCTCGTAGTTCCCAGGACTGTTTATCGCGAGCATTTCCTAGACGTCTGAGCCGCGAGGTAATCAAAGAAATCCGCGGTATTACCGGGGGCCCGATAAAGCCCGCCAGGTGAGTGTATAAAACTTTCAGGAAATTTAATAAGCGACTGGCCAAGAGCATTCCGGCACACGCACACAGCAGTAGATATTCCTAGGGTTAATGTTCCACGGGTAGGATCCTCGGAATAGGAAGCTTTAATATCGGCCTACCCGCTCGCTTATCCCGACGCGTAGCCGAGCGGATCGGAGCAGAGCGGAGCCGAGCCGAGAACGCACGCGGAAGCTTATAAAGCCACGACAGAATACCCAAAATAATCTCCCAACCCTGTACACTTCTTCGTCCGCGGTACGTAACAAAGCTTTCTCGAGCTCCTTCCCACCGAGGAGAAAGAGAGACGAGAGAAGAGCTTTTCCTCTCCAGCCGAGTTCTTATTAAACTATTTCCAGTCGCAGCGTTCATCCCCCGTGGCGGCCGAGCCATTCGCATATCCATGAACATCTCCTCTTTATGCTCCTTGAACTTGAACCGAGGACAGTCTACCGGGTGTTTCGTAATAACCGCGGCGCTTGCACCTTTCCGCAACCTTATCGGCTTTTCCAGGCACATGAAAACCTAGTTTTTACGCGACTCGATCTTCGGCTAAGAAAATTTTTGCGAGCCGCTCAACGCTATCACGGATTCTGTATCGGTTCTCCGAGTTCATCAAGATCTTGTGTTTATGATCTAGGTTCGGTGAAAGAATTTTACAAGAATGTTTATACAACGCCGACACAGTGCGGTATTTGCACCGAAAAGCCGGACGGAGCTAATTTAAAATTAAAATCTAATTTAAAACCTAAAATAAAAACTAAAATCTAATTTAAAATCTACAAATTCGCATAACTTTGCCGAGAATTATCCGAAATTGATGAAACATCCACGATTTTGCGCAAATCTTCTACTTTTTGATGCTGTAAGTAATTTTTATAAAAATCACTGCTAAAGCGGCAATACACGTATAAAATCTGATTTATGAAATTATATTGATACAGGTTAAAAATATTTTGTATACACAATTACGATACTCGCAATTAATTTTCGATAAAAATGCTTCGCGAGAATTTTCTGCGCCGGTCAGCGTATCGATTGTCCGGGGTCTATCAAAACCACGTTTTTACGAGTCTTCGTCTTCGGTTAACAAATTTTTAGGTCGCTATCTATAAAATAGAGTTCTAAAATCAAACCAAACCAGACATTGCATTGTTCTATGTATATGCTAATTTATTTATAGCTGAATCGAGTAGATGAAATTGAAATAACATTCGATTTGGTTTCTATTCCTTGCGATCGATGCAGACAATTTTAATTTTGCGTAGAGATACACAATGTACTGATTAATACATATGTCTTTATCGAGGCTGTTCCACACATAGCCCATACGATTGCAGACATCGAACGCTATTGTTATGGAAGTCTTGTTTTCATAGAAGCGAGGAAAAACACTGTCGAAAAATCAAATCAGCCTGTCTTTTCCAGCTAGGAATACGAACGGTAGGAACGGGACTGGTATCGATCGGAAATTTG
The DNA here is from genome assembly GCA_963971365.1 of Lasioglossum villosulum. NCBI lineage: Eukaryota > Metazoa > Arthropoda > Insecta > Hymenoptera > Halictidae > Lasioglossum > Lasioglossum villosulum. Next base: position 3,273,142 of record OZ020495.1, read on the forward strand.
CAAAGGGCTCGGCGGTTGGTTAACGAGCGGACAATTAGACCGTCACTGTCATCGTTGACAGACCGACAGGAATAACCGTGAGTGCTGAACGAAGAATTTTCCAGTCGACAACCGGCAGGAATCGCGGCAATCGCTCGATCCTTGGTCGGGGAACTGGTACGCAAAAATGCAAAGCACCGTTGTCGAAGTTTCCGGCCGCGCTGTAACGCAAAAATAAGGGATGGTGGAGGAGAGAGAGAGAGCGCGTGTTCGCGAGAGAAAGAAAGAGGAGGATATTGGGATAGGAAGCGGAGGAATGAAAAAGCAAGGTAGACGTCGCGGTACCGATGAATAATACATTCTTCCGCCGTCCCGACGATACATTATGCCGAGTCCTCGTCTTCGCCAGACTACGGAAGGGATTGCAGCGATGCACTAAAGACTCTCAGGAATCATATCGGGGCTTGAACCGACGCGATGGATCGACAGGGATCGCGGAATCAAATCCTCAAGAACAAATCGTACCTCGCATTCAACCTTAATCCTGCGCTTCTGCCTCTAATCATTTCTCTATCCCGTTGCTACTTCGCCATACACTCCATACGTTTCCCGTATGCTTTCTTGCGCAAAGCGTAACCTATCTGTAAGGATTCGAGTGACCGTGGCCCATGTGGACTGCAGCAGGGCCCCGGGTCTTAGAAAGGGTCGCAGTTTATGATTACGGTGCGGACGTGACTTCAGGCTATTTTTGAGATTTAGCGGTACTTTCTATTTTATGATAATTTATTAGGGACTTCACATTTTAGCTAAAGGTCTCAATAGCCGTTGACGTACCGTAAGACATCTGCAGACCAAACGTGTAGGAATAAGAATCTTAGGTAGACAAGGGCTCAAGGCGAGGGTACCTCCAGTTTCCCTCACCTTGTCGCCTTTTAGAGGGCGTGCGTTAATTTTAAGGATAAGTGATTGGTTTTCGGAGGTAACCGCCTACGATGCGGAAATATACTTAAAGACAGCGCGACCGGGCAACAGGGTTGTCTGTCTTTGTAGCGCGAACGAAAGAGTAAGATTAAAATAAACGTTTATGTGCAAACCCGAAACTTCGCTTTTGTATTTTTTCGGCATCCTTACATATCGAATATCGAAAGTTCAGGAAAATAGGCTAAAAACTGATTTTTCGATTTTACCCCATAATTTCCGTTAATAACTCCTAAAGAAAGCCGCGGATGACATTCATGCAAAGGGAAAGGTCGCTTGAAATGATCTCAGCAACCTCCCATTTCCGGATGTTGCAGGAATTTTGTGACACCCTGTGTATTATTGAACGCGTATCCGCAATAAGAAGTCTAAGCAAATCGTGGGGAAAAATAATTGAATGTTCGAACGTTTTGAAGCATAATCTAGGCGAACAGCTGGATTTCGTCGCATCAGTGTCACGATTAAACTCTAATTTACGCGGTAGCCGAGGCAGCGGGTAGTACGAAAGTTCTTCGCGCTGATGAAGTGTTCGGAAGCCGTTCGTATGCTGCAGTGAACCGCGCTTCTCGTTGTTTACGGATTTATTAGCTAGCGGAGGCGTCTATAAATTCTGTTCGCCGGGAATTAGCCGGTTGAACGCCGCGGAACACGCCGTAGTAGACGACACGATGTGGAACGCACTCTGCGGCGCCCTTCATAAGTTCAACGACGAACGGGGATTAAGATGAATGAAATCGAGCTAGAGCCGCGAGCGTGTTCGTGTGTGTGTGAGAGAGAGGGAGCCAGGTTAACGGGAAATCGTAAAACGCAGCTGCATCTCGACGAGTAAAGAGCACACGCGATCGAGCGCAGGATCGCAGCGCTGTGACGTGGGTGGATACGGAGGGAGCGAGCACCAGATAAAGGGCCGTTCCAAGGGATTTTTCTTTACGAGGGCGCCGAGAAAGGCGAGATCGAAGATATTCCCTGAGAAATTGACACTGAGGAATAGAGTGTCTGATAAAAAATAGTTCCGCGAGATTCCAAGGGCTTTCCGAAACAAGACGTGAACGTGGAAGTTCGGCTTTGGGGATGAACGGGGTGAAAATAGTCGAAAGAATACAAAAAGGATGTAAAGAAACGGGAAATTGTTACATCGAACGAACGATGGAATATGTAACTTCCCCGGGTGAAATTGTACAGTAAAGACTGGAAAATTTTTAGAGGAGTTCAAGTAAAATACCGTTTGAAACCGCGGTGAGGGTTTTCTCTCCGTGAGAAAAGGGAAAATATTAAGAGCGGGAAATAAAATTTAAAAAACATAAGGAGAGTGGAATGTGAAATCGAAAATAGAGCCCGAGGAAAATATGGAAGACGATGAGGGGGAAGACAAATTTATGGGACGCAAGAAAAATATACGCAGTGTGCGGTAGGGAAAATTGCGAAGAAATAAAATGTTGGAGAGGGAAGGGGTTTCGGGAGGGGACAGAATAAAAAAGGAGGGAGGTTCGATGGAAGGTTGGATAATTGAAAAGTGGTCTCTGGAATATCTTGGGAAACGTGTGAACCTGAAAAGGGGGCTAAAATACGTGAAAGAAGAGGTTGAGCCAATCACGACAAAAAGAAAAACGGTTAAACGGATTTAATTTTACGAGGAGCTTTCTGAGTAGAAATTTCAGAAGCTGAAGAATGCGACTTCTAATTTAAGGAAAGCAATTTTAACCAAGAATTAAGAGAATGCTTAGAAAAAAGGGCTCGAAGGGAAGATAAGAAAAGGTAACAATTCGAGAAACAGTGGCGACGACGCAAGCAAAAAGTAATCAGAGTCTCGAATCGTGATCAGATTCAGGAAGAAAGAGCAGGTGGGAAAGCCAGCGAAGATAGAAAATGTGACGATGATGAAGAGCGTTTCGGAGACAAAAAGGCGGAGGTTAAGATGGATTCGAGTCGGCGGGAATAACGACGGACAATGTTATGGAATCGCGGAGTGTAATTGCGGCCACGGGGTTGAAAGAGACTCGGTGGAAATATCAAAAGGGGGCGGAAGGGGCGCGCGGGGACGTTGGTGGTTGGATGGGACGAAAAAAGCGAGTGAGATTAACGCTGTCGGTGAAAAGCTGTCATCGCGCCGAGCGGACGTGAATCGAAGTTTTCTTACGCGAGTGTCACAGACTTCTCGTCGTTCCCATCGGATAATGCCGTTCCATCTCCACTCGAAAACGCGGTTCTTTTTCCTCTCTTCTGCCAGCCCTCATCGCCCGCGAAGTATAAAAATCAATGTCGCGTTGGTTTACCGGCGCGGCGGCGCCTTTTAATTCCTGCCGGAAATTGCGGACCTGCTGCCCAACTATTTCCGTCAATCCACGACAAATTATCAGCGCGAGATCTCGGAATTCTTCTGGGTTCTGGAAATTCAAATTGGTTTTCTACCCTCGCGCAATCTTCAAGTGCAGGCTAGTTTTGCATTTATTTTTATGTTAGCAACGGTAGTGACAATTTTTAGTACCGAGAAAAACAAAAAATTCGTTTTCTTTCCATTTTAGAAATTCCTTTGACTTCTCATACGATGCTTACACTCTTCATATTTCTTTGTATACCTACGATCTTTAGGAAATCTTATATGTTTTCAAAACATTAGGCTATCAAATCCTGTAGAAAAGAATCAAGTAAATATTCGGGAAGTACCGCTATGCTCCGATTTTGATGAAATTTAAATATGTTATAAATTTCGACGTTTTTAACAACTTTTTCTTTTTCCAATATAGGGGGGTCGCTTTTAGTTTTCGAGATATTCTTGTATGCTCCGTGGCAACGTAACGCCGGTCCGCGCGGCGTCTGTTTACATTTTTTTTGGAAACACGTTGCGAGGATGAGAGAGAAAACAGGGTCTCAGTCTGTATAGGGTGAAACATATATAGGGTAAGCTTTCAATATGTTTTGAATAACTTAAAGTTGAAAAATCGAATTTTAGTCACGAAAACGAGGTCTTCGGACCACTGTGCGTCGGCGCATAATTGGTCGGCCGTAACAACGGGAAAACTGGAGAGGAAATTCCTTGACAGAATGTTATTTATCCCGGAACTTCGCGCCAACCGGCGACGAGATAATTCGAGTCGATCAACGTCGATCGGCGAGCGCGTATATCCGCCAATAATTTCGTCCGGCGCAGAGCGCGGCTCGGTTCGGCGCGACGCGACGCGACGCGGCGGTCTCTCGATCGAAAAGGGCCGTGACGATAATGGTGGCAGCGGCGGAGGGCGTCCATTTCCGGTGATCGGGCGTCGATCGCCGGCACACCGATTCGATTACCGTACCCGGTACCACCGCGCGAAACTGTTTCTCAACTAATCAATCTGATTACCGGCCGGTACCGTGCGCCGTTATTGGACAAATTTATTTTTCGTCGACGGCCCGACGCGCAGCAAACAAATCGATCATTTTCGTGAACGTGCGTTCGTTCCACCGATCGATCCATAGAGCTGACTGCGATATCTTTCGCGGAAAGCTGGCAGGAAACTTTTAATTAACGCTTAATGGTCGCCGGAAATCAGCGATTATTAAGGTCTTCCGGTCAGATTGCTCTTTACCTCGGGTTCGGCAACGTTATTTAATTTTTTAAACGACTGTGAGCTGATTCGATACTTACAGTCGTGGGCAAAATCAGATTTTGCAGCAGAATTTTAAAAAATTATTATTACTATTTATTATAGTCGGACTGAAGCCCTTTTGCATAAGACTACTCGTCTAATAAGAAAGAAGAGACATGCACAAAAAGAAAAAGGAAATATATAATAATGATACAATCGATATGGTATTATCGTATAATCCTGCGTAGTTTAAAATTTTGTAGAGGATCAATGAAAAAATCAATACGATTATAAATAGCGCAAGATTTTGCTGCAATGCGATTAATTGGATTAATTAATCCATAAGTAGTAAAATTGTATATTCTATACACGCGCAAAGTTCCGTCGAAATCATTTCACCTGGAAAATGGAATAATTGGTCAGGATCGTTAAAAAATCGCCCGGGGCTCAGAAAATCCTCGATTCACCCTACTTCCCCAACTCCGAAGATTCGCCACGATCGTCAAGGGTGTTCCTAGCCGGTCTAGACGGCCATCATCCATCTGGGGCCGCGCATCTTCCCCGGACTCATCCGTGGAGATATTTCGGCGACAGCCCATAAAATCTTTCACAGGGGTGTTTGAGGGTGGAAGACCGTGGGACCGGGATACAAATACGCGGTTTGTCGCGAGCATTCCGTTCACGTGCGTCGAATCACTGCGTTTCCCTTCGCACGTTGCCAGTCTGCGATATTTTCCTCGCCCACCCCTCCGCGTTTTCATCCCTCTAGGTCTCCGTCTGTTTCTTCTTCGCGCCCTTCCTTTTTCGAGGGAATTCGTCGCACGTCGTTGCCGAGGACAGGCTGCAGGCTTTTCAGAAACGCATTTGCACATTGGGGTGCGATGGGGGTGTGCGGGGCTGGTTCGAGGGCGAGGGAACCGAGACAGGTGGTTGATAAAGAAAGCGATGGACGGGAGGGAAAACGGAGAGTGGAGAGAAGAGGGAGGCGAGAGGAGGGAGGCCAGATCCAACGGATGTCTGTCAGCGAGCAGACGTCACAGGGGTGAGAATGGTGCTTTCCTTACGCGTCAACGGATACCGAGGACCTTTGCGAAGAACTGCCAGACAAACGACCGTTCGCATGCTCGACGAGACCTATCGAGCTTCCTGGTTCGATGCTGACTTAACTGGGACTTGTCGCTCGGATCTCGCCAGTTTTGATTGTCGAGGGTGCCGGGATTAAGGGGTTGTGATTTTGGCGGCGTTCGTGGCAGGAGCACCGTGGAATATTTTCTGGAGGAGGATCGGGATCACCGTAAATCTTGTAACTCTCAGAGGTGGGCATTATTCGGTGAAACAAATATTTCAATTACTATTTAATATTTTAGACTTTACTTTCATTAAAGAAAACAGTATTTTAAATAAGATGTACAATTTCGAAAATGAAATATTTCTATTTTAACAATCGGAACCACAAAATAAAATATTTATTATTTTCAACAACGATATTTCAATTTGAAATTTAAAATAAAAACAAAATACTGCCTCGAATCAATTATTACATTCAATGAAATATTTTATTTTCAAAATTCTACGCATACTTTCAACTAGATAGGATTATCTATTATTTACTATTTAAAATACTATTTTCTTCAGCTCTGGTAACTCTCAACGTGAAATTTTTTTGACCCTTTTCGGTCCAATGTGCTATGAAATTAACACGAATATTACGACACCCTGTATAATTCAGCGTTGAAGCTGACCCGCCAGAAGAGTTGCGAATAAATTCACCGAAATTCCGTTCGCATTTTGGAACACTGCCACCAAGCGGATTAAAAGATTTAATTTCCTGTATTGTGTTGTTGCACTCAGTAATGAGAACTAAAACCGGGCTAATTGAGGGACGATTAGCTGCATTAATTTGTAAGAAGAAGTTTCAGGTACATTTTTAGCTGGTTCTCATTTGAATACCTGCTTGAGCTTCGTTTAAACGAGGAATGAAAACGTTCAAACCTCGTAGATACTGAATGATTTATTCATTTGTCTATCATTGCGAGGTATGCGTGAATTTCGCATTATAGAATAGAATAATATTAATATCTTACAATTGATGCAGACCATTTCTATTTTCCGCTGTCCAGACACCACTGTGACAAACGTTAATACTGCAAATTTCGATTCATTAAACAGATTACATTGATTTTGCAGAACCTTCATGGACGGTAGTATGTCAGTCAACGTTTTAAACCACGACAGCATGACATATTCCGCGGCGTTATTTGCGCAGAAAGCTGTTTAAATAAAACTACAGATTCACTCCAGGCGGATAGGAAAAAGCTGTGCAAAATCAATTTACATTGATTGCATACAAACACGGAGGGACAGATACAGGTTAAAATCAATATTGGCTATTGTCCATATATTTTTCGAATTAAAATCGGACGTACTCTTTTCAGACAATTCGATTGGAATACTCAATGGAATACTCATAGATAGAGTGCGGATTTTATGCAAAATAAAAATAGTTTAATCGGTTTAATTTTAGAAAGCCAGGAGAGGCTGATTCCAATAAAAAAATTCTGAAAAATCTTTTTCGGAATACTCGGCCGAATATTTCCAGGATTTCATCGAGGCGAATCTTTCCGCGGTCGTGTTCGGGTCGTCGAGGAATTCTCTCGATTTCTCGAAAGCTTGCAACAGGCGGACGAGAATGCGCATCGCTACTTTTTACACAGAGTGGGTGCAAGAGAGGGAGGAAGGTCGTTCCTCGGGAGACTTTGACGGAGAAGAAAGGGGTTGGAGAAAGTTGGCCGTGTGTCTCGGGGTAGGCGGCGTGTATTATGCCGAGATAAAAACTTTACCACTCGTTGCCAGGAAATAAAATGAACCGAGCTCGCTACCCCCGTGCCACCCGATCGAGCTACCCCCTTAAACTGTTTGGAATACGGGGGATTGAAGGAGATGGGCTAGTTCGCTGCGTGTGCCTCTCGACGGAACGGAATCGTTTCCCATCGGCATTATCGACGTTGTTCCTGGCTTCGAGGAGGTCCGGTTCCGTACCATCGGATTTGTCGAAACCACTATACCAACCTAGACCTCCCTCTATGCAGTATTTCAGCTCCTTTCTGTTACCGCGCTGGTTCACGATATTTACCGTATATTAACAATAAGAAATTCCTTATATCCATTTACGAATTTATTACAACAAATTTCTACTTTTTTCATGTTTTCTTTTTTATCGAAGAAAATCTTAGAAAAGATTTATTACAACTTTTGGCGGTAATACACGAACAAAAATACCGTATGCATAATTAGCAACATTAACAAATCAAACATAATGGTGTACAAATTAACATTATTCTTTTTGAAAAACTCTCACACACGCAGATCACAGTCATTCAGAAACATTTTTTTTCATGTTTCCAAATGTTGGGTGGACCTTACAGAGATTTTTGCGGTGACTCCGTATCTGCTCTAAATTTTTTCTCCCACGCGTACAGTTTTTGAGAAACATGACTTTGATAAAAAATGTATTTTCCAATCTGAAACAAATATTGTGATGTTATTATAAAAGATATTGAATTGTTCTTTGCAGCAAACGAATCTGTAGACTTTCCCGAATCCAGTGATATCCATTATTAATGCGTTACGATTGTTTTAACATGATTTTGAGGATATTTTTCGATATATAACAAAATTAAGGTCCAGCGGAAAATCAAACTGCCCCACGCGATACCACCCTTTCAACTTTCCAACGTCTTTTTTTCGATCCAGAAAGCAAATTATCTTCCCCCGAGATGGGTTGCTGCTGGTGACGCTCACCACCATAGCGGATGTTCTATGGGATACGGCGCGGAGCGGCAAACTAGTGGTGTATCAGATCGTTCCAACAAAAAAGTCGTTAGTTTTGTTCACAAAAATCGACTTTTTGCAAAATCCTGAAGCCGTAGACAAATTTTGAAAGCAGTTTAGAAATCAGCGTCAAAAGTTTACGGGAAATTATGTATATCATGTGAAACAAAATTTTTTCCGCGCGTGGTACTGGACGAACCACAATTTTCTTGAAATTGTCAAGTTTAATGAATTGATTCAAGGATAAAAAACGTTCGCACCATAATGTCCTGACTTTTCCCATATTCTGCAAAGTTTCTCTACCTCATTTCTATCGAAAGTTCCTTGATTTTTCACATGAATTATGATCGAATAAAAATTCATGCGTCTTGTTTTTCGAGTTAACATGGTTCCGACTGAAAAGTCCAATCCCTTTCCTCTACGTTCGTCTGTCGAATGGTTTGGCCAGCAAAAGGAAATTTTTCTCGTTTCTCTGAACTGGTCAGCCGCGGAAAACGTTCACTCGCATAAATCCACCGCGTTTAATGATTGCATCGAGGGAGCAACGAGCGTCGCCGATTTCATCTAATTACAGAGTTGCCTCGGCGAGTCCGCCCACGCTCTCGGAACCTCTCGCCGGTCTGATTTATTCAAAAACAAGCTCGCGGTTCTAATTACCACCGATCCGTATCCAGGCCGTACGCGCGCGCGCCAGCTATCTCTTAATTCCTCATAATTAGAAGCTTACTCCTCGGCCGAGAACAGGTAGAAAATCGGGGAGTGGGAAGCAGCGGGTTCCTGGCTGCGAGATAAGGAGCGACGTACGCCGCGCCGCGCAATTTTCGTGGCTCTCGGCATCGCATCGGGTCGATACACCGTGGCCAACACACCGCGCCGCGATGAGGTACAATGGTTCGCTTAAATTTTACGAATCTGTCACACTTGTATTTCCACCAAATTTTCACGCGGAGTAAAGGTACGTGTCCATCTGAGAGTTTCTGTCGTTAGAAAATGAACATGATACCGGGACGATAACCACTCGGATGTAAGCTTTATTCTGTGTATGTCGTTTAAGATAAGAAACACACCTTTTGCGCATATACTTCATTATAAACGAAGATGCTGCTTTATTAATGCCACAGTGTATCCGCGTAATTCATAATACAGTAATCCCTCAAATGCTGTCCAACAGGTGTACTCCGGCAGACAACGTTTGCACCCAAGACTTGTTTTTGTGCCGTTTGGTCTTGTTTCAATCAGAAAAATACCAAAAATGCGTTTTCAAAAGTATCACGAAAAAATAATGAAAAGTAAGAAGCTTGGACAGTTGATTCATTGCGTTGATATAGTGGTGTTCACACAAGCATGCAGTGAGTAGACCTAGACAACGTTTGGGATCTCGACTCTGGACAGTATTTGGGTCTTTACTGTATTTCTTTCTTAACGGTATTAGAAATTAATTACAGCTATTCATTTTTGTCATAAATTCATGAAATCTGGTGTCTAGTTACAAGAAATTAATTGCAGCTATTTATTTTTGTCATAAATTCATAAAATCCGATATCTAGTTATAAGAATACAATTATTCTACCAATATACAGAATGCAATTGTTGCAATGTGCTTAATAAGAAAAAAGAAACGTTCCAAAAAGAGAAAATCCCGTTCACCGACGAATTTGATTCTCTGTAGTAACTCGTGATAGTTCTACTCTCAGATGGACACGTATATCTTAACCCACGAATTTGTTTCTGGGTGGCAAACTGCAAATTCAAGCGAGCACTACTTTGTCCACCGTGGTAAGATACTAATCTTCGCTCAAAGAAACTTGTTTCTTCTTCCCCCCTTTTTTGTCTCCTTTCTACCCTTGCTACCGACTCGTGAATGATCTTACGAGGTGACCGTACTCACTCCTTACCCTCCTTTTTCTCTCTTTCTTCTTTTCGCTTAGGCTATCTGCACCTTCTCCCACCCACGATCCGTTTCCTCTCGAGATAACGTCGCTCTCGAACGACTTTTCGTCGGAAGTTACGCCGCCTACGGTGGCCGCGTTTTTCCAGTCTGTTCCCACGTTAACGAAGCACAGAATTCCAGCGGGCGATCAAGTTATTACAACCGCAGCCCCACAAAATTCGTTCTCAATATCATTCACACATGTATATTTTGAGTAATATTGCATCATTCTTTATAACGAATGCGTTACGTGAAAATTTTAATTGTTACTAGAATCTCGCCAACCAGCAGAACATTTAATTACTTTGTACCGTATATTTTATTCGGCTTCCCCCGCTTATTTCGTGCAAAAAATGGAACTATCGCGAGTTACCCTCAATAATCAAAATCGTCGGTGAACGGCATTTTCTCTGTTTAGAATACTTCTTTTTTCTTATTAAGTACATACGAACAATTGCAGGCAACTTTTGGCGCATCGTTCTGCCCACGAGTATTCTTATAACTAGACACCGGATTTTATGAATTTATGATAAATATTGCTGTAATTAATTTCTAATACCGTTAAGAAAGAAAATAAATTTCCATATCACTCTAGTTTGTTGCAACTCAGGTAGAAATTTCTATTTTGCATGAAGATCCGCTGCCTTGTGACTATGAAAATTCATCCGTGAGCTACACGCATGAAATTCGAATGGACACGCAAATTGAGAATACTCTCGAGAGCAACTATCGACGGATGTTGGAACATATTGTTTGATTATCTTGGATTTTCTCAGTCATTGTTTCTCTTTCAGTGACGGTTTGTCCAATGTTCCCGCAAAATGAACATTTTGCGATGCGTTATCGAATTCCCCGGGGTCCCGGCAGACCCCAGAACGCAGCATCAAGGTTGACGAGCGTCGAACAATGTCGAGGCCGTCGAACAATGTTCGAAATCTCTGAATGAATCTCGAGAAACGTGGAAAACGCGAGTTCATCGGCGCTAGAGGTTCAAGAGCGGAATGCAGAAGGGTTGGAAGGGAAAAATGCGGCGCGAGCGGAGGCCACTGGTTAAATGTGGATTTGCAAACAAAGCGGCGTGCCTTTTGTGCGTCTTACAACCGGCGTACAGGGTTATTTAAGGTAATACTCCCGCCGCGGGAAAAAAAAAGAATTCATGGAAATTTTTGGACGGACGCTCCGCTTTACGGCGTTTTAAACGCTCCGCCGCTGGAAACTTGTCTCTGGGGGGTGAGTTTATTGTTGCTGGAGTCTCGATGCTTTTTTCCATTTTTCTCCCCCTTTTTCCCTTCCTCCCTTTATATCGTCGCTTTTTTACTAGTCTGACGTCCGAGAAACGAAAGGGGCGAGTGTCTGCCCGCGATAACGCTGCGCGGACAGATTCGCGAGCAACTTTTCTTTTGTTATTAGCAGACTGCGGATGTTCATGCGTTTGCACGAAATAAACGGGAGAAGCCGAATAAAATATACGGCACAATGGAATTAAATGTTGCGCTGGCTGGCGAGATTCTAGTAACAATTATAATTTTCACGTAGCGCATTCGTTATAAAGAAGAAAGAAAACACGCGAGTATGAATGAACGTCAGCCATTTTAACAGATATTATATTAAATTGTACACGCTACGAGACCAGCTCCCTAAGAAATAATTATTCGCGCCAGTCATTTTGTTACGGGAAAACAATACGTCTGTACATATTTGCGCAATTATTCCGCGAGTTAGTGCATCAATTGAATGCGCGCGCGTGTGCACCGGTTTATCCGTTTCCGCGGCGGATTTAATTGAACGGAAACGTTTGACGAAAACGGGCATTCCACTTTGGTTGTTGACGGCGCGCGACGCGCGAAAAGAAATGCAGTTGGATGCAACGGTGACGGTAATGCGACAGGGAAAACAGCAGCGGGTGATGTTCCGACGGATCCCAAAAACCGAGAACGTCTGTTAGCGCAGCACGGAGAAACGGGAACACGCGGGCGCTGGTATTTTTCACAGTTTTTCACGCCGACCAGAGTTTCCGTTAATTTCGCCGCACACAACGCCAAAGGGAATAACAACGAGCCGTAATTATTCGGCCGCGGAGGAACACGAGAACGCATCGACACCGGATTTCTATGTAAACGCCGAACAAAAGAAGGAACACGTTGTCCCGTTCTCATTTTCTGCGAGAAATGTTCGCTTGTTTCGCGATCGCGCCAGATGGAAATATTAACCGTGGGCTAATCTCATATGGCTTGATTAAATTTTTTTCAATTACTGTAAAGGTACTGGATTTTCGTTCAGGCACCCGCCTCATTCGTTCGTTGAAAAATTTGAAGTTGGTTTCCATGTAATTTCACTTAACCGACAGGAACACAAAACGCAGAATATATCACGATTTTCCGAATTGATTCAACGTTATAGTAAACCAATGATAACGATAAATATATTTTACCTAGTACTGACCGTGCTGCAATTAGCCAGCCGAACGCAACAATTGAAAGCAATTAACGTTAAACAAACGTCGTTTAATTCGTCCCCGCCACGGGCTTGCGGGCCGTGACAAACGTTCCACAATTTTAACAGTATAATTAGAACGTTCGACACAGTTCTGCAGATCGGTACGGAAAGTCCGCGAACTATAAATTAATTCTTCGCGCCAGGACTACCCTAACCAGAGGACTAGATGGGCCAAGCCCCTTAATTATCTAGTTATTAGTAATTTTATTCAAAATCTTTTCACTATAAAAATTATCCATAGAGAGTGACTCATCTGATAACTTGAATACGTATGATATTATTAATCAATTTGCAAAAGAAAACCGTAGGAAAATAAATATCTAAGTTAAGTTTCCTTTTTGTTTACTTTATAGTTTGTTTTTGTTCATATAGGCTATAAAATTATGTATGAGTTTTATGTTCGTGTTTAGTGTAATGGTAATAAATTGACTTACTTTTAGTTCTGAGACTTTTGTATAATTTTGTCGGTCACCCCGCACCCGCTAGCCGTCCCGTGTATTTTCTTACGAAGAGGGGCGCATTATTTTTAGTATCCCACGGGCGCCGAATATCTTAGGACGGCACTGCTTCGAGCAGAGACGAGGAAAAAAGCCGGTGATAACATTTTTCGAAAATACACTGGCGTCGGCAATCGGCGTCGAACATTTATTTGACGCGCGCGTGCACGCTCGCGATCGCGATGAGTAGAACGGGTCCGCAGCGTGCAAACGCGTTCACGATATTCTGTTCGATGGCGGACGCGTCCGACCGAGACCGAAAGCGAATTTTTTTTTCGAAAACCAACCGAACCGTGAAAACCTTCATTTCTCGTGGCGAAACTTGTTTTCCCGTGCAGAATCACCGGCTGCCGATTCCGGGTTTCGCCTTCCGTTTTGATACGAAATTTTTATTTACGACAAGCGTCCCCGGTGTATTTTTTCAAATTAAAAACCGTGCAACGTCTCTGCGTACACGCTCGACAAGCTGAACGAGGAAATTTATTGTTCGTCGGACGGCGAACCGGATGCTTCAACGTGAAATTAATACGTTTTCCTGTTTTGCATTTTTCCGCAACCCCTGCCGGCCGTGCCGCCACCCGTCGGGGTAATTAAACCGAATTTTTCAGTCGTGATCGGTAATTAGCGAAATTTTCGGGCCACGATGAGGTCCGGGAAAAACGATTCTGTTGCTCGCGAAGCTTTCACGTCACCGGCTGAACGTAATGGACGATGACGTAGCGTGAAAAAGTCAGCGGGAAATGGAGATCAAAATTTTTCTGGATTAAATCCGTTATTCGAGGGCAAACATGCTCGGCTGAAATAAACTGGCATGCTTACGAAATCGGCAGTGAAATACTGATCCATAAACCCCACCATAATGGTTCGGGGGTAATAATTTGATTACTCCAACTAATATTACGTTAACTTTAATTTACAATTTATACGGTGAGCTTGTTTACCTGGGCAAAAATCACAAAATAAAATTCTGTATATTTTATAAGCAAACTCGAAATCAACACGGTAATGACTGAAAACTTCTCGGGTTCCGCGGGCATTTAATTTTGTTTAATTTATAACAAAACTACCGCGATAAGGTAAAAGTCCGCAGAGGCAACTAATTACAGGATTTACTAGACTGATGTTTATGCGAAATGAGAATTTTCTGTATAATTACGAGACACGCCGGTTACGTGTACATTCATTTATTGTCTTAATAATCTTGAATTAAATGTTCTCCCTGTTTTGCATTTGCTTTTCTCGCGTTTGTTACAAACGGATGAGATCCGTAGTGTGATCATCGTGATGTTTTTCGTGCGATATCGGAAATCGATCGTCCGTCAAACCATTGACACTCGTCGGACACGCGTCTGGCCATTGTAGCCACTTTCTACTTAGGCGCGTAAACACGAACGTCATGAGTACTGGTGAGTAATAGGGGAATAAATCATTTTCTCGGTCGGTGCATAATTTAGGAGGTTTTTATTCGGCTGCGTAGATGGTGCACTAAATTCTCGGGGAAGTACTCCATCACGGCAGACAAAAATTTCGTCGACCCTTGAAAAGGTTCAGCCGGAGCATGGTTGCTCGTTCATTTCAGCCGAACTTAAACAGCGATTCAAGCTTCTTCTCCCCGGAGACATTCATTCCGATCGTGGCTCGACGCCAATATTCTAAGAATGCTAAATGTCACCACTCGACAACTGCGTCCCATTTACCCAATACGGACCAAAAGTTCAACAAGCTCCGCGCTAGATGAAGTCAGCGCGCATCAAACGCAATCATCTGCCCACATGGTTCAACGAAGACCTCGTTACCATGATCGTTGATCTAGTCCAGCGCTATATTATCATTTCAAATAGCTCGCAGACCATTCCCAATCGCGCGGGCAATTTTAAAAATAGCGTGCGCCCAATTAGCGTTCCTCCTCCAGAATTACTCGAGAAAGGACCTCGCACTAAACCACGTGAATCGGGTCCTCGGCGAAAATGGCCGAATTTGAAATATGTTGTTCCTTTTGGGTCACTGAACAAATGTATATCAAAAAAATGTGAGAAATGAACAATTTCGTTGTTTCAACCACCGAAAGTTTGATTTTAAATAAATAAATTTATCAGTTTCACTTAGCGTCTATTTTTTCCTTGTTTTAAAGTTACGTACACATTGGAGAGGAATGAATATTGAGTTTTTTGCGTTTTCAGGAAATATTATCAACGATATTCCAAATATCATAAGTTCACCAATATGTTTTTATTTTATTCAACATTCTCGAAAATTCTCGAGAAATATAATCATATTTCTCATTTTGCGAGAATCGAAAAATGTTTAGAAATCACGAACGTTACGCCCAATCGATTTGTACATTCCAATTTCTATATTCTCTAAACAACACAGAAAACAGAAACTCTGAATCTGAATCGAAAGTTCAATTATTTCCAAAGTTTGTTCAACTGCCAGGAAGCATGTGAAACGATTCGTTTTTATTAAAAAGAATATTCCGCCGAAATATTGTTTTCCATATATAGAACCATTGTTTTCCCCAAGCCGTGTAGCGCCTATATTTTAAATATCGCGGTACGAGAAACGTTTTTCCCGAAAATTTCGGCGAGTCTACTGTTCGACGTAAATTCAGTGTCCCGCGCAGTCTAGCGTGCCGCCATCCATTAAACATCGAGTAGCCCGAATAAAAATTAACTTATTTACATTTTTCCGCGTGTACCGTGCCGCGGGCACATTCGAATGTGTTCGCGGGACCCTGCGAATTCAATTCAATGGTATTAACGATTCAGCGACGGTGTGAAAACGATACGCGTTTGATTCGCGTCTGCTCCGGCTGGCCGGTTACAATTACATACATAAATTTGCGAAACACGCTGGAACGTGTAACGCGTGCTCGCATGAAAATAATCCCGTCGCGTGTCCTCGTTTACTCTTTTTTTCCCTCGAAATCTATATTCGGCCCTGTTCGACCGTGCTGCAACTGCGCAGAACATAATTTTCGACCCGTTAACCAATCAACGACACCTTTCGATATTGTTCGGAAATTTTCGTTCCCAGAGAAAATAATCCTTTTATTGGACGTTTGGCCGTCACTATTGACACCGTGCAGCACAAATTTTTATTCCATTCAAACTTGGTTAAATGAATTTTTGTAGAATTTAGGAACTCGCGCGAACGTTTGCCAACGTTCCTATTGATTTAGTCGCATTTGCTCTTTTTAGTCAACGCGTAAACATTGCACAATCCTTTAACCCTTTGCACTCAGTTGTCCGCTCTGAGGCACCACTAAAAATTGCTGTATCATTATTCAAAGTATTCTTTACATTATTAAATGTATCGGTATCTAATCGATTACTAAACATTTAGGTATTGTATTGGGTACTGTATCAATTCCACACGCATAAAATTTCAAAAATCATAGGGAATGGAAATAGTCTAGATCGGAGGAAATGTTTAATTTTGCAGTTAAAATAGCTCCGAGTGCAAAGGGTTAACATTGTATTTGGTGTTCTAGAAAGGACTTTTTGATTGTACGATTATGTTTCAGAATCTAAAAAAGTTCATTCCTATCCTCGGTTTTTTCGGTGATTCGTGAAGCAACGTATTCAGACGATGTCAGGTTCCAAGCGTTAGTTGGAGCACCGTAAGCCCCCACGTGCATCGTCTGAGTGCGATTAACCGGTTTCACGCTCCCCCGCATGGCAGAGCGGAGAGCAGCAAAGGCAAAGTTCAAGGGAGAAAACGCGACTGTCCCTTTCGCTTCGTTGTACCCTTCAGCCCAGCGGGTTGAAAGGTTATCCGGGGGTGCGCTGGCACCTACGACACGTACGCAGACCCTTGAAATTGTCCCCGGGGATGCGTGACCTTCGAGCACGGACGGAAATTAAGGAAAGCGTTACAGCAATTCCTAAGTGCGGTCTAATTGTCCGACATAAATTCTGTCGGCCGTCGATTTACGAGACTCCGGACCTCAAACTCGGAATTCCACGTCGATCCCCTCCGATTTACTTAATTGTCGGCTGGAAAACGATTTTGACAAACTCCCACAAAAGTTCGAAACTCGAAGTTCTTCGACTTCCGATCGGCCGGCGATAATTCTGTTCGGAGTTCCGGGGAATTGCGCTCCAGAAATTCGATAGCTCGCGAGCTCTGGGAGTTTCAATGATTTTTCTGTGGAACCGGATAATTGCACCTCTAAATTCTTCGAATGTTTTTATTATTTGTAAAAGTTTATTTGTAAATCGTCTTTTTCCGGTGTCAGACTTGACGAGACTGTTTCTTGTTCGTTTCGTTTTCGACGTTCGCTTGTCGTTGGCAACGAACCGCTTGTAAATAACATTTACAATATACCGGGTGGCGCAACACGAACAACAGCTTACATATTTTAAATCGCTTTTCGTCTGGGTAAAATCCGCGGGAAATCGCGAAGATCGTAGATTTTCGCGCGGTACCGAGCGAACCGGAGTTTCCGCAGTAACAAACATTATTTCTGGCAGACATTCCCCGGTTCGCAGTTTCCGCAGGTGCTCGTCTCGGCCTGTCCGAAACTCGGAAATTGCCGGAACGTCGAGTTCTTCGCGACGGTAACGAGCGGCGCGAGACGAAATCTCGGTTCGAACGTAATTTCGCGAAAGTTATTACGAATATAACGCTTGGCGGCTGGTTGCCGGCTGGTTTCCACGAGATTGAAATTCTAGGACGGGCCACGGGAACGCGAAAGGGAACGGGGAATGAGCAGGGCCAATGAGAAACGTCCCTCATTTTTGCCAATTATTATTCCGCCGCGATTACCGTCGCGCACCGCGCGCCAACAAATTGCCCCCTGCGGTTTAAATAAAAATTCTGCTCTCCTGTTTACCGATCCCCCCTCTCTCTCCTTCTTCGCGACGCGTTTTTCGTTTCGTGTTCGCACGGGATCCTCCAAACCGTTTCCGAGGAAAGTCCGCTGTAATTTTTATCCCAGCCGCAATTGTGTTCCAGCGAAGAAATTGCTTCGCGACTTTAAATAAAACTTGCATCCCTCCGTTTCCGTTTATTATAGAATCGCGGCCGTCTCCTTTTACGTGATTCATCTCCCGAGCGTCGAGCAAAGTGCACCGACGACGTTCAATCTGAAACCTTTCCTATTTCTTCGGGCAACCGGGAATACGTTACTGCGAGCCTGTGACCATGGGAACGTCTTCATGCATTATGCATCCGGTGCACCGGGATGTAATTACACTCTGGCTCCTCTTTTTTCGCGAATGCTGTTGTCGTTTCTGGCGCAATACCTAATCCGATCTGTGCTGCCCGGATGCTCCGAAAAATTATTCGCGATCACAAAGTCGTAAGATTGATTGGGCTACCGTCATTTAAAAATGTTTCAAGTTTCATAGATTCGTAGTTTCGTTAGACTTCATTGTTTTACACAAATGTTCAAATAAATTCTTTCGCTTGCGTTCTTTGTCAGGTGGAACAGTCAGAAGTCTCGAAGCGAAAATGCAAACGCAAATGCGCCCGACTCTTTCGCTTTTCTTTGCAAGGAAAGATACTAAATCGCATCATAGGATCGTGAGACGCTGCGTCCAGACGCGCAAAGGAGATCGCGCCTTTACAGAGCCGATCAAACGATTTTATTCGTAAGAGCGTACTCCTAGAATAGTTTTGTAATCTCTTTAAAATTGAAGAAGTTCAAAATCTTCAAGTTTTACCCAGCAAAAGGCACATGAAAACATATGTAAAAAAGTTCGGGTACGTACCCCGGTCAGGTTCCCTAAAAAATTGCCAAAGTTCGCCGCAGAATTGCATTTCTAAACCAGATGACGCTGTAAAACTCGGTCGAGGGGCATTTTGGATCAGGACCCCGGCCCGGACATGCGACTATACTTCGAACCGGACCGGTGCTCGGTAATCCTAAGCAAAAATTCATGAATTCAACCTAGTTTCGATGGAGGTAATAGTAGGAGGACCCGTGGAACGTTTCACGATTGAACGGTAACACCGGCGACGCTGAAAGTTGGCGACTATCAAAGAGTCGAGGTTGCAGGATGCAGTCAAAGAGTGACACAGAGTATGGTAGAGGAGACGGTCGAGAGTGGCGGGAAAGTTATCTGCATACAGTTAGTCGCAGGGAAAGAGCCGCGGAAAATGTGAGATCGTGGAGAGATCTGGGAAGTTTACAGAACGTTAGGGTGAGTCAATGCGATACAGTGAACAGAAGAGTGGTATCTAGCAGGATATACAGAGGGTGTACAAAGTGTTCGTACACCTTTTAAAATAGAATAACTTTTTGAAGCGAAACATCTTTTTTTCGTAGTTTAACTAACAAGGGGAAACCACGGTTGACGAGCCACGGATTTTTCTGAACCTTGCAATATTTGAAGATGTCTCGAAATGTAGTTTGGCAAAGCAGTAGCGCGCGCTTCACAATATTTTTCAAGAAAATTTCATTTGAAAATCGGTTTACACGTTCATAAGGAGTTCGCGTTAAGAGGTCAATAAGAAGATGCATAGCCGAGGGCGTAGCGAGGATTACTGGTAATCGGTAGGTTGCTGGTTCGTGTCTCGCTGTCGATATTTTTTTTTAAGTGAAACTTCTTTGCCGAGGGGCAAATAATTTTCTAGCGTTGCGGAAGTAGTGTTACGGAAGTCGAATGTAACGAAAAATTTTTTAACGGAGAAAATCTTTCTTCTCTGACGGGATTCAAAAACCCCGGTCTACCGCTTGGTAGTCGAACTTCTTAACCGCTTGGACAACCGACGATTTTCAAATCGGAACGAACACTTCGGTATGTATCGCAAAGAATAATATACCGCAGCGACAGAATTGTTATTTATCTCTTGTTTTCAGTAAAAAAATACTAATAATTTATGTGTATCTATATCAATGCTTAAATTAATTATAAAAAATCAGGTCGTCTGGATCAATTATAAAAAAGTTATTCCATTTTAAAAAGTATACGAACACTTTGAATACCCACTGCAGCAGCGTGTGTAGAGGTGAGTTCGAGGGGGAGCAAAGAAATTCGAGAAAGTCAAACAGCTGCGCGTAATTCGGAGTTTGTCGGTAGAATTTAACAGAATATGCCGGGGAATTAAGAAAGTTACATAGCATTAAAGATTGCGCGCCGCCGACTCTGATACGGGGGAGTTAGGGGATGAAATATGGAGGTTGGTAGGCTAATGAGGACCCAGAACGTTATGGGGAGCCAGGGCCGTGTGCCAAACAGTCGAAGAATACCGGGAACAGATCCTAACGGGAAATTTCAATTTGAATCGGATTGCTTAGGCTTTGAATTTGACGGTTCCCAGACGGGATTTCGAACCGTGTCATTAGCATTTGAATTTGAATTCAATGGAATTTGAGTGTAGGTAGAAGTCAATTCCGAATTTTCCTGCTGGCTTGTCAGGCGCCTAGATGTATGTTTGACATTCGAGTCAACAGTTCATCGTTAGTATCGGAATTCGTCGGCCCGCAGATTTCCCTTCCAGTTAAAATAGTCAGCGTTTCAGTCCGCCGGAAGCGGACACTGAATTCCGAATTTGGAACCTAAAATTTCAATCGAAGATTTGAATTTCAATCCTGAAATTTCAAACCGGAATACGAATTTTCCGCGGCAGCTAACATTTGAATTTCCATCCGATCGGTAAAATTCGACGGTGTGGTTAACAACGGGACGTTGATGATGAGAACACGATTGAGAAGAAGCATCGTCGCCTACGGACTTGCATCTTTTTTCCGGTGGCAGCCAATCGGTGATCCCATTAGCCGACATCTCTCTGGTAATCCGAACGCGATCGATTCGCCTGATTGCCACTGTGCGACCCTAGTTGATCTGAAAGAAACGTCGCACAAAGATCGACAAACGCGCGTGCACGCCACCGCGTCAGCTCTCCATATTCCAGTTAATAAATCCGATATATTGACAAGCGCTCGTGCTCGCGCGTACACAAACGCACACGTACTCACCGATCACCCGGTTCTTCTCTTCCAAAGACTCGGGTAAAAACTAATCTAAATAACGCGATGCTGCGTTTCAATTCCCGATCCGTTTGATCTCTCTCCGCCGAAACAATCACTGTTGCTTCCACGCTCTCTCAGTGTGCCCCTTTTATCGTTCACTCTCCACGTCCACAATATCACCCTCTTCATTCTCTTTTCAACTCTCTCTCTCTCCTCCAGACCTCTGTCTTTCTCCACGTGCCTCTCTTTTTTCGAGGAATTTCTCTTTTTGAGTTCCTGTTTTTCAGGGATTTTTCTTTTGCTTCTCGCAAAGCTTGCTTTCTAAGTCGCGTGTTCTTTCTGTCTTCGCTACAGAATGTTTCCTTCCATCTCTTTTCGTAAAGTTTTCCCTTCTGGGTGTCTCTGTTACAGGATGTTTCTTTTTATCTCTCTATCCTCCTGCCATGGAATTTTCCTTAGACCTCTCGTCTTCCCTTTCTTTTTATGGGCTTTCCTTTCTTTTCTCATAAGATTTACTTTTCCAAGTTTTTCAAAGAATTTCTTTTCTGTTTTACCTCTCTCTCTCTCTTCCTCTCTCGGTTAAAGGCTTTGTTATTTTACGACTCTCTTTTTCCTTCCGTTTGTTCCCGGTGGAGGGTTTACCTTTCTGCGTCTTCCTGTATCTGCTAGAGAATTCCTCGTTTCACCTTTCTCTCTTTCGTTTTTTATTAGGGGATTTCGCTTTGTAGATGTCACCTCCTTTTCTCCACTAAGATTCCACCTCCTTCGTGCAACCAAAGTTCTACCTTCCTGGTTGCTATGTTTCTTTGTTTCCGCTAGGTCCCACTCGTAAATCGATTGACCAATCATAAATGAACTATTCCGATTTAAACAGTTTCCCATCGATTAGGAGAGATATCGCCCCTCGTCGAAATTTCTCTGTCTCCCCTCACGTTCCTCGTTATTTTCGTTGCCCCACACCATCGACGCTGTTCATCGGTCGCAATCATCTTCCGGAAGGCACAGAAGGTCACGTGCCCCTATCGGACAGGGTAGTCAGAGGGTTGTAGGGAGTTTCAGGGTGTTGCAGAGGGTTGTCGCGCAACATACCGTGCATACGAACCATAGATAGCCTTTGACTCCTTCGACTAGTCCCCGACTCGTTCCCAGCTCTTCGAATCGGCCTCTTTCAAACGCACGAAACATATCGAGCGCTCCTTTCAAGGACCCACACCCTATCCACAGCTCTGGAAACAGAAACGCAGCCGGCTTCGAGAGACCATAGCGAATCCCTTTCCGCCGTCGACTATACTACTCGCACCACCGACAAAAGACACTATTCCCGGTGCTCCGGCGTGTAATCTTTGCTGGCGCACACCTGTGGACTTGCTGGAAGAGATACGGAGCTATATCGTGAAGAAAGGGGCGTTCGGGGAATCTTTAAATTCATGGTTGACCGATCATGCTGTTGTCGCGCCTTTGTCGCCGCCCGATTTTCAGAATATTTAGTGCGAGTTCGACCGGATAAAACCCCATTCTGTCGCCGAGGCAAAAAATTTTAACACTCGCGAAACTGAAGGAAACGACGCTACCCGTATCCTGCATGTTACGAAAATACAAGGGAAATACTTTCCGATGCAAAAGATTACATGCCACGTCTTTGCGAGTTCTCATTTTACAAGTTTCCCGTACAAAGGAATTTATCTTGTAGTGGAAAGTAGAGTTTGTTAAGCGTGGCAGGATATTCTTTACAAAAGAAAGCCGCTAAGAATTTCCTTTTCACATTTAATCCTTAAGGAGACCTTTAAAATGCACTTTAAAATGCAACAACTCAATTAACATTTTGCGCTGCTTCTTTGTTTCTTTCATCAAAGTGTTCTTTAAAATTGTATATCTGTCATATACAATTTCTGTTTTCCATCAAGAAACTGTTGTCCGCAAACTGTTTATCTTTTTGATGTCACTGTCGCACCAGTTCTCCACAAAAATGGCGAAACGTGCGTCACGGGAAATGAATTTCCTTCGTTAATTAGATCTTGCGTTCTCGTTACGTAACAAAGTGATCTCCGACGTATCGTATCCTCTCCCGGTTCTTTTTTTTCGTTGCCCGAAAATACTGCCAGCCGAGTTTGACCGGTTAATCGGATTACGTTCGCCGCGTGTACCGCGGGGTTCCGCAGGGAGAACAAGAGTTTGCCTTTCGGTACGATTACGCTGTAATAGGATTGGTATAATTAAAAATCGATACTTGCCCGACGTCTTTTTGGGGGATGATAAAGAACGAGGCCGTCAGACCATCGTATTTACGGTCGTGTCCCGGTAACGATCCTAATAAACTGCTGGAATGCTTCGATGCTGCGTCGCGTCGCACGCGGCGTGGCGTTCGCTGAATTTGTTGCTACAGCCCCGCTTTAAATCCCGATCGAATCGACGGGGATCACTTACGGGCATAAAACACGTTTAGTGGCAATGTGTCACTTAGTTTCGGAAAATGTCCCGGGACACACACCACTGCGCACCAACGCACGCTCTATTGATTTTCTTTCTTTGCTATCGAGCAATAGATTTTTCCGGCTTTGCGCTACCTTTGCCTGACGGGGAAAGGTCGATCGAGCAAAACTTCGCAAGGAAATTATTTATCCGGGAATTACTCGGCCGAGTGTCGCGACATCTGTTCGCTGATCTACGGTTATTGGCCTCCCCATAAAAATAATAGACTTTTCACTTATCCTCCGTTTCTATTTAAAGGGTCCAACTAGTTCTTCGAGTTCGAAGCAACTCGAACAACCTTTTTTTCCAAGTTGGTTTCCGAGTAAGGTGGCCCTAAAAGTTTGTTTCCCAATGCGTTTCATATTGTTACGTCGCACAAGTATTACGTTAAACCTAGAGCTAACTCGGTGCGTTTTATTACCAAGTAATGAAAAGTCAATAAACAGATGATCACGTTGTTTTTATGCATATGTCTTCTCTGCGCCGGTCAGAGACACCGATAACTCGTTACTAGATTCCATATAATTCCTATGAAGAATTCAAGCTCAGTTACATTACCGCGATTTCGGGTAGGCTTAGACAACCATTGGTGCCTCGATGATCCCGGAGAAGAATTGGATCTTTACTGTATTCGAAAACTACCACTATGCTCCGATTTTGATGTAATTTAAATACGTTACGCAGCAACATATTTTGAACAACTTTTTCCTATTCCAATATAGGGTGTCGCTTTTAGTTTTCGAGATATTCGCAAAAATCTATTGCTAATGCTGTATTGAATTTTCCGTACTCGCGGGGCGTCAGTTTACTTTCTTTTGTAAACACGCTGTGAAGGTGAGAGAGAAAGCAGGGTCTCACTCTATACATGTACTTGTGTGACGTAACAACATTAAATGTAAAACATTTCTGTTCGAGTATACATGTTACAGAATAACATCATAAAAATCTGTTCAAGTCCGTGTCAAATTACGTAACCATAGCTGAACTAGAACTAACTTGGACACAAAAACGTCCGAGCCTGAGCGAAGAGGCTCCGCAGAAAACAGCTGGCATATTCGTTCCGAGCGTAATCGTGGGAGCTGTCTTGGGACACGCGTCTACTAATGGAATATCCGTGTAGAACCAGTACGCGACCTGCAAAAGAAGCTTCGAGAAGGAAAGTCGGTCGCGAACGATGCGAATTCGAAATTCTAATAACGGGGAAAAACGGGCCGGAGCAACGGGCTTCGCTGTTCTATGCTAATGCCTGGATTTACGCGCCGTCTTCCGCACGGTAAATCACCGTTAAACAGCCTGTGCTCGGTCGGGTACATGCCGGTAACGATTGTATTTGTTAATCGTTTTGGACCGCTATCTTTCGAGAGCCATACTTCTCCCGTATGTCACCGTTCGGTCCCATATAACTCTCTGCCTTCGTCATCGACAATTTTCTTCTTTCCCTTTCACGAAATTACTCAGTAAATTCAGTAATGGATCAAATTATACAATTTTCAATTACTAAAATCATTTTTACCTCGCTTATATTAGCTTCTCGTGTCAATGTTGTTGTATGCAAATCTTGAAATCGAGTTTTTAATCACTTCCCGATGAGCTAGAGACTTGAAACTTCACACATAACTCGGAACTGGATGACAATGCAATATTAAAAACAAAATCGTGTGCGTGGAAACCACGCGCGACAGGAGTGAAACTTATTGCTTATTAGATATAATAATTTATCTGTATCTATACCTACTAAGCAATAAGTTTCACTTGTGTCGCGCGTGGTTTCCACGCGTACGATTTTTTTAACAGATGTTTTATGGCTGTTTGTCTCACGGCCGGCAATTTCGAGAGGAATAAATTCTTGGAAGGAAATATTCCAGGCTCAGGGGAAATGCAAATCTTTTGGTCGGAATCACACAGGGGATATACTATATAAAAATGAAAACAACTACTTTCTGTATGCTGAATCGATAGATTCATACGTTTGCAGTTATTGTAGGTGGCTGTCCTCATTCTGTATAGCACTCAATGGAGAGAAGACGCGGTAACCCCCATTTTTGACCGATACGCTTTTTCGTGTCGCGAATTCCGTGACCCGAATTAGGTTTACACCCTGCCAAAAGCAGTTTTACTACAAAAAATTTAAAGAAAAAACTGTGTGTTCAGGAGATAAAAAATATTTAAATATTCCTCTTCACCCCTCACCGCGCGACGTTCGGTAGTACATCATCGCGGTAAACAATCCCCACTCCGCGCGACAGCGTTTCCTACTCCACTACGTGTTCCCACTCCGACTCATCCCCACTCCACTGACCCACTTCGCACCGAAGGAGCTCGATGCAGCGATGCCAGAATCGAAACCTTTTCCTTTCTCCTTGTCACTAAAAATGAGAAAATGATTTTTTTACACATTAGTGACTATAAATGAAAGCGTGGAGCGCCCACGAAGATTACTTCGATATAATTTCGCGCTCCACGCTTTTATTTATAATCACTAATGTCTAGAAGAATTATTTTCTTCTTTATGGTGCATATTAATATAAGCGTGTTTTTCAAAAAGTTTTTTTCCGTACTCTTATCCCAGTTCTTGTACTTATCGTGACCACCGTGGTGCGTTTCTGGTTGAGTCGTGACCGTAGAACGTTCACGGGCGGTTGGTCTCGCATAAATCTTCTGCGAGACGAAAGGAACGAAATAGACCCGATTCAGAGTTTCGACGAGTCCAGGATCGTGAGGGGGCGAGCTTTTTTTCCACTGCCGCGCACCACTTGCGGCTTTCCGTTTCGTTTTGTTCAATTCCCTTACCCGTTTCCGAGCCAGTAGCTACCGATACTCGAGGAGTCGCCGGCGGCGATAAGGGGAATCGTATTGTTTCGTCCCGAAAGGAATCGACGGCTCGTACGGCATGTGTTTATTCGTCTGGCTGCCCTCACCCACCAGCGTATCCCACGCTGCGAGCTCCTCGTCTGTCCTGACGGGTTTCCGGATTAATTAAACGGAGAAATTGATTCGCTCTTTAATTCACCCTTCTTCGAAACCCGGCGAATTCTTGCGCTGGAAAATTTTCTGTAACTTGGTTGCAAGAATGTTGGGAACTGCTGCGTCTACCTTATTAAATCCTAATAAATTACATTTACGGACAGTCACGTCTTCGAGAAGTTGGAAGACGGTAACAACTGCCAACTGGTTTCCCTGTAACGTACTTGTAACTATATCTGTGCATATTTCTAGTGGTCGATTATGACCCAGATGTTGATCCGACCAGTATAAATAAATAAATTAAAATAATAGTGCTCCGCGTGCCTGTCTGAATGCGTTATCGCATCGAAAACACACTGAAACGAATACGAATCGACCGGCAAGCGGAGCACGCGATCGAAAATCGCAGTGCAACCGCGCCGTGACTCGCGCGGGCAATTTCATTTATTTTTCCTCGGCCTTCCATTATTTTAATCTTTATCTCCTTCCGGTCCTGTGCTTCTTTCCCTTGTAATCTCTACCCGGTTTCTTGGCCACTTCTTCCAGAGACCCGGATCCCGTTCTCCTTCTTTTTCTTTCTGCCTGCTTATCCGTGCCGTTTTCTCCTTGTTGCCCAAAGTAAGTTTCCTTCCCCGCCAAACGACAAATTCCCTGTTTGCTCGTAATCGAGCCGGAACGAGGCTGTTCCTTTGCATCAGCCCCGAGAAATATCGCGGCAATAACGCCGCTGCCAACGAAACGCCCAAAGAAACGTACGAGAGTCGAGCAACGACGAGCCCCCCTCCTCGAAACGGCCAGGGAAAAATCTATCCGAGAAAACGGCGGTGCCACGGTCCGCGAACCTGTGCTCTCTTCCTAGTTCCAGTGATCTCGTGACCCGCGCCTTTTATTCAGCCGCTCCGGATGGGGATTAAACCGATTAAACTTGGCCCAGGATCACGATGCAACAGTCACAAATTTATGTAATCCACTTCCCCGTCTGACGAGGACGTTCTTTTTCATCCTGGCTAACTTTTCTCGTTTGCTTTTGGGAATTTCCAAGTGAAATACTGAAAACAATCGGTCATTAATGTAGGAACGCACGAATTGCATGTGTGTTAATGTTATGCTGAATCCTCTTGAATATCACAAAGCTGAGTCAACTGTTTGGCTGGACTAGGTCCGACAGAGTTACGTGTCCTGTGACATATTTTGGGTACCAAAGGTCGCTATTAGAGAACTATACAGGGTGTCCCAAAATAAGTGCACCTCCCGGAAATGGGAGGTTCCTTGGGTCATTTGAAGCGACATTTTCCTTTACAAAAATGGTGTCCGCGGCTTTGTTCAGGAGTTATTATCGAAAAACCCGGACCAATCAGAGCCCGGCTATAGCGAACGGAGTCCGACTCGGCGACAGGTCCCACTTAACGTGGTGTCGCTATTGGCCGACCCAGAATCAAACCGCTGTAGCCGCGCTCTGATTGGTCCGTGTTTTTCGTTAATAACTCCTAAACAAAGCCGCGGACGTCATTTTTGTAAAGGAAAATATCGCTTCAAATGACCCAAGGAACCTCCCATTTCCGGGAGTTACACTTATTTTGGGACACCCTGTATAAGGAACACGTTGACGTTAGAACATTCGAGGAAAAAACTATAAAGGAACGTGTTCACGCGAAAACAATGAATTTCTGTTTAAACGATTACACGCTTCGTTGGAACTTGGAACCCAAAAAAGAAACCGGGGTCCTCTCATATCTCCGGATTGTTTAGGTTAGGCCCCACAATCCGGCTCTTGAAACAAAGTATCAAATGGGATACTTTGAAATCTTTGTTTAGAAACGATTCTGAGATCGTTTCATCGCTACTTCTTAATCTGTGTTTATTAATCCGATACGGAGATCGTTGATTCATTTTCGACAGCGAACAATAAGTTCATTGTGCTGGTAACTTATTGATAGTCCACATCGATTCGCACGTTACTGTATTTCTACTTTATGTCGGCTGGAAGTGTTCGATTCTCGAAAGGAGCTCAGAGGTATCGAGCTTCTGAGAAGCGTACCGAGGAATAATTCGATTTTTAGCGTCGGGTTAGTCCATCCGGAAGCTTTGAGGCTTCGAGGAAGCAGTTTCGCTCGGATCAAAGACGCAGCGCCACAGACAGATCGTAGTCCCATGAGCTTCGTTGTGCTAATGCGTTTCATACGGGCGTAGCGCGATTCGCGACTGATCATGGTCCCGTTGCTACCGCATGAATTATTCGAAGGCGCGCCGCGCGGGACGCGATGCATTTATTCCGATGCGTCGAACTTGCACCACTGCAACAGCGAATCGAGCCGCGCGAGTTAGGTACGACGAGTTTGTTAGCTGTGGGATGGCGTGTGCGTTTTTCTGCTGAACGTTCGGGAACTATTATCATAGAGCCGGCGCGGTGGTCTACGTGCACTGGGAAATATTTGGTCGAGAGAGAGAGAGAGAGAGTTATCTTCGGTACGCCTAGGCGCGCATACCTCGCTGAATGATGATGCGGCGAGACGTGTGATAATACGTGGATAATAACGTGGTAATAACGCCGCGGAGTATGATAGTTTGCGACAGCTCGCCAGAATACACGACGCGAGTGCCACTCGTCGCGATCGTTGCTCGCTCCTGTTGTCGGCGACGTTCGGCAAATTTCACTGGCGCTGCTGCGAGAAACCCGCGAGAATTGGAACGTTGTCTGATCGAAGTGTAATAGCGCTTCATACGAATCTATTAATAATTTTACCGTGTACATGGTGTTGATCTAGTGGAAAAGACGCTCATAATTAGACAGCCGATCGTTGTGCATTTGTTGTACACCCGATAACCCATGTACACGCTGATATCACGATAACCAAGCCACGGACACGTCAGCCTAAGTCAATAAAATTAGTTAGTACCATACAACCCTTGTATTGCTTAGTATTGCTGTTAGGAAGAAATAAATCAGATGGAACCTGCAATCGTACTAAGACGTTACACTAGTAAGTAAACACTGATCTCTTAGTACGATTAGTAAGATCCTCTGTTTCGATGCGTACCTCCAGAAGGGCCAAAGGTTACCAACGGTCGCTGCCGCATACGTAACAAAGAAAATGATTGGGCGAAATATAAAACAGTACAAGGTTTTGAAACTTATATGACGCTCATAATTAGACAGCGGATCTTCGTGCATTTACAAAGAAATTGATTGGGCGAAATATAAAACGGTACAAGGTTTCGAAACTGTGAGAACATCGTAATGCTGTTTTTAATGTAAAAGGATCATTGAGTCTATGACATACGAGTTTAGTAGAAGTATACTAGAATGAGATGGCGTGTGACGATGCTATAATGGGAACAGTTTGCTGTAGAATGCTGACAAAATTATGAGACGATGTCCGTGGTGTCTGATACGCATACAGTGTATAGTATGATGAAATTGAGATAGCATACGGCAGAACGACAGCGCGCGACAATGACAATGCAATTCGGCGAGGAACGTGCTGTGCGATCGTGGCGATGATAAAACGAACTCGTGCGGGCCACGTGCAGAAAAATCCCGGTATCTTTTATCGATCGGCAATTATGCAGGAATTACTGCAGCCATGTCGGTGCGGAGTTGCGAAGGAGGATATAATATCGTACGAGCTTCCTATTACCATGACCATCGACGCGAACGACTTCGCAACGGTTACAACAGACGTGCGTATCCGAACTTCTATCCTGGTATCGCCAACCCGACGAAAGCAGGTAAGGGTTCTGGTTCCGTCGCGTAGGAACCGTGCACGTGGGTATCTAATCAATTTTTCTTATCGATCGCAATATTAAATATTTAGAATTAATTTTCGCGGCGCACAGGTTCTTTCATTATTTTTGTACTAGCTCTACTGTAGCAAATATGTAAATATCATACGTGTGCTATTCCAAATAGTAGAGGAAAAAGAAAGATGGTGTTTCGTCCTGATTGTAGGACACACTATCGGAAGGCTCTCTCGCTGGTTACCGACATGTCACCAATTAGTATAAATACGTTCTTCGAACGCCTTCGAACGTCCCGTGTAGAAGCGATATCCTGTTTTTTCTCTCACCTTTACAGCGTGTTTAGAAATAAAAAGTAAACAAACGCCGACCAAGAGTACGGAAAATTCAATACAGTGATCGCAATATTTTTTTGCGAATATCTCGAAAACTAAAATCGACCGGCGGTAACACGTATAGGAAAAAGTTGTTCAGAATGATGACCTTGACAGCATATTTCAAGGTCATCAAAATCGACGAGGAAGCCCTAATGTAAATAATTACCCGGTCGCGAAACGAGCAATCGCGACGCAACAGTTTCTCACGAGCCTTAATTTCCGCGTTTGTATAGCAACCGACCGATCGATTTCAGCCAAGGTTCTGCCTCGATTTAAGATATCGGTACGGAGAAGCGACGCGATCCCGAGCACCGGCCATTCCATCGTGATCGTATAATGGCGTCTGTGTTTTCTTACGTTGTAACGAACAAAATGCTGAATCGGTGCCGGCTTATCGCGCTGATGAAGCGGGAAACCAAGAGGGAACCGACGATAAAAGAACGAGAGAATTGCCTGGCCCCTCTATCTTGCTCCGTCTCAGGGATTCTCTCTCTCTTTCTCCAACTCTGTCCGATCTACGGAGCACTCGAATTGGTCCGGGAATAAATTCAGTCGCGCGGCCAAACATTCGATCGAAGACCGGAAACAGGGGATCCGTGATTTCCACCTGAACGGGCATCCCCGCTGGTCAAGATATCGCGTGTTCATGATTCTGTTACGGACCGACGAGACGACAGAAGAAACACAGGCTGCGTCGGACGTTTCTTATTGAATCCCGTGTATTTTATGGATACGGTAAATCCATCGGACCCCGAGATCTCTCGTTCGTCCTCGCTGATCCCGCGCTATGTTTTATGCTACGACAACGACGACCGGAGGAAACCGTCACACGTATCCTCTACGTACACCAGCTCGGAATTCTGACGCTCCGTGCTTCTTCCTTCTTACGCTACACCGTGATATATGTATGTATATACCGTACTGAATAAAACGTTGCCTCGAACGTCATTCTAATGCACTCGGGAGCCCCAGTGACTCTGCATTATGAACAATTCAGTCCGCGGACACGGAAAAGCTCTGCACATCAAAAAATAAAACTACCTAAGCTTTGTCAACGAAATTTATAACGCGGCCGCGCCGTACGAAATTTGCAAAAAATTTATTACCCGTTGCATTTTATGCATGCCACGGATCAAAATCCGCTGCGTTTCGAAGAACGCATTCTACCCGGCAGGATTTACATTTCGCGTTTTTCTTGCTTCGTTCGAATATTCTTTTCGAGCGAAATTTAAAGGAACAATTCGTCCGCGCAAGTATTCGTGGAATTTTATTGATGTTTGAAAGATACGTGCACGCAGTGCTTGAACAATTTCAAACGTATCACGGATAGTATTCCTAGAATATCTTTGGGAATTTTCTATTCGTCAACTTTTCATTTCCGTTTTCGTCAGTCAGGCTGGCGAGACAAGGTTGACAGCGTGAAAATCACGAAAAATGTGAATTCGTCGAGCGAGAGGCAGAGCTAATTTTCGCGAATAATGACACCGCCCGAACAGGCTGTGTCTCGGCGCGAAAAACCGGAAGATCGTTTACAGCTGTTTACGGCCACGTTGGTCTCCGAACAGCGAAATGACCGTCGCCGTCCCACGGGGAGCAATTTAACTTTCGTTGCCGGGAGTTCTCGCGAAGAAGAGAGAGCGAGAGGAGGCGTGGCAGAGCTTCGAGCGCGGAACAGAGTCGCGAAACTGTCCAATTCCATTTATCCGGTAAGATAGACGATCGGGCTATGACTTGGCTGTCTGAGCGAGCCCTTTAACGATCCCGATCGATACTGCCAGCCGCTACGAAAAAAAGCTTGCCTATTCAGACGCGGGCGGTTTCATTTGAAGTTTCATTTAAGGGCGCATTTAAGGGGATGAAAAGTGGCCTCCGCGACGATCAATCAATTTCCCCTAATTTCGCCGAGCTTAGGCTGCAATTTTTGATTTGCATAATGCGCCTTAGTCTGCGAAACGATGTTGATTAAATAATTCGGAACAGCCGTCGCTGCATGGATCAATGTTGGATTTACGGAGCACCGTAAGTCAAATATTTTTGATAGAAATTGTGTGGTGGTGTCGGCGCACAGGTTCGATCAATAATTTTCTTTTTTGTAGATTCAACAATTTGTTGTGAGTGAACATAGAAGTGGCGAGAAAGTTGCAATTATTCATAACGTTATTAGTAATGAACTTGGGCAAGATATTATTCGTTCCACATTTTAAAAGAAATAATTTATCGAACCTGTGCGCCCACACCATCACACAATTATTATCAAAATTCTGCGATCGAAAAATTCAATTTATATTATATTATATATTTTTGTTTTAATTTCATTCCTGCGACAGAATACCACTGTTAACACTATTTTTAATACATTTCCTGCGATCTGTCAAAGATATGTTTCCAATAACAGTTGATCGGTGTTTACATATCTATAAATTTGAATATACAGAAAATTTTTGTTTATGAAAATGGGAATCACGTCAATTTTTTAAACGTTACTATGTATTTATGACTTCTAATATTATTGCTGGTGTCGGAACGAATGCAACGACCTAGCATACTGTAAACTGTAACTTCAAAATAACGCTAAAATACTTTTGGCCACAAAAAGCGGATTTCCAGACCACGGTGCGCCGTTCTCACCTTGGGCGATCTTCATTCGTCTTCTTCGCGGCGATGCGACGTGGGCTGCCAGTCGAAATGAAATAATATTGTTCCGGGCGTCTGTCGGGACACTAAATAAATTTTTCGGCGTTGACACGCGTCTCTCTAGGAGGGCGACATCTCGATATAAAAGTACCCCGTTGCGGCCACGAATCTCTTTGTCCTGGCCCTTCCACCACCCCATGTGCTCACTCACCCCCCGCGTTCTTTTCCGCGCGCACGTGTCTCGCGCGACGTGCAAAGGGGTGCGGGCGTATTATGCCGAGACGAGACTCGGGATAGTTCGCAGTAATTAAAATTCGAGGACTTTACCCCGTGCAGCGGGCTCGCCGGTTTCCCCGTCGCTGGGATCGCGATATAATGGAGGTGGAATTAAACTTAAATGCACCCTCTCAACGACGGGACACCGCTCCGGCGTGAAGAAAATAACAAAATAGCGGCCGCCACGGGCAAGATGAGCGAATCGGGCCCCGTGGACATTCTATTCTACGCGAAATTACCGAGAGAACCTCTTTGGATGCGAAAAACTGTTTATACACTGTTTTAGGCGTTTCACGAACTATAAATTCAATTTTTTGATCGTAGAAATTTGATAAGAATTCTGTGGTGGTGTCGGCGCACAGTTTCGATCAATGCTTTCTATTTTTTTTATTAGATTCAACGATTTATTGTGAGTGAACATAGAAGTGGCGAGAAAGTTGCATTTATTTATAACATTACTATGTACTCATGTACTTAGGCAAGATATTATACGTTCTAAATTTTAAAAGAAATAATTTCTTGTTACTTATCTTAGCAATCGACATTTTTGTGTACGACCTGTGCTTGAGACTTTAACCGTTTCCACGCCAAACATTCTTGACATTGACCTCAAAAAACTTTCGTTGTATGTAAATGTTTTGTCATCCATGATGTAAATTCAATTTTTTGATCGTAGAAATTTGTACACGGTGTTATCTTTCAGGAACCAATTATACTAGGTACGGCATAATTTCGCTCAATCCTCCCATTATAGAAGAGGAAAGCAAATGTCGTAAAGTTGATGGAAAACTCAAAAAGCAGGAATAAAGAGCAATGAATGTCTTTTACGCGAACTGCTGAAATTGAAATTTCCGGGTTACTCAAAATTCCCCGGGAGTTCAAGAGAAGCTGACGCAAGAAAACCAGGAAAGTAACTTTTCCCGCGTAGTCGATTCCTCTTCCGGAACCGATTAACTCCAACCAGTTTTCGCGCCACCTTAATTCTCCCACTCATTGTCAGCGCAAATAACGGCTGGAGGGTGGCGGTCGCGCACGAACGGCGAAAAACGAGCACGAAAGAAAAAATAGCAAATTGATTTCCCGCCGACTTCTGTTTCTCGTCGAACGCGGAATTTCGATCTCGTGACTTTCCACCCC
Source organism: Lasioglossum villosulum (assembly GCA_963971365.1). Classification (NCBI taxonomy): domain Eukaryota; kingdom Metazoa; phylum Arthropoda; class Insecta; order Hymenoptera; family Halictidae; genus Lasioglossum; species Lasioglossum villosulum. The sequence goes on from OZ020495.1 coordinate 3,307,935, forward strand.
CGAAGCCGAGCGTGACGCACCCTTTCGCTCACGGTGTGCGAAAAAGCCCGTCTGCTGTGCACAGAAAATATGATATATTCACGCAGAATATGATTTAATTCTTAGCAACAACATTTAATTATTGGAAGCTTGGAAATCCATTAAAGAATTTTAGGTACAAGGGATTACCATTGAATAACGTTAAATAATATAATAACATTAACATTATATGTCATTATATTCAAATCTCCGACACGCTTCTGCCTGTAAAAAATACATACACTACATAATGTTCCCCTTCAGACCATGCAACTTCTGTATATAAAACTTTTTCGTGCAACGCATACTTTGGAGATTATTACAGGTGTGCAAGTTGCGTGGACCACCCTGTATAATAACATTAAATAGCGACGCTCACGATTATTCGGACAGGTTTGTTGCGCGGTGGTTGAATATAACGATAATATTGAAACGAGGGGGTGCTTGCGTGGCTCATCAGAATCGAGCAAAATTCGGGACGAGAAGGGGTTAACTAATGACTTCGCGATTTTCGCTTAGGTTCGCCATGCCATTATGGCGGTTGGCGGCGATAATAATAAAAGGAAGGGGTGCGTGCGTGGCCCACCACGCGACACAATGCGACTTCCTCCGAAAGCGGCGTCGTAGAAACAAAAGATTCAATTTTACGGAGACGCGCCGCCACCCCCGCGTGCAAGAGGGTGCGACACTAACGAGCCACCGCTTCGAAACAGCCACCCCTGCATCAGTCAACCCCCTCGTTTCCGCACCCCTTCGCAGGTTTTCGGTGGTAGCACCCCCCGTTTTCCATCACCTCGACTCGGGGGTGGAAAGAAGATAAACCGATGCTCGGGAAACGGATAGAAACAAGGACGGGCATAGAAGCAGACGATGAAAAGTTTTTCCGCCGGCTGCGGGCTGGTCGTTCGGGACATTGTAAATTCTAATGAGAGATTTAACTGGGCTTGATTTTCCCTAAGACAATTAACGGTGATTGCTGCAGGGAGTTCCGTCTCAGACTTTGAACACTGTTGACGGCTGGTTCTCGTGATTCCTGGCAACTCGTCCCCTCAAAGTGATTTCCTAATCATTTCGTAGAGCATTGGTGGGGATTACGATGAATCAAGATGAGAAAGAACTGGTGTACTTCTTTATTAATTGAGAAAATATTGAATACGACCAAACACGAGGGTACGTTATGAGCTAACATTGTTCTGTTTCATTTTCTCTCGCAGAGACAGGGTCACCCTAACCACAGGGCTAAATGGGCTAAGCCCCGGGGCGCAAGTCTTTAGGGGCGGCAATTTTTATCGGTGTTATATTTTTTTGTTATTATCAGTTATTTTTATTGAAAATTTGTTCACGACAAAAATAATCAAATAACCTGTTCTGAATGGAATAGAAAATATTATATGTGTACATATGTTTGTTTTGGAACGAATACGCAAAACAAGTAGACAGAGCAAATTAAATGATTCGTGTGGTATTATTAATCAATTTGAAAAAGAAAAAACTAGAGGGGCGGATTATTTTTAGTAGCCCGCGGGCATCGAATATCTTAGGGCGGCCCTGGCCGAGAGCCGGACGTTTCGAGTAAAATATGAGCATAGCCATTTCAAGCGACTGTATTTACAATTTTCCAGAGGGGTACACTAATCAGGGATGAAAACACGCGCGAAAGCCAGAGAAGAGTATTAACTACGGGCGAACAAAAGCGGCGCCGTTGGAAATAGCGTAAGAATGTGCGGACACGGTCGCGAGACACAAAGAGCCGTAGACAATTGCGGACAGAATAAACATGAATGAGGCTATAAAAAGGAAGAAGGAGACGCGGATGAAGAGCTAGCTCGCATTCAGGGACGCCGAGGTGGGAATCGAATTGTAAGAAAATGCAAGGTATCACGGATGGAAAAAGAAAAGCTGCGAAAAAATCACCCCCGCGGAGTGATAAATGGAAGAAGAAGAACGCGAAGAAGGAGAACAAGAAGAAGACGAGCGTAACGCCGGAGCTGGTGAGAAAAGAAAAAAAGACGTTGGGAGGGTTCTTGATGCAAAATAAAAATAGAACTCGCGCACCACGGATACCGCGGGAAATAAAAGGAACTAAGAGATACGAGTAATGTTCGAGGAGTGAAAAAAACCGCGTGCTACTCGGGAAAAAATACAACCAGAGACAGGGCGGCCATGGGGAGGGCGTGCGGGGTTGGTCTTATTGAGAAATAGAGTGCGCGAACAGGTGGGGAAAGGGACAGGATTTGAGAGTGGAAAGAGAGGAGAATATTCGCGAAGGGATCAAAGATGGGAGTGGAATAAAAAAAACCAAAGGAATGGGGGAAACTGACGAGACGAGATGGGCAAAGAACGATAACGGGTTGTCGATGCGAGAGAAACATGTAGGGGTGGTTATTTTACAATGGGAATAATACGATAAAAACTGCGTTGAAAATATAGAACACAAAAGCAAGCAGAAACAGAGAACCGTAGAAATTGAATACTGCAAAATATTATAGATCAGATCCAGCTAAAATAAAAGAAACACTGCATCGATCGTGCTTTAAACAATTTGTTCGATTCGGAGAGTCGCACAGTGTGTCGAGTATATGGGGAAAGTATCTTAATACTTTTTGAAATAAAATGCAAAGACGAAGTCTTTTTCTTAATTACTGGAAAAAAATTTTTTTTAAGAATGATGAACAATTTCAGAAGGGTCCACAGAGAAAGTTTTTCTCGCGTTTGAATAATTAGTATCAGCGTTACAAACGAAGAGAGTATACACGGGGGTGTGGGTAAGCGTCCGAGGGGTTGCAGGAGATCAAAGAAGCCAGGGGCAAGAGATCAGAGTCGAAAATGCACGGGAGGTTGGAAGGGGGTAAGGTCCTGGAGAAAGCGAGTCGGAGATGCGAAGATGTTCGGCGAAGGATAAACAAGAATGAGAAGACAGAGACGAAAGAAGGTGGATCGCGAGGGGGTGGAAAAAATGGCGGTGGCGCAGCAGAAAATAGGGGGTTGCAGGGGGCGGTGGCAGGAAGATAGAGGAACAGGGGAAAACGGGAATACGCCCTTGTGGACTAGACACAATGGGACACGCACAATGCGACGTTGGATAAGGGATGGCGTGTTCTGAAGGGGGTGGGTGCAGGGGTTGGAGAGGGAAGGGTGCGCACCCTTCGCGTTTACTGCAGTGCTCTTCAATCCGTGGATATTTTCGACGAGATTTGACCCTCGTCTCGCTGTTCTCCCGCTAATAAATAATAAAGTGCCTGGAGAACGATGTGTGTCGCACCCTTCGAGTTTAGGGGTTGCTCCTCGCTTCACGATCTTCCCATACTTGGATCCTGCGTGTTTTTTAGACGGTTTTAATACTTTGCTTTAATACTCGATGCTTCGTTCTAAATATACTTCGATGTTTGAAACGTACTAACAGTTTTGATATTTTCATAACTGATCCTTGTACTGCATAAATATTACACTAAATTACACTGTGTTCTGTTTCTTTGATCTAGCGATATTCTGTGTTCATTACATTTTTATCTGACGTGAGTTTCTGCTATTTTACTGGGACATTTTTATCTCGCTTTTAAGCCTTCCTCTATTTTATAAAGCGAGAGAATTAGAGTCGTTGAATAATTATGATAATGTACCGCGGCTCGCAAAATGATAAATGGGCGAGACACGAACGCGTTACCCCAGTAACATATTTACCCTCTTCTAAACGTAGCCGTAGTCTATAAATGGCGTGCACGCGGGTGCGCATCCCTTTTTTCTAGACAACGATAAAGAAAATCAATTTCAGCTAGTTAGGTCGGGAAGAGCCTCTGTCAACTAAGCATTTTTCACGCATCTTACCGTCTGCCACACACTGCTAAAGCCCTCGAATCCTTCTTTTCACCGCCTAGGCGTGATTTATCGTCAATATACGTATCGTCCAAAGTAGATTTATGCGAGGCAATAAAATCAGCCTGGGCGCGGTGGGGAGGGTATACATAATGCGCATTGTCCGCACTAAAATACCGGATAGCTGCGCGTCACGCGTGATGTACGACCTCTTTCGATACCCTGGATCATTTTCGGAATCATCATCCTCGCGGCTCGATCCCTTTTACTGCCTGAAGCGACAGGGATACTCGAGAACCGTTTGTAATTCAGATAATTCAAACAATTCGAAGATCAGGCTATACTATTTCGTATGAAACAGTGGATGAATATCCAATCGATACAAAAATGTTATAATGAGGTGTTATAATCGATGCTCTCGGTAATGTGACAATTAGGTATTCAAATGACTTCATTCAAATTACGATGCATTCGATACCGATATCGATTATGGCCATTCCGATAGAGACGGCCTGTGATTACTATAGCGGGCAGACTATAATCGACAGCAATGGCGAACGGGTTAATATAGTACGCTTCTCGTCAGAATTATCGGAAATACCTGAGATACAGCGATACTATTTATGCTTTCAAATATAGTCAAGCTGATGGGACAGGTATTGTCATGAATATCTCGGTACCGCTATAAATGTTCATTAATCATTTCACGAAAATAAACGAACTGGGTTTACTTAAAATGAAAAACAAATTTTTCGTTGTGTACTTTGATCTTCGAGATCTTACTGCATTAAAATCCATTTGACATTTCCTGATGCTTACAGATGAATGAAAATTCAACAGGGGTAGAATCTAAACCAAACGGAAAAATAGTGGAAAAAGAAGGAAAGAAAAATGGTACAGCGTTGCATTTATTGACGAGCACCGATCACGGTCCCGCATCGGTTCGCAAAAAGTTGTACTTTGATCTTCGAGATCTTAGTGCACTAAAATCAATGTTTAATTTCCTGATGCGTAAAGACAAATGAAAATTCAACAGGAGGTAGAATCTAAACCAGAAGGAAAAATAGTGGAAAAAGAAGGAAAGAAAAATGGTACAGTGTTGTATTTATTGACGAGCACCGATCACGGTGCCGCATCGGTTCGCAAAAAGTTGTACATTGATCTTCGAGATCTTAGTGCACTAAAATCCATGTATAATTTCCTGATGCATAAAGACAAATGAAAATTTAACAGGGGGTAAAATCTAAACTGGAGGGAAAAAAGTGGAAAAAGAAGGAAAGAAAAATGGTACAGCGTTGTATTTATTGACGAGCACCGATCATGGTGGCGTATCGCAAAAAGTGGTGGGATTAGCAGATTTCGCTTGTTTCGCGGTTGCGATAGCAGGCAAGCCCACGGTTCAAAGCCCGAATGAGTTATCCGGGTGGAAAGCTCGGTCTTTATCGTTGAAGCCCATCAAATCGTGGCAACGCACGGAAGTGCATCGGTGGACGCATGCGAACATTTCGCAACTAGTGAAAGCTAGCTCGAGCTTTTGGACCGAGTCGGTCTCGTCGCCGAAGCCGACGTCCGTGTCCGTCGAGATCGAGGCACGAAAATTCGCGATAAATCTCGCGGCTGACTGCCGGAACACACACGAGGAACAGTCATTTCCGGCGAATTTCTGGCCGGCGGACCAAGAATAAGCTCTCCCCGGCTGCAAACGATCGATTTCTGTCACGTCAGAAACTATGCTCGCGCCCGTGTTATCGACGCGTAACAACCCTGACGCCTACACCAACGGGATTGAAATCGAACTCTTCTCTTCAGCGGCGATTGTTCCCGTCATGTCGCGGAGAAATTCTCGCGACAGAACGCGTTACGTCGTTCTATGATGCGTTTTATAAACGTCGGAGTCGGCGAGAGAAGATAAAGCGTTCACGTCGCTGTTCGAGGGGCTAGACTCGTTTCTACTGTGTGCGAAAATGCAAAGATGGGGCTTTTCAGTAGTCAAAAGCGCTAGGTAAAAATTTCCTATTTTTTCGTTTACGAGACGTAATTTGCATTATTCGGCAGCATGGAGCTGTCGCAGGTTTATAAAAATAGCTACATATCCAGCTTTATGCTTCCGAATAATGCAATTCACGCCTCGTAAACATAAAAATAGGACTTGTGACTAGATTAATCTTTTATATAGCGCTTTTGACTACTGAAAAATCCCATCTTTGCATTATCGAGAAATGAGAAGGCGCATTCCGCACCCTTGCAATCCTGGAAAAAACGAGTCTTCCACCTTAAGGGAAGAAATAACATTCAGTTTGGTTTCTAAGTCTTGATTCTTATTTTTATTTTGCATAAAGATCTTTACTTTATTAAATAATTTTCGTGTTCCGATTCGAACCCGAAACGAGAGTCTACCCCCTTAAGGGAATCCATATGTCTAATACCTATTTAATAATGAATGAAAAATAGATAATTCTGAGACACCTTACAATGGAAGACGTATCCTGTTTAAGAAAAACGTGAAAAAACAGTAACGGTCACCACTCACCGAAATAGAACCGATGAGGCCGGCGTCGAGACTGCTCTGTAAACAAACAAATGGAGAAAAACGGTTAACAATCGCATGTTTGGCAGTCGGCGTTTATACGGGCGGACAAAGTGGTATTTCGGGAAGGAAAACAGGGAATAGCAATTATTATTCGAACCGGTCGCCGTCCGAATTAATTTCCCAACAATGGCGGTTCGTTTGCCGATCTGGCGCGCGCGGTGCTCGACCGGGTAATAGTGTTTTGTAATTAACAAAAGTTCGACACTCTATTCCTCAATGGTGAGTAACGAGGAAATAAATCCAGGACGAACGCCGAAACACTCGTGACTCGTTGACTTAAATACGAATTAGAGAGCCATCATCCCTCCCCCCTTTTTTTAAATCTCTCTCTCTCGTATCCTCTCCTTCCCTCTCTTTTGCCTATGCTTTCAACCCCTAATGGATTTCACCGATCGGGCACGAAATTGCGTGAGCATGCAGAAATCTGACCGCGCGTATATCGGCACGTGCTTCCCGGCTCCGCGTTAAATATGCTGTACTATGTATCGTACGAATCGCCACCGAGCACAATTTATAATGATTTCAACCCCTCGCGTTGTAATATCCAGTCACACTCGCGGTCGTCATTCGAAAATTTCAAATGTGTTTTAAATATATTGCAAATGCGTTACGGAATTAAAATGTACGCGGAGTGGCCATCGCAGTCAGAGTTCAACGGTGATTACAAGCACATCAGATTACGTGACTCCACTCTCATGGACGGTTTAACAAAGAATGAATTCGATTTTGCGGTGGTTTTAGTGGAAAATGTCAATCACCCATTTCTGTGCAGTTCACTATCAAAACTCAGTGAATTCAACGAAGATATTTTATTCTTAGATGTTTCACGGCTAAGGGATGAAATTTTCTCGGGAATCTTTCCACCGCGTTTCCGTGCACTTTACTATCAAAAGGTCAATTAAATCAAGAGATCTTAATCTTAATTGTTTGACGGAGAAGGGGTGAAATTTTCCCTGAAATCTTTCTACTATATTTCTGTGCACTTGATTGCTAAAATTCAGTAAATTCGAGGAAGATATTTTATTCTTAATTGTTTGACAGAGAAGGGGTGAAATTTTCTCTGGAATCTGTCTACCACATTTCTGTGCATTTGATTGTCAAAATTCAGTGAATTCGATGAAGATATTTTATTCATAGTTGTTTGACGGATAAGGGAGGAAATTTTCTCTCGAATCTGTCTACCACATTTCTGTGCACTTCATTGTCAAAATTCAGTGAATCCGATGAAAGTATTTTATTCTTAGTTGTTTGACGGATAAGGGATGAAATTTTCTCTGGAATCGTTCTACCACATTTCTGTGCACTTAATTGCCAAAATTCAGTGAATTCGATGAAGGTATTTTATTCTTAGTTGTTTGACGGATAAGGGATGAAATTTTCTCTGGAATCGTTCTACCACATTTCTATGCATCTTGATTGGGAAAATTCGGCGAACGAAGCACCGAGAATTCCACCGTTCTAAACCACTGCCGATGATCATAATACGCGAACTCGATAACAACCCCGGCACGGTAATAATCATTGCATGCAAATGTCTCCGTCGATAGTGTCCCAGCGAAATGGATTTGGAGCGCGGGTTGTTCCGTTTTGCATATTGGCTGTACCGTTTCGGCTGCGATCGCATCAAACGGAGATCAAGGGGGCGGAACGCGAAAAATCTCAGGAACAATTGATAAAAACGTACGACTTGCAACGCAGTTAAAACGATCCTGGAACACTGGCGGAATAAATTGGTCGCGGGAAACGAGGTTCAGCCTTTTACAAGTCTCGAGTCAGAGGACAGGAAACCTTAACCCTTTAGGAAACCCGTTTCCGGGGTTCTCGTATTTCCGTCTTCGAGACTCGCTGGTTGGCGAAAGAAACGTAATTTTTACTTGATTCTGGCTTCTTGCCCTCCCCGATATCCTGACCGGTTCAATATTTTCAAATCGTTATTCGATATTCCCGATACGTCGCGTCGCGATACGGTCCCAAGGAAATAGAAAAGTCGATCGCCGAAACGGATGCAATTGACAAAATGACGATTCAATTAGGGACGCTGTTCGGCTGCGACGTTTTTGTAATACGTGACACGTGAAGTTAATTAGTAGATCCTGGTAATGCACGATTTGAAAATTTCCTGCACGTACAATAAAAATCAGATTGTAAGAACGAAACTGTTCCTGCAAGATTAGCAAACCGGTAATTATAAACTGCATTTTCAAGTTTAAAAATAATTTTTTAAACAGCGCACTTTGTTTGTTAATGGACAGGTAGTGATAATGGGGCGAGATACAAGCTTTAAATTACCCGGTTACACGGCTCCCGTTTCAAACCCCTTGAGATTTTCACCTCGGATTAGGTGTTAAACAGAAATATGCAAAATCTTGGTCATTTATCATTGTACGTGACGCCCAGCCAGCAAGATGTTTATGCAAATATGGACTTTTGCGGAGTGATTTACAGGAACCCGGATGCAAACGTAACTCCGTTTGCTCCGACAAGGAACCTGACTTTGAATTAAGTATTTTTTATTGCTACCGTAGGTTCTAATTAAGTTAAATTAAACTGGTGAATAAATTGCAGATAAATTCCGTCGTTGTTTTAATAGGAGTGGTGCGATCAACTCTTGGACGCGAGGGGATGAATGAAACCAAGATATTATCGTTCTACAGTCAATATTTAATCTTGAGAATAGGCGTGGGCTCGCAATAACCAGAAAATTCTTTGCGAAACGTTCATTCAAGAATTTATAAACATTTCAATACGTACACTAATTCAACAGCATCCCTTCTACACGCCTGTCTCCTCTGCACCAGTCTAACTACATTTCCGAATCACGAGCCACCTGTTTCGCGGCAAACAGAGCACGGAGCCTATCACGACAAAACAGGTAGATTTTCTTTATTCGCAGAATGGGTCACCGGTTGCTCTTCTGTCGCATTTTCCGCTCGAAAGGGAGAAGAGTGGTGGCGGTAGAAGGGAACTGGATTCTCAAACATTTTTCGGATCGACACAAAAGCCCAGGTGAACCGAACGAGAAAGAGAGAAAGAGAGGGGAGCACAGAAAACGAAAAAGAGAATTGCTCAGCCATAGATTTTTCCGGGTCGTTTTCCAGCAGGCAAATCGCGACAATTTCGCCGGCCGTCGATGCGGAAAATGAGTTTCCACGTAGACCGGGGGAAAACTTCGGCTGGAAATTCGCGGGAAAAGTCCGGGAAAAGATACGATCCCTGCCGAGCCGATAAAGAATGCCCGGTGTGTAGGTATTATCGGCCTGGCGGTCCTCGCGACACCAGTTCGCGAATAAAAAGATCGCGACCAAGTGTGCCGGGCATTAAAACTTTCGAAATAACCAAGTTTCCGTGGGACCACCCCCGACATACGTTCTCGCCGCCGGTGACGATCAATCGACGACCGAACTCGATACTTTTATGGGCCCTTTACCGAACGACCGGCGAAAAATCCTTTAATATAACTTTCGACGCTTGTTGCTCGTTTATTGGCCCCGGAACCGATTTCTCTAATATTTTTCTCATAAAGTGGAAATCGTTCCGATCGCTTTCCACTTGGTCCCGTGGAGAAACTCGAGAAAATCTCTGAGATACGAATTTTTCAATGAATCACGTTTGGCAGGCTGTTGCGAAATCTTTCGAAGCCAGATTCTGTCCTTTGGTTGATTCATTTTTCGTTCGCTTAACGATGACGATGAAAAATGAAACGATCCCTACGTTTAATCGTTAATACGATTCCTTTCCGGGGAAAACATTAAACGAAACGAAGAGTGAAACTGCAGCTGCAGAAGGGGGCCCCCTTTAATTCAATCAGTTCGACAAATTTGCATTAATAAAATTACGCTCGCGAGCTGGCCAATACAAGGCCGACTTGTGCCCTTTAATTCTGTCATTTGTGCGTTCGTAATCACTACCGGACGATTCGATGTGGTACGGTTCTCGAATTCGCCGAGTACCCGTTCAATATGCAACGCGATATTGTTAATAAAGGCAATGGAATAATGAGGCCGGTACAAAGCCAACGGTTTGCCGGCCAACAATGTGATTTATTAATTTAATTTCAACGATCGATCGCGAGAGCCCGCTCCGAAAGACTCGGTTGAACGACCTATGGTTATCCATTATGACGATCAAATTAGTATGATTAAACCGAAAGAATATTTATTGTTCGACTCTATCAGTTACTTCAGCCGCTTGATTGCCGACGAAATCCTTGGAAAAATTCAAGTGCGATTCTCGAATGCTAGAATTGCACGAATTACTTATGGGGTGACTTGAGAAACAACGTGAAAATTAAATCTTTACACGCACCATGCTATTCTACAGAATTGACACTGATTCGTTATAACTATGATTCATCGACGCTATTTGCCGTGTAAACTTTACTGATTCTTCGCGAAAACTTCCATTGAAAAACAGTCGATTGAGTTAGTTTAAAGTTGATAAAAATTGGCTGTCCAGAATCGATTCGACGGGAGAGGAGGGACAATAAAATTCGTCGATGAAAGGTTACGAAGGTCCGAGCGTTATTTTGCATGGATTCGATTAATTGCAATAATAATTCGATTAGTTCTGGTCACGGACGTTTCATCTGTCGTCGGCGGCTACGAGTGAGGGAGGAGAAAACGAGAGAATTGCGAATCGAACTTCTCCCCGTAATTTCCTGTAATCTGATTATCGAAGAATCACGTCAGCGAACTTCGATCAAGTGAGACACCGATGATTTTTCCGTGACAATTGGATCCGCCGCGGGACAAAGGTTGTTACATTAACCGGTTTTCCACGGGATTGATCTTGCTTTTAAACGAACCCACGTAATCTGCTTACCGGCGCGGATCGCCCGATGGAACAGTGAATATTCAATCGGGAACGACTCGGCGCGTATATTCCACCGATTTCCGGTTTCCCAAGCAAAAGTACGCCGTCGGATTAACGCTCTTCGTCCGGCGACGATTAACAGGGTCCTATTTTTATCGGGCGCGCCGATAAAAATCCTCGAAACACAAAGTACGTATTAATTCATTGATTTAATTTCAGTCGAGAGAGAGAGAGAGAGCGCCTCGACAAGAAAATTAAACAGAGTACCGGAAAGCGCGCGTTAAGAGGCGATTTATGGAAATGCAGTTTTGTCAT